>CM034035.1:60426624-61639372 GCA_019705995.1 Raphanus raphanistrum x Raphanus sativus | reverse complement strand
AAAGAAGATTGAAAAAAGGATTAACCTTTTGGGGGGGTCTGTGTTGATCTTTTTGATTCTTGTGGTTTGCTTGTATGCTTGTGAAATGCAACCAAATTGTGATCTTGGCTGCGGAATCACTAGTCCTTTTCAGTGTGGGCCTAGAAATAACCTGGGAAGGAGTAACCTTTGGATCTGTTTTTCTGAGTTTGAAAATGAGTAAGCTTTTGATTCTTGTGGTTGGTTGTATGATTGTGAAATGCAACTGAATTGTGGTCTTGGCTGCGTAATCAGTAATACGTTTCAGTGTGGAATGAAACCGGGAAAAGAGTAACCTTTGGATCTGTGTTTATGAGATTGAGATTTTAGATTGTTATGGATTGTGATTTGTGACATTCTCCTTAAATCCCAAAAGAAAAGATTTAGGTGTATTTGAGGATAGTTGTCGTTTGTGTCTGGTGTTGAGTGGCTCTGGCTTCCAATCGTGTGTATTCTCAAGTTTTGCGTTATTTTGGTTTCAGCTTTATTCTCTGGTTCAGTAGCATTTCATTAGAAACACTAAATGCGACAGTTCTTTGTCTTTTAATTTTTATTTTTTGGTTTATAAAGAGGTAGAGGATGAGGCTATCATCACAGCACATGCCATCCACGGAAACAAATGGTCTGTCATCGCTAAGCTCCTCCCAGGAAGAACAGACAACGCTATCAAGAACCACTGGAACGCCACTCTGAGACGTCGATGCACCACGGACTTTGAAACCCTGAGAACAACAAACACAGCGACTGGAAACTTAGTCCCGCAAGATTCTAGATTCGACAGAACGATGAACACCACCACAACCATCGCATCATCCGAAGAAACTTTATCTTCAGGTGGTGGTGGTTTTGGCGGCCATGTAACCACTCCACTTGTATCCTCAGACGGCAAAGAAGCCACATCCATGGAAATATCCGAAGAGCAATGCGGAGACAAAGCAAACGAGGAAGACATCTCTAGGCAAGAATGTAATAATAACGATGATCCTCCAACGCTTTTCCGCCCCGTAGCCAAACTCAGTTCTTTCAACCCTTACAATCACATGGGAGGGTCTTCCTCTCCGCATGCACTAAACCAAAACAAGTTCCAGTCATGTAAACAAGACACAGCAATGCTGAGATTGCTTGAAGGACCTTACAGCGAACGGTTCGTGCCTCAGAAATGCGGAAGTGCGTGTTGCAGCAACAGTCCTCAGAAAAACTCATTGTTGGGTCCAGAGTTTGTGGACTACTTAGACCCACCAACGTTCCCTAGCTATGAGCTAGCTGCTATAGCGACTGATATAAGCAGCCTCGCTTGGTTGAGAAGCGGTTTGGAGAGCAGCAGCGTGAGGGCTATGGAGGAAGCAGCTGGTCGGTTAAGGCCTCAGGGCACAAGAGGACATCGTGATCATTGTCTTGTCTCTGAACAAGGAAAGAGCAGAACCAATGCCTTGTCGACATAAAAAGTAATGGCTGAATAGATATTTTTCACATTCATCTTTTTTTGTTTTTGTGTTTTCATCTCTTGATCTCAGAGAGATTGAGTTTTACTTGTAATCGAAGTTGTGATGTAATTTAGTAGAAATAGTTTCTATAGCTATGCAATTGAGTCTTTCAACTTCCATGTGACTTGTATTATAGAGTCTGCGTTTACTGTTCCGCTTTGTAACATGACTTCACTATAAACCTATAACGATATTTAATATCAAGACACTAGTACTAATTAGTGTGAACATGTAAGTAAAGGAGAAACACAATCCAGTTAATGTCAAGGCAAAACAGCAAGAAAAATCTGGTTTTAGCAAAACAAAAGCCAAACAATCAAACAAAGTATATATGCTATGTGTGTATTGACATTTCAAAAAAATCTGTACAAATCTTGGTTTTGTTGTTGTTGTTGTTGGAACTCTAAAAAGCTTCAAGAGAAGAGCCATGTCTAAGTGCTTCTTTAGCTTCAGCTTCCATCTCAAGCTTTAAGAGACAAGCCGCTTGCAAGTAGAGAGCGGTTGAACACTCTGGAGATGCAACCTGAGCTTGCATCGCATCGCTTAGAGCCTCGCTGAACATATCGTTCATTAGGTAACATAGGCACCGTCTGGTTAATACTGTTGGTGATACCACTGGTGCTCCACTCATGAACTGTTCATAAAAGAATAGCTTATCCTTATATAAATAATGTAATACTTTTTTTGTGGGGGGAAAGTTTGAGGTTTCTTGATGATTTGTAATGATACCTCTGTGTAGAATTCTATAGCAGTTTCAAAATCCTTAGCGCGAAATGCAGCATCTCCATGCTTCTTGTAATCAGTATTCTCTTGCATTCGACCCGTCCACATTTGGAATGAGAACTGCAATGTATTTTTGGCAAGCTCAGGATGAGATATTTAGAGGTATCAAGAGATCAGTGTTATATAAACGCTTAGTTTCCGTCTAGCGATTTCTTGAACATTGCAAAAAATTATGTTTCTCACAAACATATAATACAATACCTCATTTGTGACACTTGCATCATCCTCTCCATATCCAAGTTTCTCTAGCAATTCATGTATGCTACTTAGATCCACTCTCCAGCATGCTTCTGCTAGAGGGCTCAAGCGCAATGACTTCTTTGTTGCAGGTTTAGTGTACAATGGAGCCTGACATTGTCAAGTCCCATGAATACATATGAAATAACTGAAAAACCTTGCAAGGATCAATGTGGTTAGGTTATGACTTACAGGGATGTTTTCTCCTTTGACATTGGGCCACAACACAGCTCTTTTCTCAAGTCTTGAAAGAGCTGACATAAGAAATTTAATGCTCGGCCTCTTGTCTGGTTCAGGGCGCAGACAGCGTGAAGCTAGATGGATTAGTTCTGTCCTATCCTCATCAGAGAACTGACCATCCAGAGCTGAATCCATTAGCACCAAATAATTTTTTCCACGGAACAGATCAAGTGCCTGGAATGACAGATAAGCCAAGATGCATTATGTTTAGGGATTAAATGATGCACAAATCATTTTACTCAGTGGAAGAAAGAAAGTTACATGGTTTGGTGGAATATGTCTGCCACTCATAAGATCCAGTAACAAGGTACCAAAGCTGAATAGGACACTCTCTGGTACCACAGTACCTAGCAAAAGTTACATTATAAAGTTAAAAGAATATTCTGAAGAAGTTTGGAAGTTTTCTCTTGAGAGAAAAGTACATACCTAGACGCAAATATTCAGGAGGAGCAAATGCTAAATTGGTGCTGTAACTCTTCCCTTCTCTGCTACACTTCATGAGACCGAAGCAAGACAGCCTTGGATTCCCAACCTGTTACACTTAAAGTAGTTAAAGTTATGATAATTAATGGTTACAGTTATCATACAAGAGAAATGAAAAATTTTGTAACCTTATCAAACAATATTCTGTAGGTGTTAAGATCATGGTACAAATCTATGCCCCTATCATTACAGTACTCCAAGGCTGTCGCAGTATGTAACGCAACACGCAACCTCATTTCCCATTTCATTGGTCGTTTCTCCCCTGAGAAGATTCATTTTACAATCAAACAAAATTTATTAGAAACAAATAAAAGACAAAGAGATCAAGGTTGACTCTCTCTCACAGTGGAAGAGGTGCTTTGCAAGTGTTCCATTAGGCATGTACTCAGCAACGAGAAGCCTCTCGTGGCCCTCTGAGCAACAACCGATCATGTTAGCCATATCCTCACTCCTACACCTCCCCACTGCTTGTGCTTCTTCCTGAAAACAAAAACAAAAACAAAAAAACATATTCAATAAACTTTCCATGTGCAACAGATCATGCTATCATGTAATATGCATCTTTTACCAAGTCAAAAGAAAAAATGAAATTTGCATCTGCAACAGATCATAATCTTGAACATTACCACATTAATCCAAAAAATCTCAACCATTCAAGTCAAAGACAATGAACCCTAGTTAAAAGTTCCGCAAGAATAAATCAAACATAGAAGAATAATAGACCTTGCTTTTAGATGCATCATATGTTACATCCAAACATTGTTTGTTTTTGTAGTTAGTATTTACAAAATATTTTGGATGTTAAGTTGTTTGTTTTTTTATTTTATAATATATAGTAAGCATCGATAGGGTAAGGACGAACGATGAATTCTGAAGGATCAGGCCAAGAAAGCCTCTGAAACCGCTTAACAGCGATCATTCTGCCGTCGTTGAGGCTCCCTTTGTAGACGATGTTAGGAACCTTCTCGTTGTGTTCCGACACGATGTTGTTGGCGGAGAATCCGTTAGTAGCGACCTTCAGCTGTTCCAAACTGAACTCTCGGAAACTCGGACATCCGTCCTCGTCTTCGTTGTTATCTGTAGAAGAAAAAAAAACGACAAGGAGGAGGTTTAGTTTCTCGATCATCGTCTTCTTAAAACGCATAAGAGGAGTAACGAACTGGCTCGGATTTTTACTTATTTGTTTGATGATGGAGGATTTAATCGACGGAGATGGCGAGCGGCGAAAAGGCTTGAAGCAAATGCATCCCATCGCCGGCAACGAGATTAGTTCTTCTTTTTTTTTTGTCTGGTTGACTAAAACTTTGAAGTGCTTGATGGAACTCCCGCGTCCGAGAACAATTATATATTTTTAAAATAAAGAACTGTTATAAACATGAAAAATAGAAGAAGAAGTAATGTCAAAGATATACGCACCGTAAGTTTGGCAAATGAGATTTATTATGTGGAGCCCACGTCACTATGCACGCACAGTAACTTTTCCTTTTTATTCTCTATATAAACGAACGAATTCGTTCGATTGTAAACACACCTCTCTTCCTCTCTTCTATAAGAAACTCTCTCTCGTTTATTTATCATACATCAGTGTTATTTTCTTTCTGCGGGTATAAATTTCTTTCTATAAAATTACCGATACACATTAAAATTTATAAGTCTTTTTATAACACGTTATCAGCACGATCACTCTGCAATTCGGTAAAGTTTATATGTATCATATTTACCCTGCTATAATGGTCGGTATACCGCCTATATTATTATTCATTATTTTATAGTGGTTGTTTTAATTCATTATTATTTATCTGTATTAATGCGGGCGGTATGTCGCCTCGTTAATAAACCTTGATTGTTAATTACACCATAATTATTTGGCTTGGCTGTGCCGCCGCAAAATTTATTTAATACTAAAATAGAAATTTATTTATCACCATAATGCGATTGAAATTTCTCTGTTTATTATATCGTGATTATTATATAAATGTTTGCTCACCTATATAAAAATATTGTGAAATTTACTGAAATTGATTGACTGATTATTACGATATTTTCAGACTGATTTTCGATTCAACGATTTAACGCCAACGGTCACAAAGAAAAAATTTCAAATTTTTACCCTTTTCAAACGGCTATGAACAGTAATTTTACATCTATAAATACACTCATACTTCACTCATTTTCTCCATCAAAAATTATTCATCTTCTCCCAAATATTTTCAAATAATTTTCTCTCAGTTTTCTCTCTCAAGAAAGATGATCCGCGCGTTTTTGATTTTAGTTGCAATTCTAATTTGTGTTTCTATTTACGGTTTATTCGTTGGAGATTTTGCTCCGGGAGAATTTACGATGAATATCGGTTTACTTTTCTATACATTGTTTCTCTTTGTAATTGCTTGCATGATTAATATAAATGGTTCATTCTAAATATTATGAAATTCTAATAAAATTTATTATACTTGTTTTTAGAAATGCAAATGGCAAGAATCGAGCATCTTCAGTTTCCGGCTCTCAAAATAACTGGCGAAAACTATGTCGGATGGGTCACAAACGTGAAACCCTATCTGATTATGAAAAAGTTAACCGAGACGATTGTAATCGGTAACAAATCGCCGCCTGAGCATAAGGCTGAAGCGATAATTTTCTGAAAAAACACCTCGATGAGAATGTTACGCATGACTATGCGAGCATAGAAGACCCAGCTGAACTGTGGCAAGCTTTAAAAGAAAGGTTCGATAACCAAAAGGAAGTCAACCTCCCTCACGCTCTAGAAGAGTGGAAAAATCTGAGGTTTCAGGATTTTCAAAAGGTTGAGGAATACAATTCCGCTGTCCTGAGGATAGTTTCACTCCTGAAGTATTGCGGTAACCCTGTCTCCGAAGCAGAAATGATGAATAAGACTTACAACACTTTCCACAAACAGCTTCACTTCCTACCCGAAATTTACAGAAAATGCGGGTACACGAGATTTTCTGAATTGATGGTTGCGCTCATGTTGGCCGAAAAGAACAATGAGCTTCTGATCAAAAATCACAATTCCCGACCTACGGGAGCCAAAGCATTCCCTGAAGTGAATGCTACAGAAAACTCAGAGAGAAGAACCCAAACCAGTCGGGGTCGTGGTCGTGGTCGTCATTTCAACAACAAACGTGGAAAAACTTACAATCCGAAATGGAAGGGATCTAACAAATGGGTTAGATCCGAACAAGGTCCTAAGGGCAAAGAAACTCAAGAAGATACCACGCAGAAGCGTGAGAGTGTATGTTACAGATGTGGATGTAAGGGACATTGGTCTCGTACCTGTCGTACTCCTCCACATCTCTGTAAGTTATATCAAGAGTCCACGAAAGGCAAAGCTAAGGAAGTGAATCTCACCGAAAATTTTGAGGGGACATCGTACCTCGATGCCTCTGATTTCGCAAATGAGCTAGACTAGATTCCTCCTGAAGAGAACTGAAGTGCTTATAATAAGATTACTAAATGACCTTCAGTATTGTCATGTATAATTATTACATTTCCTGTCTTAAACGAATAATGATGTTTTTAACATTACTTTAATGTATAATTATTGTATGTTTTCTGATATGATTATTATATGAATGAATTTCATGTTTCTCTTTTATTGATGTTTATGACTATTACAGAAATGGATCAGAATGCCAGTGGAACAAAATCCAAGAAACGGATACGAGAAATATGTATACCAGATAGTGGAACAACACACACTATTCTGAAACAAAAGAGATATTTCTCTGATTTAAAAACGACAAAAATTATTGTCAATACAATATCAGGTCCTGCAGACGTGATTGAAGGTGCTGGTAAAGCTAAATTTACATTGCCAAATGGAACAAGATTATCCATAAAAAATGCCTTATACTCTCCGAGTTCTAAAAGGAATTTGTTGAGTTTCAAAGATATCTATCGTCACGGATATGATACTCAGTCTGCAACTGAGGATGGAAAGAAATACATATATGTAACTTCTGAGAAATATGGCAAAAGACATATATTGGAAAAGTTTCCCGAACTCCCTTCAGGATTGCATCATACCTACATAGATGCAATCGAATCCAATCTTGTAATAAAAGAAAATCCAGAAGATTTCACATTATGGCATGATCGGCTCGGCCACCCAGGCACCTCAATGATGCGTAGAATCATAGAGAGCTCACATGGTCACTCACTGAAAATACAGGAGATTTCTCAAGGGAATAAAATGACATGTGTTGCATGTTCTCTTGGTAAGTTGATCGTAAGACCGTCGCCAACCAAAATTAATACAGAATCACCAAAGTTCCTTGAAAGAATTCAAGGAGATATATGTGGACCCATACATCCACCTTGTGGACCATTCCACTATTTTATGGTATTAATTGACGCATCCAGTAGATGGTCACATGTCTGTCTATTATCATCTCGAAATGTGGCATTTGCGAGATTTCTAACTCAGATAATCAAACTACGAGCACAGTTTCCCGATTACACTATTAAAAGAGTTAGATTAGACAACGCTGGTGAATTCACATCCCAAGCATTCAATGATTACTGTATGGTAACGGGGATTGAAGTTGAACATTCTGTGGCTCATGTTCACACTCAAAATGGTTTGGCCGAGTCTTTGATTAAACGCCTGCAATTGATTGCAAGACCATTGATCATGAGATCAAAACTTCCAACCTCTGTATGGGGACATGCTATTTTACATGCAGAAGCACTTATTCGGATCAGACCAAGTGCATACCATAAGTATTCTCCATTACAGTTAGCATTTGGTCGAGAACCAAACATTTCCCATTTTAGAGTTTTTGGTTGTGCGGTATATGTGCCTGTAGCACCACCACAACGTACAAAGATGGGACCACAAAGAAGGTTGGGAATATATGTTGGTTGTGATTCTCCATCAATTATACGATACCTAGAACCACAGACTGGTGATGTCTTTACGGCACGTTTTGCCGATTGTCATTTTGATGAGAAAGTATTCCCAGTTCTAGGGGGAGAAAACAAAAATGTAGAAAATGATATCAAATGGAGTGTACCTTCGTTGTTATATCTTGATCCTCCTACTAAGGAGTCAGAACTAGAAGTTCGACGAATCATGCATTTACAGAGTATAGCAAATCAGCTACCTGATGCTTTTGCGGATACCAAGACGGTAACTAAATCTCATATACCAGCTGCAAATGCTCCTGCTTGTATCAAAGTACCAAATGATCAAGAAAAAGCAAATGATACACGTGAGTCTAAAACACGCTTGAAGCGAGGTAGACCTGCTGGTTCTAAGAATAAAAATCCTAGAAAACAAAAGGATATCGAGATGACTGATACACCCAAAATAGTAGAAAGTATTTTGGAAGAAACAAACGATGAGAATACTGAAAAAGTAGAGCATCCTGAATCAGAAAAGAATCATGAGATTTCTATCAACTACATCCATAATAAAAAGATATGGAACAGAAATGAAAAGGATGATGTTGATGATGCTTTCTCATATATTGTGTCAGGTGAAATAAATGAGGAAATTGAAGATCCAGAACCGAAATCTGTTTATGAATGTCAAAAGAGACATGATTGGAAACAATGGAAAGATGCAATACAAACCGAACTTGATTCGCTTAATAAACGAGAAGTATTTGGATCTATTGTACTCACACCTGCAGATGTGAGACCTGTTGGGTACAAATGGGTTTTCGTTCGAAAGCGAAATGAGAAAAATGAGATCACAAGATACAAAGCTCGTCTTGTTGCCCAAGGTTTTTCTCAAAGACCGGGAATTGATTATGAGGAAACATATTCTCCTGTTATGGATGCAATCACTTTTAGATTCCTGATGAGTCTAGCAGCTGATAAGAATCTTGAGATGCGTCTTATGGATGTTGTTACAGCCTATCTATACGGGTCATTAGATACTGATATCTACATGAAAGTTCCTGATGGATTTAAAATGCCAGAAGCATTAAGTTCCAAACCGAAAGAGTTATGTGCAATAAAATTGCAAAGATCATTATATGGGTTAAAACAATCTGGACGTATGTGGTATAATCGTCTCAGTGAGCATTTAATAAAAGAAGGATATGTTAATGATCCCATATGTCCATGTGTTTTCATCAAGAAAACAAAATCCGGATTTGTGATAATCGCGGTATATGTTGATGATCTAAATATTATTGGAACTCAGAAGGAAATACAAAAGGCATCAGACTATCTCAAAGGAGAATTTGAGATGAAAGATCTCGGACAGACACAATATTGTCTTGGCCTACAAATAGAGCATTATCAAAATGGTATATTTGTGCATCAATCCACATACACTAGAAGAGTGTTGAAACGCTTTAACATGGATAAATCAACTCCTCTTAGCACTCCAATGGTCGTTAGATCACTTAATATTGAAAGTGATCCATTTCGACCATCTCAGGAAAATGAAGAGATACTTGGTCCGGAAGTACCATATCTAAGTGCAATTGGAGCACTGATGTACCTTGCAAATTGTACACGGCCTGATATATCATTTGCTGTTAATCTTTTGGCAAGATTCAGCTCATCTCCCACAAAGAGACATTGGAATGGAATTAAGCATATCTTTCGTTACCTTCAAGGGACCATTGATTTGGGTTTATTTTACTCTAAAGATTCAAAAGGTCCAATGGTTGGTTTTGCAGATGCAGGATATCTTTCAGATCCACACAAAGCCCGATCACAAACAGGATACGTTTTCACGATCGGAGGCACTGCTATTTCTTGGCGTTCTCAGAAACAAACGCTTGTAGCCACTTCTTCAAATCATGCTGAGATCATCGCACTCCATGAAGCAAGTAGAGAATGTGTATGGCTAAGATCAATAAGCCGACATATCTGTTTAAGCAGCGGAATTGACGAGAATACGGAGCCAACTATTCTATACGAAGATAATGCGGCATGTGTTGCTCAAACGAAGGAAGGATATATCAAAAGCGATAGAACAAAACATATACACCCGAAGTTCTTCTCATACACCCAAGAGCTCGAGAAGAAGAAAGAGATTGAAGTAAGATACGTTCGATCATGCGACAATGCAGCTGACCTCTTCACTAAATCACTTCCTACCTCGGTGTTTAGAAAACATGTTCATAATATTGGAATGCGTCATCAGAAGAATCTATGACTGCTCATTCGAGGGGGAGCTTACGTGGTTGTACTCTTTTTACCTTACTATGGTTTTTCCCATTGGGTTTTCCTAGAAAGGTTTTTAACGAGGCAACAAAGACGTTGAGCAAATGATAGTGACACTGGTCTCCAAGGGGGAGTGTTATAAACATGAAAAATAGAAGAAGAAGTAATGTCAAAGATATACGCACCGTAAGTTTGGCAAATGAGATTTATTATGTGGAGCCCACGTCACTATGCACGCACAGTAACTTTTCCTTTTTATTCTCTATATAAACGAACGAATTCGTTCGATTGTAAACACACCTCTCTTCCTCTCTTCTATAAGAAACTCTCTCTCGTTTATTTATCATACATCAGTGTTATTTTCTTTCTGCGGGTATAAATTTCTTTCTATAAAATTACCGATACACATTAAAATTTATAAGTCTTTTTATAACAAGAACAATATATCTTTTCTTTTTTCATAGCGAATATTTAATAATTTTATATCATCATTAAATAGTTGATAAACCCTTTCGTCGTCAAAAAAAAAAAAAAGTTGATAAACAATATGTTATACTTCTGAAACAATCAACGTGGATTTATATTATTTAAATACGTAAAATGTCAAGGGATGTTGATATTTTATAATGAATTTAGTTTGCTTGTTACATTTGTTTTCTTCATTTGAGCATGGAACCTTACATGTTTTTATTTCAGAAACAAACATGATATATTTGTTGAGTTTTTGTCTTCAACTTAGCCTAAAATTAGAGTCAATTTTCAATGGATCATCTTAGATACAATACATTTAGTTTTAGCTTGAAACTGTTTTCATGATAATTTTTCTATTACGATTGGAGTGCAATACCGTACCCATCCGACTAATCTTAACTCATAAAGTCATATGTCATCCTCCAGACAGTGACATAAACATATCATTATCAAATAATTTGATATATTTTGCTCATTGCTGGCCAAAGACTCTCTAGAAACTCTAGTATATATAATGGGACGCTCGTTTTGGTGACCTATAGATAAATTAATACTCCTACATACATAGAAAATCATACGCACATATTAAAACAAAAGTACATGGACTAGTCCACAAACTCTATGAGCTGACTTACAAACATGAAATTCTTTTCTTTTTTTTTGAAACTGAACAAACATGAAATTCTTATAAATAAAGAAACCATTCGTTCTTATATTCCAAAGAGGATGTAAAGTGTAGACAATAAAATTCTCTCTTTAAGAACTTCCACCCTCACAATATCGACATATAATAAGTCTAACTATCCTATTATTTATAAAACGACCAATGCATGCACGTATACTTAGTAGCCACGGACATATATAGATGATCAAAAACTCATACATGATTACATGCACCACACTAATGCTTACATACGAAACACAAACTCTGAATCTGATCATATCTAAGCTAATAATCAAACAAAAAAATGGAGAAAATAGATTTAATCAAACAATAGTGATTCACAATCTAGCATCAACCATATATAAAGGTGTCTTCCTCTTAATGGGTTTAGCTCTCAAGATCGCTTGGTTGGGCCTAAGGTTATAAAGTATAAATTTAAATATGGGCTACGTTTAAAAGCCCATCAGTTTTATCCTGAATTCTAAAGACTCTTGAGCTTCATCATCCTCATTGATTGATTCATCGATTCGAAAACCTGATTCTCATCTTTGGGATTGATTTCAATTCCTTTCTTTCCATGGCGCTTCATGGGTGTGGATGCAAAGTAAGCTAAAATCTATCTCGTTGAAATACATTTCGTCTAATTTTATCTTCCTCCGTTCTGAGACTCCAATCTGTGCTTATATCTCTATGTATGTAGTTCTGTGATGCCCGTTGTTGCAATTGAATCATTTAAGTTGATGGGCATAGTTATAATCTTGTTTCCGATCAGAAAGTGTTAAAATTTTCAACTCGGTCGTCTTAAAGTTCCGAACTTTATCGTTACTCCCACATGAGCGTCTTTGCTGAATGTATTCGTTTGATTGTTTCTCTCTTGCTGTGCTAATCTTGATTTTTAAATCCTTTTTTTGGCTCCCTGATGATAGGTTTCAAACACAGTAGCGATCACTTCTCTGCTTGGTGGTTCGACGAGGCTGCTTCACTTGCCCAAGTCTTATCCCATTCACTGCAACATGGCTTTTTCACCCAGCAGTACATTCGGTTTAGGTCCTCTCAAGCTGCACAACAGAGGTTCGTGTGGTCCACTTGATTTTTAGTTCGAGCAAGCATCTTGATCTAGGTTAGGTAAGACACGTTTCTTAGTCTTGCTTTTTGAAGCAGGCTTTCGTCTAAGGCCATGTCGAGTCAAACGGGAAGAGAACAACCAAACCGCTGATGTTGAAAGCGTATCATTGGATGAGAACACGTTGAAGCAAGATCTGGAGAGTGCGATCCAGGACGAGAACTACGTGGAAGCAGCTAGGATCCGGGATAGACTGAAAGAGCTTCAAGAAGACAGCAGAGCCTCTGTTCTGTCTGCCAACACTCGGTTCTACCAAGCTTTCAGAAACGGGGATTTAGCTGCGATGCAGTCTTTATGGTCCAGATCAGGAAAGCCCTGCTGTGTCCATCCTGGAGCTAAAGGGATAACCGGGTACGACGACGTGGTGGAAAGCTGGGAAGTTGTGTGGATGAACTATGAGTTTCCGTTACTGATCGAGCTGAAAGATGTTGAGGTTCATGTCCGAGGGGAAGTAGGGTATGTGACGTGTATGGAGTTTGTGAAGACGAAAGGGAGTAGTAGCTGGGGAGCTCAGTTTGTGTCTAATGTGTTTGAAAAGATCGATGGGGAATGGTTTATATGCATTCACCATGCTTCTCCTGTTGATATTTGATCCCAAGAACCAGAGAAATGGCCGTGGGATATAGATTGGGGGTTGCTGAAATGAGATGAAGGGCTGTTCTGTTTTTTTTATCTTTGCGGTTGGGTGATTGAGACCAAAGCATTAGAGGGAAACAAGAAGAGGCATAAGTTCTGACGTTTGATGTTGTTGTCTTTGTAATCTGTATGATGTTTATTTTCTTGTAGGCGCAACAGTTTTTTTTTAATCTAACATTCTAAATCTCTAACTTGTCTATATAAATTATAAGTAATATATTAATTTATGAAGAATGACATTAGACTCAAATTAATTATAACTTCATATATCAAATTATAGTGGTGATGATTTTGGTTTGACCGTGGCTGTAAAAATTTAAATGTAACAATTTAGTTGTAGGTAAGTTGGTTGTAATTATATAATCATTACGGTAGATTTTTCTGAGGAGATTTTTGCTGTAATTAAATTTGATGTAGCTATAAGCTACATGCTGTAGATATTTCAAAATAAAATATATGATGTTTATATAAAATAATTATTTTTATCAACTAAAATAATTTTTATTAATGATTTTTATAAATTATCAAAGTTTACTATTATTTACATATTTATGTTATTTAAAATATTTCAATAATTTTTAAAACACGCAGAATTAAATTTAAATATTTATAGATGTTTTTACTATGATTATCTAATTTATTTGATAATATATATTTTTTTTTATTTTACAGTTTCTACAGCATATAAAACAAAGATGTAAGGTTTTTGTCTAAAATACATAAAAAAACATTTTTTTAGTTTTTTCGTTGTATCTTTAAAAGTAAAGCTAAAGCATGACTGATAAAAATTAATAGAAATTTGTTGTAGGTTTTAACTTTCAAAAATACAGCTACAACATGATTGGTAAAAATTAGTGCTTTAAAAATAAATAAAGTTAAAGTAAAGAGATATAATACAACCAATCACCTACAGTATCTGAGTGTTACGGAGAGTCATGTTATCATAAGTAAGTATGAGCGTTCGGATCCTGATCTTTTGGGTATTAGATATTTGGACCCAATAGATATTTCAAAATTTTCGGTCTGGATTCGGATTGTTTCGTTTTGGAATCAGATCGGTTCAGATCTATAATAAAATATATTTTTAAAATATTATATACGTACAAAAGTCCTCGAAATGAATTTATGTTCACTTGGACAACTACTTAATCATATTTTAGTCTTTCATATGAAATTCTTTTTTATTGTTTTTGTTAGTATAGGCAAACTATTCTTTGTAACTATTTTAACCAAGGTTCAAAGCCGTCAATGTTTACTTGGACAACTACTTAATCATATTTTAGTCTTTCATAAGTAATTCCTTTTTATTGTTTTTGTTAATATATTATAGGCCAACTATTCTTTGTTAATTATTTTAACCAAGGTTCAAAGCCGCCTAGATCTTGTCAAATCACGTGAACACTGAAGAAGTAAAAAGACAATTCTTTATTATTATAAGTTATAACCAAGACCTCATCGATCTTAGTCAATCACAAACGGATACAAAGAGAGATAGACATTAAAACATGAAAACAAATCCTCAAAACAGCTCAAAGCTCATCCCTCTTGATCATGGATGGACGAACACCTTGACTTAGGAAGTCTTTGTAATACTTGCCCGATTCTTTCTCATATCGTGTGAGGTTATTCTTGAAATCAATGTAGTAGAGTCCAAATCTGTTCTTGTAACCATCTTGCCACTCAAAGTTATCCAACAAGGACCATACAAAGTATCCAGTAACATTCACCTTGTCGATGCTGCATAGATTGATTATACAAAAGTTTTTAATTAGATTCTCCAAGACAGTTGTTAGTATATATCATATAAAAGAGAAATATGACTTACCAAATAGCTTCATTCATACTCAAAAGATGCCTCTGAAGATAATATTTCCTGTTGTGATCAGCTGTACCAACTGCAATTGAATCTGAAGCCCCAAGTTCTTCTCCATATCCTAAGAAGATCAAGATGGATATGTTTTAGATTCATTCTAAAATAAATAAAACTAGCTAAAAATAATAACTATCTCTTTTATAACTCTAATTAATTATATTATTACAAACTATGAGAAATAAATTACAGAAATTTTAGTTAGTTACCGTTTTCCATTATCATAATTTCGGGGTTGCCATACTTATCCTTGATGTACTTCAAAAGACTTCTAAAGCCTCTCGCAAAAACGGGAAGTGCACCGGTGATAGGCTGAAACGCGACATACATGATTTTGTGTTATCAATTTGCCAATAACAAATTCATGTCTCAGATTGCTAATATCAAATTCAAATGTGTACCTTGCTACCAATGCTGTAATTGTACGCATTCTTAGCTGAAAATAATAAAAATACATTTTAATTAGCACCAAATACAAATTAAGATTTTGCGTTTGATTTGCTGGCATCGGTTTCAAGTAAGGGCAATAAAAAGGCTTACTTTCCCAGTTAATGAGAGAATCTTGCATCCATCTTGGTTTAGAAGGATCTGGCTTCTCCAGATAGTTTGAAAACATTGAAGTATAATAGTTGAGCCCAACGAAATCGGCTGAGTTTTTCAGTTTTGCTTTCTGTGCATCGGTAAATTTAGGTAATCTGTGTCCAACAATATCTTTCATGACCTGTGGATAATCTCCATACATAGTTGTGTCCAGATGCCTATAAAATTAGTCAAATATATATCATAAACAAAACAGCAGTATAATTAAGTATTTCATATCACAGCAGATATTAACTACTTACCATCCCAAAATAAAGTCAAGTGCACGGTCTATGGACGCACCGTCCTGTGAATCAGCAATGTCATGTGGTTCAAACCAAGCCGGACTATGTGCTATACCGATCTTACCACCTTTACACTGTGGCCATAAAAATAACACAAAACTAACTATTTTTCAGATCCGAAAGACAATAATTAAGTATGATTTAAATTATGATCTATCTAGCTACCTTTTCGCATTGTCGGAAAGCTTCAACGGCTTCTGCGTGAGAGTTAAGGAGATTGTGAGTGACGAGGTAAGCCTCGAATCCTGATCGTCCTTCTTGGCATTCTTCTTTGACATACTTTGAGCAACGTCCTGGTGCTTTCTTGCCTACATCATAACCAGCGTGGGAGAAAACCCATGGTTCGTTGAAAGTGATCCAATTTTTCACTTTTCCACCATATTCTTGGAAAACAAAATCTGCATATTCTCGGAAATCTTTCCTGCATTTTTATATTTGAGTTAATTAGTTTATAGCTTTACTGGTTTTTTTTATGGCTTTACTGGTTGCTACTAATATACAAATACGCATTTCGTTTGATTAAAAACTTACACAATTCTTTCACTTAAAAAGCCGCCATATTCGTCCTCTAAATCTTGTGGAGTGTCCCAGTGAAAAACTGTCACGAACGGAGTTATACCTGATCACAAAAATAAGTTTTTAGCCACTTAAAGGGTAAAACAGTATGTTACTTTATTTATGTATGTTTATATGTTATATATCCATTATACCATTTTTTAGGAGCTCGTCGATGAGGTCGTGGTAAAATTGCACACCAGCTTGACTCACTCCTTTCTCCTTTCTCCCATCTGATAAAACAATTTTTTCTTAATATGTTTCTAACGATCATATGTAATATTTATATGCACAACAAGCATTTTTAACACTATTTTTTTGGGAAAATCGCATAAAAAACCTTCAAAGTGTAACTTACTAGCACTTTAAACCCTGAAGTTTTTTCACTAACACTTTTAACCTTCAAAGTGACATTTGTATCATAAAAAACCTCCAAATAAAAAAGTTGACCGGTTCAGCAGGTAATTTTTCAAAAATAATTATTTAATTAATAAAATAAATAAAATAAATAAATAAAAAATCCAAAAATAAATAAAAATCGAAACTTTTAATAAAATTTACAAAAAATGAAAAAAATGAAAAAACTGAAATTAAAATTTTAGAAAATTAAATAAATATTTTAAAAATTAAATAATTTTCTAAAATATTAATAAAATAAAAATAACTAAAAATAATAATAAATAAGATTAAATTTTAAATAGAGAATAACTAAATAAAAAGTCCACAATTTTTTAAAAAAATGGAAAATAGAAAATTCAAAATTCAAAATTCACTAGTGACCATCATGGTTTCTCACATAACCATTAACAATGACGATAATTGTCATATCTCCAATGATAGTTTCTAACATCATTATTGAAAATGACAGCAAAATCTTTTTCAAACTTTTGAATTTTCATTTTTCTGTGAAATATATGAATTTTTTTATTTTTCTGTTTTTTAATTTGATCTCATTTATTTTTGAATTTTTTTTTCAAAATATTAATTATTTTTTCTGATTTTTATTTAATTTATGAGTTTTTGTTAAATTTTACAATTTTTGTTTAATTTATGATTTTTATTTAATTTTGATTATTTTACTAATTAAATAATATTTTAAATAATATTATTTAATAAGTAAAATAAACAAAGATAATTAAAAAGTTTGAAAAAGATATTTCTGTCATTTTCAACGATGATGTTGGAAACTATCATTGGGGATATGTCAATTATCGTCATTGTTAATGGTTATGTGAGAAACCATCATGGTCACTAGTGAATTTTGAATTTTGAATTTTCCACTTTTTTAAAAAATTGTGGTCTTTTTATTTAGTTCTTCTCTATTTAAATTTAATCTTATTTATTATTAATTTTTGGTTATTTTTATTTTATTAATATTTTAGAAAATTATTTAATTTTTAAAAATATATATTTAATTTTCTAAAATTTTAGTTTAATTTTTTTGATTTTTTCATTTTTTGTAAATTTTATTAAAAGTTTCGATTTTTATTTATTTTTTGGATTTTTATTTATTTATTTTGTTTATTTTATTAATTAAATAATTATTTTTGAAAAATTACCTGCTGAACCGGTCAACTTTTTGATTTGGAGGTTTTTTATGATACAAATGTCACTTTGAAGGTTAAAAGTGTTAGTGAAAAAACTTCAGGGTTTAAAGTGCTAGTAAGTGACACTTTGAGGGTTTTTTATGCGATTTTCCCCTATTTTTTTTGTTGGTTTAGACACTATATTAAGTTAGTAATCGGAAGCACATATACTCACGAGGAAATATTCTTGGCCATGCGATAGACATTCTGAAGGCATCTGTGTTCAGATTCTTCATTAGTTGGATATCCTCCTATAAAACATCATTTCGGACGACAAAAAATTATCAACACGTAATAGGGGCCAGTATGAAATGTTTATTAGATATAAGTGATAATTAATTTCTTCAATCAATAGTACTATTTTATACCTTATAACGATGGAAGAAATCAACGGCCACATCGCCGTTATCGTTGTTGCATCTGGCTGTAATTAAAAATGATTTTTGATATTAGTTAGCGAAAAAAGGCTAGGCACAGTAGTTAAAAAATGAGTAGGCACTTACATGGAAATCTCTTGCAGTAGATATCCCATAAGGACGGTCCACGACAAGTTTCATTCACTGCACCTTCAACCTAATGATATAACAAAAATAGTTTGTCTTCAAAAATGATATATAAAGTATAAGTGAATTCTCTGCATATAACATACTTGAATGGTTAATAAGTAGCGTTTATTATGAACATTTATTACTAGATAAGTAGCGAAGAAAGATAAAAAGACCATAGTGACAAATTTATGTTTATTCTTTAGTTTTCTATTACATGTGTTTGACCGTTTTCTGTTCTATACTAGTATTCAACTAATCACGATTTTGAAAAATGATAATATGGATTCAGCAGTTCCGTCTACACGATTGTTTTGTGTAAAATAGTTTATGGATATATTTCAAATAAAATGTTTCACAAAAAAACTTATGTACCTGATATGCTGCCGTAGCCGTGCCAAATAAAAAACCTTCAGGGAAACTTGCCCGGCTTAGTTTGGTCGTCGTCGGGCAAACAGGTCCATCGGCTATTGCCGGAGAGACTACGACGGTTAGGAGCAAAAGCAGCCCCATGAGAGGAAACTTATGCAAAGCCATTTTTGCTTTTTAGTTTTTTTCGTTTTCTTCAAGAATATGTTTTGGTATGGCGTTAACTACACAGCCTAGTCCTTTATATAGCGATTTCCGTTCACTGATTGATCTCTAATTTTACTTTGTTTTGTTTACTATGCCAACTACCACCAAGCCTCGTGGATCATTTTTCTATTAGCTAATTCATCAACCGGGATCATGTTTTCGACCAAATCTTAATATTTAATTGTCATTGACGTTAACCAGTTGCTATCTTTCCGCACTAAACTATTAGCGCATAATTGGATATACAGTAGGATTATTCATTGCATGGTCTACTTAAAATTGGTGTTCAGTGATAATTCTTTTAACAAAGGCTTTTATTTGGGTAATGATTAAATTGATACACATAAACTAATCGTAAGTGACATATGATCTAAATGTTCAAGCAACAAAAAAAAAGAGAGACACATGATCTAGATGTTTAGAAATTAAAGATATTTTCAATTTGTACTTGTCAAATAATATATATTATATAACAGAAGTTTGGTAAAATTATTTATAAAGCTTAATTCCTCGAATGGTCTTTTATCGTTCCTTTGAACATATTATAGCTTTTGTTCGATTACTAATTTAACTGATAAATATAAACTAATAGTAAGTGTCGTATAATCTAACTGTTTACAAATTAAAGATGTTTTCACTTTACTTGTCAAATAATATGTAGCAGAACTGCAGAAGTTTAGTAAGATCGATTATTAATGAAGCTTAATTAATTTCTGGAGTTTTATATACATTGCATTAGTATTACTACTAAAATTTTGGAACATATTATATTCCGCGTGGCAAACGAGCAATATATTAAAATATAACTTTGACTAGAAATAAGTGGCCATGTAACTCCAAAAAGAATGAAGCTTCCTAAGATCATCTACGGCAGGTTTTTCCAGTACCACCTCTAAATATAGTTTTTGAGGTGTAGTTATTGACATTTTGTAATATTCAGAAAAATATTATAAATAGTTTTAAATTGTTCTACATCTTTTAAATTCAAAAGCGATTTCTAACTAACGTTTGCAGTTATAGAAAATTGCCGTAAGATAAATTTTCTTTATAAAAAACAATATAAAAATAAAAAATTTCAATAAAATTTCTAAATTGAAACAAAGAAATACTAAAATATATAATATATTTCAATTTACATATTATAGACATTTTTAACACAATTTTCTTTTATAATTTTAAAAATTTATCTATAATTTTAAAAATTTAATAGTATAATTTTATAAATATAATTTATATATTTGTTATAAGATTGTGATTTTTAATACTTTTATAATTATATAAAATTTAAATATTAATAGTTTAATATTTAATCTTTGATGTATTTAGTAGTTAATCAGTCATAAATATTCTGCAAACGCATCAATTTCTAACCGATATATCAGTCGTACAAATCTCTTGTTTTCGATCATAAAGTTTTTAAATTTTCAACCGTGTCGTGTTGAAGTTCGACTCATCAGTTTCCTACTTGAGCGGTCTTTGTTGAATGTATTCGTTTGATTGGTTGGTTCTCTCTTTGATTTAAATTTTTTTTTTCTCTGATGATAGGTTTCAAACACAGTAGCGAGCACTTCTCTGATTGGTGGTTCGACGAGGCTGCTTCACTTGCCTAAATCTTATCCCATTCACTGCAACGTGGCTTTTTTCACCCATCAATACATTCGCGTTAGGTCCTCTCAAGCTGCACAACAAAGGTTCGGTAGACTTGATTTTTAGTTCGAGCAAGCATCTTGATCTAGGTTAGGTAAGACACGTTTCTTAGTCTTGCTTCTGTTTTTTTTTTTTTTGAAGTAGGCTTTCGTTTAAGGCCATGTTGAGTCAAACGGGAAGACAATAACCAAACAGCAGATCTTGAAACCATATCAGTGGATGAAGACACGTTGAAGCATGATCTCGAGACTGCGATCCAGGAAGAGAACTACGTGGAGGTAGCTAGGATCCGGGATAGATTAAAAGAGCTTCAAGAAGACAGCAGAGCCTCTGTTTTGTCTGCCAACACTCGGTTCTACCAAGCTTTCAGAAACGGGGATTTGGCTGTGATGCACTCTTTATGGTCCAAATCAGGAAAGCCCTGCTGTGTCCATCCAGGAGCCAAAGGCATAACGGGTACGATGACGTGGTGGAAAGCTGGGAGGTTGTGTGATGAACTACGAGTTTCCGTTACTGATCGAGCTGAAAGATGTTGAGGTTCATGTCCGAGGGGAAGTAGGGTATGTAACGTGTATGGAGTTTGTGAAGACGAAAGGGAGTAGTAGCTGGGGAGCTCAGTTTGTGTCTAATGTGTTTGAAAAGATCGATGGGAAATGGTTCATATGCATTCACCATGCATCTCCTGTTGATATTTGATCCTAAGAACCAAAGAAATGGCTGTGGGATATATAGATTGGGGGTTGCTGAAATGAGATGAAGGGTTGTTCTGTTTTTGTTAAGCTAGATGGGATTCACATTTAAAACCAATTGGTGATTGGCTCATCTATATCTTATAATTTTTTTTAACAACCATTTATATCTTATATATTACTAAAGATCTCTTCCAATATCCGATGTGGGACAATTATGTGTCTAATACGCCTCCTCGAGATGATGGCTCTCTGAGCGTCAATCTCGGAATGTTCGGGCAAAGATCGATGGGCCGACTTTGGACTGGATCGATGTGGATCGGGTTGGACTGTATGGATCGGACTCTGATACCATGTTAAACTAGATGGGCTTCACACTTAAAACCAATTGGTGATTAGTGGAGTGGCTCATCTATCTTATATATTACTAAAGATCCCTTCCAATACCCGATGTGGAACAACTATGTGTCTAATAGTTTTTATCTTTGCGTGGTTGGTGATGGAGACCAAAGCATTAGAGGAAAACAAGAAGATGCACAAGTTCTGACTTTTGTTGTTGTTGTCTTTGAATCTGTATGAAGTTTATTTTCTTGTAGGAGCAGCAATCTTTTTTATCTAATATTCTAAATCTCTAACCTGTTTATATAAATTATAAGGAACATATTAGTTTATGAAGAATGACTCAAATTAATTATAACTTCACATGTTAGCATGAATCTACAGAGTTATATATCAAATTATAGTGTATCCGAGTGTTGCAGAGAGTCATGTTACCAGTTTGGGCGTTCTGGCCGGTTTTTTCGAATCTGAATCTTTTGGGTCTTCGATATTTGAACTTAATAGATACTTTAGAGTTTTTGGTCCGGTATGGATCGGTCTTTCTCGGATTCGAGTCTGTCCCAATTTATAATTAAAATACTTGTAAAATATCCATAATATTTTGGATTTGTATCGGATCCGGGTATTTAGGATCTAAAAACAAAAAATACCCAAATTCCATTAAATTTAGTCAAAATATGTCATATAGATCTAAAAATTTATGAAATAATTTAAAATAATATATTAAAAATTAAAATAAAACATTTTTAAACTCTAGATTTTATATTTAAAACTTCATATTATTTGAAAATGTTACAAAATAATAACAAAGATTGTAACAAAAAAAAAATTCGACTAAATCATAATATAAAATATAGAAAATAAAACACAACAAAACAAAACATAAATTTGAATATTCATATTTTTAAATCAAGTATAAATCGATATCATGTCGGTTTTTTTTGAGTCCGGATTTATTCGGATCGTTTTTTTTCAGTTCTGATTCTTTCGGGTAGAAGAATTTTGGATCTAATAGATACTTGTAAATTTTTGGTTCCTTGGATATTTTTGGGTTGATTCCGGTTTGGGTTTTTAGGCCCATGCTTAACCATAAGTGTGTAATATGTAGAACCGTTCGTCATATATCTATTCGTTACAAGGAGGTGGAATATTAGATGTGAGCTTCTGTAAACATTGTAAAGTTCATTTGATAAACTATATGTATTTTTTTTTAACATCTGAATCGATTATTTTCGAGAAATTATGCTATTACAACGATGAAAATATTACAAAGACGATTCTACAGCCGACAATTCTAGCACCCTGTGAGAATACACGCCTGACTGCATCACTCTCTGCAGAGCCGGTCCTAGAAATATGGAGGCTAGAAGCCAAAAAGAAATTATGTGGCTGCCTAGGTTCAAACTCATGACCTCATCATGCAAGGAGTAGTGCGTTACCAAATGTGCTAAAGAAACTTTTGACAAAAAAGCGGTCGAATATTTAGTTAATAATTGACGGCCGGAAGCACATGCTTGGTCCGCTTGTGGTCAAGGCCGGCTCTGACTCTCTGAGCCGTCCTATGAGATCCATGTTCGATGGTACGCCATGCACCAAGCTAAAGATCTCCTGTAACATGTTTCTCCATAATCTGCATAATTTGGTATTTTCTGGGGTTTGAACCTCAGACCTCCGGATGTAGAAGCATTAATAAATCCTTAATCAAATCACTGGACCAAAAGGATTCCACAATAAACTATATGTCTACGTTCTACGTAAAAAGTTTACATGTTATTAAATGATTGTTTTGTCATCGCATTTAAACGAAAATTGTAAAAAACGTCAAAAGTCCTCGAAATTATTTCTGTTCACTTGGACAACTACTTAATCATATCTTAGTCTTCATATGTAATTCTTTTTTATTGTTTTTGTTAATATAGGCCAACTATTCTTTGTTAATTAATTAAACCAAGGTTCAAAGCCGTCAATGTTCATTTGGACAACTACTTAATCATATTTTAGTCTTTCACATGTAATTCCTTTTTATTGTTTTCGTTAATATAGGCCAACTATTATTTGTTAATTATTTTAACCAAGATTCAAAGCCGTCTAGATCTTGTCAAATCACGTGAACACTGAAGAAGTAAAAAGACAATTCTTTATTATTATAACCAAGACCTTATCGATCTTGGTCAATCACAAACGGATACAAAGAGAGATAAACATTAAAATATGAAAACAAATCCTCAAAAGACAGCTCAAAGCTCATCCCTCTTGATCATGGATGGACGAACACCTTGACTTAGGAAGTCTTTGTAATACTTGCCCGATTCTTTCTCATATCGTGTGAGGTTATTCTTGAAATCAATGTAGTAGAGTCCAAATCTGTTCTTGTAACCATCTTGCCACTCAAAGTTATCCAACAAGGACCACACAAAGTATCCAGTAACATTCACCTTGTCGATGCTGCATAGATTGATTGTACAAAAGTTTTTTATTAGATTCTCCAAGACAGTTGTTAGTATATATCATATAAAAGAGAAATATGACTTACCAAATAGCTTCATTCATACTCAAAAGATGCCTCTGAAGATAATATTTCCTGTTGTGATCAGCTGTACCAACTGCAATTGAATCTGCAGCCCCAAGTTCTTCTCCATATCCTAAGAAGATCAAGATGTATATGTTTTAGATTCATTATAAAATATAGAAAACTAGCTAAAGATAATAACTATCGCTTTTATACTTCTAATTAATTATGATATTACAAACTACAAAAAATAAATGATAGAATTTTTAGTTAGTTAGTTACCGTTTTCCATTATCATAATTTCGGGGTTGCCATACTTATCCTTGATGTACTTCAAAAGACTTCTAAAGCCTCTCGCAAAAACGGGAAGTGCACCGGTGATAGGCTGAAACGCAACATAGGTGTGAATATGTGTTATCAATTTGCCAATAACAAATTAATGTCTCAGATTTGCTAATATCAAATTTAAATGTGTACCTTGCTACCAATGCTGTAATTGTACGCATTCTTAGCTGAAAATAATTAAAATACATTTTAATTAGCACCAGATACAAATTAAGATTTTGTGTTTGATTTGCTGGCATCGGTTTCAAGTAAGAGCAATAAAAAAAAAGCTTACTTTCCCAGTTAACTAGAGAATCTTGCATCCATCTTGGTTTAGAAGGATCTGGCTTCTCCAGATAGTTTGAAAACATTGAAGTATAATAGTTGAGCCCAACGAAATCGGCTGAGTTTTTCAGTTTTGCTTTCTGTGCATCGGTAAATTTAGGTAATCTGTGTCCAACAATATCTTTCATGATCTGTGGATAATCTCCGTACATAGTTGTGTCCAGATGCCTATAAAATTAGTCAAATATACATCATAAACAAAATAACAGTATAATTAAGTATTTAATATCACAGCCGATATTAACTACTTACCATCCCAAAACAAAGTCAAGTGCACGGTCTATGGACGCACCGTCCTGTGAATCAGCAAGGTCATGTGGTTCAAACCAAGCCGGACTATGTGCTATACCGATCCTACCACCTTTACACTGTGGCCAAAAAATAACACAAGACAAACTATTTTCAGATCCGAAAGACAATAATTAAGTATGATTTAAATTATGATCTAACTAGCTACCTTTTCGCATTGTCGGAAAGCTTCAACGGCTTCTGCGTGAGAGTTAAGGAGATTGTGAGTGACAAGGTAAGCCTCGAATCCTGATCGTCCTTCGTGACATTCTTCTTTGACATACTTTGAGCAACGTCCAGGTGCTTTCTTGCCTACATCATAACCAGCGTGGGAGAAAACCCATGGTTCGTTGAAAGTAATCCAATGTTTCACTTTTCCACCATATTCTTGGAAAACAAAATCTGCATATTCTCGGAAGTCTTTCCTGCATTTTTATATTTGAGTTAATTAACTTATCACGTTACTGGTTGCTACTAATATACAAATACGCATTCGTCTTATAAAAAACTTACACAATTCTTTCACTTAAAAAGCCACCATATTCGTCCTCTAAATCTTGTGGAGTGTCCCAGTGGAAAACTGTCACGAACGGAGTTATACCTAATCACAAAAATATGTTTTTAGCCACTTAAGTGTAAAACAGTATGTTACTTTATTTATGTATGTTTATATATTATATATATCCATTATTGTACCATTTTTTATGAGCTCGTCGATGAGGTCGTGGTAAAATTGCACACCAGCTTTACTCACTCCTTTCTCCATTCTCCCATCTGATAAAACAATTTTTTCTTAATATGTTTCTAACAATCATATGTAATATTTATATGCACACCAAGCATTTTTAACACTTTTTTTTGTTGGTCTAAACACTATATTAAGTTAGTAATCGGAAGCACATATACTCACGAGGAAATATTCTTGGCCATGCGATAGACATTCTGAAGGCATCCGTGTTCAGATTCTTCATTAGTTGGATATCCTCCTATAAAACATCATTTCGGACGACAAAAAATTATCAACACGTAATAGGGGCCAGTATGAAATGTTTATTAGATATAAGTGATAATTAATTTCTTCAATCAATAGTACTATTTTATACCTTATAACGATGGAAGAAATCAACGGCCACATCGCCGTTATCGTTGTTGCATCTGGCTGTAATTAAAAATGATTTTTGATATTAGTTAGCGAAAAAAGGCTAGGCACAGTAGTTAAAAAATGAGTAGGCACTTACATGGAAATCTCTTGCAGTAGATATCCCATAAGGACGGTCCACGACAAGTTTCATTCACTGCACCTTCAACCTAATGATATAACGAAAATAGTTTGTCTTCAAAAATGATATATAAAGTAAAGTATAAGTGAATTCTCTGCATATAACATACTTGAATGGTTAATAAGTAGCGTTTATTATCAATATTTTTTACTAGATAAGTAGCGAAGAAAGATAAAAAGACCATAGTGACAAAGTTATGTTTATTCTTTAGTTTTCTATTACATGTGTTTGACGTATAGAGCATTGTCTAAAAATCATAGTGCATGAAGCACTAGCATATACACAATTGTACTGTTTGTAAAGTTTTCTATTCTATACTAGTATTCGAATAATCACGATTTTAGAAAATGATAATATGGATTCAACAGTTCCGTCTACACGATTGTTTTGTGTAAAATATATAGTTTATGGATATATTTAAAAAAAATGTTTCACAAAAACTTATGTACCTGATATGCTGCCGTAGCCGTGCCAAATAAAAAACCTTCGGGGAAACTTGCCCGGCTTAGTTTGGTCGTCGGCGGGCAAACAGGTCCATCGGCTATTGCCGGAGAGACTACGATGGTTAGGAGCAAAAGAAGCCCCATGAGAGGAAACTTATGCAAAGCCATTTTTGGTTTTTAGTCTGTTTTAGTTTTCTTTAAGAATCTGTTTTGGTATGACGTTAACTAGTCCTTTATATAGCGATTTCCGTTCACTGATTGATCTCTAATTTTACTTTGTTTTGTTTACTATGCCAACTTCCACCTCGTGGATCATTTTTCTATTAGCTAATTCATCGACCGGGATCACGTTTTCGACCAAATCTTAATATATTTAATTGTCATTGACGTTAACCAGTTGCTATCTTCTTCTCTTTTACCCCACTTTTTTATGACGTTAACCACATAATTGGATATAGGATTATTCATTGCATGGTCTACTTAAAATTGGTGTTCAGTGATAACTTTTTAACACTAAACAAGGCTTTTATTTGGGTAATGATTAAATTGATACACATAAACTAATCGTAAGTGACATATGATCTAAATGTTTAAGCAAAAAAAAAAGACATGATCTAAATGTTTAGAAATTAAAGATATTTTCAAACTATACTTGTCAAATAATATATATTATATAGCAGAAGTTTGGTAAAATTATTTATAAAGCTTAATTTCTAGAGTGGTCTTTATCGTTCCTTTGAACATATTATAGTTTTTGTGGTTAAAAAAAATTATAGCTTTTGTTCGATTAATAATTTAACTGATAAATATAAACTAATAGTAAGTGTCGTATAATCTAACTGTTTACAAATTAAAGATGTTTTCACTTTACTTGTCAAATAATATGTAGCAGAACTGCAGAAGTTTAGTAAGATCGATTATTAATGAAGCTTAATTTATTCCTGGAATTTTATATACATTGCATTGGTATTATTACTAAAATTTTGGAACATAGTATATTCCGCGTGGCAAACGAGCATTAGTATTATTACTAAAATTTTGGAACATATTATATTCCGCGTGGCAAACGAGCATTAGTATTATTACTAAAATTTTGGAACATATTATATTCCGCGTGGCAAACGAGCAGCATATTAAAATATGACTTTGACTAGAATAAGTCGCTCTCTAACTCCAAAAGGAACGAACCTTCCTAGTATCATTTTGGAGAAATTGTCAAAAAAATATTATTTTAATATTATTTTTCATGTTAATACTAACCATTTGTATCACCATTTTTAATGAAGGATTTAAATTTGAAAGCTTAGGTTTTAAAATTTAGATTTGATGTTTTAGGATTTATGGTATATAGTTTAGGATTTCGAGTTGAGGATTTAATAATAAAATTTTATAAATATAATTTATATATTTATTATAAAATTATGATTTTTAATATTTTTATAATTATATAAAATATAAATATTATTAATTTAATATTTAACTTTTACTGTATTTGGTAGTTAACTATCATAAATATCTCGCAAATGCTTTAATTTCTAATAGTTATATCAGTCATATAAACCTCTCGAAAATGTTTAAAATTGCAACCGTCTGATCCGCAAACGTACACAACAGCGTATTGGTTTCAATAAGACACGAACATTTTATAATTAAATCAGTAATATTGACGATGGGCTCATCTAACTTTATTTGATTTTAACGTATCTGTTTTCAAATTTGAAAAGCATATAATATCTCTCGTGTTTAACGAGCAAAATATTATAGTCATGTAAAAATGAATGAATCATTTTGCAACTCGAAAAATTTAACCTTCCATCTGATTTTTTAACAAGTGGGCTTTCTACAAAATAAACGTAAGCCTAAGACGTTCGTTTTACGTTTATCTTCCTTTTTTTGGGGGCAGCCTACACCCAGTGCTAAGCTCAATTACAACACTTAATATAGGTATCATATCTTAAACCTGCCCATTCATATCAAATGTGGTGAAGAAACCTAATCAGTGGAAAAGTGGGAATCAATTAGTCCGTGCCAACTGGTTTCTCTAATCCAATAATGGCCTTAGTGTTTACCTCACATGGAATACAAGATGCACCTGCTTTCAATAAGACAAGAATATTTTATACCTAGATCAATAATATTGACGATAGGCGCATCTAACTTTATTTTATTTTAACATGTCTGTTTTCAAATTTGCAAAGCATATAATATTTCTCGTGTTTAACGAGCAAAATATTATAATCATGTAAAATGAATGAATCATTTTGCAACTCGAAAAATTTAACCTTCCATCTATTTTCTTAACAAATGGTCTTTCTACAAAATAAACGTAAACCTAAGACTTCTTCTTACGTTTATCTTTCTTTTTTTTTGGGGGGGGGGGGGGGCAGCCTACACCCAGTGCCGAGCTCAATTACAACACATAATATAGGTATCATATCTTTAACCTGCCCACATTCATATCAAATGTGGTGAAGAAACCTAATTAATGAAAAAGTGGTAATCAATTAGTCCGTGTAAACTGGTTTCTCTAATCCAATAATGGCCTCTGGCCTGTGAACTCTTCATCTTACTCGAGGAACCATAGACCCAACTCGCAAGGATTTGATTCGATAGGGTCACATGCTTCAGGATTTGATGAATCTCCAAAAAATTGTTCATACTGCATGAGCCATGAGGAGTGATGATGGCAATCAGATTTTTAGGATTAGGTTTATTTTGTGATAAGAAAAACAATAGGGGCAATTTTATCACTTAAATTATTTATCGATTAACTATAACAATTAACGGCTATTTTATAGAGAAAATAGACAGAAAACTGATGTGCCCCTATAATACTTGAACAAAACTTCATGTCATGCCAAGAGAAAATGTTCGAAAAAAAAAACTTCATGTCAATAAGTCAAAACGAAAATAGAAACTTCATGTCAAAATACTTGATCGTCCTTGTATATGTTTATTGACTTATTGAATGGTAAGCTTTCAAAAATACAAAAATGTGTGATATGTAATTAGTGAATTGTTCAACGAACCAACTGCTGACAAATTGAATTGTCCTTTTGGATCTACCATCACTTCAGCCTCGTTTTAAGTGACAATCCAAATGAAAATCGAAATCGTTAGTATCTTCAAGCGTACCTCCTCGAAATTCTTTAAATAGTATTTATGAAACAAATGTATAGGTCTAGACTCACTCAAGACTAACTTTCTCACGTTTGTGCAGCTTAATTTACGCATGATCACATGGCTTGAGAGAGAACATGTGCTTTGCTAGGTAAAGGAGTTTCAAAGAACAAAAATAATCACTTTTAACACACACAAAAACAATGCAATGCATAACTTTTGTTATCATTAGGATAAGATAAGCAAGGATAAGCAAGCATGGTAGAAATATCTAATTCTTTTCTTTTTTTTTTTGCTAAAATTTGGTGAGAAGGTTAATTCTTTCAGAAAAATAATATTTGAAGAAGAGAAGAGAGGAAAAAGAGTCAACTTACATCCTGATACGATCTAGTTAGTCATTAATAAATGTATTTTGAGATCACGAGTAAAAACTAGATAGATTCGTTAAAGCGTAAAAAACAACAAAGAAATCTGTTAAGCAAATTAATATATCTAGCCGTTGTCTACGTTTATAATTTAGTTTCTTCTTTTAATTGTGTTAGCACAGCAATGGGATGCTAGTTTTGTGGGTCGTAGAACTAGATATACTAAAGAATCACGAAGCTGAGATTGATTGGAAGGAGTTGTTTCATTTTCTGTAAAATTGGTGGTTATCGTCTCTACCAATTCTGACATGACATTTTTTTTAACTCACTCTGACATGACAGTTGGGAAAGTCTTGGCTCCCTTCTCTCTATTATTTAGGTAATAAGAATTATAATTAAAAGTACTATTTATCCATCCTTGTATTATTAATTTTTACAAACTTTCCATTATAGGTGGTCAAGAACTGGGTACTTAACATTTGGTTATACGTGATATTTGACTTGTCTTGTAACAATAGATAAATTTCGATTTGTATTTTTTGAAACGAATACTTTCTCGAAAATGACTTAGTGCAAGTTATTTGTTCCACTCTGTTACTTGATTATTAAAAATACTTGTGAGTTACTTACAAATATTTTTGAGCATTTACGAATTACTTACTAAATAATACTACATTAGATATAAATATAAAATTTTATTTTATTTATTCTGCTAAAAAAATACAGAAAATATTATAATTCAAATATTTGTGCATATTATAAAAGTGATAAATGATCAAAAACACGAATCTCTCTATATAAGATTTCTTTTCATAACAACAAAAATATTTTCTATAAACAAGTAATGAGTAATTCAAATCGGGTAACTAAATTATTTTTGAGTTAGTTGCAAATAATTTTGAGCATTTAAGAATTACTTACTAAATAATACTATATTATAAATAAATATAAAATTGTATCCTATTTATTCTGCTAGAAAAAAATACAGAAAGTATTATAGTTCAAATATTTGTGCAAATATAAAAAATAAATGATCAAAAACATGAATCTCTCTGTATAAAAGTATATTTTTATAACAACAAAAATATATTCTGTAAGCAAGTAACAAGTAATACAAATCGGATAACTAAATTTCTTTTCATATTTTTGACTTATTTTATACATGTAAATATCTGAATTATATTATTTGAAACCGACTTGACAACGTCGATTATTTGAAAAAAATAAAGATCGAAACATGGCAAGTAGCGAGTATAAACCGAATAACGAGTAGTTGTGCCTAGTTCTACTTTCCACTAGTAACAAGGCTAATTTAAATTAAAAAAACAACTAAATCATTCTTATGTTTTGTATTATTTGTGATATATATTTTCGTGCTTATGTTTGCGTAATGCCTACCAACCGGATGAGTACAATTCTTACTCTACAAAAGTTACTTTTGCTAAACATGTTTCCAAATTCCACTAAATTCTCCAACTTCATATTTTATTAGAAAGTTCCACTCTAAAGAATAACGATAATAAAAATGTATAAACATTATACAAATATATATAACATAAATGAAAACAACATACAAATAGCCAGAATTATTATTTTTTAAACCGATCAGATCAGCTGATAGAGTTTTTAAAAGAAAACAAACAGAAAAACTATATTATTTTAGTTTCAAAAAAAAAAAAACTATATTATTTTTTTCTAAAACGAACTGTAGACTTGCCAAAAAAAAAACTGTCGACTTTCCAGATATCAAATACATACTTTCCATAAAGTATGAAAGCATGCGTCTTATCACATTTCATTAGATACGTTATTTCCAAATTGGGCTTTGAAAAGAGACATTAGCTTCTCCTTAGGCGGCAAGATTTCCTTAATAAAATTATGTCCAACGAATTTTTTCGACCAACGTTGAAGTCTTGGAAACGCCTCTGCAGTCATGATCATCACACCTGAAGCTTCTTGCGCAATTCCGAACCAATACGCTATGAAATCAGCTGCTATATCAACAAATCCAATAGTCTCTCCTCCGAAAATTGTTTATCACCAAGCTCTTCTTCAAGGTATTTCAAACCCTCATGAGCTTCTTCGACCAAGTTTTCTCTTTCGCTTTCCGGTCCCCAACAAGCCTTCCACAATGTTAACATTACCTAAAACATGCATAACAATACTTTCTTATTAAGTTAAGGATTACGTAGGCCATTACGTTCGTAGATTTTGAAGAAACGGGTCCTTATTTTATAGCTGGACTTTTTAGAAAAGGCCATCATCATTTCTAGGCCCAACCCTTTAATTAATGGATATGAAGGTAACATCTTTAACTTAAAAATCTCTGAGAAAGGCCTAAAACAAACCTACTAGCGAAGTTGGCCACTGTTTTGGTTTGAGAATGATTTATTATTTTATACACAATTTCATTGTTTGATTAGAAAATCTAGTTCACATAATTCAAGAATTCATTAGTTTTATAAGATCGATTAGTTAACATGTTGGTTAACCGTATTCTGAAACAATGAAAAAGATCATTGACCTATCAAATTATCCATTGAACACTTCAAATTGGCTTTTTGGGTGTGCTCAAATGTGAAGTTCACATCATTGTTTTATATTCTTTTTTGCAATTGATGCTACCAGTTATATAGAAAAATAAAAATATAAAAATGCATGCAGATTAACATAGCTATGTCAGTATTTTTCTTTTTGAAAATTACTATTTTGTACATAAGACAATCAAATATATCTAACACTTAGAAGTATGAATGGTGACTAAGAAATGAAGAGAAATAATATGACTATTCTCTAACGTTTTTAAATTTTTTTACCATTTATAATAAATAGTTTTTTTTTGATAACCGTGAGAATCCGACGACCGAGATCAACCGATTAGTCTCACGAGATCCACAGCACTCCATGTATTCTTGCGATTTAACGCTAGTCCGGATGGCCACACAGAATTTCTAATCCAAATCTGTATTGTGACCGAAGTTCCTTCAAGACCACTAACCCACCACCATGTGGTTTTGGTTTTCCATTTATTCTCATTTTTTTATTGTAGAAGAATATAGAATAATATTATTCCTTACTAATCATTCTATTTCTTGTCATTTCAAAATTTTTTATTTCTATATATTTATTTCTATTTATTCCTGATGTTTCTGTGATATCGTTATCTAGACCAGCTGAATTTTGCCATCGTAAACTTCCACCTGATTCCTGTTGTCGAACTATAAATCTATATGGATGATCATCAGCATAACAAACAATGAAACAATACACTATCCTATATTTCTAAGCTAATAATAGGGTGCGGCTAAACCCCCAAAAAGGTGCTCTAGATCTATATATAAAAATAATGATTAGAGGGCGAAGATCTCTTTAGTATGCAACCAACTGTGAGTTGGTCTAGTGGTAAAGGAGTTACTGCTGTAACTTCCGCTATCCGAATCTAACTCACGGTGAGAGAGACTATTTACAATGCTTGGATTCCCGGTAAAAAAGTGAAATCACCTTTTTTTTTTTTACCAAAAAAAAAAATCTCTTTAGTATGCAAACACAATAAGAATAAGCAAGAGAAAATATAGTCAAAAGAAGTCGAATATCATCTGTCTATAAAACGCTTAATACAAAGTAATCCCATCATTGGCTCATAGAGAACAAATAATCTTCTTTTCTTTTAACAGATAATCTTTTCTCTAATGATCTGATGTCTCATACTCCCTCCTTTCATTTCACGCTTTATATATATGCCTATATAGTGCTTACGCAGAAAACAGTCCATGCGAATGAAGTGGTTGTAATTTAATACGTTGTGGTTAAGTTAAAAAAAAAATTCGTCACTATACAAATTTTGTTGACACTGTTACATATTCTTTTGTCACTAGTAATCATATATTTAACATAAGAATTATATTCACTAATATATAATTATATAATAACTGTTAAAATCTTACAAATTCCACACATGCTTTATAAATCATTAATAAAATCTTTAAACTTTTAAAAATTATTTATCATTGCTCACAAAATTAATTTATCAGAATTTTAAAATTATTTATAAGAACATATAAATCATTATATTGTATTAAAAGTGAAGTCACTTAGGTTTTAAGTGATTTTTGCATACTTGGTGATCACTGATTAATCTCTAAAAAATTGTTATAATTTGACTGGTCGCTGATTTTTAATTTTAATTTATTTTAGCTGGATCTAAAAAAAAAGTAAATCAGTAACAAATTAATTGCACTTCCCAAAAGCATGCATGATTTATGGTAATTAATTGTTAAAATTTTAGAAAGAATAATAATTTTTGATAATTTTTTTTTGTTTATATACTTATAGAATGAAATATTTTTTTATAGAAATCAATATAGTCGTTTGACAAAAAAGAAAAAAAGAAATCAATATAGTCATTTTATATTTTACATAAAATTTATATAAGTATATGATAACTATTAATGTATTATAAATTTCATACATTATTTATAAATCATTTATAAAGATTTAATAAAATACTTACGAAATTAGTTCTTATAATTTACAAAATTATTTTATCGGAATTTGAGAATTTTACTTGCCCTTCATTCCAAAGTAGATTCCATTTCTGCCAACTTTAGAGTATCTCTGGAATATGTATCTATACTTTTGAAAACCATATTGTTACACTCATTCCAAATATACCATAAAATCCATGAAAATTGATGATTTTATATTTGCTGTGATATTCTCTGAAACAAATAGTTATATTTGTAGAAATTGATTGCGGTGCAAAAATGTCTGCATTCGTTGGGATATTTTCATATATTTTGATAAATATGGTTCTTTAAAATTTTATTTAAATATTTTTTTTTGTTTTTGTTACTCAAACATTTTATGTTTATTTTTCTATAACTATCATATCAAGTTAATTAATAAATTTCTCTTTAAAATTAAAGAGAGAAATAAAATATTAAAATTATGAGTGATGGAACCTTATTGATAAAACCAAAAATTAATAACTAAAAATGTATTTACTTTTTCTTAATATGTGTGAGAAACCTTAAATATCATACATTTGTATACAAAGAGAATAAACTCCCTCAATTTCAGAAAATCCATATTCTAGAGAAAAAAAATTGTTTCAAAAAGATATTTTTTTTTTACCTTTTCAATACATTATTTAATTAAAATTTGTAAATTTCAAAAAAAATTAATGATGTTTATTGGATTTCTATTGGTAAAAACTTATGAAAAATTGTTATTCACAGAAAACAATGCATTTAAAATCAATTTTAATATGTTTTTAATATATAAGAAAAATCTACAATATATATCTTTTTGAAACAGAGGAAGCATTTTCTACAGCAAATACAAAGTTTAGACATGTACAATTTTCTTTAAAAAGTTATGGTAGTTAACGCTTTTTATAATCAAAAATTTTAAAATGGCATTCTTTATTAAACAGATGGAATAATATTTTGTAGCTAATTTATTTTGAAATTGATAATTTCATAACTATAGAGTGATTGTGTTTTTTGGGAACCTAAATAAATTGATAGTAGGCAAATGGTGTCCACCATGAATGCGTTGTTCTACATTTTCCCGACCTTTCTTCTTCGTTTTGTGAATTAATTTCTCGTAAACCAAAACATAAAACGCCTAAAATTATTTATGCATGCAAAGTGCTATTCTCGCTTCGTAATCACTAAAAAATTAAAAGGAAAGTCGAAATATATAGGCATATATTTGTTTTTTGGAAGTTGTTTTTTTAAAGAAAGACAGGATATTTCTTGGAAATTGTTGAAACTACATACCATCACTTCCCGATTATGTTTGACATTTCGGCTTCATCCTCCTTAAGTAGATCAAACTGATTAGCAAAATTATATCTGCCTCTTCATCTTCGTTTGACTTTCATCTTCTGTATCCGTGCTTTTGTGGAGTTGCTTTCTTGGTATCATTCGTTTTGGTTTACCTTGTAAGACAAACTATGTTGCAGAAATTTTTAAGTAAGATCAGAACTAACATTTTTCCCTGTTATTAGGTTGCAGAAATTTTTTGTAACATGAATTCGGAAGAGAAGATTGGTCTGGTTAAGCAAGTCTTCTCTTGGTCAATTGAAGATATTCTCAACAACGACATCTTCAAAACACATGTAAGGACGATACCAGACACATTTGGGTCCGTTGATGAGTACCTTAAGTGCTTTGTTCCTCATCTACTAGAGGAAACACGCACAGAATTGTCCTCACGCTTGGGATCTTTGTCAAAATCTCCCGACGGTCACATAAGCTCTGCCCAGGCAACGAAAATAGAATTACCGAGTAAAACATCAAACACTTTCCTTGTATCACTGATGAGATTTAATGCAGAAGGAAACAGAACAAAGTACGAGCCGAAATGTGGTGATCTCCTTGCTCTCACGAATACAGCAGGGCCGAGACGCGTCTATGACTTGAACCCTCTGGTTCTTGCATATGTATTCTCTGTTGAAGATGAACTAGGTTCCTTTTCAAAAGAAAAAGATGAACTAGGTTTCTCTGTTCTTTTGTCTAAATCCATATCCATCGATGAGGGATTTTCATTTCGTTCCTGTCTTTATCTAATGAATTTAACCACAAACACTCGTATCTGGAACGCTTTGCACGGATGTGGCAATTTGAGTCTCATCGAGAGTGTCCTTCAGGCTAATACTGCGGTAAGTAAATAAAAAAGAACATATATGATTATAATTTTTTTTTATAATAATTTTTTGTGTTTGCTATATTTGTGTAATATGTATTTTTATGATATCTTTCTTGAGCATAGAACTATATCTTATTTTATAAGAACAAGCTTATTGCATAGATTCTTAGTTTTGTGTTCTCACAATAAGAAAAAAAGTAAATATATTCAACTCAAAGTATGATATCTTGCATATTTGCATTGTTTTAGCTATTCATTCATAAGCATTTGCATCATATAGATTAGGATTTAGGCATGTTTAGATTGCATTTGGCATACATATGTCTCTATCAGGTATTGGAACACCACATGGAGTTCTTGGAGACATTTGGAAGCAATGTGATCAAAAAGGAGGTGAAAGATGAGCATGGATGGAGGCCTTAGAGAAATCTTCTGTTGCTAAGATTTTGTGGAGACACAGGAAATTGAGTTAGCTTTCTAATGGAAGTGGTTTCAAGTCATTTGGAGATGTGATAAAGAAGTTATGACCAATTTACTAGTGGCATACGAACCAGAGCGACCTCCCACAGCGACCCTGCCTGGTCGCTGTGCCACCGCCAGCCAGGAGCGACCCCGGCGCAGCGAGTCTCACCGGTCGCTCGTCTTTCCTGTCCAGACCACAGCGACCTCCTGGAGCGGGTCTCCCTGGTCGCTCCACCCTTTTATGCTACCCGATTTTATGATTTTTCAAGGACCTTTTTGCAATTTCTTATGCACGTTTTTACTCTGAAAAACCTATTGTTTAAGTATGTTGTAGCCACCTTTTGGCAGATTATCTTTTATCTATTGAAGAACACAAACTCTCTCAAGAAAAACATCTATTTTTGGATTGATTTGTTATTGTTCTTGTGATCTCTCATCTATTTCTCTACATGATTAATCTGAAATCCATCATGGGTTTAAGAGAAATCATGGAGATTAGTGAGTAATCACCTTTTGGATTCATGGGTTAGGGTGATTAAGGGTGATTAGGCTAGTTCTAGGATGTTTTAGGTATAGATCATACTTGTTCCTTGCATAGTAGAGTGATCTTAATGCATCATTTGAGTAGGCCACTCAAAGGGTGATCTCTAGGCATTTCTCATCCGACAGGTGTTTGATGAAATGCCTGAGCAACTCTCTTAGGCTTTTAGTGTACTTTGCCAAAGATATTTGTTGTTAAAGATGCTAAGATAGCTAATAGACTTGTTAGTAATGATTGCTTGCATGTTATTCAACCAAAGACATTTGATGTTTGAGACATGTTAGCAAATGAGCATTCATCTAGACATAGAGCTTGCTTAGAATTGTGTCTAGGCTTATGGTTGATAGTTTGATTTATCATTTACATTCCTTAGTTCGAAACCTGATCACCCAAGGTCTAAATCCCTATACCCATGAGTTCTCCTTTCCAATAGCTTAAAAGTATCATTTTTATTGCTTTGCATTAGCTTTAATCATTAGTTTAGAAATCATCAAATCACTGGCTGCACTTAGATTAGGCAAATACTTGCATTCTCACTGCTTTGAGTCCCTCAGAACTGGTTCGACAACTTACTACCACTATACTATCATTTGACTTAGGAGCCTCAAAACTCCTAACATCAAATTGGCGCCGTTGCCAAATTCTGAGTTTGATTTGAACATTGAGATTTAGTCATTTGCTTGAGACTAAGTCATTTTTATTTTTGTAAGTTACTGATTCTCTTCTTCACTCTTTGTGATTTTCAGGTGTATGAACTTGAGGAGCAAGGGTACATCGAACCTTGTTCCAAGAGCCGTAGACATCAGAGCTTTAGAGAGAGAGTGTGCTAGAAAGAGAAGAGAAGAAGAGCAACATGCTCAACTGCAGACACTGGAAGCTGCAATGGAAGAACAACAAAATCCTCAGAACCCCAATGGAGTTAACAATCTTCCACCCCAAGGGGCACAACAGCGAGCAGCTCGCCCCATTGGCACTTATGACCGCCCCAACATCCATGGTCCTAGACTTGGAATCCGAGCACCAGCTGTGGCTGCTAACAACTTTGAGATCAAGTCAGGACTGCTCAACTGCATAGAGAACAACAAGTATCATGGTCTGGCTGTGGAAGACCCATTTGATCACTTGGATAAGTTTGACAGCTACTGTGGTATGTCAAAGACTAATGGTGTGTCAGAGGATGCTTTAAAGCTCAAGCTATTCCCCTTCTCTTTGGGGGATAAGGCACGTCAGTGGGAGAAGTCTCTACCAAGTGACTCCATCACTACTTGGGAAGACTGCAAAAAGGCATTCTTGGAGAAGTTCTTCTCTACCTCAAGAACTGCTAACACTACAAGAAAAATCAGTATTAGTAGCACTCGAAAAACGCTATCATAGGGTTTTCGTAGCGTTTCGAAGAACGCCGTGACAGCCGCAGCTATAATAGACCCCACTTTTATCGTAGCGTTTTTTCATGTGCTATGTTAGATGGTAATATTATAGCGTTAATTGTTAGCTATATAATGGTCATTTATAGCATTTAATCTGTGCTATTATGTAGATTTTTATAGCATTTTAGTCATGTTGTAACATTGTTTATAATAAGACATTTTCGGTGCCACTGAATAATATATATATATATATATATATATATATATATATATATATATATATATATATATATATATTATACGGAATATACATTTAATTTCTTTTTAAAAAACATACAATAGAAATTAATTTGATAATTAAATCGGTTTAGCTGATTAAAAATAATAAATTGGTATTTTTATAAATTGAATTTTGGTTTACAATTACAAACTGGTTTACAATTACAAATTGGTTTACTAATTAACCCTAACTAAATCTAATACAGCCACCACAGTCTTCTTCACACTCTGCCGCATTCACCACACCACGACCGCATCTCACCGCACGACCACCACCAGCTTGCACCACCGCCGCACCATGCTTGACCAGACGCTAGGTCGGACTACTGCTTCTCCTTCCCTGCTTCTTAATAATCTGTAAACAAAACAAAAATTAATCACAGATTTATAAGAAGATGACGAGAAGACGTGACTTAAAATCCTAATCTCCAATGGTGAGTTTAAATAGAAGTACAGAGTGAATAGATGAGGAATACCTGAGAGAATCTCTGACTCGTCGAGCCATTCTCATCTGCCGTCGTATTCCATGGCAAGCTCCACCTCCACCATCTCCTGCCGCCACTAGCTTGGGAGCACCACCATCGCTGCTAGCTTACTATGTATAACACAGATTATAAAATATTATCGAACAATGAATGACAGGTAGAGAATAAGGAGAGAAAAAGAGAAAACAAAATCTGGATCTATGAACATACGAGAGAGAAAGAGAAGGAGACAGACAAGAAGTTAATAAGAAAATATAAAAAAACGATTAGTTGTGTCCGTTAGATTGAGACCAATAAACGGTGGAGATTAAAAGATGAGTTATCCTTACCATTCGCGCTCATTGGTCATTGTGTTTTTCTTTTTTATCCATTAGATTCAGATGAATCAACGGTGGAGATTAATATAGTAGTTATCCTCGCCATTTCCTTTCATTGGTCAAGTTTTTTATTTCTTTTTGTTTTTTTTTTCTTTTTTCTTGTGACACTCTTTTTATTTTTTTTCTTCTTCTTTGTTATAGTGATTATAAAATTTAATTAAGTTTAAATTTTTTAGTTAAAAGTATATTAAAAAAGTTATGATTATATATGATTTGAGGTGTATATATATAAAATATGTGATATGGTTTAGTGTTCTGAGATTTAAAGTTTTGATGATACATGATTTGGGGTATATATATGTAAGGTGTAGGGCTTGGATTATAATGTTCAAAGTTGGAAATTTCTGTATGATATAGGGTTTAAATACAAATCAGTATTATTATATTAGATAACATTTTTAGTTAAAAGTATGATTGAAAATATTTAGAATTTTAGAGTTGATGTATGATTTATGTTTGAAGTTAGAGTTTAGGGTATTGAAAATTTAAGATTTAATTTTTAGAATTTATAGATTAAACTAAAAAGATTAATTTTAAATTTTGGATTTAGTTTAGATTTAATTTTATAGTTTGGTTTTAAAATCTAAAAGATCATATTTAGAGATTTTATTTAGTATTTAGAATATCATTTAAGCTGATGTTTAGGGTTTAGGGTATTAGATTTAGGGTATTAGATGGGATGGATTCAGTTGCATTAATATATTTATATCAAACTGTATTTTCATATAAAGTTTAAATTTTAAATTTATATTTTATGACTATTAGGGTTTAGGGGTTAGAAATATATTTAGGGTTTAGGGGTTAAAAATAAATCTAGCCAGTCATTGTTAAAGTTACTTATCCCTAAAATTTTAAATAGGAAATTTAAGTCACTGTATGTTTTATAATATATATTGCAATAAAATTAGTAAACATAATTTACTCTAATAAAACACAAGTAAATCATAAAATATCATATGCTTTTCCATTAAAGATTCAAAATATACAAAATTAATACATGAAACACATGAACTCCATAAGAGAACATGTAACCATCAAATCTAGTCATTAACAAAATCAAAGAACAAGTTAAACTAACTTAATATATTAGTAAAAAAAAGCTCCATCGATCTCAGCCTTAATCTCAAGGCCATCGTAAGCTAATTGCTTAACCAAGTAAAAACAGAAACGATTCTCTCCACACCACCTCTCTTCCTCTCCATCACCGGAAACACACCGCATTATTCTTCCTCGGTGGTCTCTCTCGACAACAGACCTCCGTTTGACTTCCCCATAAGAAGTAGTTGCGCACAAGCCGCTGCACAGTGAAATCGGAGAACCCATTTGGTCCTGTACCAGGAAACCGACAAAAGACAACAAAGATCAGATCTTATATCAAACCCATGAATAATCAGCAAGATTCAGCTCTTAACTACATATTCTCATAGGACACGACAAGTGTGGAAGGAGATTTAACAAGGGAAGAGTAGTTACTGATACATCCTTGTAGATAAGTGATTATCAAAAATGAATTTAAGTCTTGAAGATTATTATAGCAGAGAAAACTAGAACGAGAAGGAGTAAAATAATTCCCCTACACAACAAACACCATTAAAGCTAAAACCTTTAGAACTCAATGAACAAACAAAGCCAATGGAAACATGGCTAACAGTGTGAAAAAAAACTCAAGAACAGAGAAAACAAAGAGCTAACAAATTCAAAACCTAACAAAAAATTAGGAGACCAAAAAAAGAGAATTGAATGGCTTACATGCATTGAAAAACCATTTAAGCCACTGAAATCAGGCAATTTCATAGAAACTCGAGAAAACAGAACGCACATAGCTAACAAACCCAAAAGCGTCGTCCATGAAGACGACTCGCCGGAAACTGAATTGGTCCACCAACGTACCATCCCTCATTAGCCCCCTCATCTCCGCAGATGAAATTGGAATTACTGTCCCATTCCATTTGATTTTGCAACCAAAAAGGGTAAAGGTAAGACAAACCCAGAAATCGTCTTGGAAACCCAGAAATCTCCGTTGAAATCCAGAAGAAGAAGATAATTTTGATTTTGATCAAGAGGCACAGAACGCAATAGAGAGAGAGAGAGAGAGAGAGAGAGAGAGAGAGAGAGAGAGAGAGAGAGAGAGAGAGAGAGAGAGAGAGAGAGAGAGAGAGAGAGAGACAGTTCTCGTGATGAATGTGAAAGAGGAGAGATCTGAGATTGAAGAAACCAGAATTTGTGGGTATGGATTTGGCAATTGACCCAGGAGCTGAGATCGATTAGGGATCGATTCACTGTGTGATTGTGTCAAGAATAAAGGAGATGATGTTTGCTTAAAAAAAATAAAAATAAAAATAGAGATGTGTCGTTGGCGGAAATCCAAAAAATTGGCCAAATGTTGGCTCTAAAATATTTTTTTCAGCTATAGTAGTGATTTTGAGTGATTTTTGAGTTTCGGCTTACTAAAACTTTTTCCTAGCGTGCAATTAGTGCTGCGATAAAATTGTAATCCGATTTTGGTACTTTTGGTAGCAGTTCGTAAATTCGTGCTATCGTGAACTGCTACCAATACCCATATTTCTTGTAGTGTAAGTTGAGGAATGAGATCTCCAGCTTCCAACAGAAGAACTTGGAAGGATTCAGTGAAGCTTGGGAGAGATTCAATGGTTACCAAGCTCAGTGCCCACACCATGGTTTTTCCAAGGAGAGCTTGCTGAGCACATTCTACAGAGGTGCTCTTCCTAAGTACAGAGCCAGACTGGATACAGCTAGCAATGGGTTCTTTTTGGGGAGAACTGAGGAAGAAGCAGAAGCTCTAGTTGACAACATGGTTAAGAGTGATGCAGTCTACAGTGGAGACCATGACAGAAGCAGTAGAGGTGATGACAAGCACACAAGGAATGAGATAAAAGCTCTTCAGGAGAAGATTGACACACTCATTGCTGATAAAGCCACACAAGCGCATGTGAACTTTGTTGGTAACCCACAACAGGAAATACCTCCTACTGTCAATGAGGTTGAGGGTTTGGAAGGGCAAGAAGAATTGTGTTTCATCAACAGCAATGGTAGCTGGTACAAGAAGGAACCCAACTTTCAGTACAACAACTACCAACAGAAGCCCTATTCAAACAACCAGCAGAGCAACTATCAGCCTAAGCAAAACCCTTCTCCTAGCTCCTCTGCCCCTCAAGAGAGCAGCACTGATGCCTTACTGAAACAGATCTTGGAGTCTCAGACTAGAAGTGAGAAACATGTGGGCTATGAGCTGAAGAACCTTCACTCCAAGATTGATGGGAGCTACAATGAGCTCAACAACAAATTCTCCCACCTTGCTTCTTCTGTCAAGAATTTGGAGAATCAGTTTGCTTCCATGAGCACCCACCAGAATCGCCAGCCAGGATCTCTACCTGGAAAATCTGATCAAAACCCCAAGGAAGCAAAAGCTGTCACACTCAGGAGTGGTAAGCAGTTACCTCCTAGAACCCTCACCAAGGATGCTGAGAAACAAGGTGAGGAGGTAGCCATCAATCTAGATGATGAAGTGGTCATTGTTGATGAGAAGACAGATGATGAGATCTTGGAGAAGATTGAGAAAGATAAGGGTAAAGGAAAGTTTGGAGAAGAAAAGAAGCCAACAAAAGATGGTGAATCTGCTGCTCCAGCAGGTGAAAGCTCTTCTGTCCCTCCTCCCTATGAACCCAAGCTTCCATTCCCTGGTAGATTCAAGAAGCAGCTGCTACAGAAGTACAAAGCTTTGTTTGAGAAGCAGATGAATGAAGCTCAGGTTACAATGCCCATCATTGATGCTTTCATGCTGATTCCTCAATACAGCAAGTTCCTGAAAGATGCTGTAGCTGCTAAGAAGAAGGAGATGGAGGGCATGATGGTTCTGAGCCATGAGTGCAATGCCATCATTCAGAGGCTTGATGCTCCAGAGAAGTTAGAGGATCCAGGATGCTTCACACTACCTTGTGCTCTTGGACCTATGGTATTTGAGAAATGTCTCTGCGATTTGGGAGCTAGTGTCAGCTTGATGCCTTTGTCTGTTGCAAAGAAGCTTGGATTAACTCAGTACAAGAAGTGTAGACTCTCTCTGGTGTTGGCTGATCGTTCGGTGAAGTACCCTGTGGGCATCTTAGAGAACCTCCCTGTGAAGATTGGAAAGTATGAGATACCCACAGACTTTGTGGTGCTTGAGATGGGTGAGGAGGCTCAAGACCCATTGATTCTTGGAAGGCCATTCTTAGCTACTGCAGGAGCTATTGTGAATGTGAAGGAAGGCAAGATTGATCTCCATTTGGGCAAGGAGAACATCCTGCACTTTGACATCAAGGAGAAAATGAGGAACCCCACTGTGTTTGGACAAGCCTTCATCATTGAAGAAAGGGGCCCTCCTGCTGATGATCACCTTGGTGAGCTACCACCTGAGGAAGATGGGGTGTTAACTCCACTTTCTGCACCTACTCCAGCCTGATCCAAAGGAGGCAAAGTCAAGCTAGAGACTTAAAACAAGCTCACTTGGGAGGAAGTCCCATGAGTATCCTTGTATATATTGCATTAGTATTTTTATTTTCATCTTACTGCATAAAACAATGGGAAAATGAAGTTGTGTGCAGGTCAAAATAGGCAAAAGAAGTGACACAAGGACGAGCAGAGCCCAACGACCAGTCACAGCGGCTCTGCCTGGTCGCTGTGACTCCATCAGCACGGAGCGGTCTTGGCGCAGCGGCTGATCCCCGTCGCTCGCTTCATTCTGGAGCGACCTCCCACAGCGGCTCATGGAGGTCGCTGTGAAGCCATCACCAGCAGCGACGCACCCGCAGCGACACGTCCCCATCGCTCGTCTTCTTCGGCAGCGGTTAGCTGGAGCGGTTCTCCCTGGTCGCTGAGAAGCCATCACCCGCAGCGATCCTTCCACCTCGCTCCCGTCTCAGGTAACTGGAAACTTCCTTTATCCCAGTTTTTCTTTATATTTTAGATTTTCATTGGGTACCTCACTCACACAGAGACTGTGTGATTTAAGTGTGGGGGAGGTGCCAAGCATTTGATCATGTTTGTTTCCATGATTTTGAGTCTCATGCATTGCATATTACATTCTTATTTGCATAGAAAAATCCAAAAAAAAAAAAAAAAAATTTTGAAAAACACAAAAAGAATCATCTAGTTGCATCATTTGCATCTTTAGGATTGAGTCTAGAAGCATATAGGTTGCATTCATGCATTAGGGGGATTTCAACCTTGTAAAGAGCTCATGCTAAGTACTGAATTTGTTTACCTTTGTAATCATGACAAGTAGCTTGAGCACCTTTTGGAAAGCTTGTAAACTTCGCGCCTTGAATGCTCCTCTCGAAACTCATTTGACTGTTGATACTCTCTCTTTGAAGCAAGCTCCTGTTTTAATGTCTCTTGCATATGGTCCCTTGTGTGCTAAGTCATGGATATACACACTTGAGTTGTCCCATCCTTTTTACCAATCTTCTTGACAAACTCAAGTGGTACTCCACTCCCAAAACCCATACCTCCTTTTTAAACCATCATTATTTGTTGAGTGAGGCCTCTTTGGAAAGCTTTACATGTGCATAATGTTGAGAGTATTGGGAACGATAATGCTTAGTCTCCATTCTTGCTAGATTAGTCACTCTATTGTCTAGCTATAGGAAGGGGGTGAGTGTTGTGATTGTGATTTGGGAATATGAAAGTTTTGACTCTTTGTGCTTAAATGATTAGTCTTTATGGGATAAGTGAGAAGTATCTAGCTCTTATTGTGAAAAGTCTTGGCCCCCAAATATATATAAAAAAAAGGAAAAATAAAAGAAAAAGAAAAAAGAAAAGAAAAAAAAAAGGAATGAAAAAGGGGGCTAGCAAAGTTGTTAGGAGCTAAGATTTGTTTTAAAATTGTGAAAAATCCCTTATTGATTTCAAAAAGAAAGAGTCTGAAGTGAAAAATGTTCTTGGAATCTTTTGGTGAGAGATGTGAGTTGGGTTTGACATTGATGAATAATTAAATATCTTGTATGTTTGGGAAAGGGTAGAACAATGGAGATTGAGCATTGTATGCATGAGTTGATCCCTTTCTTAGATATATTATGTGTAATGTCAAAGCTACTTTATTTTGAGAGTAAACCACCTTAAAAGATCATTTTGAACCTCTGATTTCACTTGCATTAAAGCTTTTGTCTTACCAAACCAAATGACTTGGACCAGTTGACCATGTGTGAGATGTCTATTGAGTTGCTTCATAAATGTTAGAGAGATGTGGATTTGTGGTATGTGGATGCATGATTAATGAGTGTAGAGATCAAAGGAGCTGAGATAGGCTTAGAGAAGTTAGAGATGGATAGAATCTTTGCTCTTGCTATTTGGTATGATTATGCAAGGTTGTTAGGTTGAGAACTAAGAAGAGTTTCTTTTGGTTATGAGCCCCCATCTTCAAATCTTTTCTCCTTGGTTCTTGAAAGTTTACTTGTGGACAAGTAAAGGACTAGTGTGGGGGAGTTGATATCTTGCATATTTGCATTGTTTTAGCTATTCATTCATAAGCATTTGCATCATATAGATTAGGATTTAGGCATGTTTAGATTGCATTTGGCATACATATGTCTCTATCAGGTATTGGAACACCACATGGAGTTCTTGGAGACATTTGGAAGCAATGTGATCAAAAAGGAGGTGAAAGATGAGCATGGATGGAGGCCTTAGAGAAATCTTCTGTTGCTAAGATTTTGTGGAGACACAGGAAATTGAGTTAGCTTTCTAATGGAAGTGGTTTCAAGTCATTTGGAGATGTGATAAAGAAGTTATGACCAATTTACTAGTGGCATACGAACCAGAGCGACCTCCCACAGCGACCCTGCCTGGTCGCTGTGCCACCGCCAGCCAGGAGCGACCCCGGCGCAGCGAGTCTCACCGGTCGCTCGTCTTTCCTGTCCAGACCACAGCGACCTCCTGGAGCGGGTCTCCCTGGTCGCTCCACCCTTTTATGCTACCCGATTTTATGATTTTTCAAGGACCTTTTTGCAATTTCTTATGCACGTTTTTACTCTGAAAAACCTATTGTTTAAGTATGTTGTAGCCACCTTTTGGCAGATTATCTTTTATCTATTGAAGAACACAAACTCTCTCAAGAAAAACATCTATTTTTGGATTGATTTGTTATTGTTCTTGTGATCTCTCATCTATTTCTCTACATGATTAATCTGAAATCCATCATGGGTTTAAGAGAAATCATAGAGATTAGTGAGTAATCACCTTTTGGATTCATGGGTTAGGGTGATTAAGGGTGATTAGGCTAGTTCTAGGATGTTTTAGGTATAGATCATACTTGTTCCTTGCATAGTAGAGTGATCTTAATGCATCATTTGAGTAGGCCACTCAAAGGGTGATCTCTAGGCATTTCTCATCCGACAGGTGTTTGATGAAATGCCTGAGCAACTCTCTTAGGCTTTTAGTGTACTTTGCCAAAGATATTTGTTGTTAAAGATGCTAAGATAGCTAATAGACTTGTTAGTAATGATTGCTTGCATGTTATTCAACCAAAGACATTTGATGTTTGAGACATGTTAGCAAATGAGCATTCATCTAGACATAGAGCTTGCTTAGAATTGTGTCTAGGCTTATGGTTGATAGTTTGATTTATCATTTACATTCCTTAGTTCGAAACCTGATCACCCAAGGTCTAAATCCCTATACCCATGAGTTCTCCTTTCCAATAGCTTAAAAGTATCATTTTTATTGCTTTGCATTAGCTTTAATCATTAGTTTAGAAATCATCAAATCACTGGCTGCACTTAGATTAGGCAAATACTTGCATTCTCACTGCTTTGAGTCCCTCAGAACTGGTTCGACAACTTACTACCACTATACTATCATTTGACTTAAGAGCCTCAAAACTCCTAACATCAAAGTATCTCAACATTTGAGAACCTCATTCATTTAAAAATACTCTCTCTGTTTTTTAAAGATACATATTCTATACTTTTCACATATATTAAGAAATCACATTAAAAATGCATTGATTTTTGTGAATAACAATTTTCCATAACCTTTAACCAATAAAAATCCAATAAACACAATTAATTTTTTGAAGTTAATAGATTTTCATTAAATAATACATTGAAAAAGTAAAAAATGTATCTTTTTAAAACAATTTTTTTTTCTAAAACATGGATCTTTAAAAAACAGAGCGAGTAATTTATTTCTTGTTATTGTGAAAACTCCAAAGTTAAGAAACTATGCAATATCGATGCTCTAAAACTATACACAAAACATGCGGCTAACGGGGAATGATTCTGGTTATTCTTCTATTTTCAGGAAACAGAGCACTCTGTTTCTTTTACGGATTGGGGAAAAGATGTTTTGGATATGATACGTTCAGCGAACTTGAACTCTAGTCAGGAATCTGCTATTTCAAGTTGCCTCGAGACAAGGAATCTACGTGACAAGACTTGTGTGAAACTAATATGGGGACCACCTGGTACTGGCAAAACAAAGACGGTTGCTACTCTTCTCTTTGCCCTGCTCAACCTAGGTTGCAAAACAGTTGTGTGCGCTCCTACAAACACTGCTGTGGTGGAAGTTGCATCTAGGCTCTTGGTGTTGTTCAAGGGATTTTCTCCATCTGAACATTCTACTTACGGTCTGGGGGATATTGTCTTAGCCGGGAACCGAGGCAGGATGGGGATAGACGGCAAGAATGAAGATCTCCTTGATGTGTTTCTTGATCATCGCATCAGTAAACTGAAGGAACTTTTATCGCCATTGGATGGATGGAAAAATAGTGTCAGGAAGGGGATAGACGGCAAGAATGAAGATCTCCTTGATGTGTTTCTTGATCATCGCATCAGTAAACTGAAGGAAATTTTATCGCCATTGGATGGATGGAAAAATAGTTTGGAGCTGCTCATAGAGTTTCTTGAAGACCCAGAGTCTTATTACAAGAACTATCTCGTGGTATGTGAAAGAGAGGAGCAGGAAAGAGGCAAAAAGAACAAAAGCATTGTTTTAAACCTTGGAGAGTTTATAAGGAAGTGTTTTGATAAGCTAAGTGAAAAATTGGAGACTAATATGGTGGATTTGTACACACATCTGCCGAAGTCTTTTATATCATCTGATCACGTGAATAAAATGGTCGAAGGCTGCGATGCTCTTCTTGGTGTCAAACAATTCTTGGAGGAGAATTCTTCCAAAGATGATTTTAAGATTGGCAGCTCCTTATTTGATAGCTTCAACAAAATCATTGGTCTTGATTTCCTTCAGCCTCTACGTTTGCTTCCCAGCCGTTTTGGGGTTCAAGCCTCGTTGGAAGATGAGGATTTAAGGAAATTTTGCCTGACAAATGCACACATCATCTTCTGTACTGCCTCGGGTGCTGCAGAAATGACCGCAGAAAGAACTGGACCAGTAGAGCTGCTAGTAGTTGATGAGGCAGCTCAACTAAAGGAATGTGAATCAGCTGCTGCTTTGCAACTTCAAGGCCTGCACCATGCTGTTCTAATAGGAGATGAGCTTCAACTACCAGCAATGGTGCAAAGCGTGGTATCTCTTTTGTTTTGTACTCTGTATATATTGTTATTTTAAATCTTTTTAATGTATTTTATAGAATGCAAATGTAGAAATAGCATTTGATGCATAGTTTTGTGTTATCCATGCAGGTATGTGAGAAGGCCAAATTTGGGAGAAGCCTGTTTGAGAGATTGGTTTTGCTTGGCCATAACAAACATTTGCTTGACGTTCAGTACCGTATGCATCCCTCTATAAGTCTTTTCCCCAACATAGAGTTTTATGATGGGAAGATCTCTGATGCTGCGAATGTCAAAGAAAGCAACTATCAAAAGAGGTTTCTTGAAGGAAGCATGTTTGGTTCTTTCTCGTTTATCAACGTGGGACTTGGGAAAGAGGAGTTTGGTGATGGACATAGTCCCAAGAACATAGTTGAAGTTGCTGTTATTTCTGATATCATATCCAAACTTTTCAAAGGTATACTACTTTACTGATCTATAATATTATATAAATTATACTATATCATACTAGATATATGCAGAACAACATAGAATGTGTGTTTTTTCGTGTATATATATATATTATGGAAACGCATTGTATATGATAGTATGATACTATGTTTTATATTCTTTTGTAATTTGTATATCATTTGAAACAGTGTCATGTGAGACAAAGACAAAGATGAGCGTTGGGGTTATTTCACCTTATAAAGGTCAAGTGAGAGCAATCCAAGAGAGAGATGGAGATAAGTACACTTCTCTATTAGGTGATGAGCTTTTCACTTTGAATGTTCGGTCGGTTGATGGGTTTCAAGGTGGAGAAGAAGATGTCATTATTATATCCACCGTCAGAAGTAATGGTAACGGAAAAGTAGGGTTTCTCAGTAACCGTCAAAGAGCCAACGTAGCACTCACTCGTGCAAGGCACTGTTTATGGGTGATTGGGAATGAGACAACTCTGGCGTTGAGTGACTCGATTTGGACAAAGCTGATAAGGGACTCGAAGAGGCGTGGATGTTTCTATGATGCTGTTAATGACAAGAACCTAAGAGAAGTCATGAATGATGCTCTGCTTGAGGTCGACATGTCTGATGTGTTTTCGAGTTTTCAATCTCTTTCTATCCGGAAAGGTAGAAGAAACGCATGGTAATTGTTTAACTCATTTTACAGATCTATGTGTTTTTATTTTTCCCTCAATAAAACTTTATATGCTTTGTCAAAAAGTAAACTTAATTATGTGATTGTGAACTTGGTTATCTATGTGTGGTTATTATTACATCTATTTTTTAAATGGTGCTATTTTTTTGACAAATGATCTCATTTTTTTGTCAATTTTTGCTTTGATTAGCAAATTATCCCTAAATTTATCTACCACTGAAGTTGTCATTTAAGTTTTAGACTCTTTCAAATTTATTAGTATTCTGTACTTAATTTATGGATCATTTCAAATTATTTATAATATCATTATATTACACGTTATAATAACTTAATACGTTTCCACACTCGAACTTTCTATATTTCTACTAAAATTACTTCTGCTAAACATGTTTCCTCTAAATTTTCGATAAATGTTCCTTCTAGAGAAGAACCACTATAGAAAGTTATAAATAAATACAGACAACATAAACAGCAAAGGATTTCTTATTTTTGATAAAACATACTGCAGAATTTCTAGATATAACATGCATACTTTTCACAAAGTAAGAGAGTCTTGGTCTTTCTACGCGGCATTATTTCCAAATTGGGCTTTGAAAAGAGCCATGAGCTTCTCCTTAGGCGGCAAGACTTCCTTAATAATATTATCCCCAACGAAATTTTGCGACCAACGTTGAAGTCTTGGAAACGCCTCTGCGGTCATGATCATCACACCTGAAGCTTCTTGCGCAATTCCGAACCAGTACGCTATGAAATCAGCTGCTACATCAACAAATCCAATTGTCTCTCCTCCGAAAAATTGTTTATCTCCAAGCTCTTCTTCAAGGTATTTCAAACCCTCACAAGCTTCTTCGACCATCTTTTCTCTTTCGCTTTCAGGTCCCCAACAAGCCTTCCATAATGTTAACATTACCTAAAACATGCAGAACAATACACGTTATACATATAACCTTCATTCATGGAATGACATTTACAATTTATCACGTTATACATATAATGTACTTGACAGAACCATTATAGGCAAATTAAACATTGACATATGATCTATTGACCTTCAATATATATATATATAGCATACTGCACAACACTAGGGTGGTCGTAGATCAGCTAACTGGGTATATATATATATATATTCTTTTTAATTGCATAAATTTCCAAAATTGTAAAAAATTATTATGACAAAAATTATTATGACATTTAGGTGATGGCGTAAGTTCTAACTAGAAGAAAAATCTAAGCAACCTTTTGTATAACTAGTCTTTACTTTGTAAATAGATTTAACAGCTAGAACCCCCCAAGACGAAGTTGTGTGTTCTTGATAACAAGTGAAAGATTGTGTTCTTGGTAACATGTAAATAATATGATATTTAATTTACAAATATAATAATAATCCCATATATACCAACATGTATGTACCTTGTCATCCACATACTTAGCCCAAAACCGGGCCATAGAACGCTCATACGGATCGTGAGGCAACATCGGGTAACTTGTCTTCCAAGTATCTTCAATATATTCGACAATCACCAGAGACTCAGCTATCGATCTGCCTTGGTGGACGAGGACAGGGACTTTCTTGTGGATAGGATTGTAGTTGAGAAGCAGATGGCTCTTCTTAACATAAACATCTTCTTCGATGTATTCATAAGATATGCCCTTAAGTTTCAAGACCATTTCTACTCTTTTGCTGAAAGGACTTCCCCATAACCCCAAAAGCTGAACTTGTTCTTCTTGGTTCATCTCTCTGGTTTAGAAACAAATAACTTGGTTTGATTTTCTTGTTTGTGTGTGTGTGATCTCTTCGGAAATGGTGGGAGCAGCTATTTGTAGTAATTTTGGATTTGGTTTAATGTATTATTGTCACCATTATGATTAATAAGGATGATGTCAGGAAATGAGAATAATAGTAAAGAAAATGTTGGTTAAGATTTTGACTTTCGTGGAGGGTAGTGGTTGCATGTATGTGTTGTGATTTAATTACTGCATATAATTGTTTACAATATGACACAATTTAAGGTGTTAGGACACAACGTTTTATAGTACATTGTTGTTTTTTTGTCATCCTGACCTTCGATGCGAAACTATAAACATATACTATTAGTTAGTACCTTAAGAATTTCAAATTTACAGCTTTTCGCTCCCAATTGTTACGTGATTTGAATACATACAAAGCATGTATTAAAGGGAAATCATTTATATACGCGTCATATTTTGTGTAATTTTAGATCGGTACCCTCAGCCTCTGACCGATTCAATACTTTCACGTTAAGTTATCGCTACATCTTGACTAGTTCTTAGTGATTACGTAAGCAATTACGTTCATAGATTTAGGAGAAAGAAACGGGTTCCTATTTTTCTAACTGGACCTTTAGAAAAGGCCGTCGTTATTTCTATGCCCAAAACTTTCTAGAATGCATTATACACAGGGGCGGTCCTGAGCAAAGGAAGGTGAATCTATCTTATTAAAACAGAAACATTACGACTTCTTCTAGGTGGATTTTTAAGTTGGACCTTATGTAATTAATGCTATATTAATCTACTTATTATTAGACATGCCTTTTTATAAATAATTAATATCAACCATTACCATAATTTTTCACTTCTTACCTTATTATTATATCCACTACCCATGTTTTCTTATATTGCATATATTTTACTATAAGCTAGATACATCCACTAGTATATTATACTATAAGATAGATTATTAATAATATATCTACTAACATATAATAAATATTATACGACAGATTACTAATAATACAATATATTATTTGTATTCATTAACTTGCATCTATCAATATTAGCAATACTATGAAGATGACTAATTCTATACTTTGAACCTATAAACCATGATATACTAATTTATAACAAAAATGATATTACTGTTACAAATTAGTTTTTATAAAAATTATTTATACCAGCAATTTGTTATATAAGATAAATTTAATCAAGATCCTAATCTTTTTTTTCCTGTTCAAAAAAAAAGAAACCTACGAATATATACCATTTAAGTTAGCCAAAAATCTTCCAAATAAATAGTAAATCTCACCAACCCAAAAATGAACTAAAAAAAAACAAAAGATATTATGTTTGAAATTTAGCTCACTGGGTCGGATTTAAATATGTTTATTTCAAGTATGAGTTCTTCGAGTTTTCAACATTTGGATCTAAGTAGATATTTGATTTTTTTTTATCCGGGTCGGTTTTTTTTGGTTTCGGATCATTCTAACTTTTTTATATTATAAATCTTAAATAATATACAACATGTATATAAAATATGTGAATCAAAAGATAAATCCGCGCAGGCGCGCGGATCATGATCTAGTGGAAGGTGAAACCTGAAACATTGGACTATGGTTAGGTGATTCTTCTCTTTTCAAAATAATATTTTGAGGAAATACAAACTAAATCATGTATATTCACAAAATTTTACTACATTATAAATTTATAAAGTACCAACGGCAAATTTCAGCCTTGTAGTTTAGTCAGGTTTGACTTGAATGTAAAGAGATCGACTTTTGAAGAGCCTCATGAGAGTAAAATAAGCAACTGGTGTTTTTTTCTTTTTTTTTGAAAAAGGGCATCGCCACTGGTGTTTGCCTTTTAAGTATTTCGACAAAGACACATGTTTCTCCTCCTGTCATTAGATAAAATTAAGAATTAAATGAAAAAGGCCATCAACACAAGAATTTATTCTCAGGGTCGGCTCATCATTTTGATGGGCCCCAAGGGTAAATTCTTTTTATACCCATAAATTTATGTTTATTCAAAATTAAAACAAAATTTTCTAAAGAACTATTTTATAAATAATTATTTTAAAATTTTAGAGGAAAAAAATAAATTAAAATATTTTTGGGCCCTTTTCAATCTAACTTTTATAAAAAAATAGTTGAAATTATATAAAATATATAAATATACAAAAAATCAAAATTTTAATTATAAATTATATATGGAGGGACATGGGATTGGGTCGGGGGCGATCACACCCATTGTCCTCCTCCTAAGCCAGCTCTGTTTATTGATTTTTTTATAACATGAGCTATCCGGCGGGTATTACATACTCAACCAACTAATCTTCCTAAAGTTTGATGGCGCTAACCAAATTAGGTTGTTTGTAAATAGAATACTATTGTTGTCTGATCACATAAATAGAGAAACCTCAATTTGTGTGGATCCGAACCAAGATTATTTAAAAACACTAAGAGCAACCTGAGTTTATGGTTAAAGAAATATTGAAATTTTCTCATAATCTTTTGTCATCATTAGTCTACTATTTGTTTTTTGTACATACCGACAATTAACTCAATTTTTATGCACGAGGAAATTTTTTTTTTTTGTCAACTATCCACGAGGAAATACATGAGTAGACAAAGTATAGAATACAAAAATATTTAACAAAAAGAGATATACATCATGCATGTCATTCACCAAACATCTACCTGTCGAATGCTGATTCTAAAATGAGAGATGCGTAATATTTATTAGTTTGAAAAAGAAATAAGGGTTTATAAAGTTGGAAAAGTTATACTTAACCGTTGGAGTTTCGGCCAAAAATTCCACCTTAAAGACTATTTTTCTTAGTTAAAAAAAAGTATTTTTTCTTGTTGATATAATAAATCTATGATGCATCTCATGCATTAACAAAAACTAAACTATCATATACTTTGGAGCTGATATTAATCCTAAAACTCCAAAAGTGCTCTCTATATATACAAACTAAATAAATCAATGATTGTGGAGAGAATCCGTTCAAATAATGATCCGGGGAAGATCTCTTTAGTATGCAAAACACAATGAGAATAAGCAAGAAATGTAGTTAAAAGAAGTCGAATATCGTTTGTCTATAAAAGCATAATCCTAAGTTCCCATCATTGGCTCATAGAGAATAACAAATATTTTCTCTAATGATTTGATTTGATGTCTCGTACTCCCTCCTTTTAGTTTTATGCGTCATATGCCCTTGTGTTTACGCAGAAAACACTCTATGCGAATGAAGTGATTGTAATAACTCCATCCTTTTTTCTTAATTTACCAAGTTGTGGTTGAGTTACAAAATAAAATGTTTTACAAAGCTGTTGTTTTGTTGATTGGTCGACGTCAAAACGTTTTTTCATTTACATTATTGAAACAAAGCTAAAAGTAAGACATGTGAATGCACACAATAAAACTTGAACAAAAAGTTTCGTTTTCCATCAGAGGATATGTTCTCATAGCATTAAACCTTTCGAATAAGCATCTTCTCCTTACATTAAGCCTCACGAGGCTTATAAATTCTCACATTTCTTGGTAACTCTTCAACATCTAAACCAAAACAGCAATAAACCATAAAACTCCTTAAACGAGAAGAGATCTTACAAGATAAGAAGCTAAGGACCCCAAGATGACGAGTATTGGTGAGGACCGGGTAATCTGCATCCTGGGGTTTAAGGTTTAACTACACACAAAGTATGCGTACGCGTATATATGTGTGCGTGTGCGTGTGTTATAGTATAGCTTTTAGACCTCAGGATGCGGATTACCTCTTCCTTACAATACGTACACGATCAGACGATACCTGAGAGGTTACTTTTTTTTTTATTTTTAACATCGTCGTTACTAGATATTTAAGACAAATATTCTCCCCATACATAAGACGTGGTGTATCCAATGTATTCCTAAGTATATTTTCGTTCAATGTGTACGTACGTGCATATGAATGTATTGATTTATATTACTGTCTACGTACATGCTGGTTACAATACAAATCTTTTTCTCTACAACAATTTACGAATATAACTTTAAAAGTTGACGAATAATTTTTTTTTAGTTTACAGAATTAGAACTACATATTATTCATCAACATTGAACGCCAAAACCATTTTTCTGGCACTATGTTTTTGAATGAGGTGATAAGAGTCATTAACAAGTGCAGAGGCAAAACAAGTGCAGAGGAACTCGTCACGGTTTTTGACAGTAGCCAAGGTAGATAGACAAAGGGTGGGGCAGTTGTCCACCATGGTTTTTAAAGTTTCAGTGTATTTTTTATTTTTTTTAACAAATGCCCCAGTTGATATTGTTGATAAATTATATGTATGGCCGGATCAAAAGTAATTTCTAGATCCGCCACTGGTTTTTGAGATAGGTTATTTCGGCTTAGAGTGACGAACGGATAGTATTAGGTAGACGGTTTGGGTATGATGTCATAGGTATCATGAGGATGGCGTTTGTATTCTGATGGAGAGTCTACAATCTGCTGTTCCGGTGTCTAGCCTTGGCTGGACTGAAGCTGATTGTTGTGCGCAGTGAAGAGGAGTTGTGTGTTGGCTTGGTCAGATCTTCACTCGGGGGTAAAGATCTGATGGTATCTCCGCCTCTCCGGCGGATGGCCGAAGTTTGTGGCCGCGGGGATCTCTGAGAGCTTACAGATTCCCGAGGCTCCCCTTAGGTGGTTCCAATTCTGATTACGGAAGCCGGCTCTTTTGGTCCCGGCCCAACGGTTGTGCTTATTCTAATCCCAAGCTAGAGTCCGTCGGAGTGAAGCATCTCCGACTTCTTCTTCCTTCTTTCCCACCTTCAGATTAGATCTCTTTATAACTTAGGGTTTGTTAGTGCCTAGTCGTTTTTTTTTCCGTCGCCAAGTTGTAGTTTTCGGTTCCTCCGATTTTGGATTGAATTTTTAAAGATTCTTATAACTCAAAATAATCATCTGTCGCAAATTGAAATTCTTCTTGCGAGATTAGATCACTCATTTCAAACATTCTAAATTATTCTTAATACTAACTCATCTCTATTTAAAAGTAGTCGATATGTTAATTCAAGTTTAAATCACTTCCAAGTATTACTGCAGTTATGTAATATTAGGGTGGTTATATGGGGTGTTCCTAGTATATCTGATCTCCAAAGCTAACGTGCGAAATTTATCCCAGTTTGAAAATAACACAAATGTAACTTGTATATACATCACAATCTTTCTCAGTGGAAACTCAGAACTTTATATAAATTGAGCTTAAAAGAATTAAATAATTAATTAGCACATGTTCAACTAGTGGTGGTGGCGTAGTGGCGTTTGAGGGAATTAAAAACCCAACACGGTGAATCCGGGTTCAAATTCCACCGGCTACATGAATATGGGCTATCGCTTTCGACTCATTTGAATGCTCAGGAAAGGGTCTATCCGTGGACTGTACCTCCATCCGAGGGTTAGATCTATGTCTTTAATAGACCCGGATTTAATCCTATACTTTTTCAAAAAAAAAAAAAACTAGCACCTACAGTTGGAACTAGGGCCGGACACATTTACCGAAGAAACAAAACATAGCGAATCAAAATAATGAAAATCGAACCAAATTTTATAAATAACGGTACATATCCTATATCACAAGAACCAGAAAATTGAAAACGGACCAGAATCGAATTTGATAAATGAATCTATGAATTTTTAAAATACATATTATATACATATAAATATTAATTATATTTAGTTTTCAGAAACAAAATATCTTTAAAATATTAATTATATCTAAGTTACTTGATATTTAATCTGAAAACCCGAATTATCCGACATTTTTCATACTATCCAAAATTATCCAAAAAATTGGAATCCAGTTGGAGCACAATTTTTTCGGATACTTTTTGGTTCTCAACCTTAGTACCTGAATCGATCTGAAAACTTAAATCATCGAACCGAAACCGACATAATGCTTAAATAACCAAACAGCATATACAAAGTTCTGAGTTTTCACTGAGAAAGATTATGATGTATATACAAGTTACATTTGTGTAACTGTGTATAAAAACTCAGAACTTTAGACAAAAAATTGTAAATAACTAGACAGTTCCTAAATCTTATGGAACCAAAGAATCCCCATGCCTTGTTGGAACAAAATGATGACTTGTGTCATAAATAATAAGCTCTTGTCAATTAAGAAAAGATCAATTAGTGATTCCTTGCACGATGCTCGATTGTAACGGTTAGTTAATGTTAATTAACAAAAGACTTGTCTGATCAATTAGTCTATAACACGACTCTTGTGTCCCTTTGAATTAGTGGTATATAGTTTATATATTTATACAAACATTTAAACTCTTCTTAACTAATACTAGATATTAATCCGTACGACCGTACGGATATTAATTTTCAGTTTTAGTTTTTATTTATTTATACTAAATAGTATATTTGTAATATTTGATCGTTTTACATGACTAAGCTAGGGGTGTGTATTTGAGTATCCACTCGAATTTTAAATTTATTCGGGTCTGAGATTCCGAGCTTAAAGATTCTAACTCTATTCGGGTATTTATAAACTTTGGTTCCGGTTTGATTCAGATCTTTGCGGGTTTGATAACCCATTTAAATTATTTTAAAATTTTCAAAATATTATATATCTTTAAATATCCTTAAATCTAAAAAATATAACATGTAAATTTGATTAATGTAAGCTAAAGTACCTAAATTAAAAATTAAAAATAAGTTTAACTTGAATATTTGGAGGAAGAATAAATATATATTTTAAGTATTTTTGGTGTTTTGATTATTTTTTATCTACTTTAGATATTTACTTTTGACTATTTTTTATATTTCAAATATTTTAAACAACTTAAAATAACTTATATCTTGAATATTAATTCAAAAAATAACTAACATATTGAAGTATATAAATATTATTTAAATATATTCGAATATCTGAAATATTTCGTTCGGATAAAGTTTGGTTATGGTTCTCTAGATATCAAAATGGTAAATTCGTTTGGACATTATCTAGTTTCGCTTCAAATTTGGTAATACTTTTTCGTTCAGATTTGTAAAATGAAGAGTTGATATTATAATTTCTATGAATTGTTTGTCCAATAAAAATGTATTTTTTTTAATTTGACATTGATTTAATTGAGAAGTTAATGAACTGTATTTAATTCAAATTTAATTTTAGAAAACACATTAATGTAAGTGAAAAAAACAAAACATTAAAATATAAAGTATTATTTAATTGTGTATTTAATTCAAATTTAATTTGAAGGGACATTAATAAAAGTGGAAAAGACAAATTCATTAAAGTAGAAAGTATTATTTAATGTCAATGGCATGAAAGTGTAAATAACACTGAAAACTAAAAGATATTTATATGGATACTTCTCTTTTAATAATATAGACTAGAGTTTAACCCGCACACCCGTGCTGGTATTTATTTTTATCATTTTATTTTATATAAATGGTAATATATATATATATATATATATATATATATATTATTTTTTATTCTATTAATTTGTTTAGTATCACATTTCTAAACACAATAATTTTTAATTTATATTGAAATTTTTTATTTTTGTCTTGTAAATAATCAATTGTATCATTCATATTTTTAAAATATAATTCTTCCATCTGCACTAGTATACTTTTAGTTTCTATAAATCAAAATTTTATGATAATTTATAATAATATTTTAGATACATATTTTAGTATGGTGCTATATATTGAATTTATATTGGACTATTCTTTATATGAAGATATAAATAAATAATATATTTATATACAAATTTATAATTTATTTATTGATTATTATAGAAATGATACCTTTATGTTACTTTTGCTTTTTATTTATTTATTATAAATCATGAAAAATATGACTATATAATTTTAAAACAAAATTATGCTTTAAATTCAGTAAATGGACATAGAAACCATTTTAGGAGACTTTATGTTTGTTTAGTCATGTTTAATAATTATTTTTTTGTCATCTTATTAATTAGTTAATAATATTAATTAATTATTTAAAATTTCGGTTTTGAATTAATGAGTTTAAAAAATTATTTGTTTAACTATGTTTTATAATTTTGTATTTGAAAACAATAATAAATGCTAAAAATTAGGATTAGGTAGTTTATCATTTGCATTAAATTGTATTTAATTAGTTATTTCAGTTTAGAATCTAGTTAGGAAATAAGTTATTAAATTAGGAAAATACAGATGATACTTAATTTTAGATCTATTAATTATTACAATAGCATTGGATTGTAAATATTGTGCAAGTCAAATGGTTAATTTCATTTTGTACTTCTATTTTAATAGATTAATTATAGTACATTATAAATTTGAAAACTACCAAATGCATATTTGACCACAAACGGGTTAAACACGTGGTTTTTAGGTAGGTTTGATTAACGTATCGCAAATGTAAAGAGATCGCCTTTTGAAGAGCCTCATGAGAGCAAAACAAGCAACTGGTGTTTGCCTTTTAAGTTATTTCGATGAAGACACACTTTTCTCCTCTTGTCGTTACAGCAGTTAAAGGAAACTGTCATCAATTATAGAATTTTATTCTTACAACCCTTTCTCCTCATTAGCCTTTTATTTTCCTTTGGATACCGACATGTAACTTTATTTGTATACACGAAAAAATACACTAGACAAAAAGTTTCGATGAGATAAAATATTAAAATCTTTAACAAAAAATGATATACATCATGCATGCCATTCACCAAATCATCTCGCTATCGAATGTTGATTCTCAAATGAGAGATGCATCTGATTTATTTGTAACGTCCGACCTGTCCACGGCTAATGGACCACCCACGTCCGCTTTCTTGGTTCATGGGTCCATCCCGTCCGACGGTCGGTCTGTTAATTTTTCAAAAGTTTGAAATTATTATTTACTGACCCTATAATCATCACCCGACTTTTCCCCGTGTTTTAGCCTCACTCGCACGATATCGTGAATCACTTCCCGATAGGTTATCCATTCTTTATTACTCCAGTCCAAGCATGCTTAACTTTGGAGTTCTAGACGGATGTGTGACGGAAAAGGTAAGTTAACTTTGGTGATATAGATAGCCAAATCAATTCTCTTAAATTTTTCCGTATATCACAATTTGGAATGTTACATTATTAGTCTGAAACAAACAAAAATCAGGGTTTCTAAAGTTGGAAAAGTTGAACTTAGCCATTGGAATTTCGACCGAAATTAAATTTCCACCTTAAGACTATTTTAGTTGTCGATATTATAAATCTATTGTGCATCTCATGCAATTAAAAACAATACACTATCCTATATTTTGGAGTTAAAATTATAACCCTAGGACCCCAAAAGGTGCTCTCTATATACATACACAAACTAAATCAATGATTGTGGAGAGCATCGTTTTAAATAATGATCCGAGGGAAGATCTCTTTAGTATGCAAAAACAATAAGAATAAGCAAGAAATCTAGTCAAAAGAAGTCGAATATTACTTGTCTATAAAAAAAATAATAACATTACTTGTCTATAAAAAAGCATAATCATAAGTTCCCATCATTGGCTCATAGAGAACAAAACATCTTTTCTCTAATAATTTGATTTGATGTCTCATACTTTCTCTTTTAACTTTTCCCGTTTTATGCCTATAGTTCTTTAGTGGTTGTAATTACTAAGGCATCGATGTATTACTTTTAAAAAAAATGGACTGAGTTAAGTTGTACTCCAATCCTATCCAATTTTTTGAAGTAATATCATCTTTTATTTTACTATAGATAAAAAAGAAAAAGTAAGAAAGAAAAAAATTCCAAATTTTATTTTAGTAAAAAATATAATAATATTGAAGATTTTATATATAATTGATCGTTTTGTAAGATTGGCGACATCAAAACGGAATTTTAATATATTATATGCGAAAAGTTGCCAGTCTAAAATGTATTGGTGGATTGAAATGAAGATTAGGTTCCGTATCAAGAAAAAAATTAACACCACGTGATTCAGATTGTAATGCATGCCTCAAAATGATTTGTGAATTTAGATCTACGAAACCACACACCATATAACCCTCTCTTAGAAAACGCTATATGCCTAGAGTACAAAATCTACATTGAGACTATAGCTTTAACGTTTATTGAAACAAAGCTAAGACTAAGACATATCAATGCACCATAAAACTTGAACAAAAAGATTTCGTTTTCCATTAGAGCATATGTTCTCATAGCATTAAACCTTTCGAATAAGGATCTTTTCCTTACTACTTAGCACCACGAGGCTTATAAATTCTCACATTTTCCTTGCAACTCCTCAACAACTAAAACAACAACAAACCAAAAAAAAAACAAGATATATCTTACAACATAAGAAGCTAAGAATATGCATCTACAGATGACGAGTATTGGTGCGGACCGGGTAATCTGCATCCTGGGGTTTACGGTTTAAGAACACACAAAGTGTGCGTATGCATATGTATGTGTGTTAGTACAGCTTTTAGACCTCAGGATGCGGATTACCTCTTCCGTACAATACAATACAATACATACACGGTTAGACGATTACTTCCTTTTTCCTGAAAGCTACAGCTGCAAGGTTAGACGATTACCTAGAGGTTAGTTATTTTCTTTTCAATGTCGTTACTAGAGGACGAGTACACGAGATCACGTATAGTTTCCACGTGTATTCGTAAGTATACGTACATTTAAAGCTTGTGTAGGTGTATATAAGAGAACCCCCAATGGGGGATTCTAGCTCTAAGATGCAGTATTATTATATTATATACTACGTACGTGCACTACCAATTTATTTTGTCTAATAACAATTTACGAATACGTTTTTTTTTTAGTTTTCAGAATTAGAACGTCACATTGAACACTAAAACCATTTTTTCTGGCACTACATTTTTTTTTGTTATTAACAAGTGCAGATGCTAGTCCAACGTAGAAAACTATATTTAATTGCCGACCAAAACTAGCATAATATTTTAGATAAAAAATATTATAGATTTTTTCCGTAGCATGAATATACCACCATAGCCATTGAATGTACTTGCATAACTACCATATTGCATTTTTTAAAGATTCCTATAGTTCAAAATAATATCAGCTGTCGTTAATTGAAATTCTTCTTGTGAGATTAGATCACTCGTTTCAAACATTATAAATTCTTCTTAATACTAACTCATCTTTATTTAATAGTAGTAGATATGTGCATTCAAGTTCAAATCAATTTCAAGTATTATTGCAAGTATGTAATTTTTAGTTAGGGTGGCTATATAGGGCATGGGGTGTAAATCTGATCTCCAAAGCTAACATGCGATATATGGCCCTGTTTGAAATTAACACAAATATAACTTGGATATATCATAATATCTTACTCAGGGAAAACTCAGAATATTATATAATTGAGCTGAACCCAAACAAAAACGATTAAACAATAACTACCCCATGCTGTACTACTTGGAACAAAAGGTGACTTGTGTCATAATAATAATCGCTTTTTAATTAAGAAAAGTTCAATTAGTGACTCACGGTAACGGTTAGTTAACTTAAATAACAACAGAGTTGTCTGATCAATCAGTCGAGAACACGGCTCGTGTGTCTCTTTGAATTAGTGGTATATAGTTTATATGTTTCTACAAATATGTATAACTCTACTTAACCAATATAAGTAAGATATTGATCCGCGCTTTCGAATGGCGGATTTTTTCTTGGATTGTAAAAAGTTTAATATGAATTAGTATTTGGATTGTACATCATTATGTTATAAAATCTGTATCATATCAAAATAGAGAATTTGTTTAAACTTATATAATTTAGATATTAATTTATCTGAGATTTTGTATATATATCTTATGTAGCTTTCTCCGAAGTATGGAAAATTTATTCAGATTCAAAAAATTCAACCGAAACTGATCCAAAAATATATGTTTGGTTCGGATCTGAGTACATGGCAAACACATATTTGGTATTTCTTGGACATGTGGGTTTCGGTTTTGGTCTGGATCCTACTGAGGGCCGATAAGATCCCCAAAGTTTGCAAATATTTTATGTATATTAGATTTAGATTTATTTGGGTACACCAGATATATTTTTGGTATTACATATATTCTTTTAACTTTCAAGTTGGGGTTTTCGATTATAGTTTTGAGTTTCAGGTAAAATTTTAAAATCGTAAAATATACTTTAGATATTTAGATCATTTTTGGTTCACTAGGTCAGATTTTGGGTAAAATTAATCTTTTCGAATTTTGAAATATTTTTGGGTATTTTTGGGATTTTGGAATATTGTTTGGTTATTTATTGGGTTTTTGGGTGTTTGTTCGGGGTTTGGGTGTTTTCGGGTTTTTCTGGTACTTCGGTTTTTTTAGAGTCTAAATATTGGAACCAATCAAAACCCGATAAAATTATTTACATGTATTTTATATGTACTTAAATTATAGGTCCAAACTAATCCAGACACCTACCTATCTCAAAGATCCAAATGCTCACGCCTACTCTTTTTGTATGCATTTTATAAACGTTATCTATACTATTAAAACAGAAACATTCTTAAAAAATCTACTTATGCAATGTTACTGCACCCTTTCATTTAACTAATAGTAATATGGTCTACCTTATATTTCTCCTATCAATATGTTACATTATATTTCTCTAACAATAAAGTAGTCAATATTTAAAAATTAATTACCACTAACGATAATATAAGGTAACAATAGTTTAGAAATATACGGTAACATATATAAGGTGACATACTCAATAACGTTAATTATTATTAGATAAATAATGTAAAACTTTAAGTAATTGAGTTCTCTAACAATAATATACGTAACTGAGTCCATATAATATTGTAAAATATAATTACTGCTCAAAATAACTTTCCAAACATTATATAAAATAAAATTATTAATTATTTCTAAACATACGACCATCAATTTTGAAGATTTCCAACTAACTCATTTTGAATTTCATATTCCACACAAAGTATATGAATATCGATTCCATAATAATACAACCATGGTATCCACTACATATGCGTCATAGCAATGTATATTGTAACAAATAATTGATATTTATAACAAATATTTAATATCAATAATAAAAAAATATTGTATTATAACACAAAATTTTAGTTTTTCCTATCACCATTTTCTTTATTTTCTTTAAGTAATATAATAAAAACTTTATCAAAATCCTAAGAATCACAAATCAGAAAGTTTATTCAAATTTATGTACCATTGGAACATTTGTTATTTTTAAAACTATCATCAAATTTGTATGGGGTTTTATCGGGTCAATCAGAATCGGATAACGGGTTAACATCGGGCTTTTAGATTTTTAAGTTTTATCTGGTTTTAATATTAGAGTTTAACTAAATCCGAATCGGAATATATACAATTCACTTGATTTATCGGTTCGATCGCAGGTTTCGATCGGGTACAAAAACAATGATATAACTATTAAAACTTCTATAAATGCATATTATTAAATTAGCCAAAATACAGTAATTAGTAAATTTTATGTCTCACTGGTTCAAAAATGTAATTCTTTTAAATGCACACAAATATATAGATTAAATTGTAATATAGGAGTGTACATATAAAATCTTAAATAAACTAATTGATCAATTATTTAAATTTAAACAAAAAAATCATTTGCTTCTTCGATATAATACATCTTTTGGCTTAATAATATACATAAAAATCAACATACTAATTCATATCAAAATATTTGTATTTAATCGAAAAATTCACGCTAAGATTTTAATTTAATCGAAAAACCCGCGCTTTCTAAGCGCGGATTAAAATCTAGTATTTGTTAAATCGGTGACGCTTAAGATTTTTTTAGCATATTTTCAACTAACTTAATAGTATAAATTTGTATGAGTTTTAATATTTTTAAACTTATCTTAGATAATAAATTTTTAATATTAACATTTCTATAAAAAAATCAATCTAATGTAATATAAATAATTTTTTTTTTTTTGAAACACACATTCATTAACTTAAGAAGACGAGTTAGGTGGGAGTAGTAACTACTCCAACCACCATTACAACATTGGCAACCGCTAAAGCATGTTTTGCCATAATGTCAGCCTGAACATTCTGATCACGAGGGATCCGAGCGAAAGAAACAAATTCAAAAGCATCAACAAGAGAGAGGATATCCGAGATAACTCCATAAAGATCCGGTGAGAAGCTCCCCGACCGGACTTCCTTCACTAGTTGCAGAGAATCAGACTCAAAACAAACCGAAACCAGGCCTTCTTCCTTCGCCATTTTCACCGCTTCGAGAAGAGCAAGCCCCTCTGCCATTAGAGACGAGGTCACAAAGGTTGCACTCGAGCTAGTAGATCTTGTACCTGCAGGTGACAGCAAGAACAACCCCAGACCTGCATTTGTTCCTCTCATGTTCCAAGCAGCGTCAGACCTTATTGTACTCGCGCCCAAAGGAGGGGATGGAGTAGGTGCTCAGATGATCTTTTTAACAGGTTCCTTCTGCTGCTTGTTGAAGTTCCATTCTCTGGCTAGTCGAAGAGCTTTAGATAAGGTTTCCTCCGCTGAGGCTGAGCTCCCTTCAAACACAAACTTGTTGCGTTCCTTCCAAATACTCCACAGGATCCAGGGAGCTAGCGAGCCCGAGGTGATTCCGGATGGAGGTAAACACGGTTTAGAGCACAACTCAGACCAACATCCCGCCAAATCTATCATTCCACTGTAATCCATCGTCGATGAGAAAGGGGCTAGCTGCCAAATCTTCCTCGCAAAAGGACAATGAAAGCACAGATGAATTATAGATTCAGTTTCACCACATCGCTTACAAGCCGATTCCACTGGAATATGTCTCGCTACGAGACGTTCGCCCACTGGTACAGCTCCTTTCAACAGCTTCCACGAGAACATCTTCACCTTAGGAGCACAATCTAGGCTCCAAACTTCTTTCTTCCAGTTAAACATACCACCGTTAAGAGTCCCTGGAATGTAATCTTCATTATCCACCACGCTGTAGTAGCCTGACTTAACAGAGTACTCCCCTGTTTTAGTGCCGAGCCAAATGATCCTGTCCGGAGCCCCGGTTTTGCTAGGTCTGATACACTGAATAGCTTCCTCATACGCAGGCATGAGCTGTTGGATTTTCTGCAAATCCCACTCACCTGAATCCGATATCAACAGGTCAGAGACCGTCATCTCGAGGCATCTTTCCTCCGGAGGTCCCATCGGCCGAATTTGATGGGATCGACTTAGCCACGGGTCATCCCAGACTTTAATGGACTGGCCATTTCCAACCACCCAACCAAGCTTCTGAACCAAAAGATTGCGTCCCACCAAGACACTCCGCCATCCATGTGACATGTTTGAGGTCCCGGTAGCTAGTAAGATGTTGTTATCCGGGCAATATTTTCCAAGTAGGACTTTCCCCAACAAGCAATCAGGGTTTTGGAGCAGGCGCCACCATGTTTTTTAAAATAAATAATTTTATTTTAACATATGATTTGTTAAAGTGTTTTTATCATATTGTTTTGTAAATATTTGGATATACTGATAATAATAACATACAAATAAACTTGGGTGAAAGAGGTGATTCTAAGTATTGAAAGAAAAGTTATATGAAAAAATAAAATGTTCATATCAAAATCAATGTATGGTATTTGTCGATTTTTAAACAAAAAAAGAATCTACCAAGATATCAAATTATTATTTAAGAAAAAAGATATCAAATAATAGCAAAAGATCTTAAATTAATGACCGGCAGAGTAATATTATTTATGTCGTTGTTGTATTCAATGTATCATGTATCAGTAGTAATTAACAATAATGTTATATAGTTAGAAAAAATAAAATTAGGTTCATAAAACATTAATGAATAGATCGAAACAACTTTCATAAAAAAAATTATTAAAATTCTTTTTCTTTTAATAGTATTGATTTTATTTTGGCTAACCTATAACTATACGCAAATACAAATAATGAACATATATATATAGAAACATTGAGGGTCGTTCATTGCCTTCAGAAAAAAAATGTTTGGAAAAAAAAGAAAAAAAATGTTTGGACGTGATTTGACATTTTGGTTCGACTATATATTCAATTAAGTGACTCATTACAAAAGCATATACTTACGATCAATACCCATTCTAAACCACATATAATCTGCTCGTACCTTTCATAAATCGTTTTGCTACTTTGGTTGTTCTATTCCGGTCTGATTATCCAAACCATCTCAAGTTTGAGTAATAGAATAGCTTTTTGATGCCAAAAAAAAATAAAACCACATATAACATATTGTTTTGTGAAAATGTTAACCATGATATTTTAACGTAAATTTAATTCAACGAAAGCTATAATGTCAAGACGTTAGGACAAAGTAAACGTATCTAACTCAAATTTTTCGTTACTGTCGTAAAATCGTACTTTCTCCCTTTCATAATATTCTCTCCGTACCGATTTAATTGTCGTTCTGGAGCAAAATTTTCGTTTCAAAATAAGTGTCGTTTTAGAATTTCAATGCAAAATTTATTAACAAGATTCTCCAATTCATTTTTCTATTGGTTGAAATATGGTTAGGTTTATAGGTAATTATACTTTTATTTTGAGAATATACAAAAGCATATATTTTATTAATATATGTGCATAAACTTAGAACGACAAGTAAAATGAAACATTGAGAGTATAAGATATTCTTCTTAAATGCAAAAAATTAACAAACTTACTTTTTAGAAGACAATATCATTAAATAAGATAAATTAAGTATAAATCATCCAATCATAAATAAATATAATAAATTGCTGTTGATTAACTAATTTTCATAAAATTAAAGTACTTTAAATATCAAAATATTTTATATTTTGAAACATCAAAATTTCTCAGAAACATGTTATATTGTGGAACAAAGAGAGTAGTATTCAACTTGTAGCTTTTGAGTCCACACCCCAACAAAAAAAGAGAAGTTGTAGCTTTTATCGAGAAACAAAAATCAATTATGTAAATACTTTAACTGTGCAACTGTTTTACAATATCAATTCACTCTTCATGTAATTCCCAATCATGGACCAATATCTGTTTATTTCAGGAAATCACATGTTAAAAAATGCTAATATATAACAAAACAACGCTAGTGTTGTGTATTAAACTACTAATTGTGCAAAGACAAAAAGAAAACGCCAAACTGCTTGGATGGACCATTTGTTTTGTCAACTGCGCGCATATCTGTTATTTTGTTAATAAAACTTATAGTAATTAAAATAATCAATAATAAAGCTTTCATTACATTAAATAAACTGAAATGATCGAAAACATGTAAGCATTAGAGTTTTGTGTCGTTAATTAAACTAGATTTTTGAACCGCGCTACGCGCGGTTTGTAATTTTATAATTATATTTTTGAATTTATTTTTTATATTAATTAAAATTTTTAAGTTTTTACTTTATCATTTTCTCTTTTCCCATCAAAATTTACTCAATTTCACAATAATCATGTTTTAAAGAAAAAGATAAGTTTATTTTTTTTATTAGGTAACAATGATAATTTGTAAACTTTGAAAAGACATAATTTAACTTACTATTGACTGAATAATAAATGTTTTATTTATAATTGAGGCCAGGTGAATAGATAAATGTTGAATGCATGACTTAAAACCTTTTTTTGAACATTTTGACATAAAACCTTTGGCATCAACATCTTTGTTATGTGAGAATTGTATGTTCATATTTATGATTAAATATTTTATTTTCTTTAAAATAAATTTATTAAAAAATTATTGTAAGGTATCCGTTATTTTTATCATATATTTGTTTTTATTGTCTTATTATTTTATAGATTTTTGAATTATGTGTGTGTATTTAAAACCTGCATTTAAGTTATGTTCATCAAATAAAATTCCGTTGTTATTTAAATAATAATATATTAAAATAAATTAACTTTAGTATTGATTTTTAACTCATATTTAACTTATTGAGTTTGGGTATAGTTAGTAATAGTCATCTATCCATTTTTTTTTGGTAAGAAGAATAACCTTTGAGACATCATAATAACAATAAGATATGAAATACATGATATTAAATGTACTAAAATGTGTAATTATGTTACCATGTTTTTTGTTCATCTTTCATATCTATTTTCTTATAAAAACTAATTTGTAAATTAAAATTAAAGAAATTATTTTGATTAGAAATTACACGAAGCTACTCTTCTAAAATGAGTATTCTATAGCTCATTCAATAAAAATATTAGTTTCGTTATTACTCCGTCCGTTTTATTTTTAAGTGTCACTTTAAAATTGTGTACACATGGAAAACAATAGTTTTGTATATTTTTTATATAAAAACATCTTAGAATAAAAATTAATGATAACAAAAATATAATTAATACTTTTGATCCACATGTTCTAAAAGAGAAGTAATTAATAACAACTATTTTAAAATGATATTGACTATTATTTACATGGTGTGAAACCATGATTATATAATTTTGTATAAAGTCACCTACGATTTATATTTCTTACTCTCTTCCAGGATGATAAAACTCAGCCAATAATGATATTGGTTAACTTTTATAACATGACTTTTCACATTAGATTTATTTTCTATTTATAATTTACTATATTTATTAATAGATACAAATATTTTTTAAATTCTTAGATATTCTTGTATTTTTAAAAATAAAAAATTTATGTATATTAAATGTTATAAGTATTATTTAACTGTAAGTGTCGATTTTAAAACAATTAGTCATCAAATTTGTCCCTCTTAAATATAAAATTTTAGTACTAATATATTTGTAGGTTCGGAATGAACTTCTGAAAAAAAATCGGGTTACTTGGAACAGATTTTTGGGCGAAAGCTTTGTTAGTCAATTTGACAATGTTATTTGTTTATCAGCTTACTAAAAAATTCGAAGGTTTTTATGAGCGACACGGAGTACTAAACCTTTTATATTGAAAAACTTTAAGATAAACTTGAAACATGAGTTATAGCTCTTATATTTTCCCGTTCCCGTTGTTGGTTGAAAAGCTTTGAGTATTTGTACTCCATGCACACAAAATCCACTCTATTTGCACTCCATACATAATATCCCTTCAATTTTCCTCTCTCCATTTTAACCATTTTCCTACCATTCTATTGGTATCTCACTTATTTTAGGGTATTAAGCTAATTTACTCTAAGATAACCCCTAATTTTACGTCTAGGTTTAGCCTACGCTTTATAATTATTCTAATCTACTAAAGTTAAAAATAAATAAGTCTCCACAAAGTAAAACTTAAAACAGAAATTTAATTTCCACGAAGTGTTCAAAAAACAGAATCAAACCAACAAAGACTTAAAACAGAGAATAGAGTAAAAAAACGTCTTATAACATAAAATCAAATCAGCAAACATTTTTTCTAAATGTAAAATATGTTTTGATGTTTCTGTTTCTAGACTTGATCTTCAACAACTATCATTGTTATCGGTTTTTCAGCTCCACTCACAAAACCAGTAGATTCATGATGTGATATATGATCCCTGCGTTGAGAAGTAAACCATATACATCCAAAACGTAAGTAAACATTTTTCACAAAACAGAACGAGTTATGATAATATTGGTTCAAACCTGTTCTCACAGTCAATTGCAGGTGAAGCTTCCCACACCAACTCTTCCATAGTTTTCCCTGTTATATCATCCAAAGGCATCACTTTACTTGCCTGCATTGAGAGCTTCTCAATTCCAGAAGTGGCTAGTTTCTGAAGTATATCCATGATACCAGAGCCCATCTCAGCAGGCACCACCACTGGACTCGACACTTGCATGATCATGCTGCCTCCGGATTTAGAGTTTCTGAACAGTAAAGGATTCATTGAACGCAATAACCCTCCGTTCTTTGTCTGCACAACTGGACCCAGGCCAGCTCCTAGAGGAAGCAAATCAAAGGAGGGCTCCTTGACTGGAAAATCAGCTGGAGGAAAGGTGTTACGACCATTGTGAGGCGGAGAGTTCTGGAATGTGTTTTCGTTCATACCCCACTCACGCATCAGTGATGCTGTTGCCAAGTCTTCCAACATTTTGGCCCTGGGGTTGCTGACTCTTGCTTGAGTTTCTAACTGATACTCTTCCTCTTGCTTGGCATACAATGTCTGTACCTTGGTAATGCTTTCAAACCTCCTCCCTTTTCTTTCTCCATTCGAGAAACTTACCAAAACCTACATTATCACGGCAAATAAACAGTCCACTTGTACCATAAATACCCAACAAAAGTAAAACAGAGTAAGTTAATGGCAAAAAAAAGGAGGAGAAATTACTTATGTAACATCAGGTCCTTTCTTAGGTTGCTCTCCAAGAGCAAGTGCTTTATCTTGTCTCATTCTCACTCTGCGGCTTCACGCTCGTCTCTCTCTCCCGAGCCTCTTCTTCTTCTTTTCGTTTTCTCTCTGCCTCAACAGCTTCTCTCTACAACCGCTCCTTTTCCTGTCCTGTCTCTCCAATGCCTAATCAACACAAAAAGATCCCCCAAATTTGGGCATTAGACTAATCACAACAGATCTTGTAAACGCCAGGAACGCAAACTTACTTGATCGGCTTCAAGAGTAGCCCTGTAAGCAGCATCTTGTTCCTCTCTCAGACGCAAATTGGTTCTTCTTTCCTCTGCTTCAGCCATTTCAGTTACAATAACAGGTGAACTATCTTCCACAACTCTCTGCAGTATAGCAATCATTTCTTCTGGAGTTTTTGGTCCCTCCACCTTCCACAAACAAACAGTACAATAAAACTAAGAACACCGTCTCCCGTCACACAACATAAAATACTAAACTCACACATGTTTAGTAGAATTAGACAACTATCTCTACAATACTGGGACACAGATAAAAGCAGAATCAAACAACTATCTCTACAAATATGAAGAAGATCCAAGAAAAAAAAAAAATTTGGTGAACAAACAGGAAGAGGTTCGCCGGAATCAAGGGAAAAAACCCTAGAATTAGCCATATATCACCTTCAGTGAAATAAAGCATTGAAGACGATATGGTGTGGGAGTCAATCAATGAATTTAACAAAAATTCATAACTCCGGCAGTTGCAGATACATCGAGGAAGCAGGAACGTCACCTCGTTTCTCGTCGCTATCGCAAGAAGATGATAACCAAATTTTGTCTCTTCGCTAAGCCGTATTAGAGAACGCTGGTTGAAACCAATACAAAAATTAGGAATGGCCAAACGGGCTGCTGTAAAATCACGAAGCCCATTTACACAAATTCTTATCTGACGTGGCGACATACCTCCAATGCTATTGGCCGAATTAATTAAATGACGTGGATGCTCTTATAGAGCTTTATATCTTCCTTTTAGTAGTGTAATAGATTAGAAAGGCTGCTGATCTTTGTAATTGTGATATTAGTGGTTAACATTGAGTAATATATACATCAAACTATGCATTGTACATTTCACTTTAGCGACCAGATGCACCTAATCCCATCTCAAAAAAAAAACACGTAAGTACGTAATTATATATACTGCTATACATGATCTCGAGTCAATATATTTTACATGAAACCATATTGGGAAAAATGCTGTATGGCAGCCATTAGACTCTTTTAGCCGAGATATAAATGTATATGCGTTCTCAGAATACATGTATATTTTTTCTGTGACAAAGAATTCATGTATATTGTAAAATTAAACAGAAATTACAAAGACTAATCTTAGAAATCAGACTGAGTTTATATATAATCGGTTTACAAAAACGCTCTTTAACAACAATCACACAGTTGTTGTGGCAAAAACCACACTTACAATTTATGTTAGTAGTTTTATATATATATATATATATATATATATGCATATTTATGTTAGTGAGTTATGTATATGTTACATATCTTGAATAGTTAAGTAAACTGAATTATTAATATATATATATAATGTTTCATGTTAGCGAAAGACCCATATTTTAGAAGAACATATACTTAAACAACTATATATCATTTATAAAAGTGTGAGTATTTTCTTGCACAAATAATTTAACCTAGTATTGACGTAAAATAATTGTAGAGACTGAAGTGTTTTGAGTCATAAGATACAAAAAGTTGTTAGATTTGAACATTTTCTTTTCGGAGTGTTAGTTGAGATAATATTTTGCAACAAGTGTTTCTATTTTATTCTATCCCATGAATTTATATGTGCGAATAAATAATATTTTGATTATCAAAGAATAAATTATTCACGTAGTGACAGAGAAACTAGTTGTTTTCACCTTCCTTGCTTTGTCCTCTTGGAACGGTAAGCATTGATTAGTTAATTATTTTACCAATTAAACAAACCAAGAAGTTCCGAGTTGACTATTTCATATCACTCTTCTCGTCTATTCTTCCTTTCTCTCGATGCTAAACTTTCAGCTTTTTCATATTTCTGTTTATTCTACGGAAGAAATCCATATATTCTATGGAAAACATCAAAAACCCTAAAAACGTGGATGATGATTCCGATCGCATATCAAGAAACAGTCATCAAAGCGTTGATAGTTCTATGTCAAGATCTTACATATGCAGTTTCTGCGTAAGGGGGTTCTCGAATGCTCAAGCACTAGGAGGGCATATGAACATCCACAGAAGAGACAGAGCTAATCTCAGACAAAAACTTATGGAAGATAACAAGGATGGTGTTGTCGGCGAGAGTGATTCATCCGACGTTGCCTCTCTAAACCTTAATGAAAAGCAAGAACAAGACGCTTTGGCATGTGAAGATGATGATCAAGAACAAGATGTAGAAAAAGACATAAGTCCTGGTCAGAACTTAGGGTTTTGGGTTCAAGAAAGCAAGCTTGATACTAATGATGAAGGAAAAGTCATGGAGGTTGGCATAGATGGTTCGAGTTCGAGTACTCATGATCATCTTGAGATTGAAGGATTGGATCTTGAGCTCCGGTTAGGCCAACGCTCCGTGGAGAAGAAGACAACATAATGTCTCAATGATCATGATATATTGATGGCAGTGACTATTTGTTTATATCAAAATATCTGGAAACATCAGACTTTTGAATCCGTCTATTACAAATGGATTCGTGGAACAATTTGTATTGAAGGTATGCATGTATATATATTATTGCTAATACTATCCTTGTTGTGTGTGTTTCCCTGCTTTGATTAATTTCACCAACTTTTGTAAATGATGTATACACGTCCAAACAAACATATACATATAGATAAATATAGATTTAGTGTTTGCTAATGATTGTTATTGAAAAACAAGTAACTTTAGGTTAGTTCATTTATTTTGATCTTTTCATATGAATGGTAGAGATCATCCTGATAGTGAATTTGAATCGCATTCTAACAATAAGAACAAAACTAACTTTACATTCCGTTTATACATACTCCAAAAGAAAAGAAACCTAACACAAGCCAAAACCATATGAATCGTAAGTGGATAGTCATTTTAAGTATTGAGATTATGTGGAGATTAGTGGGGTAAACTATATATGAACTGTAAAACTGATAAAGTCATTTGGATTATTGAGATTATGTAGAGAGTAAGGCTCATATCTCATTAATCTTTTTTTCATAATGTTTTTCTAGCCATTAATTTTGCAGAACATAATCATCAGATCCAATAGCACAAGCCACTTTTGACCAGATCATAAGAGTGTATGGATTAATTGTAATCTTTTTAAATTATTAGTTAGATTTTTTTTTTTTTTTTTTTTTTTTTTTTTTTAACCAACCTTCCTTTTATTTCCTCCCCAAGGGAAATACTGTTTCCGAATACAACTATATAAAGAGAAAGAAGAGCCAAAAGCAACAGAGGAATGGCTAAATATATGAAACACAAGTGAAGCAAGATAGTTAAGCATCAAAGTATCTGAACCAGAGTTGGAGATATGTTTCTGCCCGAGCTGATGAAGGCTGAACACGAAGACGACCAGAAGGGGGAACCGCACGATCGAGAACAAACAACTTCGCTTTCAACACTCCTTTTATCTCTTTAACGAGAGGCAAAGGAGGTTTAGCAGCAGAAGTATGTAACCTCGCGTTTCTTTCCTTCCAAACAACATAAACCAAGGCTTGAACCAGTAAATGACAAATAGTCTTGACTTTTGCATTGCCTGAGGATGAAGGGAGCCAAGCGATTATTGCCTCGAAATCCACCGGAGGATTAAGCGTGCTATTGCTAAAAAAGGAGGCCCAAATCTCGTGAGAATAAGAACATCTGAAGAACAAGTGATCTCTGGTTTCATCCGAGACACCACAAAGCAAGCAAGTTGAAACCACATTCATACCCCAATTCTGCAATCTGTCTCTTGTTGGGAGCCTGTTTAGAACAGTAACCCAAGATAAGAACGCATGTTTGGGTATACGAGCTTTAAACCAAACCTCTTTGTGCCATGGAACAGGTGGAGGAACCGGATTTAGAGTCTGCCAAGTTTGTAAGGACTTAAACTGGCCAGGCTCAGAATCCGCTGAGTTCTTTCACAAAAAGACGTCCGGAGTTTCAAGAGATAGAACTGGCGGAGTAGCCGGTAAACATGCCCTGATTAGCTGAGTGATTCCATGACGACCCCTCGGTAGTGCCCATGAATCCCCCGAAATTGCATCTGAAACTGTAGCCAAAGTGTTTAACCCCAACACCTGCGGACCGTTAACTCCAGCAAGGTTGATCAGAGGTCCTAAACCCGTCCAGTTGTCGTGCCAGAAAAGAGCTTCAGTCCCCGAATTAACCTGACAATGAACAAAGGGCCGTGCTAAAGGACGCAAATTCATCAGCCTGCGCCATATTGAAGACCCAATATTATCAAAGTCGGCAATCCAAAAGATTCTTCCTTGTAAAAGGTGTTCCTTAACCCAAGCAACCCACAACGATCCCGTGGCTGCAAACAATAACCAGATAAGCTTAAGACCGAAGACGTTGTTAGCAGCCTCCAATCTACGCAAACCCAGACCACCCGCGGATTTTGGGGTGCAAACTGACTCCCAACAAACCTTAGCCCCTCTTGCAGAATCAGGTCCTCCACTCCATAGAAAGGCATTGCACAGCTTCTCTACTGCATCGATGCACCCTTGAGGCAGAGTGAAAACCGAAGCCCAAAAATTGAACATTCCATACAAGACAGATTGAATCAAGGTGAGACGACCTGCAAAGGAAAGATTCCTGACAGTCCACGAGGTGATTTTCTTCCTCACTCTATCTATCAAAGGCTGATAGTCCTGAGGTCTAAGCCTATGGGGCATCAAGGGAACGCCCAAGTAACGAACCGGAAGGCAACCTTGAGAGAAGCCCATCCTGATCGCCAAATCTTTCGTCGCCTGATGGTTACCGCCGTCCAGAAAGAGTCCTGTTTTTGACATATTCAACCCGAGGCCAGAACCCTGATAGAAGGAAGCCAACACCTGAACAATAGCCACCACCGATGCTTCGCTCCCATCAAAGAAAATCAACATATCATCCGCGAAGCACAAATGTGTAACCAAAGGATATCGACAGAGAGGATGAGGTCGAAAAAGATGGTTCTGCACTGCCAAATCCAGCTGCTTAGACAAAATATCCATTGCCATTACAAAAAGGGAGGACGAGATAGGATCTCCTTGGCGAAGACCTTTTTTCCCGGGAAAAAATCCAACAAGCTCCCCATTGAATGCCACAGAGTAATGCGGTGAAGAAATGCAGCAACGAATCCAACTGATAAGGACTTCCGGCAGATCGAAGGCTTCTAAAATGTTGAGCACGAAATTCCAATCCACATTATCATAGGCCTTCGTGATATCGATCTGTAAACATCCCCTCGATATATCCCCAGGCTTGTTGAAATCAGTCACCAACTCAGATGCTAAAAGGACATTCTCACATAACAACCTTCCTGAAACGAACCCGACCTGATTCCTCTGAACCGCCAACGGAGTAACAAGCTTAAGACGACCTCCAATAATCTTAGAGATGACCTTGTAAACCGTGTTGCACAATGATATTGGGCGAAACTCAGGTAAAGAAGCCGCACCAGGAACCTTAGGGAGAAGAGCAATCACTGTCGCATTTGTTTGTCTCGACAAACTGGGGTTTACAAAAAAATCCTTCACAGCCGCAATCAAATCTGGACCGACTATATCCCAAGATGCAGTGAAAAATTCAACCGAGAACCCGTCCGGACCGGGAGCTTTGCTCGAAGGTAATGCAAAAAGCGTGTCTCTAATCTCTTGCTCTGTCGGGACCTTCGCTAACTGAGAGGCGAGCAACGCAGAGCATCGAAAAGGGTGAATTTCCCTGATTTGATCCACAGAGAAAGGCGTGATAGAGGAATTAGCTGTGCCCAGCAACTCCATATAATACTGCAGGGTCATATCTTTCAAAGTGATTGAATCATAAATCTTCGCACCCAAATTATCATATAGATAATGGATCACATTCCTGGATAAATTAGCCCTGACATACTTATGAAAAACCCCGGTATTAAGATCCCCCGCCGACAGCCACCTAACCCTCGATTTCTGATAAAGAAAGGATTCCTCCGCTGTTGCATAAAACGTCCAAGATTTCCTGGCTTCATTTTCTTCTTGAAAAAGCTGAGAGGATGGATTAGTCAGAGCTTGCATTTGCACCTGCTCTAGAGCCTGTCGAGCCTCTTTAGCCCTTATCTGAATATTACTGAAGCTACTCCGGTTGATAGACTTGCAACAATCCTTAGCAGACCTCAGTTTCTGATACAAAGCAGACATAGGAGAACCAGTAGTAGTCGTCACTGTCCAAGCCGTCCTCAGAAGATTGGAAAAATCAGGATGCATTGCGAACATAGTGAAATAGATGAACCTCGGCTTCCTCGGTGCCAACTGATTTGCCAAGTATATCAAACAGGGCGTATGATCAGATGTGCCAGGAGAGTCGAAGAAAGCATAAGAATCTGGAAAGGATTCCACCCACGACTCATTGACTAAAGCTCTATCAATCTTCCGAGATTTGGGGTTAGTGATGCTTTTGTTATACCAAGTAAACTCGCATCCCCTAAACGCCAAATCAAACAAATTACTCTCCTCCAAACAGTCCGAGAATTCCTGAAGACCTCGCTGACAGATGATGGGAGGTGACATGGCAAAAACTTCAGCAGCAGATAAGACCTGGTTAAAATCACCCAAGAGAATCCACGGAGAATTCTGAAGATTCCGAGATTGTGACAACTCCTTAATCTTGTCCCAGAGCTCCAACCTTTGGTCTCTTCTATTACGAGCATAGATGAAAGCTACAGTGAATCTCTGCCTTGTCTGAGGATTAAAGATGCCGCAAAGAACTAGCTGAGGAGAGGAGAAGTAAACAATAACTGAGAGAATCGGGTCCCAAGCGACTATAATACGCCCATTATCAGCATCTGGTGAGTAATTCCCTTCAAATCTCCAACCCGGAACTACTGAACTCATGATACTCTGAATATTTTCTTGCTTCACGTGTGTTTCCAAAAAACCGCCTAATAGAGGCCGGTTATGCCGAATCCAGTTTATTACTAAAGACTTACGCGCACCTCCGTTGAGGCCCCTTACATTCCAAAAAAAACTCTTCATTAAGAGACAAAAAAGGGGAGTGCTGAGCACTAAGCTTCTGAGGAATGGGCAGACCGCGCTTGCGATTGCCCACCAGAAGCTAAACCGAAATTATTTGCAGCTGCCCGTGAAATAGACGCCAAAGAGGCTGAGGAGCAATCGTTTTCTGCCGCAGAGGTGAGAAGAAAAAGCTTCTGACGAATCTTTTTCCTTTCCTGCTTCCGAGAAGTTGATGGCTTTTGAGTTTGGTTTTCCACGCTCAACGCTGCTAACCGATTCCTCAGTATGACTTGAGCTGCGGAAATCATTTCCTCTTCTTCAGCAAGCTTGGTGCTAGAAATAATGGAGGTCTTCTTAATTCCAGACGGGGAAGATGACTTCTTTCGAACTTTAGACCTATTAGCCACTCGTGTCCATCCTGAAGAAGCTTCTTGATTCTCATCAGATGGAGCTTGCAACGGAAGACTCTTTGACCTTTCTAGCTTGCGACCAGGAGGATCAATGCGACCAGGAGCAGCAGGAGAGCCTGCGCTATGCTCATCCACCACCACCACTTTATTCGAACTGCCAATAGAGTTAACAGACAGAGGAGAATGAGCTAGAGCTTTTGACGAAGCTACCGAAACCGAGGCTTGCTTTCCTGAATCCGATGGAGCTTTGGCCATAACTCCAGTAAAAGAAGGATAACCAGGAGCTGGAGATTGCGTTCGGAGAGTCGGTTGAGGGCAACGAAGTCTAAGATGACCAAATTCGCCACAACCCCCGCATCTAGGAGGAAGTTTTAAGAACTCAACCGGAAGCGAGACTGAATTCCCCAATTTATCTGTCACACGAACCACCGAAGGCCGAGGCTTGTCCAATTCAATCACAACCCGCAGTTTAACTACTCCATTGGAGAAAGGTTTCAGGTCGGGATACTCAGAGTGAACAGGGAATCCAACCGCTGAAGCCATCGTACTGAAACCTAGTAGAGACCACAACTCAGGCGGTACTTTCTTGAAAAGTACCCAAACAGGAGCATGAACAAGCTTCATATCTGAAAGGTTCAAAGAAAAATCATATTCGATTATCATATTCGATGAGCTTCCGACTGAAAAATCAATTAGCTGTAAGTATTTTGATCCAAATATCTTATATACATTAGTTTTGTCTCATGGAAACTTTCAAAGTAAAAAATTTATATTCTTACACATAGACTTTAGAGATTAAGACTCAGAATCCATTAACAACTTAAATTTTATACGAAGTTGACTCAACTAGCCATTTGCCTGATTTGCGACGGTGATGACTGTGAAAAAAGCTATGGGATAGACATACATATGATCACTAAAAGAGCACGAGACCATCGCGCCATCGAGCGAGTTCAATTTGAAGGAGGAGCATAGCATGCATGATGGTGTGACGCCATCAATGACGAAATATACCTCTTAAACACCCACCTCCCGGTTTGGGAGGAAGATACGCTTCGTCTATGCTAAACCGATAATAATAATAATCACGACAACCAACAAAACGACCACACTTGAATCAAACCGGTTCGGTTTACGTTTGGACTTTTAATTTCGATTCGAAGCCGGTTTGATCATGTTAAAAATTGAACAAGTGCCAACGCAGAGTTCCAGCACACGATCCAAAAACAAAATCATCTGCATCTTCGTCTTCATCGCTGTTCTTCCATTATAGACGAATCTCTCTCATTTAAATTTCCTCCAACGCCCCTCTCTCTCTCTCGATTTCTTTATAGCCGGAGCTCGTAGTCCACGGCGGGGAGAGATGGCTCCTAACGATCCCAAAAACGGCGGTGGTTTCTTCGCGTCTCTTGCTTCCTCGATCTCAAGCTTGGGATCGGCCATGACCAAATCAGTTAACGGGTAAGCTTTTTTGAGATCCGCCACTCTCTTCAGCTAGATTCGTAATTCTATAAAATCAATGTTGTGATTTGGGTGTATCCTCTGTTTCAGATCAAGTAGATAACCTTTTGTATTCGTTTGCTTAATTCACATATTGGGTTTTGCTTAAAGTTTGAATCTTTATTACAATAAGGTTAATGGGTTCGTTGTGTGTTTTGATTTTTATTTGATTCTCAGTTTGGTTGGGTATGAGGGACTTGAAGTTATTAACCCTGAAGGAAGTACAGAGGATGCAGCTGAGGAAGCTAACAGAGGAAGATGGAAGCAAGAGGTATATATATATATATAGATAGATACTCTGTTTTTAACGTTGTTGTCATCAACTAGTTATATGATCTTATGATAAAAACATATGATTTTTTACAACAACTTCTCAGGAAAGAGATGGCTATTGGAAGATGATGCAGAAGTACATTGGGTCTGATGTTACATCAATGGTGACACTTCCTGTTATTATCTTTGAACCAATGACAATGCTCCAGAAAATGGCTGAGGTTTGTGCTCATTACCACAACAACAACATCTCATGTTTTTGTTCTGTTTTTGATGATATATGCTCTGTTTCTGATAGTTGATGGAATACTCGCATCTACTAGACATGGCAGACGAAACGGAGGATCCGTACATGCGCATGGTGTATGCCTGTAAGCACATCTCCTTCCTTCTTCCTTCATGTTAGTTTCTTGTGTGGCTGAATGAATCGTGTACGTTTTAAACAGCATCTTGGGCTATTTCTGTGTACTATGCTTTCCAACGTACCTGGAAACCGTTCAATCCAATCCTTGGAGAGACTTATGAGATGGCTAATTACAATGGTGTTAACTTCATATCCGAACAGGTCACAGCCCTTTCTTTTTACAGCTCACATTAGCGCTTTAACATCTCCCAGATTGTTGACACCTGTAGTCTTGTTTCTCAGGTCAGCCATCACCCGCCTATGAGCGCAGGTCATGCTGAAAACGAGCATTTCACTTATGATTGTACTTCAAAACTGAAAACCAAGTTTCTTGGCAATTCCATCGACGTTTACCCAGTAGGAAGGTACATCTGCTAAACCATTAGCATAGGCTTCTGAATTAACATTCTTTATCCTGAATCTTAAATGCGATGAATCTGTGGTGCAGGACACGTGTGACACTCAAAAGAGACGGAGTGGTTCTTGACTTGGTACCTCCACTGACCAAAGTTCACAACCTAATCTTTGGACGAACTTGGGTTGATTCTCCTGGGGAAATGATCATGACCAACCTCACCACTGGTGACAAAGTCGTGCTTTACTTTCAACCATGTGGCTGGTTCGGGTAAGTTAACCTTAACCGCAACCGCATCTTCCTTTAATTAATCTTTTCCATTATGAGTTTAAGACATGTGCAATCACGGTCTCAACAGATCTGGTCGATATGAAGTGGATGGATACGTCTATAACGCCTCTGAGGAGCCGAAGATACTCATGACCGGTAAATGGAACGAGTCCATGAGTTATCAGCAGTGTGACGGTGAAGGTGAACCTCTCCCAGGCACTGAACTAAAGGAGGTTTGGTTACTTCTCTCTTTGTATTCTCTTTGATGACATATCTAAAGCTGTCTTTTGTTATGCATAGGTCTGGAAACTCGCTGATGCTCCAAAGGATGACAAGTACCAGTACACACACTTTGCTCACAAGATCAATAGCTTCGACACCGCTCCAAAGAAGCTCTTGCCGTCTGATTCAAGGCTACGCCCTGATAGATACGCACTAGAGATGGGTGACATGTCCAAATCCGGCTATGAGAAGAGCAGGTATGGTAACAAAAAAAGAAAAAATTCCTTTAGGATCTTAAGTTAAAAGTAAAGCTAATACTCTCATCCCCACGTCTTGTTTACACAGCATGGAAGAGAGACAGAGAGCTGAAAAGAGAACCCGTGAAGAGAAAGGCCAAAGCTTTACTCCCAAGTGGTTTGATATAACAGAGGAAGTCACTCCTACACCATGGGGAGATCTCGAAGTTTACCAGTTCAATGGAAAGTACTTGGAACACCGGGAAGCTGCTGATAAATCTGAAGATGGCACGGACCCTAAGTCGATTACATTCAACCCGTGGCAATTCCAAGACATGTCGACTTGAGTTGAACTGCTCCAAAAAGACAAAAGAAGATCAAATCTTTTGGTATCAAGTGTTGTAATACTTAAATTCTCTAGTGGTTGCAACGAACTCTGCTATAGCTTTCCTTGCTTTCTCTAGTAATAGTTTACAACTTCTATTGTTTTTTTAATTTTTTTTTATTCAAACCTGTTTTTCAACTTCATCACCATAGTTATCTTCTTCTTCAAGTACTAAAGCAAAATTCTCTCCCACGTATGCATGGGAAGGCGTTTAGAGTTACCATTATCACATTGGGCTCTCATAATGGGCCCGATTGGCTTAAAGAGCCTAAATATACGTTGACAAGAAAAGTCGTATGAGCTTGAGGGGAAAAAATGAAGCACATCTCTATTGTGAATATCTAAAAACAACAACACACCAAAAGATGATCAAACTGTAAATGAGCTTAGCTTTCATACAATCTTTTTATCATAAAAAAAAAAAAACAATCTTTTTATCATACAAGACTTTTATTGAAATATCAAACATTAAACGACCATGGATCACTCAAACTTCAACCCTCAACCTTCTAGTTTCTTCTCGACCATCTCATCTAGTATCATGAGTGAGATGATTCTTCCAGTCACCGACTACTCCTTCGCGAAAAAACGTGTGGTGATCAAGTCCACAAGTAGATGTCCCCGTCTTGTTAACCTCCAAGTTACTAAGTCTACACAGTTCCAAGATCTTCTCCACCATCTCACTTTGCTTTTCTTCTTTAGTGAAAGAACAACCTAAGAAATATGCAAGCCTCATAACTTGAGCCTCAGGCTTCTTTATCATTTCTTCATATCTCATGAAGAGTACCGAATCCGAATTAACCAAGCTTTTTGTAACGTCCCGACTGTCCATGGCTAATGGGCATCCATATCCGATTTCTCGGTCCGTGGGTTCTATCCCATCCAACAATCGGTTTGTTAATTTTTCGAAGTTCGAAATCATTGTTTACTGACCCTGCACCACATGATTTTTCTCCGTGTTTTGGCCTCACTCGCACGCTATCGCGAATCACTTTTCGATAAGTTAACTCAAGTGTTCTAAATAGATGTACGAAAAATGTAAACCAACTTTGGTGATATAGGTAGCCAAATCAATTCTCTTAAGTCTTTCCATATATCACAACTCGGGATGTTACAATTCACCCCTTTTCAAAGAACGAAACGTCCTCGTTGCGCCTATGATAGGTTTCAAGACGCCTCTCAAGTTAGAACTGTGATGGCTAACCAGCTCTGTTACCACTTGTAATGTTTCGACCGTCCACGGCTAATAGGTCACCCACACCTACTCTCTCGGTCCGTGGTCCCATCACATTCGACCGTCGGTCAATTAATTTTTCAAAATTCGAAATCATTTTTAACTGATTTTTCAATCACCACATGACATTTCTTCATACTTTGGTTTCACTCACACGTTATCACGAATCACTTTCTGATAGGTCACCCATTTTTCTACTATAGTCCAAACACGCTTAACTTTAGAGTTCTAAATAGATATATAACGTAAAAGATAAATTAACTTTGGTAATAAATAATCAAATCAATTCTTTTAAACTTTTTTATATATCACAATTCGGGATGTTACATTCTCTTTCTGGTCACTTAAAGACGATCCTGAAACGGTCATGTATGTCCCTCTAAAAAAGTCGTCAAAGATATCTTCAAACGAGCTGTTACTATATACAATTCTTTGCTAAGAACCTTGCTCCTGAAATAGCAACGAGAGACCAGCACATCTTTTATGTTTCGACACACGTAAACAACCTTGCAAGGTGAATCTATAAAGCGTTTAAAATTTCTAGAGTTGAAACAAAATTAAAAATTGAAAATGAGGACTAGTATACTACATCATTGGATTTTGTTTTATGGATTTTATTTTATTAATGTTTGTAGTTGAGAAAGTAAGAAGTCAAATAGTTTCTTCTTATAAGAAAAAGTATGAAAATAGACAAAAAAGAAAACCGTAAAAACAATTGAATAAAATAGATATTTAATTTTATGGGCTGTATTTTTAAAATTTATTGGATTACTGAATTACTGTGTTGTTTAGTCCACTGAATTAATTAAGTTACTAACATAATAAAACTAACATGAGCTTTGTATGATTACTAAATAAAAAATATTCATATGTATTACACCAAAAAGATACTGTGTTGTTTTAGTCCACTGAATTAATTAAGTTACTAAAATAATAAAACAAACATGGGCTTTGTATGATTACTAAATAAAAAATATTCATATGTATTACACAAAAAAAGATATTCATATATATAATGTATTTGCACTATTTGATAAACAAAAATTTATAAAAATTGGGACACATGACAATTGTTTTTTTGAGATTTGCGCAGAGGCCAGCCCTAAACATGATACAATAAAAATAATTCAATACTACTAGTGCATTTCACATGTATTACTAATTTGTCGGTCATTGAGAGTTGGTGAGACGAGTAAACATTAGTTTGGGTTGGGATAATGGACACATAACAGTATTCTATATTATATTTTATTATTGGTTGATATACGATTAGATGTATTGGTAATAATGTTTTTATTTTGGAAATATGTAAAATTAAATGTTTTCTTAATCTACGTACATAAGGTTAGAACGACAAATAATATGAAACAGAAGGAATAATACATAGTACAACCAGCTGTCTAGCTATTTATATACTAGTTTAGTAATTTTCACATGTTTTTCATTTTAAACTAGACTCTAATTTAATCGGTTCAAGGAAAGAAAAATATCAAACTAGAGCGAAAAAAAAATATCAAACTAGAGCGGAAAATGATTAAAAAAAAATTTAGAGACTCGTCTATAAGAGTTTCAATTATTCTTGAAGTTTTTTTATAAGGATTTGTTTATCTGTATTGGTTTTATTATGTTTTAATGTATCCCATTAATCAGATTTAGTTAGTCTCTCCATCCTATAAAACTATGTTTCCTCTCTTGGATTTGTGTCTCCTAAGATTTTAAAATCTGCAGGTTTTAATTTCGATTTTTATTCTGATAAAAATTAAAATTTAGCGAAGGAAATGAAGAAAAAGAAGGAAATCATAAAGTTTATCTTATTCTGGTCTTTTTGTCCAATCTGGTTTCAAAAATCTTAATTTTCTTATGAAATACAAGTATCAAAGAGGTTGCTTACAAACTATAAAACTCTCAATATAAACACTCATACTGGCAACCATTTGATTCTTGATAAGACCTTCAGTTATCTTACAAAGATGTTTTCCCACCTGTTTATTGGTATGTATAAGCATAATCACCTTTTGAGTTTTGTATCCACACAACCTAACTTCCTTCATCTTTTTTGACCATTTTGGTTCACAAGATTCGGCTAGTGACTAGTCCATAGAGAAGTTCTCCAAAGTCCCAATCCTCTTGACCACTTTGGGGTACACGATTCGGCGAATGAGACAATAGCATCTTTAGCTCATTTACGTGTATTGTGTACATGACAAAGGAAAACAAAAAGAAAATGCACAACTTTTCCAGTATCATTAAGAGAAAAGAACACACACACACACAAAAAAGATAGGTTTACCCAAAACACACACACAAAAGATAGCCAAACTATGTTTGAGCTAACTTTCATACAATCTTTATCATAACAAGATTTTTATTGAGTATCAAACATCAAAATCACTGACAACTTGGATCATTCAAACTTCAACCCTGAACCTTGTAGTTTCTTCACAACCATCTCATCGAGTTTTCTTGCCATATCATCAGTGAGATGATTCTTCCAGTCACCAACTCCTCCTTTACGAAAAAACCCATTGTGAGCAATTCCACAAGTAGATGTCCCCGTCTTGTTAACCTCCAAATTACTCAAGTTACTAAGACTACACAATTCCAAGATCTTCTCCACTGTCCCACTTTTCTTTTCTTCTTCAGTGAACGAACAACCTAAGAAATCGGCTAGCCTCATAACTTGAGCCTCAGGCTTCTCTATCATTTCTTCATACCTCATAAAGAGCACCGGATTCGAATTCACCAAGCTCTCTTTCCCGTAACTTAAGACTTGATCCTGAAACGGTCCGGAGAAGTAAGCCCCTTTAATAAACTCGTCAACCGTAGCTTCGAGTGAGTAGTTACTATATAAGTCTTTTCTAACAAGCTTGCTCCTGAAATGCCAACGAGAGACCAACACATCTTTTACGTTCCTACACATGTAAACCACCTTGCAAGGAGAATCTCTTAGAGATTCATGAAGCGTTTGAAACGGCATGTGGGTTGCAAAGAGCCTAGGTGAAGGAAGCTCTTCGAGGTCAGGACGTTGGTTCTTGACATATAAATCAAGTTCAAGAAACCGGACGAGGTTGTGAGGATTGTCGGAGAGGAGAGGATGAGATGCAAGATTTACTGTGTATTTGTTTCTATGGACGACGGCAAATGCAAGAGCCTTGAGCCAAGTGGTTCCTGATTTGGGGAAAGAAGCTAGGATGATATCGCTGTCTTGTGCTCGGAAATGTTTTTGGAAGTTTAGGATTGCTTGGACTGTGTTGGGATGGTACCATGATCCTTGGTAGTTGTAGAGTGTTTTCCCCGTGTAATCTTTCTCTGAAGGTAAAGAAGAGATCAGATTCTCACATTCTTGGCTCACATTATCGTCGTTCATGAAATTTGGGGATTTTTGAGGATTTTGTGAAGTTTCTTCCATTGTAAAGAGAAACGGTAAGAAAGTTTTAACTGAAGATTTTGCCTTTGTATATCCATGGGATTGAATAGACGAACGAACATATATAATTAAAGTAAACATCGTCCAATAAGAGTTTAGCAAAAAAAAAAAAAAATCGTCCAATAAGAAGTAGAATACACTTCTGGCTTCATATATATTATTAATTAGTTGGGTTCATGGGACTCCCATGATGGGAGAGTTGGTCTGTTGGTGACGAAGAAACATTATTGGGAGATAAATAAAAAAGTACAAGATCGTGCCCCTTTTGTGAAATATTCATTGAATAAAAAAATTCATTAATTCTTAAACACATAGTACATTATCAATATTATTAAATTTCTATTTTGAATATCTCAAATTATGAAAAAATCAAATCAAGATACAAAAAATACAAATATTGACAAAGAGACTAGCTCTAACAGATGTCTTTTCTTTCATATACAATCACTAGTAAAAAGGCTTCCTGATCTATGATCTTATTTGTCCAATCAGGTGTCAAAAAATGAAAAAGCTTAATTACAAACTATAAGGTTCTCCATGTAATAAAACACTCATACTAACAACGGTTTGATTTTGATAAGAAATTATGAAAGCCTTCTTCAGTTATTCAGCGATGGCAATCTATTTTCCCCTCTGGAACAATGAGACATTAATGATAATGGTGTGTTGTAAATACGAGGTTGATTGTTTCTAGTTTTTAGAATAGTTTTTGGTTTTTGTTTCTATAAAAACTACTTTTCACCCAATCAAGATTTTTGAGAAATGGTTTTCCTAAAATCTAGGGAAACTAGTTTTTTAGATAACTGTCAATTTCTAAACAAAAACCAAAAACCAGTCTTTTCTAGTTTTTGCTTTGAAACTATTTTACATTTACGTATTACACATGGCATTGATAGTACCTATGACACTTTACTATGATAACAATAGATGTATACGCAAGACACTTTACTAAGGTATTCTTAATTGGTAATAATAATCCTTGAGCACATCTATATAATGCATTTTACAGCCATTCTTATTATCACAGCTTTTACTAAAACTGTAACAATATTTGAATAATATTTTTATCAAATAATAAATTGATAGTCACATTTTTTAATATTGTAAATTTCATCTATGCTAATCATAACAGATTTTTATTGTAGTAAGACTATTAAAATATTTGAATGTCACTTTTATCTAATAATAAAATGATGTAAAGAAATAACTCCTATTATTTTTTAACTTATCAATAAAACAAATTTAATTATTAAAGTTGGTCATTAGAAAATAACTCCTATTATATATTGTTGATAACATATGTAAATTTTATTAAATAAATTTCTGTAAGTTTTTGATGATTGTATTTTATATTTATTTTTCATAATAAACCTTTTATTTTTCAGAATAAAAAGTTTACTTGTTATAAAAAAGTTTCACTTTATTAATTTTAAAAGTAAAAACCAAAAACTAAAACCAAAATCTACAACAACCATTCATGATTTTCAAAAAACTAAAATCTACAGCAAAACTAAAAACCAAAATCTAAAAACTAAAATCTAAAATCTACAAACCAAAAACTAAAAACCAGAAACCAAAAACTAAAAACTAGTAAAACAATCATCACCTTATTCTTTCGTAGTTTCAACAAAATCTGCTAGCTAATAGTTTACAAACTTCAATTTTCTTTTTCATTTTATTCAAATCTCTCTTTTCATCCTCATCCGCATAGTTATCTTAGGGGCTTGCTCTCAAGAAAATGCACAACTTTTCCATTATCTTTAAGAAAAAAAAACCAACACACCAAAAGATAGACAAACTGTGTTTTAGTTAGCTTTCATTTTTATTGAATATCAAACATCAAAAATAATTGCAAATTTGGATCAGTCAAACTTCAACCCTGAACCCTGTAGTTTCTTTTCGACCATCTCATCGAGTTTTCTTGCCATATCATCAGTGAGATGATTCTTCCAGTCACCAACTCCTCCTTTACGGAAAAATGCTTGGTGTGCAATTCCACAAGTAGATGTCCCCGTCTTGTTAACCTCCAAGCTACTCAAGTTACCAAGACTACACAATCCCAAGATCTTCTCCACCATCCCACTTTTCTTTTCTTCTTCGGTGAACGAACAACCTAAGAATTCTGCGAGCCTCATTACTTGAGCCTCAGGCTTCTTTATCATTTCTTCATACCTCATGAAGAGTACCGAATTTGAGTTCGCCAAGCTCTCTTTCCAGTAACTTAAAACTTGATCCTGAAACGGTCCGAACGAGTAAGCCCCTTTAATAAACTTGTCAAACATCTCTTCAAGCGGGTAGTTACTTTTAACAAGTTTGCTTATGAAATGCCAACGAGAGACCAACACATCTTTTATGTCCCTACACATGTAAACCACCTTGCAAGGAGAATCTCTCAGAGACTCATGAAGTGTTTGAAACGGCATGTGGGTTGCAAAGAGCCTAGGCGAAGGAAGCTCTTCGAGGTCATCAGGACGTTGATTGTTAATATATAAATCAGCTTCAAGAAAACGAACGAGGTTGTGGGGATTGTCGGAGAGAAGAGGATTAGTCGCAAGATTTGCTGCATACTTGTTTCTATGGACGACGGCGAATGCGAGAGCCTTGAGCCAGGTGGTTCCTGATTTGGGGAAAGACGCTAGGATGATATCGGTGTCTCGTGCTTGGAAATGTTTTTGAAAGTTTAGGATTGCTTGGAGTGTGTTGGGGTAGTACCAAGATCCTTGGTAGTTGTAGAGTGTTTTTCCCGTTGAATCTTTCTCTGAAGGTAAAGAAGAGATCAGATTCTTACATTCTTGGCTCACACTATCGTCGTTAATGAAACTTGGCGATATCTGAAGATTTTGAGGAGCTTCCATTATAGGAGAAACGATAAGAAAGTAGAGAAAAACTTTACCTTTGTATAACCATGGGCGGAGTGACGAACAAGCATATAAAACGAAAACATGATACAGTAAGAATAATTGATACATTTCATATATATTATTAAATAGTTAGGGTCAAAGAACGTTGGCGAGACCAGAAAACACTATTCTGGGATAGACAAACGAACATATAACACGACAGGAGAACATCGTACAAAAAAAAAGAAAAAAAGAAAAAAAGAGAACATCGTACAATATAAAACTATAGTTTGATCCCCGAATCTGTGTGGGCGGCGATTGTGTGCTTTGGTAATAGCGATAACTTTTTTTTTTAATAGCGATAACTTTATCTAATTGGAATCATACGTAGAGACTGGAGAGTTGGTGAGACCAGTAAACATTGTTTTGGAATCGTAAAATGAATAGAAAGTGCAACTGTGCAAGGCGTCGGTGGTTCAACTTTTTTTTTTTTGATAAAAGGCTTCAAAATGGTGGTTCACACATGAACTTTTCAATATAATATTTATACAAATATCAATATTTAATAATGGATGTTTTAATCATGCGATTTCACACAAAAGCATTTTACTATGTTTTAAACATATAATAGGTACAAATTTCTCATAATTTTTACAATATAGTACTATAATTTACAATATTTCTTAGATATTTTAGTTTAAACTTCTTATAATTTGCAAGCAACAGCCTACATGGTATGGAGGGAAAGGAATGCACAACGTCATGGAGAGGCACCAAACATCAAACAGTTTGATTTAGGAGCTTGATAGACAAGTTAGGTATCGAATCATATCTCTACAATGGAAATAGGATATACAAAGGAAGTATGAAGTTTTGACTAACTATAAGGAGATAGAAAAGAATTGTTTTTTTTTTCTTATTCTGATTTCAGTTAAACAACTATGTTGTAAGAAGCAGTTTTCTTAAATTAATTTAACATTTATTTAAAAAAAAATGAGATATCAAATACTTTTTAAGAAGTACCAAAGATAACCAAAATGTAAATGAGGTATAGCTTGTTGTAAACCGAAGGAAATTGCTGGCCATCTTCAACAATTCTTTATTTACTCTGTTTTGTATTCTTTGTTCAAAATAGACAAAACGTTATGGACTTTTGAAAGCTTAGAGTGAAGTGGTGGAGAAACTGACTTTTTCACTTGCTTACATTACACAACACTAGCCATTACATATTTATACAGAGAGCATAACACTCTCGATCTTTCTCTATATAGCCTTATTATTTAACTTAGACTTGGGAGTACTCTCCATATGTAGTCCATACTTTTTGACTTATAGTAGACTACTGCAACAAGAAAACTCAAAAACTTTTACAAAGACTTTAGCACACCAAAAGAACAGCTTGACTTGTTACTCTTCTTTTCCCACGTTTTATATGTTTTGTGGTTTGAGAACAAATAGGCAATATTCAACATAGCTTAGAATTCATAGTCTTTATCAACTTTTATGAATATCAAACATCAAGATCCTTGTCAACTTGGATCACTCAAACTTCAACTCTGAACCTTCTAGTTTCTTTTCGACCATCTCATTAAGTTTCCTTGCCATATCATCAGTGAGATGATTTTTCCAATCACCAACTCCTCCTTTACGAAAAAACGCATGGTTAGCAATTCCACAAGTAGATGTCCCCGTCTTGTTGGCCTCCAAGTTACTCAAGTTACCAAGACTACACAGTTCCAAGATCTTTTCCACCATTCCACTTTCCTTCTCTTCCTTACTGAATGAACAACCTAAGAAATCGGCTAGCCTCATAACTTGAGCCTCAGGCCTCTCTATCATTTCTTCATACCTCATGAAGAGCACCGGATTCGAATTCACCAAGCTCCCTTTCCAGTAACTTAAGACTTGATCCTGAAACGGTCCGAACGGGTAAACCCCTTTAATATACTCGTCAACCGTATCTTCAAGTGAGTAGTTACTAACAAGCTTGTTCCTGAAATGCCAACGAGAGACCAACATATCTTTTATGTTCCTACACACGTAAACCACCTTGCAAGAAGAATCTCCTAGAGACTCATGAAGCGTTTGAAACGGCATGTGGGTTGAAAATAGCCTAGGCGAAGGAAGCTCTTCGAGGTCAGGACGTTGGTTCTTAACATATAAGTCAAGCTCAAGAAACCGGACTAGGTTGTGGGGATTGTCGGAGAGGAGAGGATGAGATAAAAGATTGGGAACGTACTTGTTTCTATGGACGACGGCGAATGCAAGAGCCTTGAGCCAGGTGGTTCCTGATTTGGGTAAAGAAGCTAGGATGATATCGCTGTCTCGTGCTCGGAAATGTTTTTGGAAGTTTAGGATTGCTTGGACTGTGTTCGGATAGTACCAAGATCCTTGGTAGTTGTAGAGCTTTTTCCCCGTGAAATCTTTCTCTGAAGGTAAAGAAGAGATCAGATTCTCACATTCTTGGCTAACACCATCGTCGTTAATGAACTTTGGGGATGTCTGAAGATTTTGTGAAACTTCCATTATAGAAGAAAATGTAAGAGAGTACAAATTTTAGAAAACTTTGATTTGTGAAATAATGGGAGGATAAACGAACGAACATATAAAATGAAAACATGATCAGAAAAAGTTGAATACACTTCACATATATTATTAATGGAGAGTTGGTGAGACTGAGACCAATAAGCATTATTGGGACAGTGGGATGAAAAAATAAAAGTGCTAAGAGCACTCATATCCACAGAATACTACAGGGTTTCTTTAATTTTTTTTTATTTTTTATTTTTACTTTAAAAAAAAAAAATCAAAATTGCACTAATCGCGGACCACCATGTGTCGTGGAGTCCGCGGAATAGTCAGTTTCTCTATTTTAACATTTTTCTCTTTTTTCTTCCTTTTTTCTCTGACTTTCGTGGACCTTATCCCCCTTAAAACCCCTATGAGAGACTGCAATAAGAATGGTCTAAGAACGTTCAGTTTGGAATCAGCGTAAGCCTCGTCCCTGAAGCTGGTTTAGACTTTGACAATATACAATTAAGCACTGAAATCTCCTTTCCGGTTAAACAAATTCTAAACTGATTGATTATGTCGGTTCGGTTTGGTAGAATTGTTCTCCGGTAATTAATAAATGATGCTAACTAGTAGAATAAACCGGCCGAGTCGGTTATATGGTGAAAAAGGAACGGTGACGTCAGCAGAAGAAGTATTCGTTATATTCAATTGTTTATTTTATTTTAATTGCGTGTGTCGATCCAAGTCTCTCCTCTCTCTCTCTCTGGTTCAACGGGCAAGTTTTGGTTTTTAACGTTCCTTTCGTCTTTCTTCTTGGCGAATTCGTGCATCATATCTATCTACCTCGATGAGCTGCGATTTGAATCCACCTGCTTCTTCTCCAGACAAGGTCTGTTCTTTTGTTCTCGAATCTGATTTTAAGCGTTTTGTTTTCTTCATGTAGTGAGAAAAAATTAGAGTTCACGGGTTTAGTTTAGGTCTGAATTGGATACGGTCTCGAATTGGGGTTTCTTGATAATCATTTTCTGTGATTATAATTGTTACAAACCCTAGGTTTTTTTAATTAAATTTTCGATTTTGATGAGATCTGAGGTTCTGTCTGAATTTCTTCCAGGAAGTGAAAATGGAGAAGGAGTGTGTAGAGAATAAGCAATCAAGGGCTGCTGCTACTGCTTCTTGCTCCTCTGTCTCTGAAGGCAGTGGTGGTAGTAGTAGTACTTTCCTCAAGTCACCTGCTGCTGTTGCAAGTCCTGCTACAGTATCTCCAACTCATAGGTTCTTTTTGGTTTTTTTTTTTTCATTCCTCTTCTTCTTTGTCTTCGAAAGTTTACAACTTTGAATCACATGAGATTGTAATTGTTTTTGTTATGGCAGGAGAACGAGTGGCCCTATAAGGAGAGCCAAAGGCGGGTGGACTCCGGAAGAGGTTAGCATTTGTTTGTCTATAATAAAATAAAACTTGTGGTGGATTACTAGCTCTTGGAATTTGAGATGAGAGCTTTCTTTTTACTTGTTGCAGGATGAGACATTGAGACAAGCAGTTTGTAAGTTTAATGGCAAGAGCTGGAAGAAGATAGGTAAAAATGACTTAGTCACTTCTTTTTCTTTAGATTCTAGTTAACTTTAGCTTTATTGATGTCAGTTTTACAACATGTTCAAGAGTTTTTTTGGAGTCTTGTATGAAATTGCTGATCATTTCTTAGTTCCTTACTCTTGGCTATGTAGTATTATGAACTGTTCTTGTTGTTTAAGTTGGTGTATATTGTTTCTTGCAGCGGAGTTCTTCCCTGATAGAACTGAAGTTCAATGCCTACACCGTTGGCAGAAAGTTTTGAATCCGGATCTTATCAAAGGACCCTGGACACAACAGGTCCTTTCCTTTTATTTGCTTTTTCATTTTTTGTGAATATGAGAGCTCAAAGTGTGATTGTGTTTTTGCAGGAGGATGAGAAGATCATTGAACTTGTTAAAAAATACGGCCCTGCGAAATGGTCTATCATCTCAAACTCTTTACCAGGTAGAATTGGGAAGCAATGTCGAGAGAGGTAAGTAAAAATCATTTAATTCCATATGAGCAATAATGCATTTTTTATTTTAAAATTATTTTAGAAACTCCAATGTGTTTTTTCTTTCTTTTATGATATGTATGAAGGTGGCACAACCATTTGAATCCTGGTATCAACAAAGATGCTTGGACTCCAGAGGAAGAGTTAGCTCTCATGAATGCTCATCGAGTCCACGGAAACAAATGGGCTGAGATTGCTAAGGTCTTACCCGGCAGGTACATTGTAGTTAGGAACTCTATACAAGGCTTAGCTTCTCTGCCGTTTAACTAAAATAATTTTGCTTAAAAAACTTGATGCAGAACCGACAATTCGATAAAGAACCACTGGAACAGTTCACTGAAGAAGAAGTCAGAGTTCTTCTTAGCTAACGGTGGCTTACCAACGAACAGAGTTCCTGATAGTGCAACTAAACGTCCAGTGTATTTTCACAGAAAGGATTCTGTTTCAGTTGCTCAGACCTCTTCTGGAACTACGCAGATAAACAAGCTCGGTGAAGAAAGAAAAGAGCAGTTAAACTCTTCTATTCCGCTTGAAGAAGTTTCACCAATGGCCGGTTTTGAAGAGTACGTTCGTTCTTCTCAGCTGCCTAAACCAGAGCCATCGCCAGAGAATGGTTATCACCTTAACGACAAGAAGCCTCAAACAGAGGATCACATGGCGTCAGAAGCGGATAAGCAGCGTATGTATGGGTATGAATGTGGTTGCAGTCCAAGCGCATCATCACCTGTTATATTCTTCACTCCACAACCGCCTAGTAGAAAAGAGTACAGTAGTAACGGTTCAGCTCCAAGGAGTCCTGAGTCTTTCTTGAGAGAAGCTGCTAGAACATTCCCAAACACGCCTTCTATATTCAGGAAAAGACGACGGAAGGTGGTTGTTGTTGAGGATAACAACAGAACAGACGAAGAAGAAGAAGCTGCTAAAGAGGTTGTTGATGATGGAAAGGTTAATGGTGGTATCTCAGAGAGGGCTGATTGTGAAGAAGAGAAGGAGAATAGTGGATCAAATGCTTACAACTTATCTCCTCCGTACCGGATAAGATCCAAAAGAACAGCTGTTTTCAAGTCGAGACAGCTTGAGTTCATCTCTCCGGAGGAAGAGAAGACTGATGATGAAACTAAATCATCTGAGAAAGATAAGTTGCTTGATGGAGGAGATTCTCAACTCTCAGGCCAAGAGAAATGAGTTGTTTTCTCCATTACACGCTGAATATTTTTTTTTATTGGTTAATTTGTAGTATCATCTTTGGCGCTAACGTAAAAACTGTACTTAAATTGATTCCTCCGTGAGTTAGGTTCGGGTTAATGATACCCACACAAAAAAATGTAATGGTATGTTGTAACAAAAAAATGGAGATCAGTTTCATTCATATATAATATTCCTCTGTTTTCCTGCAACTTTTTCATACCATGCTAATCGTTTAGCAATGACAAGTTGTGACTAAATATTTGAGAATGAAGTTGTATAAATAGAGTAAAGATTACAAGTAGCTCGCCTGTTCTGAAATTATTAGCATATTAAGAATCAACTAAGCAAAGACACAGTTCTACATGGATCCAAAGTCACAAACTTGTAAGAATTAGTTAAGAAGACCCATAAAGTCAGGATTCTCAAGTGCTGCCGCTATACGCTCTTTATCTCCTAATCGTTTATTGACTGCATTTTTAAAACCAATTTGAGAGTCAGGCCTTAACTTTTATTTCAACTCCAAAAAAAACTGTTTCAAACAACAAGTCTGAAAGTTTGTACCTGAAGCCTCTGTTGCATGACTCCCTGGTGCTACTCTTACATCAACCTAAACAAAAACATGCAGGAAAATTAATCATTTAACCATTGAAGATTCTAATCACTCTTAAGTAACATATTAAAATCCTTGTACCTTGAAACGAGCAGGAAGGGTTTGTAGAAGCTTTGAGTAGATGCAAAGACCAATCATGTTTGGCAAGTGACAATGTGGAACAGTTGGTCTGAATGTAATTCTGTAAATAAGAATGGCATTAGTTTAGCATCTTGTACCTCAGAAAAAAAAAGTTAAAAGTCTCACTACTCTTGTTTTTTTTTACCTAACGTAGCTCTTGTCGTCATCAACTTCTACTGATTCTTCTGTAACTACACAGAGATCTTCTAGAGAACTCTGAGGATACTCTGGATCTTTGATATCTCTTATATGATTTGTAAATTGTTAAGGGAAAACAGAAAAAGTTGATCGTATAATAAAGATAATTATGAGAATATGCAGTTTGTTACCGATTTTATATAAAAAAATTAAAGGATATCAAAAATCTCGAGCTGATCTATTGGTTCTCTTGAGAACTCATCGGTGTTGCTTCGATCAGTACGAAGACGCCGTTGTTTCTTGGGGTAGACCAGTGGATTCACATTCGTTAATCCAGAGTCCATCTTTTCTCTCTTCAACACAGAAACCCTAAAGACCAGTAATTACAATCACAGACAAAACGATGTTTGCTCAAACAAATTGGTAGAATATAGTATTTTATTACCCAACAAGAGCTTTGACGTTTTGACCTAATCGGACTGACAGCTGATTTGGTAGAAGACTGTATATTATAATTACCCCAACAAGAGATTTGACCTTATCTGACCCGTATAGTAGTTTCCTAAATATAGTTTTAAGTCATGGTCAATGTTAAATGATAGTGCAAATCGGATAAGGAAATATGCCAACTTAATATAAACGAAGAGAGAATTAAAAACACTATTAGGGACGTTATTATTATTAGTTAAGTATTATATTTATTAGTTGAGAGTATTATTATATATACAAACCGACTCATCAACTATGGGTTGCAGCCATTATAACACATACCAGCTGACCTAATACATCGTTAGAGTTTTTTTTTTTTTAATTAAAGACTCTGATTATCTCTGCCTTCTTGAAAAAGGTTTTTTTATTCATTTACAGGTGCAAGGGTCACACTTGCAGTCAGGTCCACACTTGCATGCATCGTTCTCAGCGTTACCCTCGCCGGAAGCCTCGTACTGGTTCTTCATCACTGGTGCAACGCCAAAGACAAAAGTCTCGGTTGTGGTCGTCTCGCCGGAAAAGCCCAAGTCCGGGTACATTTTGCAACTGCAGCAGCCGAACAATCACATCAGTTTCAATGAAAACAGAGATCATAAATTAGCAAAAACAAAAAATCAAATAAAAATGTTTTTTTCTGAAAAAGGCATAAATATATATAAAAAGGATTTTCTAAATATTTTCGGATGATCTCTGGATTCAGAATTTTTCTACAAATATAGAGAAAAAATATTGAGAAAACAATCAGCAAAATCAAAGATAGAACACATAACGGATTCAACGTTACAAAAAAAAAGCTCAAGACTTACCCTCCGCATCCGCTGCCGCATTTGCAGCCGGATCCACAACCACAGTTTCCTCCGCAGCAAGACATTTTCTAGAGCAAATTCAAAGAACTCAGAAGAGGTATTAACCAAATCGATCGATAGGAGATTATCACAATATGAATCTGATGAAGCTCCCAAGTTTATAGGCTAAATGAACGAATAATGACCATTCGTGTCGCGATCTTTCTCCGCTCTTATCTTCCATGCAACGTAGATTGATTCACGTACGTCCGTTTGATTATTGTCGGGTCAATAATTGTGGGGTGGGTTTGTTTCTGGAACGTCCTAGAGCGTGCCGCAGTTACGTGTGTCACAATCAAGAAGACCGTTCTGATTTACACCTCATTACATGCAGATCTAACTCTACGGTTGTATTTAACCCACAAGCACGCATATGACCCGTGCCTTGATACTAGTGACTTCAAAATAGGATATCTGATCAATAATCGTGTTTATTAGTAATCAAAAAATTTAACCAACTTTAGTGAGTAGTTTTCTTTCACAGAGGTTCTGAAACATTAAAATTAAAGATGTTAACAAACAATTGTTATGAGTATATCAAAAACATGAGAATTCTCTCTTAAAAAATCTCAAATTATCACATTTGAGATATTTTGAGAGAGAGTTTTCATGTTTTTGAGATACTATTATACAACTAACCACTTAAAAATTAATATTAAGAGAAGTTTTTTTTCAAAAAAAATAATAGAATCCAAGGGACTAAAACAAATCACATCTACTGATTGTTCATACAGAGGGACACCAATTCAAATGGATCTTCGATTGACCTCGACTGACTGTAGCATTAACTGGAAACTTCCAGTGAGTGACCAATTTATATGGTTGTTGAGACATGAGTATGCATGTTTGGTTGCATTTGTGTGGTCAACATGTTTATTTGTGGAGGGATCCAAAAATGTGAACTCATATTTATTTTGTAGATGTCGGCGATAGTTTGTTTATTATGTATAATCGATAACATAGACATCTTAATAGTTTGTGTTACCGTTTATTCCAATTCAGTTTTAGTGTAGAATTGGTAGAGGTTTCACCTTGAAGTGGGACACGATATGCACTATCTTAATTCAAAAAAAAAAAGATTTACACTTCAGTAAACTTATAATCATAGAGTTTAAAAACTACATATCGTGTCCTTCTTTACACAACAACCAACCTTCGTTACAATACGTAACGATCACAATATCATATAAATATGCAATCTCAGGAAATTCCAAAGTGGAAAATATGCCAATATGGATTGTTGACATTGTAATAATGTCTCACTAATCAACTTCATTAGAATACAAAGCTTTCTCTAGGACTCGATCGGATCAAGAATTCAATGAAATGGCTGCTCCTCGGATGAAGAAATACAGAAGCAGAGGGGATGGTCAATGCAGCTATAAGGCAAGTTCAGGTGAAATTCATGTTGTAACAATAAAGGTTGCACGGGTAAGGACGGTCAATTAGCTTCACCGGTTTGCGGTTGAAGTACCAGTCACCTACAGACTCCGCAATTGTCTGTTCCAACAACAAAACAGAACAGAGATGAACGGGATCAGTTCACTTGTTAGAAGGAAAAAGCAACCAATTGTGTGCCAAATGCCTTGACCTTATTTTGAATTCTTGTTGAGTTTGGGGAGTGCCACATCACTGGCTTAAGCATCTGGGAATGAGAGTAGCAAGAATCTATGAACATCCCACTAGCTTTGTTCTGATGAAACTTCCCAATGGCATCCATTAGAGAGATGCGAAAACCTGCAGGTCAGATATGGATTTATACAACTAAACTTTAAGAAAGTAAATATTAGGAGAAGCTTTTTCAAGAATAATAGGATCCAAGGGACTAGAATATATCATATCTTTGATATAGGCCAAAGATATCCTCTATACATTATTTGAAAACATTTTAATGATGTCACATGTCACATGCTATTATTAGAATAATTATTAGAATTCTTAGAAAGTAGGTTGGCATATCTAAATATATACTACATTTTTAATAAACTAATCTTAGAATTAATTATTAATGTACAATAATTACTTATTTCTTTACGAAATTATCTAATATGATATAAATATATATGAAAACTAATGATTTTAAATAATAAAGATTTGAATGTTTACCATCTATCATTTTTGTTTAATTTTATTTATTAAAATAAATTAAACAATCATATTAATCATACAATAAAAAATCATTTTTAGGTGTTATATTTTGAACTTCTAAAAATGATTATAAATTAATAAAACTATTAAAAATCTCACATTGAAAATTTTATAATCAAATATTTTAATTTTTTATAACAAAATACAAATGATCATAAACCATATAAATATGAGGTCTTATTTAATAGATATTCAGATTAATATATATCTCTTTAAAATTAAACTATATAACATACAAAAATATTTAAGTAAATTATTCGATATATTTTATTTTATTATTTCATAATATGTAAAGAATATAAGTAAATAAAATACACACACACACACACATATATATATATATATATATATAATGTTTAACCTAGCATTAGACTAAAGGTAATGCAAGGGACAAAAACAGATCACATCTACTGATTGTACTTAGATAATTTATGATAATACTGGCTTAGTGTCATTAAGCTTGACCAATGAGGTGGAGTAAATTACCATGTAGAACTCTCATCTGTTCAGCATCACATTCTTTAATATTGAGTCTACACTTTGCCCAACTTTTATCTAGATCAGCAGAAGCTGGTACCAAGACATGTTGAATCTGGATATGTGCTTGGTATTAGTAACACAATAAATATAAATTGCAGTAAAAGCAAGTAAGACATGTTGAATCTGAATATATGCTTGGTGTTAGTAACAAAACAAATAAAAATTGTAGCAAAAGCAAGTGCAAACTGTAGAAAAGTTCAGAGTTCTAATGTTTGGCTTAGTAACTCTAACCTGCCAATAATCATAAGCTGCGTTGACAAGAAAGACTGGTGTTCTTATGTTGTTAACGAATTCTTGAGGAAACATACACTGCAAACCATAATATATAAAAAGTCTCAATACTAATTATAATCAGAGGAAAGAAAGATATTAACAAGGTGAATCATACCTTGGATGGCTCCTTTCGGGCTACACATTTCTGATCCAAGCTCTTATCTAGGCCCTAATTGGAATCAACCATAGCACACCATCCCAAAACCATGCAAACAAGAAAAGCCATGATAATTTATTGTTCATTTCGATGAAAAAGTCAACCCAAAATGTATAGTCTCGACTAATATACCTGCAGTTTAACAACATCACGATAGAAAGATCTCATGGTAGGTTTCCCAAAGACATCAGGCCTAAAAAGAAGGAAAATAGCTTTATTTAGAGACTAAGAGGCAGTGCTAAGCTGATTTCACTTTCACATTGAATTTCTAGCTCTGTGGAGTATAGTCTCCATAGAATTCTACAAGTGTCTTACAGGTTTCGCTTCTTTAAACCAGCTTAGACCCAAAGAACTTAACAAAAGAGCAAAGACTCTGTAAGAAAATACAGTTAATGAGTGGAAAGGAAACATACACGTTAAGAAAGAAGCCTCCGTCAGAAACACACTTAACAGATGCATCTTTTGGCAGATGATCTCGAAAGTAGTCACAATGTATAAGAGCTGCCAAGCCACCAGCAGAACTTCCTGAAAGTATGCCCTACATTTTCTCAATTTTGTATAAAAGAAAAAGAAAAAAAAAAGGAAGTAAGTATTAACATAATATAGGATCAAGAGGACCTTCATGGTCACCAATATATCATTAACACAATGTAAGATCAAGAGGACGCTACTGCTACCTGTTTGGCATCTGACATGCCCATTGACAACAGTTCTTCCATAATCGCCTCCCAGATAAGCTGGCCCCGGAAGAACAGACGTGTTTCGTTCTGAGAAGAGATTAGAAATATGAAAGTAAGGATCTTTTCTTGTTGTCGATAGAGCCTGTCACCGTGACATACAATTTCTCAGTCATATTACCTTGAATTCAGCTTCAGGACGTCCAGAAAAGGAAGCACCATCACAGTAACGTACCTTAACTCTGTTCCAGTTAAAGAAATCTACAACACCAAAGACAAACTATAGATCCAAAACTGAACATATTACATGACATTATGGATTATCTCTTTACCAGGGTTTTGAGATGGGTCACTGCTTAAAACACCGTGAAAAGACACTTCACGTTCAAAGTAGTTGGAAGAGCCTAACCTAGTCATTGCTCGAGCAGAACATGACGCTATTGTATCGCACCAGCTTCCACCCTTTTTGATACATTTCACTCAAATATATTCTAACTTTTTACAAGTACAGTTATATTCAGTCAACAACACACAAGATTACCTCAAGATGAATAAGCCAGCTTTTGGAGCCAGATCCTGAACCCTTACTAAAGTGGTAACCAGGCAAGCTTCCATCCAAGCAAACTGCAAACATAACATAACGTTCAATAGCAAAAGCTCTGAGACGAGAAGTAGGAGACAACTGGTGACAACATTACATGCTCCTCTTTGTTTAGCTTTATTAGACAGCTTGAGTTTGACCAGATCAGATGGGGATGTGATGGGAGGATTATGGTCAACGGAAGGGACATAGTCTGACGTGAGGTCTAAGAAGAAAGAAAGTGAGAACATGATCAATATAAGTCCGAGGGAAGCCACAAGCCAATTGCTCTTCGCCCATTTCCTATATCGAAGCAGAGAGCTAAACGTGGAAATCGCCATTGAAGAGGGGAAAGTCAGAAAAAAGCTCTGTTTTATTACTACGAAAAAAGAAAACTCTGTTTTATTACATATGAGGGTCCCACTATGTAGTAGGCGCCAGTCACGTTCGTCAATGAGAACAACCTGATAACAGCTTAAACAAAGTTACCTTGACCACAAATAAAATAGAAAATCAAACTTATAAGACACGTTTGGCAAATCGATATACCGGTTTGAATCGGTTTAGAGGATTTTGTGTAAAATTTGAAATGTTGTTTGTTAATATGTATTCTAACATTGGGGGTGATTGGTTGAACTGTAACTATAAAAATTTTACTTTAAATTTTAGTCTGTAGAACATTTTGATTTAGCTTTAACGGATATAGCTTTAACGGATGTAGCTTTAAAATTTGCTACAGCCGAAAAGATAGAGCTTTAGAAAATAAAGATTTTAAAGCTATTTTTTTTTTTTGCTGTAACTTTACGTTTTTGGTTATACCTTTAAAAATTAATATAAAGCATGATTGGTGATATTTAAAATTGTAGACAAAATTTAAAGCTAAAGCCACTTCCTACAGCCCAACCAATTATTTATTGAACTGTGATGAGAAATAACATTTCTTTACGTATTCTTTATTTATATCCTTTCGTGGAACGAACCTCTAATGTAGCTATGTGGTTTTTTAGTTTGTTAAATTATTATTGCAACTTGAATGCTATTATTAATTACTTTATCAGTTTTAACACTGATCAAGGTTCAAAAAAAAAAACACTGATCAGGTGTAAGTGGTGCTCTACAACGATTGTGGAATCGGGTTGTCAGGTAGGGGCGGACATAGGTGAAATTTGGGTGGGACAAGGGCCACATATAAAAAAATAATTATCATTTGCTTAATTGAAAACTGAGGAAATGTATATGCACATTTGGTTGAAACCTTTATTATCTAAAATGGTGTACCACATGTTGTCACGTTTGCTAAATCCGCCTGTCCTCAGCCCATTATCTGTCGTTAATAACTTGTGTTTATTAAGAATTATCCGACTATAGTGTATATACTACAGGACCATCATCATCCACATACATGAATACCAATACACGGTCAAAATACGCAATCTCGTTTTGCAAACTCATTCAAATAAACAATAAAGTAATAGCAATATCTTGTGATGCACACAATATATCTCGTTGGGCGGGACTTAGCCCTTTACAAAATCATTTTTTATAATCTTTGTCTCGTTCTATAACTTCGTTTTCAACCTGGTTTGCTCTGTGGAGTATTTATCAAGAACAACAAATGGCGTCTCAGGCAAACTTTCAGCGCTCCATACCGACATTTCACGTCCGCACCAATCTCCAGCCGAGATATCCTCATGCTCCTCCTCATCATATAAACCTAACCAAGTCAACACATGTCAGATTTCCCGTAATCAGAGCTTCATCACCATCGAATCACAAACCCTCACTGCTCAAAACCACCTTCATCACCCTCACCGCGACCGCCTCTCTGTTCTCGGCATTGTATCTAGTCTCCAAGCCAGCCGTGACGAGGGTGGTAACCAACGAGGCGAGTCTCGAGAAACGCCTCGAGACCGAGTCTAGCGACGTGGAAGCATTACTATCGCTGGCCAAAATCAAATTCGATTCAGATAAGCATGAACAAGCGGTAGAAATCATGAACCGTCTGATCGAAATCGAACCGGATGAACACAGATGGCCGGCTATGAAGGCTCGTATCCTGTCGTACCACGGCCAAAGCGAATCAGCCATCAAAGCTTTCGAAGAGATTCTCTTGAAAGATCCAAACCGTGTCGACGCGTATCATTACTTGGTGATGGAGCTCTACAACTCCAAACCTAGACTAACAGAGCTAGAGACGAGGATCAACGAGGCGATACGGAGATGCAAGAAAACGAAAGAGGTTTGCGGTTTAAGAATGCTGATAGCGCAGATTAAGGTTGTCCAAGGGAACACACTCGAAGCTATTAGGATTTGTGAAAAGGTGGTGAAGGATGATCCAAAAGATTTCAGGGTGTATCTGTTTCAAGGGTTGGTGTATTCTTTGATGAAGAAGGGAGATGAAGCTGCGAAACAATTCGAGCATGTTGCGAGGCTACTTCTGGATGATCCGTATATAGTGACTGCTACGGTGAACAACGCGAAGAAGGTATCTGAATGGAGAGTCATCGTAGGTTACGATAGTGTTTACTGCTATTTAACTACGTTTGCTAAGCTTCTGATAGTTTCAGCCTTGGAGAAATTCAGTTAAACTGAAATTTAAGAAAATGCTATGAAAAAAAAACTCTCATATTTGTGTGTGAAGGAACATCTGATGCAAAGTATGTATTTTGTTACATGAATTATGTATTTTAACTGATTGGATAAGAACAACTCCAATGTGGTTTCTCAACATAAAGTTCTAAAAATACATACATTTTTGAATTATGTTTCAGTAGATATTCATTTTTAGTAATTTTCATTTTAAAAGATGATCCAGAAAAAAAATTAAATTTCATTTTAGCTTTATAACCCATAACCCATTATAGTTTCAGTAATGGCTTTAGCAGGTGTACCAGTACACCATTCCATATTGATGTTCATAGGTCTTCTTTGATATTTCAAATGACCAAAAATAATATATGGAATAACTTTGCTAAATGTATATATTGTTGAATTATGTATGTTTTTATTAGTTTCCATGTAGTGAGGCCGGCTGAAAGTGGTATGGATTCATGTTTTTTTGGTCCAGTATATATTGTTTTTATTGGTTTAAACACTAATACGGCGTCAGTAGTAGGATACTTTTACTTGGCTGAGTGAGGTGTATTCAGTAATTAAGAACCCACAAAATAAGAACATTGCTTGCCTTACAAATGTATGTGGTCAAGTATAAGACATCTTTAGGCCTTCTTGATAACTAAATGGCCAAAACAACATACATATGAATTGCATTTTGAATGTACTATTGCCTAGGGGTGGGCACACATCGAATAATACCATATTTTCGGTATTTCTGATTTGCTTCGTGCTTCACGAATATCTGATTATCTAATTTTTTTTCTTTGGGAAAATGCGGATATCTGGCTTTCCGGATATCCAGAAAATTTATGAATATCTGTGAATATTCACGGACATTAACATATATTTTATCCACTTTGTTCTATACAAAAGAAAAATCTGCAAAAAAATTATACAATTTTTTTTCTTAGAAAATATTTTACATGACATAATAGATAAACTAAAAATTAATGAAACTATGTGTGTTTATGAATTATTAAAATTAATAAGTTTTAGAAAATTCTAGTTTTCTATAAAGATTTATCCTTTTTCTTAATTTTATATCTTATAAGTAATTTTATAAGCAAAATTAATAAAATTATATATTGAAATAATAATTATATAAGATTATACATTTAAAACTCTATATTTAGTCATAGATATAAATCTATCTGTATTTTTTAGTATTTGTGATTTGCTTCGTTTTTAACGGATATTGATTTTTAATATTTGTTTTGCTTTAGAGACCTACGAATATCTAGTTTTTTCGGATCGAATCGAAATGAATAACGAATCGAATCAAATTTAACGGATAAAATGCTCATCCCTACTATTTCCTATTGGTGATAGAATGTGGCTGTATAAGTTTATCAGCAAGATTTGGGTTGTAGATGAGATAGATATATATAGCTAAAATTTTACTACTGTAGAGATTATTGGTATTGTTAAGTTGATTGTAGTTATAAGTTTTTGGCTGTCGTATTTTTATGTAAAACATGTGATACATGTGATATATATATATAAAAAATAATTAATTTATCAATCAAAATACTTAATAAATAGTAATAATTATACTATTCTTTAATGTAATATTTAATATTAAGTTTAATAATTTATAAAATTACTCAAAAGTAAACATATTTTCAATACTTGAGATATGCACGTAAAACCTCTAATATTCCGCTTTTCTAACTTACTGACAGCATACTAAAAGAAAAACGCATCTGAAGAGATGATCACAATACTGCTGTTATTGTCTTCATTCATTAAATCAACTAGTTGGCCACCAAGATCTTCAACAAACTCTAACTCAGCTAATGAAGGCTTCTCAATTGGAATTGAACAAAATGAGTTGGAATTAATGAAATGAAAGTACTGGTAATTTACGGGACGAAGGAATTGAAATGAATATTTATCTTTCCATCTATTCATTTCATTCCTTGTCTTTTTTATCATGAATGATTTTAACTTGATTCATGACTTCTCTCTTTTATCCCACAAGAACAAATGGAATCAAAAACTTTTTTATTCTATTTAACAGGTGAAATTTTAATGTAATTCAATGAATAGCTAATTCCACATGATTTCATTCTAGTTACAGCCTCTATATGTTTATACTATGCAGAAGAATGATTTTGTCAACACATTTCGTTATAACCTTGATCAAGATAGACATTGTAAGCAGAATAAAATCAATTAGAAAATTGTTTGGAGTGCAAAATGATGGAACACAACTGAACTAATATTGTTCAAAAGGAAAATATTAACACTTAGCTTGCCATAAACATAGTTTCAAAAATAAAATAACTTTTAATTTTCAATTTAAGCTCATTAACCGATTCATCTAGTTCATAATAATTCAAATTCACAAAAAACAAACCCATTAGATAACAAGTAAAGAGGTGATAGCTATATTTTCTTAATTAGAGATTCAAAAGTACATTTCTTTTCTCACAAAAACAAACCCTACTATAATAATCTCAGTCTACATGTTGCAATCATTAATTTATGGGGTGATTGGTTTTAGACAATAGGAACTGACTTTAATTTTAGTTTTTACTTGCAACTTTTAAAACCATCAATCATTCTTTTTTTTTTGACTTTTAAAGCTATAACAAAAAAAAAACAAAAAAATGGCTGAAAAAACTTATTTTTTAAAGCTTCATTTTTTAATTGTAGAAAATATATTGTTGTAGCAATAAATTTTAAAGTTCCATCTCTTTAAGCTAAAAAAAAATCCTACACCTAAATCAAAAAATCCTACAACTTAAATTATATGGTAAATTTTCTAAAATTACATCTCAACCAGTCACCTCCTTAATCTTATGATATAATGGTTTCTACAATCTTGAACATTTGTTATGAACTTCACTCAATTAATCACACAATTTCAATGACCGTGGTTGCTATTCTTGCTATAATTTGTTTAAATTTTCAATGTTTTGTTTTGTTAATATGTGTTTAGACACTAATGTTACTTGGAATGGAGAAAACAATCAATTACGTATTATGAAACTCTTTTACATGTTTGCATATTGTATTTTCTTATGTGGGTTAACCAACCTATGATATAATTATGCATTTTCATTTTATTGATTTGATCTGATAAACCAATTTCCAAATTATGTATTGAAATATTTTTTTTTAATGGTTAAATCTTTTTTACAGTCTTACAGTTTTATGGATATTTATATTTAGTTATTCCCCTCTTTATTTTTAAACCATTGAGATGTAATACTAATTAAGTGGAGTTCTACAGCCATTTTGGAGTCATGTGGTCAGTTAATTACTTGTCATTAACAACTGGAGTTTATGATCTTCTTGAGAGTTATCCAAACAGATGTATACTGTCTGCCGATACAAGACCATCATCATCATCATTGGTATCCATCCATACTAAAATACGGTCAAACTACACAAACTCGTTATGGAAAACCATGTCATTCGAATACCAATTTGATCTACGAATTTAACTGATGTGATAAGAACACCTTGTGATGCACACGACATGTCAATGCTATACTTTTGTCTTGATAACATAATGTGAAGAAGTGATTCTGACTATTCTAATACATTTTTATTTGAAACAATTTTTTTTTCTTCGAAGGCCTTAAACCCAAAAAGAGTCTTCAGACCCATTAAATGTTTTTTTTGGTCACACGAGGCAACATATAATTAATGGGTTTTATAAGGCCCACTAAAGAGACTCGAGAGGTTTTCATCACCCTTTGATTAAAAAACAGGCTTAATACGTATAAATACCATTTCTTCCTTTCTAGGGTTCTCTGATTCTCTGAACCAACAAGTAGCAGCGGCGCATCAGTTGAACACGATTCAAGCTCCCGATGGGTATATGTCTATGATCCTTTTTACTCAATTTGACTCGTTGGAGGATTACGTCTGATTCGATTTTTTGTTTTTCGTTGTTTGTTGTGCTTGTAGCGAGGATTAAGGTTCACGAGCTGAGAGACAAGTCGAAGAGCGATCTTCAGAACCAGCTTCAGGATCTCAAGGCCGAGCTCGCTCTCCTCCGTGTCGCTAAAGTCACAGGAGGTGCTCCCAACAAGCTCTCCAAAATGTACGTCTCCTCCTTCCTAACTTTTAGATTTCGATTTTTTAGCTTAATCATTGTTTCAGTTCTAGTGTAGTAGTGTAGGAATATGCGTAGATTTGTCTTCGAACCTGGAAGTGTTTTGGTTTTGTTACATTTAGTGATTCGAATGTTATGACAACAAAAATGTTTGAAACTGAAACGGTTATGTGGGTTTTGTAATGAACTATAGCAAGGTTGTCCGAAAATCGATTGCTCAGGTGTTGACAGTAACATCTCAGAAGCAGAAGTCTGCTCTCAGAGAAGCGTACAAGAACAAGAAGTTCATCCCTCTCGATCTCCGCCCCAAGAAAACACGTGCTATCCGCAGGCGCCTCACCAAACATCAGGTTTGTTTGATGGAAAACATATAGATCAAAGTTTTTTGTTCTGATCTTTGCAAATGGTGTGATTCTGATCTTGTTCTTTGTTTTTTTTTTTGGTTTTTTTCAGCTCTCGTTGAAGACAGAGCGTGAGAAGAAGAAGGAAATGTATTTCCCAATCAGGAAGTACGCTATCAAAGTTTAATTCTAGCTTACTAGATACTCTCTTTCAGATTTGTTTTTTTTATGGACTTGTTCTTTTCTTGTGCTCTTGTGTCGAACAGTTTTTTGTTTATCAACACTCTCTTTTCATTAAAGAAAGCCTCTAATAAGCCCGTAAATACAAACAGACCAAAACTAAATATAGTTTCAATTAAGCCCAAAAGAAACCTAAACAACAAGAAATAAGAATTAACGCATGGATGACACGTTGATTGTCAGAAGATTCGTAAACGTATAAAAGTTGATGGAGATTATGTTACTTGTTTTGTTAGTACAGAAAAATGTAATTTGGTATTTTACTTGAATGACAAATTTGAGATTTGAGCAGGATTTGGCTATTTTAGTATGAATTAAATGGGGTTGCATACGACTTTATTTGGAACAATGTAGTATAATATTTCATTAACTTGGTTCACATGTCATCAAATATAGAAGAATGTTAGTTGGAAAAAATATGGTACTTATATGGTGAAACATGCCGACACATCTGTGTGGATATCGTGTTTAATGGTATGTTACATCGATATGATTATAATATCATGAGATCTGACGAATGTTGTACGTGGAATTAGTTGGTACAATTAAAGATTAATCAATGTCTTGGCGGTATTAAATCGATATGTGTGTGTTTTCGAATGAAATGACAGTGTATATCATGGCCAAGTTATAAATCTATATATTTACCTGTTGATTTCATTATGAAGCATATATAATATTATAGCTAGAAAATACAATCGGAAAAAATATTTGTCGCAAGTATTTGAATCTTCTGGATATAAAAGTCACTGATTGTATATTTTGAGCTGATGCATGATGTTATTGAAGCCTAATTTCTCTTAACTTCTAAATCGAATTTCCATTTATTTTTTTTTCTTCTAATTATGGCCTTGTCCCTTTTTTCAAATGGGAGTACTTGTCATCAGTCGCGGCCTGTAAGTCCTAAGTTTACATCTACGGACCAATATCATCGAAGAACTACAGTCTAAATGTTGGAAGATTATGTAAAAGTTTTGAAAGCAACAACAATCACAATAATCTTAATCTTGGAATAACTGAGCCAACAAACATGAGGTCAGTAATAAAACATGCACGCATGTGAATGTGCTCCCAAGACTAGAGGTGTTTAATTATGACATTAATTAAACCGCTTACCGATTCTTTCCTGTTTCGTTTGGTTAGATGTATTGATCAAATACAGTTTAAATGCGTATCTTCCAATTAAGCTCTAACAATTTCGGGAGTTTACATCTAACCATGTAAACATGAATTGTATTCAATCTGTACGAACATTATTTATATATACTTAAGTTCCTCGTTTTTCTCTCTTACATTTCTTGACATAAAACATATAAATTTTCATGCGACGCGTTTTTGGTTGAACCAAACGTTTAATTAGCAATACGTAGATGGTTTCTAGATTACTAACTAATAACGGCAAAAGTGTCATGGTGGCTTGAAATTTGGTATATCTATAGTTTAGATTCAATTCATAAAACTCTATAATCTAAAACACAAATAACAAACTTAACCTGGGACAAGTTGATATATATATATATATAATTTTTTTTTTGTTGAAAAAAGATAGGTGAAATATTTACTCTTATGATATATGTTTCTCTCTCTTTAGATACATGTAAATATAGATACAAAATCAATAAACACCCGTCTATTTTGTGAAATATAATATAATATTTTATTCGTTTAAGAATGATCCATGTTTTAGAGCAAAAATTTGTTTGTAAAAAATCCATATTTTATATTTTCAATATGTGTAATAATAGAAAATTATAAATTTTAAAAACATTAATTGTATATACTGAAATTTGATTGTTTAAAAATCATAAAAATAGTTAAACACATATCATAATGTATTTATTGTCAAAAAATCAAATTTTTTAAGAAATGTGAAAATTCTAGAAAATACATTTTTTAAATGAAATGAGTAATATATTTGGTTTGTTTCAAATTTGACGACTTATATTACAATAATACAAGTCTCGAGGAAACAATATATGTCAACAAATATACATCCCTGGACATTTGATATCGTCACGCCTTCTGAGAATTTAAAGTTGAATTTGACCTTTGATAAAAATAAAATAACCAGAACTTTAAAATGAATCTGCATATATGCTTATCTTTATTCAATGCATAAACGGTAAACTATCTACAACAAATTGTTCACATACAAAAAAAACTATGTATAACAAATCAACACGTCGTTGAACAGATATTTTTATAACGTAAGTGTTGATGAAAAGACAACAGCCACAAGTTTTAAATCATTTTCGAACGTCGAATATGAATCTGCATATAGGCTTATCGTATTCAACGCATAAGCTATCTATAACAAACTTTTGGCATAAGAAAAATCTATGCATAACATAGTAATTAAAACGTGGTTGAAACAATATTTAATTTTACTTTATACATTATATATCATCGAGGATTTTAATTCTTCATCTTATTAAGCTTACGTATATTTGACAATTGCACATGTAGTAGAAAAATTATTTGTGATCAATGGCCGACCAAGCTAAAACTTTTTTTATAGGCTTACAATAAGCAAATTTTATACATAAAAGCCATTTTATATAATACTATAATAATATATGAAATCATATTACAATAATTGGTGCAATTAGAAGTTTAAATACAAAACTATTGGAGTGAAACACTAATCTTAACCAAATGTGTGACCAAGTTTTATAAAATATACTGAAAATATTGTAAATATTAATTCGTGGGGTCATATGACCCCATAATCAATCTGTACATTCGCCACTATCTGATAGGTATAGGCATGTGTAATTGAATGTTTGTTTAAAAGCTCATTGAAACAAAAAACGATCAGTCAAATTTTAACATGGACTATCATGTTTTAATCAAAATTACTAGAAAGTTACTCTGAACATTAGGGAATATTAATGATAGAAGGTTTAAAATTCTTAAATTTTTGTAAGAAATGAAAATGATACCAACGAGTTGTTACTTTATTACTCGAGTCCAATTCTCGTTGGGAGAATTATTTACAATCCTTAGTTCTCGGCAAAGAATTGAAATCATATTTTCTTATACAAAAAATGAAAATGATCAGTTTTTACTATATGATAGTTTCTTATAAATTGCGTCAACATCAGCAATTTTTGACATGAGCGACGCGGTGCATTGACTTTTTTGTTTTGATTTAATCATTTTACTTTCCAATTTAAGAATATGATTTTTTGTGGGAAATAGATCTTCTTATCCTCTTAGGACCATCGACAAGTAAAGTAGATTCAAGGTTGTAATTGACGGTTAGCTCATGGGTCATGATCAGGGTCAAGTCATACACTATACATCAAATAAAGAAATACATAATAACTATTTTTCTATGTAGAAGTAATATTTATTACAGTTTCTCAACAATTTAACTCTCATGCAATTCCTTATAACGCATGCAGAAAACTAAACGACAACATCCTAGTTTCTGGGAGTAATATTATTTTTTTACACTCTTTTCTGGGAGTAACTAGACTTTCTTTTTATAAATGCATAGCATCTAAAACTATATAGTATAATCAAAGCTAGATTATGATAACACCTACATAAATCCTTAAAAGTTTTTTTTTTTTTTGTAAAAAGAAATCCTTAAAAGTTAACACATTCGAATCAAGATATTGAGCTAAACTACACTTCTGGTCAACTCATAATAATATACTATCATGAATCAATCCATGATTTCAAGAACTTCACGTCATTTTTGTGGGGAAGATCCATAAAACCATGCAAAGGCCACTACACGTGTATGCACAGAGTAAAACAAACCGGCAAAAACAAAAAAATAAACGAAAAAGTCAATAACAACTTTCTCTTCCTCTCTTCCTCTCCACAAGTTCCAACAACGTCGTTCCAACGTCGTTGTGCTCTCTATATATACCCCTTCAACGAAATCATCTTCTTCCCTCATAACTCTTTCACCACTTGCACCGTTTCAAACTTACAGAATTTTCCCTCAAATATTACAAGTCTCTCTGAATATTCCTCTCAACGACGAAGAAGACTTGATTATGCCTAGAAAAGCGATGAGAAGCCTCTGCTGCGTGGCCAAAACGCCGTCGAATCTTCAACCTCCTCTGACGTTAACCCCACGGCAGAGCTTGGAATCGGCGGCTGCATACGGAATCATCGAATCAGCCGCCGACATAATCGAGAGATGGAACACGGAGACATCCACTTTCGCCAAGGTCACCTCCCTGTTCTACGAGGACAAGGCAGAAGCCATGTTGTTCATCAATAAAGTAAACGATCTACAGAAGACGATGGATCTGCTAGTGCGCGAAGATCCGAACTCCGAGAGGCTCATGAGAGCTCATAGACTCATGGAGATCGCTATGAAGAGGCTTCAAAAAGAGTTCTACCAGATCTTGTCTATGAACCGTGCTTATCTTGATCCTGAATCAGTCTCTGCTCGCTCTTCGCTCACCTCAGCAAGATCTAGCTACTCTGATTTCCCCGAAGAGGACGATTCGAACACGGTCGGTGATTCCATCATCGAAGTCGAAGAAGCTGCTAGCAACGTCATGAACGAGTTGAGATCAATCGCTGAGTGCATGATCGCTTCCGGGTACGCGAAAGAGTGCATCACCATATACAAAACCATCAGGAAGTCCATCATCGACGAAGGGGTGTACCGTCTGGAAGTGGAGAAGATTAGTCCGGCTAAGGCGAAGAAGATGTCGTGGGAGGAGATGGAGATAAAGATCAGAAGCTGGTTAGAGGCGGTGAAAGTCTCCATGGAGACTCTCTTCAAAGGGGAGAAGATACTCTGCGACCACGTCTTCGAATCCTCTGACTCGATCAGAGAGTCTTGCTTCAGCGCGATCTCGCGTGACGGGGCAGTTCTTCTGTTCGGTTTCCCGGAGATCGTCTCCGGGAAATTCAGCAAGAAGAAGAGCACTCCGATGGAAAAGACTTTCCGGCTTCTCGACATGTACAGCTCCATCGCTGGAAACTGGCGAGCTATTGAATCTATATTCTCCTTTGAGTCTACCTCAGTGGTGCGCTCTCAAGCGCTTAAGTCTCTCGTCTCGCTCAGCGAATCGATTCGATCGCAGCTTAAGGAGTTCGAGTCAAGAATTCATAGAGACTCATCGAAAGTGGTGGTTCCCGGCGGAGGAGTGCATCCACTCACGATCTCCGCCGTGAACCACATCTCTCTCCTGGCGGACTACAGCAACGTCCTCGTGGATATCCTCTCCGGATCTCCTCCCCCGGATAGGACGCTCCTTCCGGAGTCTTACTTTAGCGTCACAGACTCTGACGACTCCCCGTCGTCGGAGCTGGCCATCAGGTTTGCATGGCTCATCCTCGTCCTCCTTTGTAAAATCGACCGGAAAGCGAATCACTACAGAGACTGCTCCGTGCAGTATCTCTTCCTCACCAACAACCTCCAGCACGTGGTCTCACGTGTTCGTTGCTCCTCGAACCTAAGGCAGCTGCTCGGCGACGACTGGGTCAGGAAACACGTTGGTAAGATTAAGCAGTTCTCCGACAGCTATAAGAGGCTTGCGTGGGGTCCGGTGCTGGCGACCCTACCCGAGAATCGTGCCGCCGAGATGTCGGTGGAGGAAGTTAAGGAGAGGTTTGAAAAATTCAGCGAGAGTTTCGAGAGGGTGTACGGTAAGCAGAGTGCGTGCGTCGTACCGGATCTAGAGCTTCGAGAGGAGATAAAACTGTCGATTGCGAGAAAGCTTGTGCCGATTTACCGGGAGTTTTACAACACGAGGAGGTCTGTTGTCGTGGCGGGAGCTGGTGATGGTGTGAGAGACTTTAGCTCGGTTGTCCGATTTACCCCTGAAGATGTTGAGAACCATTTGTCTGATTTGTTCTCGGGAGAGGGTGCGTCGGGGAGTTCTTCATATGTGTCTTCTCCTTTGTCTTGTCTGTCACGGCAATCCACACCCTAAAGTAAAAACAAAAACAAACACTGTATACTAGTAGGTACTGTTGTCTGAAACAGCAGGACAAGATCTTGTTGTAATGTCCTTTTTTGTTTGTTTGTCTGCAATGCCCATTGATGTAAGGATTGAGATAATGTATGATAAAATGTTCCAAACCGGCTGGAAACAATAAACCAATTACAAATTGTTGACAAATTACTGTGCTGCAGCATATTAGGCCTACAGCATATACCATACGCTATGCCTTTTTGTGTGTAATATGCTAACGTGGCAAATATCCATAACCGAAGACGAAGAAGAAGAAAGACAACAAATATACCCAAAAAGGGAAGCTCTCTGCTTCTTGTACCAATAACCATAATCGGATCTCAAAACCTTTCCGTGATAGTCAAGGTACCGGTGGCCAACAACAACGGGGGCCCTTAAGAGTATCGTTTCTTCTGAAATGGCAAGACCGGAATCTGTTGTCGATCTATCAACCTACAATAATATGATCCAGCTTTAAAATCCATCAGGCTTTTGTGCATGAAAATAGGATCCAGAATCGAAGAAGGTACAACGATTTATAGTATAGGAACAATCGTCCTTCATTTTAGAATTAGAAACTTGTGAAGAGATTAGCTACATCTATTTGATTTTCCTCTGTTTTTTGCAATTAGGGTTAGGTCTTAAATATCATGGAGTTGTCATTTGCGTGACAAACAAACAAGATGTAATCAGATCTCATTCTCGCAGAGAAGGAACTGAAACCGGATATGGAAAAGGGTTTGGCGACGGATCCAGTGAGTCTAGCAGGGAGTACTGTGGCGTACCTGTCACCAACTCCAACCCCTGGCCCTAGGAAGACACTGGTATCCAATTCGGGTAAGTCTTTAATGGTGTCTAATTCAAGCAAGTCGTTAGGTAATTCTTTATTCTTACACCCAATCTTTAGAGATTAAGACACATAGCCGACTAATCTCTATAAGCCCAATACTAACCACGATCTAGTTTTATTGCAGCTATTGTCCAGTTACTTCTAGAGCATGAACCTAAACTGAGTAAAGCACCACTTGTTTCAGCTGCAAGAGCATTCAGAAGTAGTTAACGAATTACTTTCTATAGCTAGACTCAAGCTTGCTTGTGATTTCAAAACGCGCTTCACATTGCAGCACGTCAAGGTCATGTAGATATCATAGAATGTTGCTTGATAAAGGTCCACAGTTAGATAGACGAACATACAATTAAGGTCAAACGTTTTTACATATGGCTGTGAAAGGAGTTAGCTCCCAAGTCGTGAGATTACTCCTTAGAGCTGATCCGGCTATGGTCATGCTTCCTGATAAATTTGGTAACACCGTGTTGCATATCGCTACACGAAATAAAAGAACAGAGGTAAAATAACAAAGTTGATTATTACACACTCTATTAGTTGTTCGGTTTGATTCTTGATTCTTGTTTTACGATTCTTGATTCTTGAATTCTTGATTTGTATCTGCAGATTGTGAAAGAGCTGTTACAACTTCCTGATACAAACGTGAATGCATTAACACGAGACCACAAAACTGCTTACGACATTGCTGAAGGACTCACACATTCAGAGGAAATATAAATTAAATGGCTAGATCAACATAAATTTGAAGTTAAAATAGACTATAAAAATAGAGTTTTAATTGCTCAAAGTTTAGCGCATAGGTTTCTATTGCTATTTTCTTTTGATACAAAAGATGTTATATAATTTTTTAGACATTTGATTCGAAACATGACAGCTAACTAGACCCAATACACAGTATCCAACAATAAGAAGCTAGTTTAAAAAAATATAATTTCATCTAACCATTACTTAATAGATCATAATCTCAATAAAAACCTAATTTTTAATCATGTATATTAAAAGTCTAGCAAAAACAATCAAATTTTATTTAACTATTAAAAAATCTAACATAAATTCATTTGTCTAATAGAATTCTACCGAAAGCTTGGAGCACCATAATATCAGTAAATAAACTGAACTGAAAATTGGTTGAATTTAATATTCAACGAAAAAAATAATTAAATTAAAAAAAGTAAGAAAACACAAATTAAACTAGTTTTATTCAGAAAGACAAAGATTATACTTTAAAATACGCAAACCATATTATTTCCAAACTTGATATCTTCTTTCATATGTTCGCTCTTCAGCATCCACTTTATGAATATAAGTATGAGTATGAATTTGTTATGTAGGTGCTATACAGAATAGAGAACAATAATATTTTAATACACATATGATATGTTAGGATATATATAATAAATGTAATCATCAATTTAGAAAGTGCAGAGTATATATCTAATTAAATAGAAAAGTAAAGAAAAACAAACTGCACTAGCTTTGTTCAAAAAGACAAAGATTCACACTTTAAAATTGGTAATAATAGAATTTTAAAATAGAAATCCTTAGTTATTAATGTAAACTTGTTAAAAATAGAAATTCTCAATTTCACAAAGATTAAACAACATTTCATTACAACTTAAGAAATGATAACCATACTTTTACTAGATATTCATGAATTCTATTTTCTTTTTTCACAAAGATTAATTTACTATCTAACGATCTTTCTGATCTTACATATTTGTCAGTGAACTTCAATTAATGAATCAAATCATACAATTGAAAGTAAAATAAGTGGTTACTACTCTTATCATATTTTATTATTTTGTTTTAATTTTCAATGTTTTTGTTTTGTTAATGTGAGATTAAACAATAAACTCTATTTGTTGAATTGAAATGAGAAAATACCTTTATTCAAGTATATGAAACTCTTAAAAAACTTCTGATGCAATTACATTTTTTTTAGGTTATTACATAAGTTATATAATTTATTTGATTGAATGAACCTATTTCACACATTTGTTTGACATAGTTTTTCTTTTTCATGTTTAATTATTTTTACACATTACAATTTTATCTTTTATATTAGATATATTCATTTTGGTATTACCCATCTTTAGATTTTTAGACCATTGAGTTGTAATATTTAGTATTCTACAACGATTGTTAACTAGTACTTACAAAATGCAAAGATTATCGTCTAAGTCTACTTTTTGCGTATCTAAAACAGAAAAATATAATAACGTATACATAACATTGTCACAGATTATATATTATTATTTCCTATTGTGTCAACTCCTACATGAGACATTACAAAGTTCGGACAGGTTCCAGAAGTCCAACCATTTGACTTTCTGGAGCTGCCATGTTAGACCCATCAGCAGCTCATTTCTAATTGATCTCTGCTACTGGTAGCTTCCAGAAGTTCCATGGGTTATAATCTTCCTGTGGATGTGTAAGCAAAACACTTAAAGAAGTTAAAACCATTAATGAAATCTATACATAACATTTTGCTGATTAAAAAGTTTCTAGCATTAGTTACCTGCTCAACAAGCGAAGTTGGAGGGAACATGTCGTTGACAAGTGTATGGAGTGATGTGTAAGACTTCTTGACATCCACTCGATGTCCTGTGGCTACCTCTCCCTGATCATTTTTTTTAAACACGAGAGTCTCTCAGTAGATTCCAACAAACAATCAACCATGCTGGTTAGATATCAAGAAAATTTGATTACCTTTGGGTTGATTATGAATATCTTCCCCTTGGGGATTCCGAGTTTGCTGTAACTCAGCTCATCAGTGTCTCTGTTTCCAAATCCAGCATAGAACGGGTTGTGGTGCTCTGGGAAGAGTTTCTTGATATCCTGCACATTACATATGTAAACATGTTCTTATCTAAACATATGCCGCTGGATTAACCCGTTCTATCTTATGTCAAAGATAAACTTCTACCTCCAAACAAGCGATCTTGAATTCGTGAGGTGCTCTTCTTATCACTGCAAAGCAGTTATCAAATAACAAATACGTTAACATGCTACTAATGAATCTTCAAGGCACTAAGATTAATACCTTCACGGTACAATGCTGGAAACAACCCGTCTGGTGAAATGACTACAGGACCGGTTGGCAGAGCTTTTCCATCCTGCAAGCCAGAGGGAAAAAGAAATATCCATAAGAAGCAAAGAGATCTCATAACGAAAAGGCTTATACATACATAGAGCCTCACATTGATTATCATTTGGAGTTAATTAGAATTATGTTATTCATATTGATCAAGTATGGATTCTATTGCCAATTCAAAGGTAAAAAAAAAAAAGAAGATCTCAAGTCTTACCTGCTTTAGATTATTCAAGAAGTTTCTTGTTAGATATGCCTGAACAATGGCACGAGCGCTCAGAAACAGCAGCTGATATCCGTTCTCCTGCAAAAACAAATTCAAAGCAGAGCATAACGTGAGATCCATAACTACAGGGTGCTGCAGACTTGAACAAACTGTATCTTTACATAAGCAGAGCATAGGATCATGTTTTGACAAATTAAAGTGCGAGAAATATTACCTTTATGGCTGAAAAAAGCTTGGCAACACCAGACTGTGTCCAGTCCCTTCCAACCAAAGGCATGAACTGACCTAACACATCAGATCTACAAAACACAGCAACAAAAGGATCACCACATTGGCACAGGCCTAGAAATTATAATTCTAATGTGAAAGACACAATAAGGATCCAAAAGCTGTACTTAGTTATAGTTCCATCAACATCTGAAATCACAATCTTGGTGTCCCATCTCCACCTGTATATATGTGCATCCACCTAATAAAAAAACCCAAAATTAGAAGCATTTTCTCTACTGTGCATTCAAATTTTAAACCAATGTTACACCATCAACACAAACCTGCTGCGTTCCAAGAACTCTAGTGGAGAAACTAAAAGTTATCATATTCTGACCATCTTTCAGATTCAGAGACGCAATCTGCTCATTGGTAGGAACGTTAGTTCTCACAAGCTGTCTACGCGGAGACTCATGCCTGCTCTCTGTGGTTGACAGCACTTCAGGTGAGTTCTGCAAGCCAGGTTCAGAATCAACAAACAGATCTTCTTCGCTCGAGGAGTTACTACTCGTAGTATGCTCGATTGTTTTAACTCTTCTGAAAGGAATGGGCCAGAGTCTCCATCTTCTTCCAGACGAAGAAGGAGTCACTGCAGCAGTTTCATCATCTTTTGGTTTGGTATCCTCCACAGAGATCACATCATCTGGCTGGATATCTAAGTCTAGATCAAACACAGCTTTCCCAAGCACGATCCGTGCAGCTTTCTTCCATGGCATGTACGTTTCTCTGATCCTAACAACTAGGTTCTCACTTTCGAGGATCGATGCTGCTGAGTTTTTGTATTCTTCTGTAGATATCCGGTGCGTGTCAAAGATTTCAGCCGCTGCGGTGAGTCCCATACCAAGACGAAGCTCATCCTTGCAAAGTGATAGCTCATACTCTGTTAAAGTTAAGTTAAAACCACAGTTAGAAACTAGACACAGTTGAGACCAAAAATATAAAGTTACTTACTCAGATTGTCCACACTAGAAGTCTCAGCCACTGAATCCATAGTGTTCATGTTCTCGTTATCCTCTTCAGCCGGTTTAGATGGAGTTAGCTGCTCATCTTCCTCTCTAATTGAATCTATAGAGACTCTCTCTTCTGACTCTATAATCTCGCCTTCCTGGTTCTCAATCAAGACGGCAGTTTCTGCAGAAGGACTCGTCTCCTCATCTTCACATTCTGACTCTGTATTAGAATCAACAGTTATCTTGGATTCTTCACTTGTTCTCACTTCTTCTGCTGTTAGTTGAGTGGTAGAAGATTCAGAACCATCAACAATAGCATTCATTGTTTCAATAGCCACTTCATCATCACTTCTAACACTTTCTGTGATGGTGGTAGGTACAACAAGCTCACCTTCTTTTAGATTCTCACCCTCAAAAGTAGAAGCTGGCTCCTCAGACTTGGCATTCTCACCAGACTGCTCCAAACAGCTCCCAGCAATATCTCTTTCAGCATCATTACACTCAACAACACTACCAATGTCTACTCGTTCAGATCCAATATTAGATGGCGCCACTTTGCTGATAAACTCAGTATCCCATGAAGTCTCAGAGGAAGCAAACTCAGTGTTCCCTTCACAAAACTCAGTCCCATCGCCAGGTGCCAAATGAAACTGAGGCGTATTCAGCCTCAGATTCTCAGCCTCTTGCTCCGCCGCCGAGACAGGAGCCGTCAGTATATGTCCATCAACACTCACCAAAACCACTTCAGAATCAGATTCTTCTCCATAGTTCTCCACATTAACATTATCAAACCGAGCACTCCCATACTCCGAGGTAGGAGAAGGAGGATCATCCTGAAAATCATAATACCTCCTGTTGTTATCAGACTCCGTCCTATCAAGCCGGTTCAAAGAGTTCAAGCCCTCTCTCAACTCCGCAGAACCAACGTCTGAGGAACTATGCTCAAGCCGGAGGTTCTCATTACCAATGCTATTATCCTCAGAACTAGAAATCAAACTGTTGTTGGTCTCATCAATTTCTCTGATGAAATAGGCTTCACCAGAGTTATCAAGATACATGTGGAAGTCAGCTTCATTGCCATTCACAGAGATCTTCACAAACTTCTCAGCGCCTTTGAGAACTCCTTGGAACTTACCGAACCTGACGTACCAGGGCGTGCTCCGGAACGAGCCGTCTTCTTGCTGGACGACGATGACGTCAATGGCGCCACCGAAGGGATGAAACGGCGTAGCGACGGAGTAAACCCCTTGAGAAATCAAACTCCCAACTCTCCCAACCAAACTCATTTCAATCAAATGTTTGACTTTCACACTGTCCTAAATCATAATACACAGAGAGATCTAGAGACTATATAAAAGAAGTGATTCCAGCCTGCAGATGAAACATTAAACAACCCAACATTCCAAAATTAGACTAAAAATAATCAAAAATCAAAAACTAATAAAAGAAAACCACAGCAGATTTCATTACAAATTACAAATGTTTTCCAACCAAGACTTGTCTGATTTTCGGACATGCATCAGCTTTAGCAAAATAACCAACAAAGATCCTTTTTTTTTTGGAAACTGACCCAAAATGGGATAAAAACCAAACCGGGTTTTAATTTTAGGACAGATGCAAACGATACACGGTAAGTAAAAACAGTTCACGAAGAAAATAGGATCTAACGATGATATCTAAATCTCAAAAAAATCGAATTCAACTTACAGATTAGGAACTTTCTTTTTCCAGCGGAGAATCCGAGAAAATCAAAACGCCGGTCGGAAGCAACGATCTTCGTCGAGATTGGATTGAAATGTATTTAATTTGTAAAGTTTCTCTCTGTTATATCAATTGCATTGATTTTTTCTCGAGAAGACTTTTGTTTGCTTCTTCGATTGTATTTTATCGGTGAGAAGATTTTCGGAGAAAGAGAGAAAAGATGTTAGTTTGGATAACCAGGAAAAGTTAAATTAAATTAAATCCGCCATGAGACTAAAGAGAGACTGTAATTGCTTATATAGATGGATGAGAATGAGTCTGTGACGGGGAGGGAGAATTACGAGACGGGTCTAAGGTTTTTTGTTCGTAATAAGTACATCTCTTAGAGGGTAATATTGGTATTTCAGTTATTCGACATGTGGATGAATATGCTCATGAAGATAATATAAACAAAAGCTCGATTTTAAAAACCGATTTGTGTACTGTGAGATTCCCTGTTTTCGTGTTTTTTTTTCTCATTTATAACTCCCAAATAAATTAATATTCTTTATGCTTTTTTTTTTTGCTTAAATTTGGTTCGTACTTGGAATTAAGAAGAATTATTCGTATTGGAAGATCAATGATAAAAAAAACAATTTTGGTTAAGGCAGTACGTTAGATTAAATATATAATAAAGTTATTTTAGAAATACATATATGAAGCAATTGACATATTATATGAATAAAGTTTCGTATACAAATTAATGGATAGTTGTGGGAATATTACATTCTGGTGATTCACACAATATAGAATATTGGTGGGATATTCGTATTCCATACGTAAAAGATCATTTTTGCTTCTTTGCATCGCGATCCAAAACTATATGACACTCTTTAATAGGCAAAAATATTATAAGCATGCCAAATTTTTCTTATACATATCATTGAACTATATAGTATATAGTACTATGTTTTTTTTAGTATATAGTATGTTTTGTTTACTGAAGAAAAAAAAGAAAGAACATATGCTTTGTTTTTTTCTGTGCAAGCATCAAGCGTTTTAGTTTATTGGTTTGTCTAATTAAATACTGGAGGGAAAGCTTTTTTTTTTGGTAATTCTGTAACAAACAGGGAAAGCTTTCAGAAGAAAAAATATTATTACAACGAAAAGGAAAAAAAGTTATTATTACCTCAAAATTATATGGGTAAAATAATTCAAGACAACTTCTTTAGTCTCTAGAGTAAGGAAAGCTATTGTAAGAAAGTGTAAACGACGCTTGATTATTTGAAATCACTCTTTAGATAAGAGATCTATAATGTAAATGATAAGCATCCTTCACAAGTGTCCAAACGTGATTACATTCTCACCTAACTCCTTTTCTTACAAAACCATTTTTCATCAAAGTTATATCTACTTTTTTTTTTGTCAATTAAGTTATCTCTACTTTTATACGGAAATATCCTTTTTAGCACACATATATATCACGCTACAGTGATATTTTACTATGAATAGTTGTATATTCGTTCACTTCTTCCATTTTCTCTCTTCAGCTGAAAACAAAATTGCTACAGAGACTAACGGAAACAGGTGTGCAACAAATGTTTTAACACATTTTCCTTTCTAACCAAATAGTACAAACCTTTTTTTTTGCTCACTATCACGGAGATGTTAAGTATGTCGATCAGTGAGGCCCAGTGGGCTTGGGCTACAGTCGGATCAATCAACCTCAGTGATTGCTTTTTCTTTTCATCTTCTTTGTTGTTACATCAAAAGTAGTTTATTTGCAAAAGGAGACAACTGTATGTAGTGCTCTCTTATATTGTAAAAGTTTGACCCAAAAAAATGTAGTAAAAAAATATTGTAAAAAGTATCTTATTTGGTTGTGAAATGAAGACTAGTGCATTTACCCGACTCCCTGGTTCTATATCAGGTTGTGTTAAGACTTAAGTCGATTGTCTCTCTCTGAACATTTGGGTTTGCTCAATGGTTATATGTAAGCGCAGTAATACCTCTATTCGTTGAACCGCTTTCAAGTGTTTATAGTATAGATACCATGAATCTATTGGATTAGAATTTAGGTAACAGAGTCTGGGGTAATGTCTTTCTTGGTTTCTTGGTAACTACGTGACTACGTCATTCAAAAGTCAAGTTGCCTGTCCAGGTTCGAATCCTGCTGTTGAAAACAACAGACGTAAACGGAAATTTTCTACGTGAAAAACTAAAAACGTGGGATGTCTACAACTTTGTTCTCCCATCATCATCATATAAATTAAAAAAATGATATCGTCGACAGCAGGGTTCGAACCTGCGCGGGCGAAGCCCAACAGATTTCAAGTCTGTCTCCTTAACCACTCGGACATATCGACTCCTTGTTAAATTGATAACAATTATAGATCTCAGTATGGAAACACTAACTGTGGAGGTGGATCCTTAATTTGTTTTGTTTAGGTTGTTATCCTTAATTTGTTTTGTTTGAGTTGTTATTTCATTTGGATTTTTATTTGGCAGTTCGGTAGAAGTCATTTTCTTCTGTACCAATTATAGAGAATAAATAAAAAAGCACGACCATACAATTTCAAGAAAACGAAAACTGCAACAAGTCTTTGTCAAAAGAAAAAAAACTGCAGGTCCCCCACGTGATTTAGCTTGTGCCTCTAAATCAAGAAGTGACAGCAACAAAATAAAATAGTAGTAAGAAAATAAAGAATGAATGGTGTAGGATTCAAAGCAAAACCCACTCCACATAATTTTTACACACACAAACCAACTTCTTGCCGCCATGTGGACTTTACTATTCTCTCTCTCCCTCTCTCTAAACACTGTCGCTATCTGAACTAAAAAGCGATGAGTTCATCCCCGTCCAGGAATCCGACGTCCGCCGAAGCACCACCATCGACGGATGCGGTGGCGAAGGGTTCGTCGAAGAAGGTGAGGAAACCTTATACCATCACCAAGTCCAGGGAGAGCTGGACAGAGGAAGAGCACGATAAGTTTCTTGAAGCGCTTCAACTGTACTAATCTCTCTGTTTCTATTCCTCAATTTTCTCCTTGACATGTTATATTTTACGTGTGTTCAAAGAGTCTTGAAGCTTTCTAGTTTTGCCTGCTCATTTCTGAGTTTAGTTACTTAGACTGAACCAAACAATAGTATGTTATGTATGAGTTGAGTTAAGTTGATCTTTATATTATTATATTCATTCTGAATTTACAACTTCTTGTTGATAGTAAATAGAGTTAAACCCGGTCTTCTTGTAAAGCATCTCATGTCGAACTTAACCTTAAAGATTCCTGTTGATTTGAGTTAGCTGATACTAATGCCCTTTAGGTTTGATCGAGACTGGAAGAAGATAGAAGATTTCGTGGGTTCCAAGACTGTGATTCAGGTTTAAGGGAATAACTTACCCTATTTATTTGTTTGAATTTACTTTGACAAGTTTTCAACTTATTCCTCTTCTGCTGCCTTCTTGATTTTACTATAGATAAGGAGTCATGCTCAAAAATACTTCTTAAAGGTTCAGAAAAACGGTGGGACATTAGCACATGTGCCACCCCCTCGGCCAAAGCGCAAAGCAGCTCATCCCTATCCTCAAAAGGCAGCTAAAAACGGTTCGATAGTTTTTGTTAATCCTTGTTAGCTCGGTTATAAATATGATGGATATTCATTTTCAATCACCTGAGTTTAATTTGTCCATTTTTTTTCCACAGCTCAAATGCAGCTTCAAGTTTCAACTACTAGGGATGACGCATCAATGCTGCTAAACAGAGTCATTTCACCAAATCACGAACATGCTACTCTTCTTGGAGCACAAGGCACGCTCTTTAGTAGTGTTTACAATAATGTTTCCTCTCTCTTTTTTTTTTTTATATTCTATTAGTAGTCTGCTGGTAGTAGAGTAGGCTTTCATTTTAGGACGTTTCATGTGCTTATTTATGGCATATAACGCCACCTGATTCAGATGATATTGGACCTAAGGGTATATTAAATGTTAGTAGCCCTTCGACCTCCGGTGTGGGAAGCTCAAGCCGAACTATATCAGGTTCTGAGATTGTAGCAAAGCAGCCTCCAGCGCTTCATGGTAATCATTTGTGAAAAGATTCATGTTCTGTTTTTTATTTTAAAACTATATGTTTACTGATGATTTCTTTGCAGGTGCTCCTGATTTTGCTGAAGTTTATAGCTTCATCGGGAGTGTGTTTGATCCCGAAACGAGACTGGATCACGTTGAAAAGCTCAAGCAAATGGATCCTATAAATTTCGAAACTGTGAGTCAGAACTTATAAAACTTTCAGTTTGCTTGATGTGCAAGCTTCACCAATCGCAGGATTGTTTTCGCAGGTTTTGTTATTGATGAGGAACCTCATAGTTAACTTATAAAACCCTGACTTCGAATCCGCTGTAAGTGTTGAATTTACGATGATTTTGTCAGAGTCTGAACCATTACACTTCTCCAAGTCACTTCTTTTATATAGTTGGTGGGTCCTTACCGTTTCGTGATCAAATATAATCTTAACCTTAGCTAGTCCGACTGTAATGAGGTGAACACCGAGCTCCCAAGCGTTACCACTGGCTCATTTTGCCCCAACTCAACAAGCGACAAATCATCTTAAGAAAGGTTTAAGCCAATAGTTATCAAGTAAGTCAACACATGAAAACACTTTCAACACTATCCAGAAATTAATCGCCTGAGTTAGTAGCTATAGCTAGATCTCTTCTTAGATGTAAGTCTAGTCTCAGCCGTACTATTGATTCTAAGGTTTGCTTTACGAGTTAATAGAGTTCTCACTAGTAGTCTCAGTAACACTCGAAATGATGAATGCTTTTGGTTAAATTTAAATACAAGCCTAGTAGTATAAGCTTTGTTGCTAATTTTCTCAGGTCTTGCATAAAGAGTTATATTAATTCTCACTGTATTTTGCAGGTTTACAAGTTGTTTTTCCATCTTTAATAGACTTTGAGTTATACGCCAGTGGGAATCACTATCTTGTCAAGTGGGGCTTGTGTATAGAGTATTTAGTACGGTTTGTTGTTTTGAGGAGAAGAAACATGAGTGAAGTGTTTGAGCTTCAGGTTTTTGACCAGGACTAGTTCAGTGAATGGTATAAATTTAATAGGGAATTCGGCCAAAAAAATCATGAACTTTGCACGAATTGCCATAATAAACACGAACATATTGGCTGGCCAAAAAAACACCGAACTATATTTGATTTTAAGCTTTAATCAGTAAGTTATCGCTGACTCGCCAAATTAAATACAAAGTTATCGCTGACTCGCCAAATTAAACACACCGTTACAGAATAATTAAACGACGTTTGCAAAGATCGTTAAGTAAAACGACGTCGTTTTGAGATGCAATGAAACGACGTCGTTTTACCTATTTTTATTATCAAAAATATGTTGTTCGCGTGGATCGAACCTGAGAACTCATGGCCAAATGACGAAGTCTCTTGCCACTAGACTACTGTCACTTTTTAGAATATCCATAACATGTTTTCTTTTATTGAGTATCAAACAAATCTCAAAAATCTAAATTCTTTTTAAAAAAAATTCCAAAAAATCTTAAAAATTCAAGAAAATTCTGAAAAGTAAAAATTATAATTGAAATTACAAATAAGTTTTTTTTTTAAAAAATATCAATACACTAAAAATTTCAAAAAAAATCTAAAATAATTCAAAAATGCAACGAATTAAATTTAATGATTAAAAAAACTTGAAACATATTTTTAAATAAATTAACTTATGTAATATAAAATAAAATGATATTTATCACACTATAGATTTTAATATGAATAATGTATTTAAGATAAAATAGACAAATGATAATTAAGATACAATAAACAAATGGTATTATCACTAATTTTTTTTTCTAAAATATGATAATAATTAAATGAAAAACATATATAGGGTGATAAATATCATTTTTTCTATTTTATCAAAAATATATTCATTTATAAAAAAAATTGTATGATTAATGTATTTAAGATAAAATGCTCAAATGATCTTAGATACATTAATTTTTATAAAAAAAATTAATGTTTTGATTTTTTTTTAAATATTTATAATTTCAATTTTAATTTTACTTTTCAGAATTTTTTTGAATTTTTAAGATTTTTTTGGAATTTTTTAAAAAAGAATTTAGATTTTTCTAGATTTGTTTGATACTCCATAAAAGAAAACATGTTATGGATATTCTTAAAAGTGACAGTAGTCTAGTGGCAAGAAACCTCGTCATTTGGCCATGAGTTCTCAGGTTCGACCCACGCGAACAACATATTTTTGATGATAAAAGTAGGTAAAACGACGTCGTTTCATTCCATCTCAAAACGACGTCGTTTTACTTAACGATTGATTAACCACCGTCTTAACTGTTGGTTAACGGTGTCTTAATCTGGTCGGTCAATCAAAGTTTCTTAATAAACTGATAAAAGTCAACAAAAATTCAGGCTTTTTTTGGCCAGTTTCGAGTCCATGTTTCTTTTGGTCATTCTCGCCATGTTCAGTGTTTTTTTGGCCGAATTCCCAAATTTAATATAAATATATAATGGGTTTTCCATTTTCTACTAGTTATTAGTCTTCAAACTGCGGTTGTTGGTTACTGGTTGCAAAGCAGCCTCATTCTCATCAGCCGATTAACTCTTGTACAAAAATCTCTTTACATTGTTGTTGCTGTGTGTTTTTTATGTTTATCTGTTGAGTAAATCTCTAGTTGGATTTTTTGCTCTTCTAATCAGATTATATACTACATGTATGCTACTAACAAGTTATCCTAAACAAAGTACTAAGAAATCATTCAAATCCGGTGAACTAATAAATGATTAAGAATCCTTGAACCACACACCTCATGGTTATAGGACATAGTTATTGCCGGGTTGTGATATTCCAGGAAGTGACAAAGGCCTGGTTATTAGTAACACGCCCTAGTTCAGCTTTCACTGCCTTAACAGGTTCCTCACTAAACCAGTAGGTCCAGACCAGTGTAGTGATGGCTAGTTGGCTACTCCAGACCAGTGATATGGGTTCTATATTCAAACTGCTTCTGACCATCCAATTACTTCTTCTTCCCTAGTTCTCTCTTCACCATTGTCATACTACATCTACCAACACTCTTTCTTGTACGTTTCAAGTCACATTTTTGATATCATTATCGACAATACAATGATACATCATCTCTTGACCTCTCCCATATACACGGTAAGAACTATGAATTCTTATCAAGTAAAATGTAAACAAGTAGGGATAATTGGGCTTTTTCTGGGCCGCTAATAGTTGGGCTTTATAAAGCCCATTAAAGAGTCACTACTCACTAGCCCTAGATAAAACCCTAGTATATATAACTTATAACAACCTGAAGCTGCAAAAACCCTAGAGAGTCTCCCAACAGTCTCGAGAGACAGTGAGAGAAGTGAGAGAAAAAACACTCAAACGAGAGAAATGGCCGCCGCCGCCGCACGTCCTCTCGTCACCGTCCAAAACCTAGACGGCGACATGACCACCGACCAATCCTCCACCATCCCCCTCCCCGACGTCATGACCGCCCCCGTCCGTCCCGACATCGTCAGCCACGTCCACGCTCAGATCTCCAACAACAGCCGCCAGCCCTACGCCGTCTCCAAGAAGGCCGGTCACCAGACCTCCGCCGAGTCCTGGGGAACCGGACGCGCCGTCTCCCGTATCCCCCGTGTCCCCGGAGGAGGTACTCACCGCGCCGGACAGGCCGCCTTCGGTAACATGTGTCGCGGCGGTCGCATGTTCGCTCCGACCAAGATCTGGAGGAAATGGCACAGACGCGTCAACGTCAACTCCAAGAGGCACGCGATCGTCTCGGCCATCGCCGCAACCGCCGTTCCCGCGCTCGTTATGGCGCGTGGTCACAAGATCGAGAACGTCCCCGAGATGCCTCTTGTTGTTAGCGACTCTGCCGAGGGCGTGGAGAAGACGTCGGCTGCTATCAAGGTTTTGAAGCAGATTGGGGCTTATGATGATGCTGAGAAGGCCAAGGATAGTATTGGGATTAGGTCTGGGGTAGGGAAGATGAGGAACAGGCGTTACATTTGTAGGAAAGGTCCTCTTGTCGTTTACGGTACCGAAGGGTCTAAGATTGTCAAGGCGTTTAGGAACCTTCCCGGTGTGGAGCTTTGCCACGTGGAGAGGCTTAACTTGTTGAAGCTTGCACCCGGTGGTCACCTCGGGAGGTTTGTGGTTTGGACCAAGTCTGCTTTCGAGAAGCTTGAGGGGATCTATGGTTCGTTTGAGAAGCCCTCGGAGAAGAAGAAGGGGTACGTGCTTCCTAGGGCGAAGATGGTGAATGCTGACTTGGCGAGGATTATTAACTCTGATGAGGTGCAGAGTGTGGTGAAGCCGATTAAGAAGGATGCAAAGAGGGCTGTGATGAAGAAGAATCCGTTGAAGAATTTGAACGTGATGCTGAAGTTGAATCCGTATGCGAAGACCGCGAAGAGGATGTCTTTGTTGGCGGAGGAGCAGAGGGTTAAGGCTAAGAAGGAGAAGCTCACCAAGAAGAGGAAGACTGTCACCAAGGTAATCTTATTTGTTCACTCAGTCTATTGTGGATAATCTGTTAGATAACTTTGCACTCTGATTTAGAGACCTGTGAAGTAATTGTGAAATGTGTTTACATTGTATTGCTAAGCTGTTAGTTAGATAAATTTGCCACTCTGATTTAGGTAATCTGTTTATGGTCTAGTTGTGTCATTTTGGTAATTGATAGTTATTGGTTCGGAGATGTGATCATATAGGTCATTTGCATTGGAGATTTCACTTTGGTCTGGGCGAGTCTTGTGTACAAAGTTCTTGTTTCTAGTTTCTTACTGTGGTTTGAATATGTTAATCTCTGACAGGAGGAGGCATTGGCAATCAAGGCAGCAGGGAAGTCGTGGTACCAGACTATGATCTCCGACAGTGACTACACGGAGTTTGACAACTTCACCAAATGGCTCGGTGCTAGCCAGTAATAATAATATTATCTGCTTGAAACACCTCTTTCATGTTTAGGGAATGTTTTTGGTTTTGTATCTGTTTTGTCTCGAGTTGTCGGATTACTAAGCTATGAACAATTTTTCATTTCTCTTATACCCTTATTGTGGTGTTTACCTTGTTTCTATCAAACGAATGCTTGAATTTAAGACAATATTGCTCAAGTTTTTATCGTCTGTTTAAAATTTGGAAGCTTCTTTATGTTTTTGCATTTAATAAAAGAGTTTTTAACACTGCAGGTCACTTTTAGAGTTTTTATTACAATTTGGGTCAGTTTCTACTACTAAGGTAGTTTAATGCAAGAAAAAGACATAAAAACCCTTAACTAATTATAACACGTTATAACACAGCAAATCAAACTAATTTCACTTTACCGTGGCCCTATGTTCTTTTACAAGATTTTAAATATTAAAAATCAATCTTTAATCTCTATCTTTTAACATTCAATAACAACCACAGAAATATTAAATAGTTTTTTTGTTTTACTTTCTTCATCTTCTTCTTCCCATACGCCATGGCCGCCGAAAAATTGATAATGTTCACAGAGCTCACTAATCAAGTTCAACCATAAAGAAGAAATCTGAAAACGACAAGAAAAAGCGTGGTATCTCCGATGACAAGCAGCCAAACCCTAGAGTAATTTCTAATTCAGATTTTCTTTGAATCTGCTGATTTCTCTGTTTTCTTAACAACGAATTCTTACTTGATTCAGCAGATGTTTAGCGTTAGTCGTACTGTTGGTCGTACTGTGTATGTAGACGAGCTCACCCTTCATGCTACCAATGGGTTGTAAGATCTGTGAAACTATTCGGGTCCTATGGACGGTTAAGGATGTGCTCTCCACCATGTTTATGGGATTTGTATGACTGTTAGATGGACAAGGCATGTATTCCAGAAGAAGTTCAATAGCATTTCTAATCATGTTGGACAGTCGATAGGTGTACACATGGATATTTATTAGAAGAACCGCAGCAGTGTACACATGGACATGCTAGACGGTGTACACGTGAAACATGTCTAGACGGTGTACATGTGAAACATGTCTAGAAAGTGTACACGTGAAACATGTCTAGACGGTGTACACATGAACCGCAGCAGTGTACACGTGAAACATGTCTAGACGGTGTACACGCTTCTTAGGTGTTTGATAAACTACATGTACACAAAGATAATTACTAATAATGTTCATGAATTATAATGACAATGTCCATGAATTTTTGTGTTCATGCATGTTTTTAAAGAAGAGTCTTATATCCATGTGGACAATTGTTATTGTGTACAATGGGTTGTAAGATCTGTAAAACTATTCGGGTCCTATGGACGGTTAAGGATGTGCTCTCCACCATGTTTCTGGGATTTGTATGACTGGTAGATGGACAAGGCATGTATTCCAGAAGAAGTTCAGTAGCATTTCTAGTCATGTTGGACAGTCAATAGGTGTACACATGGATATTTATTAGAAGAACCGGAGCAGTGTACACATGGACATGCCTAGACGGTGTACACATGAAACATGTCTAGACGGTGTACATGTGAAACATGTCTAGAAAGTGTATACGTGAAACATGTCTAGACGGTGTACACATGAACCGCAACAGTGTACACGTGAAACATGTCTAGACGGTGTACACGCTTGTTAGGTGTTTGATAAATTACATGTACACATCTAAAGACCGATGATGTACACAAAGATAATTACTAACAACGTTCAAGAATGATAATAACAATGTCCATGAATTTTTGTGTTCATGCATGTTTTTAAAAAAGAGTTTTATATCCATGTGTACAATTGTTATTGTGTACAATATTTTTTCTGTGTACACATGTACGGATTTAGAGAGGAAGAATCAAAATAGAAGTCTCCAGCCACGGAGCAACCACCAACATCGTTGGAGCCACCGTCACATAACACCTCTACATCAACAACAAGATCGTTTGCTCTGCCGTCAACGATGAATCAACGCTCAACTTCTTCTTCACCGTCGTCTTCTATAAAAGCTCCATATGCATCCTCGGAGACTAAGTTTCTGCAACATGGGAGTTATCTATCCATCACCGGAATGATAGTTAAATCCACAGTGAATATGAGTCGAGGATTCCAAACGTTGATGCCGATGATTGCATACAAACTTATTATCTCATAATCATACCTCATCTTCACCTTCTTCACCCTTGCCATCGTCTTTGTTATCATTGCCATCGTCGTCTTTGTTTTCATTGTCGTCGCCGTCTTCATCATTAATTCCGTCATTGTCTCTATGTCATCATCTTCTTCTACTGGTTCTATATTAGGACAATTAAAGACTGCAAAACTCAAACTCCATCGTCATGTGATTTTCATTTTCATTTTTTCTCAGCATGATCTGTTTTACAATGGTATGAAAATGACGAAGAAAATAATCTAAGGATAAGGAGAGAGAAAGAGAAAAAGAAATTGATTTATGGCCACATATATTTTTGTTAGGTTTTAGATAGAGATAAAAGAAAAGGGTAGCAATGGATTTTCATATGATAAAAGGAAGAGAGAAGGTGTTACAATAAGAGAAAAAGTGTCTTGGTAACTCAAACTGTCTTAGAGTGAAATGATAAACTAGAAAACTGCCTCTGGGTGTAAATGTTTTTTAATAAAACATGAACCATTCCATTAATCTAGTGATTCCATTGCAAGTCAAAACAACTAACAGTACCAAAGGACTTTTGAGTAAAGAAGACAGGATGTAACGTGGCATAGAATCTGCTGGAAAAAGATTTTTATTACTATTGTATTTCACATGCTTTCCAGAAAGCGCGCCAAGAAAGAATTAATACTGACCGTGCATCTCACGTCTTCTCTAAAAAGTTCACTGAAACTAGAAGCTTCATTCGAATCATCTCCCAGTTTTTCTATAAATTGAACTGCAAACCTAATGGAACGATCACAGTTTTTTTCCTGGTTATACATAAAAACATGTCTTTCTTGGTTTGCAGAGAGAGGGAGAGAGAGAGAATGGTGAAGAAGAGTTACCCGGAAGTGGAGGAAGATTACAAGAAAGCTGTTAAGAGATGCAAGAGAAAGCTCCGTGGTCTTATTGCGGAGAAGCACTGTGCTCCCATCGTTCTCCGTCTTGCGTAAGTTCCCTTCTCTCTCGTTTACTCAAGTGATGAATTCATGCGAGCTTCTTTTTTTGTTGCTGTTGGGTGAAATGTGTAGATGGCACTCGGCTGGTACATTTGACGTGAAGACGAAGACGGGAGGACCGTTCGGGACGATAAGGATTCCACAAGAGCTAGCTCATGATGCTAACAAAGGTCTTGATATTGCTGTTAGGCTTCTTGAGCCTATCAAAGAGTTGTTCCCCATCTTGTCTTACGCTGATTTTTACCAGGTAAAAATTTTGCTGTGTTTAGCTGTAAAAGCGAGCAAATGATCCATCAAGTTGTGGTAATTAGGAGTTTATGGTAGATAGATCCATAGATGTGGTGCGGTTGGGAAACATTTGGAAGTAATTTATCCAATGAGAGCTAACTATATGTTTATCGGTTACTGTAGCTAGCTGGAGTTGTTGCTGTTGAGATCACTGGAGGACCCGAGATTCGATTTCATCCTGGTAGAGTGGTAAGTCCATATTCAACTTCTTTGCCTCATATATATCTTCTAAGCTTTTGTTCATGTGATTTAACTTTTAATTATTTTCAGGACAAAGTTGTGCCAGCTCCTGACGGTCGTCTACCTCAGGCCACCAAAGGTAAAGAAAATAATGATGATGAAGTCTGAATGGTTGCAACATATCATAGATACACATTTTCACTTTCTATTTTTTACGGTAAAATTTAGGCGTTGATCATCTGAGAGAGATATTCGGTCGGATGGGACTAAATGACAAAGATATCGTTGCACTGTCTGGTGGACACACCTTGGTATTGTCTGTCTGTTGGATCAAGAGACAAAAATAAAAGATCTATGTCCTCTTCTCTGTTTTGTCACTTACCATTTTTACATTTTCAGGGTCGGTGCCACAAGGAACGCTCCGGATTCGAGGGGCCATGGACACAAAATCCTCTCATTTTCGACAACTCTTATTTCAAGTAATATTATAAGTTTCTCTCCTTGGGATTTTTCTTCATGCTCTCTGGATTGCTGAATGGTTGTTAAAAACAGAGAGATACTAAGCGGAGAGAGAGAAGGACTTCTTCAACTTCCAACCGACAAGGCTCTCCTCGAGGATCCTATCTTTCGTCCTCTCGTTGAGAGATATGCTGCAGTAAGTTATACAAACTCATGATTCGTAATTTATATATATTGCAGTTTGGCCTAATCATTGATCATATATATTATAACTATTTAGGATGAGGATGCCTTCTTCGAAGACTATGCTAAAGCTCATCTCAAGTTGTCAGAACTCGGGTAAGTTACCACATCTTATTGTCCTAGTATAACCTCCTTGCTCTTTGATTGTTCCTCATAAACTTTTTTTACTTACAAATTAAACACATGTTTTTGTTGTCGAAATCCCGACCACAATGGCTTTAAATATTTTTGGTATGTTCATGTGTGTGTGCTTGACAGGTTTTCTGACATGGAGTATGTGGAAGCTAGTGGTGTCTTATGTGACCATTTCTCATCTCGTAAATCTTGTATCATATAAAAGTAAAACACAAATAAAATAAAAGGACTCTGTGTATTGCACTAGTATGCATTGAGCTATGATACATAATAATAATACAATTCAGTTGATGGAAAGTCTTAAACTATGTTGAAACTTGTGTTAACACACTTCGAAGTACTATATTAATATGGAGGTGAAAAAGAGAGAAGAACTCTTAAGATCCGCTGAGGAGTCTTCGTAGAACAAATTGTTTAAAGTGAGAAATATTAGTCTAGTCCTATGTTAATTTGAAAAATTTTAATGATAAAGATTTCAAACGAGGATTCAGCAGGATTAGATTAGACCTGTTGAGGCTGGTCATAATAGAGAAAATGATAAAGCTCGGGAGAGACGATAGTCAAAAGAGTGAATTGAATCTTAAACAGATTAAACAAAAATCTTTCAACAGAGGAATATATGTCTTCAGATATCAAAATCCATAAACAAAATAAGCGGTGAGAAGCAAGTAGTAGAGAGACTCTAAGACCTAGGCTTCTCTTTCTTCTCCTTGAAAAGAGCCAAGAGTGAGACACCAGAAATCTCTACCAGAAGCTCTTACTGAGTCAATATCGTTTTCTAGATGCAGTGTTTTCATGACTCAGATTTGGTACAGGAGAAGGAGAAGGAAATGATGTTGCTGAGTACTAATAATGATGTTGCTGAGTACAATATACAAGTCCAAACCTGGTCTTGTTATTAATGAATGATACGGCTACAAGAATTCGAATTATCTTCACGAAAATTGAAGCAAAGACACTCTCTTACCTACCACAAATATCTATTTTCATTTAGTGTAAAAAAATCCATCACTGATCATTGACTTGTCCACATGAAAGACAAGATGAGAGATCAAGACTTTTCCTTCTTCTTCAACGAAAAAAATATCAATGACTGAGCAGAGGAGAGATCAAACTAGAAACGAGTTCCAATGTTATGACCCGCTTGGGTCTCCGACATTTAAATCACTTGAGGCCACCAAAAGCTTCCTGTCCAAGCACACATTAATTTGGACCCAAGGAAGCCCACTTAATATATTCAGAAAACAAAGGCCCATATCAAAATCAACACAAGCCCTCTTTTTTTTCTTTTACTCACTCACCGACACTCTCATGTGAAAGTTATGATGCACCTAATTATATTCCTCGACACACTCGGCCAATGGTATATGGTTCTTTTTCTTTTGGTCACAGACTGTAAAAGCATAAAACCACTTGAACGTTCTGAGAAAAGAAAAAGAAAAAAAAGAAAGAAACAAATTTTAAACAAGCTCAAAAGAGAAGCTCAATGGATTCAAGAGGTAAGCAGCTAAGCATGGAAAGAGTAGAGTTGCCACAACTTCACGAGCATCCTCTGATACCTTTCAGTCGCTTTGCCTATACTCTGTGCGAGTTATGCAGCAGCCCAGATGTGTGCAGCAGCCCAACGAATGACCATTTAAACCGTAGAGCGTACGTATATGGAGGGTACCGTTGCAACGAGCTGGGGTGCGAAGAAGCTGTGTTCCATAAAGATTGCGCCAGTCCCTTTAAAGAGATCAACCACTCTTTCCATCCCGGCCACCCTCCTCTCAAACTGATCATCCCTACCCTTCCCTTAAAACATTCCGAAACACATACATGTTTCTGGGGAGATAGTTTCCAAGTCGGTTATTGTTGCACGATATGTGATTTCAAGTCGTGTTTGGAGTGCGCTAGGAGATCGATTCCACTTGTTCTTCCTGGAAATCTTTACGGACACCAGCATCAACTCAAACTCGTCTGTGATCTTACTGACGCTGAGATTGAATGGGGAATCTGCAAAGTGTGTGCGGAGAGCGTAAACCTGAAACTCCTGCATTTTGGATGTCAAGACTGCAAAGAGTTTGTCATCCATGTGTATTGTCATGAAGCATACCACATTTCCCATCCTCAGCACCCACTCAAGCCACTTGAAGGTGAAGTCCCTCATTACGCCGCCGAGAACAAAGAGTGTCTTCTTTGCAAGGAGGAGTTCGACGAAGGGTATCACCAAGTTCATCACTGTGATGTTTGTAATTTCAGCATATGCGGAGAATGTATGGGAAACCCACCACCGGTTGCTGTCGAATGCGCCAAGACACATGAACATGAGCTTCATCTTGTCCCAAGACTCTTGAACTTTACTTGCAATGCTTGCGGGACTGCGGGTGACCGAAGCCCTTATTTCTGTCTTCAATGCAATTTCATGATTCACCGCGACTGTATCGATTTACCGCTTGTCATAAACATCAACCGCCATGATCACCGCATCTTTTACACCCCTCGTCTTGGGCATGGACATAACTGGAAATGCAAAGTTTGTCGTCAAAGGGTTGATGGATTCTATGGTGGTTATATTTGCTCGAAATGTCCTACTTTTGCTGTTCATGCAAGATGTGCAACGAGAAAAGATGTATGGGACATGGTCGAACGGGAAGGTACCCCTGAAGAAGAGGAGATTCCGCCTTACGAGGTGATTGATGCTAACACCATAAAACATTTCAGCCATGATCATCATTACTTACAATTAAACAAGGATGGGATGATGATTCTACCTGAAACCACACTATGCAAGGCATGCGTCTTCCAGATCGGCGCAGAACCGTTCTACGTTTGCAAGCAACAGCAATGCGATTTCGTTCTCCACGAAAAATGTGCTAACCTTCCACGGAACAAACGTCACGTGTGCAACAACTTGCCATTCACGCTTCACACAGATCCTCACTTCAAATTTATGTGTTGGTTTTGTCGTCAGGACTCCACAGGTTTCAGGTATGAATCTGGGAGTTCTGCGAAAATAGATGTACGATGTGCTTCGATATCAGATTCGATTGAGCACGAAAGCCATCCACATCCTTTATACTACTCTAGTTCTGGCAAATGGTGTAGTAGATGCGGGAAGGGGATAAACTGTTTCTTTATTTGTGATGAGTGTGAAGGCTATATGTTGGACGGCAAGTGTGCTCTTTTACCTGAAAAGGTAATGAAAAACAGATACGATGATCATCCTCTCTTCTTGTCATATGGTGACATGAACGAGGATGAAACATATTGGTGCGAGGCATGTGAAACAAAAGTGTATCCAAAGAGAGGTTTCTACACATGTAACGATTGTGGAGTGGTTTTGCATATTTCATGCATTTTTGGAGACTTCTCATACATCATGCCAGGTTCATTTGTTCATCTTGGCTTCGATTTTATGTGCTCTTTTATCAAGGAAGGTTCCGCGACAAGCTCCAATGGACAAGTGGTGTCCAACAACTCTAGTTGTAGACAACTTTGTTTTGTGTGCAACTCTCGATGCAAACTCCCTTCGGTTCTTAAGCTTTCCATGGGCGAAGATGTTGTATACATTTGCTCTTTAGAATGTCACCACAACTTTTGAAACCTGTTAAGGCATATACATTTTCATTAATAAAAAACTTTGTATCATTGTTCTAATGGAAGTTTATAATTATGATTTTAATCAAATACAAGTGTATATACATACTATGGAGACTTCCTCCATTGCCTGAACCCAGAGGGTATGTTTAGGAGCCTTGAGAGAAGCTACTAAGTCTTTGGTTAACACAATGTGTGGGTGGGTCTCTGAATGTGTGTGCTCTAGCGATAATGTGTGAAAGTACCGAAGAAGTAGTTTTTGGTGTCCACTCTCAGTACGTCGTGTCCTTTTCATGGGGTTTGGACTGTATCGGCTTGGTCAGGTTAGCAATAACCCCGGAGTCCACTCAGTCGGTCGTGTATATTATTGTAATCACATAAAAGCAAAACATGAATCTTTACACTGGAATGCATTGGGCTATGAAATAACTTACTAATCAGAAGAAGAAGACCTCGGTTATAAATTCAAACAACATGTACAACCAACTGAGAATATTACAGTTAGATATGATTTGTGAAAATTAAAAGATTTAACATTTAAACATGGTTTCAATAGGATTAGATGAGACATATTGAGAGTGGTAAAAGAAAAGAGAAAATGAGGAAGCTCTAGTGGAGGAAGAGAGAATACTCAAAAGAGTCAACTGAATCCAAACAGATTATCTTTAAGTAAGAACAGAGGAGTGTTTCAAATATCAAAATCCATTAGAAGCAGTAGTAGTCTCTAAGACCTAGGCTTCTCCTTCTTCTCCTTGAAGAGGGCCAAGAGTGAGACACCAGATACCTTCACCACCTTGAACCTGACTCCGGGAATATCTCCGACGGCATGACCTTTACGCCCGAACCCAGCAATCAACACTTCGTCCTGCAGACAATCCACCCAACGAGTAAGAGATACTAATAAACAAAAGAAATAACTGGTCACCAAGAAGCAGTTTTCATCTAATAACTTACATTTTCTTCAATGTAGTTCAAGCAACCATCATTAGGGACGAAAGCAGCAATCTTTTTGCCGTTCTTGATCAACTGAACTCTAGCACATTTACGGATGGCAGAGTTAGGCTGCTTGGCCTCAATACCACTGCATCATTAACACACGAACTTATCAAGATCAATGTTAAAACAGTAACAAAAGACAGTAAGTTGCATTGGGAACTACAATACGCCTTAGAAAGAAAGTGCGAAGTCTTACATCTTCTCAAGGACGATCCCCTTAGCGTGAGAGGATCCAGCAAAAGGCTTCTTCCACTCATTGCCTTGGTGACTCTTCTTGTACTGCTTGTCCGCCCACCTCTGGTTAATCCTAAGCCTCTTCAGCTTGCGCCCAGCTCCCATACCACGTGTCTTACTGATGATATTAAAAGAGACAAGCCGACAACAGATTAAGAATCAAAGGCTTACTAGTTACAATGAAACTTAAGTCATAAAAATTTCAGCTTTGAAACCCCAAGAGAAGAGTATAGCAGATCAACATTTCCATTACAACAACGATGTAATAATCAAAAATCTCAAAATCTAACAGTAACAGTCCAATTACTAGAAGACGAATCAGAAGACAATGAAAAACAACAATCCTAAACCCAACAGCACAACTAACATAATCACTAGATGAGACTGAGGATATTAAGGGATCTAAGAGATGAAACAAGTACCCCATGTTGACAACGGCGAGATAGACGGAACAGAGATGCTGCTGCAACTGCGAAAAGGCTCGACCTTTGAGTTTGTGAGTGAGAGAGAAACCCTAAAGCTAAAGCGATAAATTATATATATAGCGTTGTAAAATCAATTGTATTCAAACCCGGTTTGGTCTAAACCGGTCTGCTATAACTAATTTCATTTTATAGCCCAGTATTAAACTTCTAAAAATAGGCCCATTTGAAGAACCCGTTATCAATTGGCCCATCAATATATGAGAGAGAGATAGAAACATTCCTGTCCGAGTCACGTGCACCGGCTACCCCCACGACTCTACCACTATCCTCCACGTCAGCCAAACGTCAAACTTCTGAACAAAGCACCGGGTGTAGCAGGTAAAAGGCACACAAAGCAAAGCGCACGACACGCACCGGTTCAGCCGGTCCCTCTCCGTCGAAAACACGACATGCACGTCTGTCCATTTTCATTAAAGGCGATGTTTGATCTAACGGTCAAGATTAGTTTATTACAACCCAATTAGAAGAACAAAACAAAAAACAAAGATGAAAGAGAAGAAGCTCGTCAATGGCGGAGGACTCGGTTAACTTTCGGTTACAACATTATTTTAATTAAAAAAGTAAAATTATTTTAATTATTTTATGATTAAATATAGTTAGAGAAAGTGAGCTTGAAGTTCACGCTTGTAAGAAAAGGTGTCAGTTGCAGCTCACTCTCGCCATGTTCTTCTCTCTTCTCCTCGCGCTCTTTTTGTGATTCTTTACACGTCCTTCTTTCGATGGAGGAGATGGGGAGAGGAGTGCCTACGTGGCAGGAAGAGTTAGCGAGTCTCATGGACGGTGGACTCCAATACGACGACGGATCTCCCATCGGTCAAGATTCCAGGTCAAACAGTACATCTTTCGGGTCGGTGGTGGATGGATCCGGATCTGGATCCGAACCAGCCGAGAGTCTGAAGGACCAGGTCACCGGGTTTATGAAGTCATGGGGAGAGATGCTTATGGATCTCGCCGTGGGATGCAAGGACGTCGCGCAGCAGACTCTGGTCAGCGAAGACTCCGTCGTGGTGCGTAAGCTTCGAGAACCAGCTGCTAAGGTATCGCAGAAGCTCAGCTTCCTTAACGAGTACTTGCCTGAGGATCGTGATCCCGCTCATGCCTGGCCTGTCATCTTCTTCGTCTTCCTCATTGCTCTCGCAGGTATTGTCACTTTAAAGCTGTCTTCTTACAATGCCAACAGTTATTCAAATGACTCCTAGGAACACTGTATTGGGGGGTGAATCTTATAGAAGTTGCTTAGTTTGTGTTGTGTGTGTGTAGCTGACTTGCTTCTATGTTTATGTTGTGGAATAGAGTCTGTTTTAGTGCAAGAAGCTGTCTTCTTGCAATTGCCAATTGTGATACTTTAGAAAAACTGTTTATTAGTTGTGAATCTTTTAGAAGTTTCTGAGGTTGTTGTGAATCTTTTGAAATGCAGCATTAAGTTTTGGTTCTGACAATGATACACCAGTCACCGTGTTAAAGAAACTCCGTGTGCATCCTCCCGGTGCAAGCCGTGTGGAACTTCCTGACGGTAGATATTTAGCTTATCAGGAGCTTGGTGTTTCATCCGACAGAGCTAGATACTCTTTAATCGTTCCTCATTCTTTTATGTCCTCTCGTCTTGCAGGTAATGTTTATTAAAAAACTGCTTTTTATCTTCAGTTTCTACTTTTTTTTACTAATCTGATTTTTTTTTTGCCTCTGATGAAGGTATACCTGGAGTGAAAGAATCGTTGCTCAAGGACTATGGTGTTCGTCTAGTGTCATATGATCTTCCAGGTTTTGGAGAGAGTGATCCTCATCGTGGTAGGAACCTTAGCTCATCAGCTTCGGATATGATTGATTTAGCTTCTGCTCTTGGGATTGCTGAGAAGTTCTGGTTGCTCGGTTATTCTAGTGGCAGTATGCATGTTTGGTCTGCCATGAGATACTTTCCTGACAGAATAGCTGGTAACGTTCATTTTTTTTTAAATAAGATTTTGAATGCATCAGACTATTGATCACTCAATTTTTGTGTATTTATGAATCTTAACAGGAGTTGCCATGATATCTCCTGTGATCAATCCATATGAGGCGAGCATGAGTAAGGAAGAGACGGCGAAAACGTGGGAGCAGTGGCTAAGAAAGAGGAAGTTCATGTACTTTTTGGCTCGTAGGTGGCCGAGTCTTCTTCCTTTTTTCTACCGTAGGTCCTTCCTCTCCGGTTATCTTCAGCCTCTGGATCAGTGGATGTCAATCTCATTAGGAGAGAAAGTAAGAAGTCTCTATATTTTTAGTATCACCAAGCACGAGTAGCTTAAGCTTTAACACTTTCCTACTTTTCAGGACAAACATGTGATGAGAGATCCAGTCTTTGAAGAACATTACCAAAGGAACGTGGAAGAGTCTACACGCCAAGGAACCGCAAAGCCATTCGTGGAAGAAGCTGTTTTACACGTGTCGAACTGGGGGTTTAGTCTTCCTGACTTCCGGTTGCAGAAGAAGTGTAGAACCAACGGGGTACTTTCTTGGCTAATGTCGATGTACAGCGAAGCGGAATGTGAGCTTGTAGGGTTTGGGAAACCCATACACATATGGCAGGTTTTGTCTCTAAAAAGCCTCCCCATCTTAATGATCCTTTTTTCCGAGTTATGAGTTTTACATTTTTTTGCTTGTGGTCACATAGGGTATGGAGGACCGAGTTGCACCACCTTCAGTGACGGATTACATTAGCCGGGTCATACCAGAAGCAACGGTGCATAGACTACCAAACGAAGGACACTTGTCTTACTTCTTTTTCTGTGATGAGTGTCACAAGAAGATATTCTCTGCTCTATTTGGAGAACCTCAAGGTCCGATAGAGTTAACAGAGCAAAGAACAGAAACCTATAAACCGGATCAACCAGAGACGGGTTCATCCAACATTAGTACTACCTAAGGGTAAGTAAACAGAGTTATAGAACTATAGAAAAGAAAAAAAAAACACGTTGTTCTGGAACTTGCTTCCATCCTAAAGAACTGTGTAAATAACACCAAGAGGATGCTTTGTTGCTTTTTCTTTTCTTGGTTGAAACTTTCACATTTGATATATAGGTTATAAATAACCAATACTTCATTTTATGATCACATGTAGCACTACAAAGAGTGCCAAGTGGATAACTTCTTTTTGAAGCAGCAATTTCAATTCTTTTTCTTTGTTTAGTTCTCTGTTTGAACTGAGCCTAAGTGAAACGGTTGATACAATTCCACCAATTAAAATCTAGAAAATTTATGTTTGGATCAGGAAAGCTAATACACCCTCTGTTTTTCTACGTAGGTAGTTTTAGGTGAATACATAAATATTAAGAAAATTATTATTTTTTCCAAAAGTTGCATTTGATATATATATATTAAGTGTATTAAACCAATCATAGATAAATATATATTATTTAATTGGTTATAGTATACCCAATAAAAATAAAAATTACCTACAACTATGAATACTACTTATATTTTGAACCAAACAAATTTTACTTAATACAAATAGGTGTTTTGTCCGCACCTGCGAGTTTAAAATTTTACAAAGTTTTGTAAATAAATATATTATCAATTCAAAAGTCTTTAGAAAAATTATTTTCATATTTTTGAAATATTGAATTATTAAAATATCTTTTATCACGTAAAATAAATTTCAAAACGTCCATATATACGTAAAATTATATACATGTATTTGTATTTATTTTTAAATTGTTATGGTATAAAATATTTTGGATAACACCAATAATAATAATATAGAATATTTTTAGATAATAATGACTGTAAAATTAATGAAATTCATGTTAAATTCAGATAAATGGTTAGAAATATCACAAGTTAATTACCACTTTCAAAAAATATCATCAATCAAAAAATATATTTTTAGTTCATTATTAAATATTTTAAAGCATGAAAATAATTACTTATAATGGTTTTTGAATTGATAAGATGTTTATCTATAATTTTTATAAAATTATTAAGCATACAAGTGCGGACAAAACACCTGATATACTAGTAATTTTAGTTTATGAAGTCAGGTTAAAGAACGTAAGCCGCCAAAGTCGTGTAACCTCTGAATTAAGGTGACTCTAGCTAGGGCTTGAATCAACCGCCATGAAAAAAGTGGAGCATGAGTTCTCAAAGGATCTATCGATAAAGAAACCTTCAAATACGGTAAGAGCATACTCAGATCCAATCCCCGTTGATCTCCTCATCGATATATTCTCTAGAGTCCCAGCAGAATCTATAGCTAGGTTTCGTTGTGTATCTAAGTTCTGGGGATCTATACTTTGCCGTCATGACTTCACAGAGTTATTCCTCACTAGGTCTTTAACTCGTCCACGGCTTTTATTCTTCCTCGAAGTAGAAGACAAGCTATTCATCTACTCTTCACCTCAACCTCAAAATCTAGAACTAGGTCATGGTGACACCTATTCTCTTGTAGCTACACGTTACAAAGGTTTTCCCAAACATTTTACAACGAAAACCCGTGACGACTTTTCCAGTGGATTAGTCTGTCTACATGGACCGGGAATAGAAAGAAGAAGGTTTGCTTGTAACCCCGTCACGGGAGAGTTCACAGACTTAGCCAAAGTGAAAGCCACACATACTAGAAAGACCTACGTTGGTTACGATCCGATCAACAAACAGTTGAAAGTGTTGTTTCTGGCCATTAATGGAAGACACAACCATGTTGTGACATTTGGGACTAGAAAACGAAGATCCATTATAGAATGCGAACGCAGACATGCTGGTCAATATGGTCAAGTATGCATCAATGGTGTTTTGTATTACGGAGCTTACTTTAAAGAATCAAAATCTCGTGTGATAGTTTCCTTTGACTTTAGGTTTGAAAAGTTTAGTTTTATTAAGATAGATCGTGATATGCAAAATGCCTCTTTATTCAACTACAAAGGTAAATTAGGTGCATATAAGTTCTCCAACAGCTACGGCCAAAAACTTGTGTTGTGGGTTCTAGAAGATGCTGAAAAACCTAAATGGTCCAGAAGTATGTGTGCGTTGTCTCATTTATACAATGAGAAGATCGGGGACAACTATTACATTGTTGGAATCACTAGTGCAGGTGATATTGTGTTTATGCCGTATGGTCAAGTAATCCCTAATTTTCACCTTTTCTTTTACAATATGGAGAGGGGGACTTGTACAAGACTCGATATTGAGGGATTTGAAGAGTGTGTGCATCATAGTATTCAAGTTACCACCTATCTGAACTTTGTAGAGAATGTGACGCCTTTGTAAGTGTTATCAAGGCTTCATTCCTTGTAGACTTTGGGTTTCAACTCTTATGATATTATTTATTCTTCCCCTTGATATTATATGGATTTTAACTTTGCAGCAACCTAGTTAATATGGATTTATATAATATGATGTAAAGTATTTCTGGATAACATAATATATAATCTTTATAGATAATAATGATTATAAAATTAATGAAAAATTGTTTTAAATTTATGGGTAATTATATATTATGTGACTATATATTAAAATAGAATCAGTTTAACATTACTAAACTAAATATAATATTAAACATATATAAATAATATGTCATGGAGAACATGATAAATAAGGAAAACCATCTAAAATCACGGAGAACATTAGAAAATTAACTAATAATATACAACAAATAAATAAAATTAATTAAAATTAATAACAATATGACAAACAAACAATATTTCCTAAAATCATAGAGAAACTGACACATACCAAAATAAAACTACCAGTTAAAAACAAAAACAATTTAAAACATAACAAATAAGTGAAACTACTAATAAAAGTATGACAACTAATCAAAATTTTTTAAAGCTATGGAGAAAATGAAAAATCAGCATGATAGTATAGATAGATAAGAAATAGAGGGAGAGAGAGTGGTTCATTATAAAGAATGTGCTTCATTTTGCCTGATGTTTGTCTGAAATTATGTAAAAGCCTACTTGTTCATAGAAACCGTCTTGTAGAGCACTGACCAAAGACAGCTTGACGAAAGATAGTATTTTTAAAAGACGGTAACACATAGTAAAATTTCTTCTAAAAGTAAGGAAGGTTCTGTTATGATAAAACATTGGTACCAAACGATATGAAAAACCAGACTATTTTTAAAGAACTAACAGTAAACATCTTGTCATATATGAAACAGTAAAAGAGTATCTACGCATCAAATAATACAAACTTTACAAACTCTGCTTGTACCCTAAAATTTTACTATCTTCCTTTCGAAAGATAGATTGTAAAATTGTATGTAATTCATAAAATAAATTAAATAAATTAAATAAATTATTTTTAACCATTCGTTCGATATTGGAAATTATTAATTTGAGATTTTGATTTCATATAACTTATATCTTCATTATTCGATACTATAAAGTTATGTTCAGATCAGATTCTATTGAATTTTATGATTGAATAACACTCTAATTTGCTAACACTTATTCAATCTGAAAGGATAACTTTTGTCCAAAAAAAAGAAAACATAGTTAGATAATCGAACTAGAGTGACTTCCAATTTGGTTCCTACATTCTAATCTACCTAAGAAACATACATCAATGTCTGATCAACCACATGGCTTTTGTCGATGGGATCAATCAATCTCACCAAAAAAAAAGTCTCAAAACGGAGAGCCAGAGCTCTTGGATTTGCCAAGCATCATATCTTTAGCTTCGTTGATCTTAGACGCAAGGTAATGGCTTCCTCCTGCGTCTGGATGGTTAGCCACCATCACCCTCCTGTGAGCTTCCTTCACCTTCTCCGCCGCTACACTCTCCCTGTTCACACCACCACATGTAAAAAAAAAATGTATCAAGCCACAATTATAAAATGAACAAAAAAACCATAACAGTGAACCTTTTGAGTAAAGGAGATAGCTAATATGCTATTTCATTAAACGAGTTGAAATTCAGATAACATTCAAAACCTCAAAGACCAAACAAATACCATAATCAACACTAAAAAGCTCAAAGTCAGTTTTTTTAGTTACCAGAGTATATAAGTGAGGGCAAAGACACAAAAGAAACAAACCTAACACCGAGAATGAGAGCAGCTTCTCTCCGAGTCATAGCAGCTTGGAAACCACCTTCGTAGAACTTGCGCAACTTAGGCCTCGGTGGTCTCGCCTTGAACGCTTGCCACGCCTCGATTCCGTATTTACCAGCATAAGCAGCTGCTGCAACCGCAACGCCTGCAAGTATCGGTGCAACCTGGAAGTACAGAGAAGCATCTCTTAGTCAACAACTAATCAACTGAGAGAAGATAAACCACAGAGAACACTATGAAGAAACTGTTTAGTAGTGACACAACAGATGGATGCTTTCAGTTTCATCAAAATGATTTTACAGAACCAATCAGTAAAAAAAAATCAATAAAGAGCTGAAGAAACCAAGAAAATAAGAAGAGACGCATGTCAATTTATTACCATTTTCGGGGAGAGATTCAAGAGTTTGATCTGATGAGATAGTAACACAACTCTTCAACAACGTTGGATGATCTCGATCGATTAGGGTTTCGGCCACTTCTTTGAGTTACCTGGACTTTTGTCGAAACGCAAGTCGGAACCTTCTAACTCTTTTAAGTAGGTTTTTTCAGATAACCGAACCAAACCAACTTGTTAAAGTGTTTGTTCGGTTTTCATAAAATAATCCGGTTTAACTTCGATTTCTTCACAAAAAGTATTAGCTGGAATCCTTTTTATTTTCCTAAAATATTTGATGTTTTATTCATTTTATTTTTTCATATGAAAAAATAATAACCGGTTTGGATTCGGTTTTCAAATTTCTTTGTATGGTTTGATTCTGAATAAGCAAAATTAAATTGGTATCCATATAGTCTGGCTACATTTCCAGCATTGCTGAAGTGGCTTATTAAACTCTTGGAAATGAAGTAGTATTTATCTATGGAACTTGGCTCAGAACTAACATCAGAAGTATTCGATAATGTAAAACCTTGGAGTACACATTAGGAAGGTTATGAGTGACAGAGACTTACGTACAGTTCACAAAATAAATCAACACAATTTATTGTAACCAACATTGCGTCAACTTGCACTGTTGATACAAATGTCAGCGCCAAAAATGTATATGTGTAGTGTGTAACGGTGAATAATAATAAAAATACTCTGGTTAGTCACAGGGCGTTCTCACCGTCTTTAGAACGCTGTTTTCAACCTTGGGCGGGGCTGAAGATCGTTTAGGTTTGGGTGCAACAGAAGTCCGTTTCTTTATCGGTGCTTTCTCACGTAAAACACCACTAGTTTCCTCTGTAGTTGCCGTGGTGGTGATAACAGCAGCGACAACGCCTGATGATGAGCTCTGACCCTTGAGCTTGCCTCGTGTTGGTTTTGTGGGAACCATGTTGCGACGTCTAGCCGTTGAGCTACTAGCTAAGCCCTCGTCATCACTAATCGATGAACTTGCAACGCTGTGCCTACGGTTCTTCTCCGAGCTCTTGGTGATTTCATCAGTGGTTTTGGATTTTATGGACGGTGGAGTTGGCTTGCTCTTTCTCGGGTTTCTTGTGGTCGATGATGATGATGATGATGGGATATTGGGTTGAGTCAAGCTATTGAGTTTTTTACGGTTTGAAAGTTTTGTTGTTTCTACTCCATGTGAGTTACGGTTGGTCGAGGTCTTAACCGACGACTTTTCGTTCTTGCTTTGTTCTTTCTCTAAGCTCTCCCATGGCTTGTCAGCCATCCACCTTTCCAACCAGCTCCAGCCCCAAGTAGGGTTGCTAGGATCCATGAACATTGTGTTTCCAGATCTCATGTTGCTCTTCAAGTTTTGCTACAAGTATAAGGCAGAGAGTGAGAGAGACCTCTAAACCCCTAAGAATATTTGCAAGAAGAGAGTTTTGAGTAACACATGAGAGTATGTACGTACCTGATGTGTGAATGCATAAGCTAATGCCCTTTCTCTTCTCATTGTCGCCTCGTACTTATTCAACAAACCTGCTTCGATTTGCTCCTTGGACTGATTGCTGTCATTCCAATTACCCACACTCTGCATAAGAAAGAGCAAGTCTTATATTAGGATTAGGAATATACAAAAAAAAAGTTACACAAGCTAACTCTTGGGATATACAAAGAGTGATGATACCTTCAAGCCTCCTAGCTCTTTGGCATGTTTCTGAAGAAGTTGCTTATGGCGAGCTTGATTCTCTTCTGACATCCTGATTCTCCTAGACCTGATCTGTGACTGAACACGTGTCAGAGTCTGCATACATTTAAGTGTATGTGCAGCTTGCCGTTGTACAACCGATCCTTCCATTAATAGCTTAAGTCTTGCCAACCTCCTCACTCCCTGTGTCTCTCTTCTTGCCTAAGCATTGTAGAAATTACAAAAAAGCTAAGGTCATACTTGGGAAACATTCTTTCCTCAAACAAGTTTTTTTTTAACCAGACTGATCATGCATATGATTAACTAAGCACCCAAGTTCTAACCAAAGCCAAAACCAAGAGTATGAATAAAACAAACATACCAAATGACCCCTGAATGTAGACTGGATTAAGAGGGCAGCTGCTTCTTCCCTTGACTTTCCTGCAAATCTACATGGTTTAGCTGCTAGAGGAACAAACTCAGGAGAAGATGGAGGTGAATCTACAAGAACATCTTCTTCTTCTTCTTCTTCAGGAGGTGGAGGAGGAGGAGGGCAGAGATTCTTCTTATGTTTGACCTTATCAACTCTGACCTCAAACTGAGGAGGAGAACTTCTGGATGAAGCTACTAATACAGGATAAGAGATCTCACTATTCTGATACTCAACCGATTTATGTTTCAGTTTCTGTAATCAAAAAAAAAAAAAAGTTTGATAAAATGCAGAAGAATATGAATCTGTTACATCTAAACTCAGTGGTACCTTTAAATCTTGGCTAAGAGCCTTCTTAACGTTCTTCAGCCATTTCGCTTTCTTGACCATCTCTTCTTCTCTTTTCTGATCAGATGATCTCCAAGTTCAACTTAAAAAACCTTTCTAAAAAAACCCTCTTTAATGGTGTTTTGTGCGACTTTCTTTGGAAATTAAAATGCTAAATAAGAATTTGAATCGGTCGACCTTTTTGATCATTGCTAAATTGAAAAGAGATCCTCCTCACGTTGTCATCACTCTCTCTTCAAGCAGGTAGAGTATTATTTGTGTGAGACCCCACTAACAGCTTGCCGCTCTTTTTTTTATATATCTGCTTCAGACTAACGACTTTTTATTCTATGAACGTAAACAAAACAAATTAAAAAGAGAGAACTCTGTTTCAGCCAACTTTTACTTCAAATCGAGACATTGATTTGAAACATTGCTAATGATAATTATTGATCTGATTGTTACTCTGTCACAATATTATTGAATCCAAACTATCAATGATTCAAATCCTTCACCTGCTAAAATTCTACGCCTGCTACAATTTTGCTAAGTCTATAAATTGCATATTAGACTTTTTGATAACTCCAAAAACAGACTTGTATGAGAACGTGATTGTATCTTTTTATGAAATTCCGAATCTAATACAACGCGGAATCGCCAATAATACCAAAAGCCTATTTAATCATTTAGTCCATGATCGTTAGTTAATGGAATAATAATATCAGTTTTCTATTACATACGTGATACATACCAGCCGTGTGGTCGTTCTGGTATATGCTTCGATATATATATTTATAAATCCACTGAGCTATAATACCTTACATGTTTGGTTAATAACATGCATTTATATCTTGCTAAATTCCAAAATGATATTTACTCCCTCCGTTTCAATTTATTTGTCGTTCTAGACTTCGGCACGCAGATTAATAAAACATTTAATTTTGTATATTTACTAGATAAAAAATCATTACCAATACATCTAATTAGATTTCAACCAATAGAAAAATAGATTAGATTAAAAAGTCAATAAATTTTGCATTGAAATCATAAAACGACACTTATTTTGAAACGAGAATTTTGCTCCAAAACAACATATAATTCGAAACGGAAGGAGTATTTTGAGAATAGATACCTAATGCACATGTCTTGTTACATAGAGAGACCAGACCACTCTCCCTCGGACAAATGATATTATATATAGCTTGTTTGATATGTATATATTCAAATTTGTATAGAACAGAAAAGATGAATCCAAAATCCATACATATCAAAATTATAAAAACTTAGAATTCATACATTTTCTTAGAAATTTGAAACTTAAAATTATAAAAAATACAAAACTGACTACTTTTTAAAGTAATTGTCAATGTAGCAACCAAGAAATTTTGAAGTTTACTCTTCTTTTTCGACTTTACTGTCTTTAGGTCGAGTGGATATAGCATCACGTTTAGGCCTATGCTTCTTCCACTTCTTCTTCTTCAAAGTCATGATCCACGACGGAACCTCACATCCCGACGATGTCATGGTGTTGGCTATGTTCCTAAGGAAAGGCACGTCTTCTTCTGTGTAGAACGTTATCGCTTCACCGCTCCTTCCCGCTCTCCCTGATCGACCTATAACAACAAACGTTTCAAAAAGAGAGCGCTTACTTTCACCAAAATGCATCATCACAAGAAGAGAATCAAAGCACACAAGAAGCGTGGAGAAAAATGTACAAACATACCAATCCTGTGGATGTATGCAGAAGCAGAGTCCGGAAAGTCATAGTTTATCACGCAGTTGATCCCTTTGAAATCCATACCTCTAGCGATCACATCGGTGGCTATCAGAACCCACGTCTCCCCTGCTCTGAAGCTATCAACAGCGTTTTCTCGCTGCATGCAGCATCCAATGGTTAGTTTCCAATTATCTCATTACAATCTATAATACATTGCGGAGAGAGAGATGATGATGATTACCTCTCCTGGAGGGAGATCGGAATGAATGACACCGACTCTGATGTTATCACACTTCAGTTCATCGTAGAGTTCCTTTGCTCGTTCTTTGCTTTGCAAGAAGATCAGTACCGGTGGATTCAGACTCTACAGCCACGTAATAAAAGGAGTTACACAAAGGTAAACATTTGATTAATACTGTTTTAAATAAGTGAACTTACCTGTGCAAAGCTTTGGCGAAGAGCGAGAAGCTTCCCTTCTTCAGTTCCAGCGAAAACCAGCTTTTGCTTGACGGTTTCAGATGCTGTGTTCCTGTATGAATGTTCAAAACGTAAGATCCTTTTGCTGCAAGAAAATGTTGTGAAGTATTATATATACTCACTTTCGGCCAATGATCACACGAACAGCATCGTGCATTATGGAACGTGCAAGCTCCTCAACAGAATCAGGCAAAGTAGCACTGAACAGTGACCGTATGATCGAAGGGTTTGAACAAGCTTTGACCACACCGTCTATTTGCTTCAACATGCTCTGCTCAAACAGCTTGTCAGATTCATCAAGGACAAGATACTCCACCCTGTATTCAACGGAGGAGTAAGGTAAATAGCAATTAACACAAATAGATAGCACACATTATGCTAATGACTTACTTGCTTAAGTCGATTTTTTTAGCCTTGATGGCTCGTTTAAGCCGCATAGGTGTTGATATGAGAACATCACACTGCAACTTCGAGAAATCAGCGGTTTTGGCGAGGGGTTTAGTCATTAATCTGATGTTGAACTTGCTTCCTTTGATAAGCTTTTTTCCTTCTCTAGCTGTTTGTGCAGCTAGTTCTCGTGCAGGGGACAGGATAACTGCTCTTATACCATCTGTAGAATGGCGCTGAAAAATAGAAAAACTCACACGCATGATTCAAGAATCAGGATCTATATTGAAAGGGGTAATAGAGTAAAGAGAGTAGTTTCATACCTTGAGTTTAATAAGCATGGGGCAAATAAAAGCAAAGGTTTTTCCTGACCCAGTTGGAGCACAAGCAAAACACTCCCGACCCTGACATTAAGCAAAAAAAAAAAACAAAACTCAAAACTGGAACAGATACATCTATCTCTTTTGTTTCCCCATCAACCTAAGTGTCTCTGCCGTAATGAATAAAGATCATACCGATAGGAGAACTGGAATAGCCTGCCTCTGGATTGGAGTAGGCTCTCTAAATCCAAGTTCAGCCAAATTGCGTAATATGTATTTCTTACAACCATACCTGTAACAAGAGATCAACACACAACATAGCTAAAGCATGTAAATGTACAAAATAGTTAACAGTTTTAACTTTCAAAACTACTAATCCTATCTGCGAGTATAACAAAAAAATAAAAATCTTATTCCACACGCACCTTGATGACAGCTCTGTGAAGCTTTTAAGTGGGGATGGAATGTTGTTACCAGAAACATGAATGTTGTACTGTTTCCTCGACAAAGCATCTCGCTGCCATTATGAGATAAACCAATGTTGTTACACTATTCAAACTCTTTTGCCCCTTTAATGAAACAGAGACAAAACATTAAAAAACAAATACCTCCATTTGCCGGTAAAACTCCTTCTTGGGATTTTCTAAAGTCTCATCATCCTTTGTGTCTTGTTCAATCTCTTTCCCTTTGTTGGCACGTGACTTCTTTGAGCTCTTGAACACATCGAATCCTTCAACTGGCTCTGTTTTTTCCGACATGATAAATAGTTGGATCAGACCAATGTTAGCACAAACAAACCAGTTGTTAGAATTTTTCAGAATTTTACCGGAATTAGCAGATTTTCGTTTCCTCTTCTTAGAGGAGGAGACTCTCTTCTCTTGCTCAGGCTCCTCTTCTTCCTCCTCAAAGAAGCTCAGTTTCTTATTGGAATCACCATCAACCTCCTCCTCCTTACGATTCTGAAACACAGTAATGTCGATTTCAAAATTAGAAGAAAGAGCTGATGATTAAGACAAGGATAACAAGAGGTTAGAACAAACCTTAAACTTGGCGAAATCTGGAGCAAACTTCTTCCTATTGAAGTTTGTTCCACCAAACAGAAAATTCACGCTTTTCTCCATCTTCTCCAAGAACTGTAAAGTACCGGTAGTGACACTGGGCGACGGCGGAGAGACGGCAGCGAAGAACCAGGGTCTCTTTCAGGTTATTGGGGTTTAACACTTAGGGTTTGGTAATTTGGTCGTTTTCAAATACTGTCGAGGACAAATTCGTCATTTGTGTCTTAAAACAGCAAAACAAGGCCGAACCATTACTGATTAAATGGGCCTTAAAAAGCCCAACTTAAACAGAAGGCCTAATATTTTTTGGGAGGGGAAACATACGATATAATACGACAGAAGCCCTAATTTTAAATCTAAAATGAGAGTTTGGTAAGAAAAGATTAAATTTGGAAACTTGGTCTGAAAAGCGGGAAACATGTGATGGTCTGACCCACCGCCGCTTAAAAACAAAACAAACAAAAAAATCTCCATTTCTTCTTCTTCTTCTCTCTCTGTAGTGTCTCCTCGGGACTTTCTCCGACTCTGTTGTGTCGTTTTATACACTTTTTCAAACTCCTCAGCTCTTTCTTGATCTACTTCGCTAATATTCGCTTCTCTGAGTATACAAATTGTGTCAGAGATGTGGCAAGTTATTATAGGAGCAGCCATTGCTGGATCCACTGGTCTTATTGCCAAACGCTTCTTCAACCCTTTTTCTCCACCCGAGGATCACGGCGAAGAAGAGCATGAGCCCGTCGCTCCTCCTCCTGTCGGTATCGGATTTCTCAACTCTCCTTGCGAGGAAACCAACGGCGTATTCCGGTTTTCTAGCTCCGGGTCTGCAGGGTCCGGATCCGGGTCTTCTCCCGGGCTTAGGAAGTGTTCGGGGGTGTCATGCAAGGTTAAGGTTCGTGGATTGATGAAGCAGAAGAAGATGAAGAAGAAAAACAATTGTGGTGGCTCTGAGATCGAGAACCGATCTGGAAGTGTTTGCTTGAAAAAGGCGCGAACTCTGTGTGCTGCCTCCTCTGCTTCAAAACGTGGCTCACGTTATGATAATAATCAAGGTTTGAGCTTTTTCTGAAACTATGTGATGATTTTGTTAATATTTATGTGCAGTCTCCAAAGGTGCTACTTGGCTTACTAATGTTCATGTATATACTTTTGGAGTTGTTGTCAATATCGTTAGTGCAAGAGTGATTTGAGCTTTAATTAGTTAAGTTGATTCCAACAAAATAGATCTTTGTCTGTAGATAATTAAGCCAATCACATTCCTTTTGGCTTTTGTCTGTTATTATTGACAATTTGAGTCTTCCATGTTTTCAGATCGTTCCACTGTCAGCTCGGCACTTGGTGTCTGCATGATGTACATGATGTCAGCAGAGAAGAACGAAATCAGTAAGCTTCATACAGCGACGGAAGAAACTGTCAGAGCCATCCAGGAGCTTAAAGATGAACTTTCTAGGATACAATCTTTACAGGGTTTCCAGGATGTGAAATCCAGTGGAATATCTGATCCCACTAAATCAGAGATGGCAACTCTGGACACTAAGTCAGGCAATGATGGAGAATATGCTAGCAGCGTCCTAACCGAGGAGCCAGAACATGATGAGGCCGTAGAAATGGAACAGTTGGAGATGGAGCTTGAATCTGAGCTTCAGAAACTGAACTTGGCTGAGGTTAGTGTTTTTCTCATAGTCAATGAGAATGAACATTTCTCTACGTTATGTTGTATTGAACTTTTACTTGTACTTTTTTCGCGTTAGACAAGTGAATGTATGGAGGAATGTAAGGATGTGGTGAATGGATCTGAGTCATACCAATGTGGTGGAATATCAGCATCTGAGCTGGACAAGAAACTAAGCCGCCTTCTCATTGAGCAACAAGAAGGCCAGATCTTTGAGCTCGAGTCTGAACTGCAGACTACTCAGTCCAAACTCCAAGATAAAGAAGCTGAACTCCAAGCGCTTAAGGTCTGCGTTAGACGTCTGACCGAGTTTCCTCTCTTGGACCGTTCAGGTACGTTTGGTTCTTCTAATCTAAATCTTGTCATCAAGTCTCTCATTAACGAAAAAAAAAAGAAACTGAAACTAAACATGTGTTTCCTCAGATGATGAGCATGAACAAGATATGAACCAGGAGACCTCAGTCTCATGGTGCCAACATAATCAAACTGAGACTGAGGAAAGAAAGGTGATCGTTGGGAGGAAAAGACCTATGGAGTCATCTATTCATGTTTAATTAGACTGACAACTTTACATAATCCCAACCGTCTGCACATTAAGTTATTGTATAGACTTCATCTTGCAACACCAAAAGGATCCAGATCTCTGAAGGTTTTCGTATTATCATATCATGATGCTAAGGTGGTGTTGTAATAATCCAGAAGAGTCTTTTATGTTCACCAGACCAGAAGAATCCTAGACTACCAGAAGTCTCTTCTTCATGACTTGACTAGAGATTAAGATTTGCTAGGTATAGAGTAGTATAGCTAGTTATTGCGGATTTGTGAACTTCTAATGTCTTGTGTATACTCAAGCTGTTGTGTGTGTCACTGTTGACTTTTATAAGTTAAATGCAAAATATTAATCAAGACATTTAGTTTTTTTTTTCTCCCTGCAATTCGTCATTGAGATATAACATCAACAAAGAAACACATCAAAAGCTAATACCAAACTCTGCATGACATAATCTCAGCAAAGCTTATGGAGATGATAATCAACTGTCAACACAAGCAAACATCATGCTAATATCGAAACATTCAAAAACTAAAAAGAGTAGTGTTTGTGTCTAGTCGTGCAAAGTGGGAATGATCATCTCAACTAAAAAAGAAAAACTACTCGCCAGGAACTTGAACGCCTTTCTTAAGCTTCTCTTTCTTCATCTTCTTCTTGGAAAGAGGCTTCTTCTTCCTCGGAGGCAGATTCTTCTGAGCGTAGGTGTAGAGGACGAAGTTTCCCACGAGGAACGTCACTAGCAACCCTCCAATCACAAGAAGGACGATCAGTCCCGGGTTTAGCCCTTTGCTTTCGATTTTTCCCTGTTAACATTGTTTTGCTTAGCAACTTAGAAATTGAAAAACACAACAAGATCGAACTGAGAGGACAGAACATAAAACAAAATGCTTATTATTGAGACAATGTTCTGAGGTTTCATGATGTAAGAAAATAAGAAAAGTTGCAGACTTTGCAAGATAAAGAGACAAATGGAAACAACCTAAAGCTAGCTTCTCAAACATTCTCAAGTTTAGTTTCTAACCAATTAGCGTAACGGCCACTTAGCTTATTATACTATCAATGCCCATTTCTGCAAACTAAATAGATCTATCGGCAAAATTAACATTGACAAGCATCAGAGCTGACAGATGAAACCAATAGATGTTATTATATGCCAAAGATGACAACTTTGGCACACGATCAAATCATACGAATGGACCCAAAATGATCTAAAAGAACCGGAGCATCAGATGCATTAGAGACCAAGAAGATGAGATTCTAATCATGCAAACATATAAGAGAACATAGGAAAGCAGAATCTCGATAGATTGAAATGCAGATCTAGCGAGTAAATTAAACGAAACGAAGAGAATTGATCTCAAGGAAACGAACTAGTAGACAACAGAGAGAGGGGAGAACAGATCTAACCGCGAATTCATCGGCCATGGCTTGCGCTTCGAAGCTTCCGGAGATTACCACCACTCGCCGGAGACAGTTGGGAAGACTAAAACTTGTCTCTAAGAGATTCAAGCAGTAAATATAAGTAAGAGACCACCGCCGATGGACTAATTTAGTAATATTTAAAGTTAGAGTCAAAAAGGTAAAATAAAGAAAAGTTTGGGTGGTAATAAATAAATATTCTTTCAGGCTGTTATGCAATTCTCTTGCCGGCTGTTTTGTCCGCCGAACATTCACCCGGCCACGCAGAGATTCAAAATTTCACAAAACGGAAGTCTTCGAATCAGAGATTTATACTCTTTAGATCCGGAAGAAGAAGAAGAAGATGACGGTGATCGACATTCTGACTAGAGTTGACTCGATCTGTAAGAAGTACGACAGGTACGATGTCGACAAACAGCGTGAGGCCACTGTCTCTGGTGATGATGCTTTCGCTCGTCTCTATGGCGCTTTCGAAGAACAAATCGAGACTGCTCTCGAGGTGTGATTATCTCTCTCTCTCTCTTTATCTCTTCTGTTTTTGCATTATTGGATTTAAAGCTGTGTGCTTTATACAATGTTGGAACCATAGAGTTTGTTAATTTTCGTGTCTGGACTTTAAAGGTGGAGACTTTTCTATGCTGTGATCGTAATGATAATGAAAAGTTTTTTTTTTAATTTGGTTTTGCAGAAAGCTGAACTTGTTACCAAGGAGAAGAACAGGGCTTCTGCTGTTGCGATGAACGCTGAAATACGCAGGACTAAGGCTAGGTTGTCTGAGGAAGTTCCAAAGTTGCAGAGACTTGCTGTTAAGCGGGTTAGCTTCCTTTCTCATCATCTTTTACTCTTCCTATGTTGCTTTCTAGTTTGGCTGTGGTTCTTGTTTTCGGAATGATTGTAAATAATGGCCGAGAAAGAGAGAATGGTGGTTTAGTGTTACGTCCAGATGTTGAGGTTGACACTAACAGTCGTGGCGTGTTGTCAGCTTATTGGTGGAAAAGTTGTTAATGACACGATTTGGAAATAAATACTTAGCTTAGAGATAAGGATGAATCAAGAGATTAGAATTATCTTAGACCAAATGAAGTTTAGCTCGATTGGTTAGACAATTTAGATTTGAAAACTTTGTTCTACAGAAGAGAAAAAAACAGAGTTTTGTAAGGTTTAAGATTGGATAGATTAGAAATTGGTCAGTGTCGCATTCAGTGTGAAGTCAAGTACAAAGAGTGTAGTTTGTTTAAAGAGATTTCTAATAAAAAAAAATAACTGATATTTAAGAGAATATTTGTAAACTCGGTGGCAATCTATACCACTGTTTAGGTCAAGGGCCTTACAACCGAAGAGCTTGCTGCTAGAAATGATTTGGTACTTGCGCTTCCAGCCAGGATTGAAGCTATACCTGATGGAACAGCTGGTGGCCCTAAAGCCACCAGTGCTTGGGCTCCCTCAACAGCATCTCGTCCTGATATCAAATTTGATTCAGGTGATTCAATTCAACACAACTAGCTCTGTTCCTTGTTGTATAGTAGTGATTGGAGACTCCCTCCACAGCATCTTGCTTTTATCACTAACTCACATCTATTGTGAATAATATTAGATGGGCGTTTTGATGATGATTACTTTCAAGAATCACATGAATCCAGCCAATTCAGACAGGAGTATGAGATGCGGAGAATCAAGCAGGCATGTGATGTTCTGTCTCTACTCTTTTCCTCAAGCTCTGGTGGTATATGAATTGTTTACGTGAGTATATATATCAGGAGCAAGGTCTGGACATGATCTCCGAAGGTTTAGATGCTTTGAAGAATATGGCTTCTGATATGAACGAGGTGAGTTTTTTAAAATTGCAGCTCTTAATTACTCACTTCACTTATTCAATACTTGAGCTGATGATCCACGTCACGTCTATACATGCAGGAGCTGGATAGGCAAGTTCCTCTGATGGATGAAATCGACTCCAAGGTAGAACACACACCGCCCGTTTCCTTTCCTTTCCTCTTAAACCATTAGTTGTATGGTCTGAACTTACTGAGCTCGCTTACAGGTGGACAGAGCAACCTCGGATCTTAAGAACACCAATATTAGACTTAAAGATACTGTGAACCAGGTTGATCTTTGAGCCTTTGAAACTTTTCTTCTCAAACTCTCAGCCACATTGGCTTCTTGTTGATTCATTATTTATTACTGCAGCTGAGGTCAAGCCGGAACTTCTGCATCGATATTGTTTTGCTGTGCATTGTGTTGGGTATCGCTGCATACTTATACAAGTAACCTTCTCATACTAAAAAAAAGATGGATCTGATAAAAGTAAAAAACAGATCTTCTTTTAACGCAACAAACCTTTTTTGTCCTTTGCAGTGTACTGAAGTAATGAGATGAAGACGAGAGACTCTCTCTTACCCCTCTGCTATTACCGTTTCTTACCCTGAGTCAGTGTGTGTGTGCGCGCACTTGTTTCTTGCTGTATTTGTGTGAATAACATTGAAGGATGATCCTAATAGTGAATCAAGATGCCTTTGATATTTCTATATTATAAAATTGGGAATCAGGACATTTTATTGTTAAACATGTTACACATGGATCAAACATGCATATATATATATAATATCAATGGTCCATTCTATCCTTTGGCTCCTCTTGTTCAGCTGTTCCTGCTTGCTCTGTATTATTCCCGCTCCCACTATTACCATGAACTTGTATCTCCAAAAGCCTTTCAACAGGTTGCCTACAAATCGGGCATCGATTCGTCTGAAACCTCAACACCTTAGCACATCCGCTACACATACACTGCACACCACAAAACACTTTCCACATTAGTTAACACAAAGAGAAACAGAGTTTCATCAAAACATTGAATCTTACCATGTGTCGACACGGAAGCACAGTAGTGTCTCGTGGCTCAGACAAACAAATAACACATTCTTTCCCCGGATCATCATTACCATCATCAGCCTCATCATCATCCCCACCACCAACCGTATTCCCGATCCCGTAAATCTCCTGCAGCTCGTACCTAGTCCCGTTAACCCATAGTATCTGCTTCACCACTCTTATCTTAACCTCTCCTTTCTCCTTCTCGTAAACCGCTTGAGTAATCTGCGCGTTCTTACTCTCCTCTGCTTCTTCTTCATCACCTGAAGGAGTAACAGCTGCTTCTGCCTTAACCGCCAACGGATACACATCAGTCTCCAACGTCGCCGCCTTAAAGAGCTCACCGTCTTCGAATAACGACAAATCTATACCCGAACCGGGAGGCTGTCTGAACTTCTGACCGAGGCCTTTCTCGAAATCCATTGTGATCGGTGGTAAAGTGTCTTCCTTTGTAGCTGTGAGCACGCATTGTTCGGTTTCTTTAGCGAAGAAAATAACTGTGATTCTGTTTTTTTTTTCGAGATAAACAGTTAGTTTTAAGACAAAACACAAAGGGAGTTTCTGATGTAAAGGTTCGGTTTTTTTTTTTTTTTTTGAATATAGTAAAGGTTGGGTTTTTATTACCTTCCGGAGACGGTAGCATCAAACGTGAAGGAGACGAGGAACCGACCCGGGTTATCCGGGTCGGGTTCGAGCTTCAAAGACTCCTTTTTGAGATTAACGTCGTTACGAATGGTGACGGCTTTCTGATGTTCGACGCAGGGAAGCTGCGGAGGCATCATGGGTCCACCACCGTAAGGGTATCTTCCGTAAGGGTGGTGATAAGGATGCGGAGGAGGAGGATAGTGGATGTGGTGGTGATGGTCGTACGGCCCCGGAGGAGGAGGGTAGTAGCCAGGGTACTGGTAATTAGGGTTTGGGTACGGTGTAGCCGCGGCGAAGACGATGCGATTAGGTGGAGGAAGAGAAGGAGGAGGCGGTGGTGGTTGTTGTGGTGGAGAAGATGTTGGAAGGGAATTGCTCCGCCGTTGTCTACGGCGTCTACCGTCGCCTCCTCCTCCGCTGCTGATGTTGCCCATGAAGAGAGAGATCGAAAGGTGGGATTTTTAGGGAGACCCAGATGATTAAATCGAAGAAAGTTTCTGTTTTGATCGGTGATTAATTAAGAGAGAGAGAGAGAGAGATGAGAGAGAATATAAATTGGGGAGAAAGTGGGTAAAGAGATGGTGATGATGAAGAAGATGATGGGGTCCGTTGGCCAAGAAACTCCACCCATGAACTTTGAAACACCTTTCCATGGTGTTTTTATCTTACCAATGACAGAGTTATTTTTTGTTTCTATTATTAATACTTTTTTGTTTCTAATAATGTCTACGTTGAATATACATGACTTTAGTTAGAAAACATTTGTATACTTTGGTTGCGTGACAAAATGTAAATACATTGTACAGTATATGATGATTATCTGATCGCATTACAATTACGTATAGATTAATTTGATCTTGTAACTTTTCTTCTCTCAATTACATGTAAAAATCTTAACATACTACCAAATGTATTTGATCTCATAACTTCAAATGTATCTGATCGCAACAACTTTTGTTGTCGATTTGTTTGTTTTTGGAGTTAGCTTGCGAGTAAAGAAGTTATCATTGCATTGTTTGCGTGATTGAGTTCTTTGTTCTTTTTCCATCATGTATCTAGTATAGTAGTAGTAGAGACAATGTCAGCTTTCTCATTCAAGATTCATATTGGTCTATAGCAATTGACTGTTTTATTCTTAAACTAAACTACAATTAAGTTCACTATTTTTAATGTTATCATGATATTACTTTGCGGCAACATAATATTCTCGTGTGTATTCTTATTTAGTCCGAAAATTAACTAATGGTTTGGAACTCGGATCAAAACTTATTTTATTGTCTTTGAATAATGGTGTATCAAAAAAAAACAATTGGTTTACATTTTGATTTGCTAAAATCTTATGCTTGTAAGAAAAGTAAAGGCTCGTAGAATGTATAATTTCTAGACCGATAAGCTAAACATAGAATATGAATTCAGTAATATTTTTTAAAAAACTAAGATTAGTTATAGGTACGGACAAACGAAAATTTGGCTAGATAAGGAATGCTTGATTATTACTCCATGCTGGTGAGTGGTGACCTAATTAATTTTAATCAAAATTAAGCTTTTAAAATTATACCATGAATCATTTACAGGTATATATGTATCAGTTTAACACATTTCATCATCAAGGACCAAGGTGTGCGATTCGAAAAAAGAAAAAAAAAGATAGAATCGTATACCTACCCACTCGCACACACTTTCAGTAAGCAAATACCATATATAAATATGTAGAATATCATAATAAAGATGTTGTTTTTTTTTTGAACATATTTTTATAATAAAGATGTTGTTATCATTACAAAATATAGAGTGGGGGTATGGAGGTGGAACAAGTTGTGCATGTAAACCTTTTCTTAACTAGTTGTAAAAGTAAATATATTTTTTTATTAAACTATAGCTAAACATATGATTTTTTCTTACTTCATAAGTATATATAAACTAAACTTTACCTACGAGGGTTCTCTCATGAATTGATGATGCATTCATATATGAAGATAATTTCATAAATATATGCAGTGTACATAATACATATGTCAAACACACATGAGTTAGTGTCGATTCCTTATAAATAACATGTTCTCCTTATGTTTACTCTAGAGATATCCTTATAGAGAGACATGAAAAGAATATGCCACTAGCCGATAATTTCATTATAGTTTTCCTTTATAGGGATTGAAGTGTTTTGTTTGATGGCACTAGCCGATAATTTCATCTGGTGTCCTCAACAGACAACAAGGTGTCACATGCCATCCATGAATTACATGAAGCCAAACGCTATTCATTTATTCCATTCCAGTTTGTCGTTTTATGAGATGCGATGTTTTTAATCTAACTATACTACCACTCAATTCGAAGTGAAGAACATGAAATTGATTGATGGATGAATGATGGATGTGCGCTTTGTAAAAGCACCGAAAAAGATGGATGGTTTTCACTCTGAGATTGGATAGTTTTTCACATGTTTACTTTCCTTGGCAGTTGAGAAGGCCAAGTTCTACTACATTGCTGGATTCTTCCTCACGGTGTCACCAGAGTCCATTCAGTTGGTACGTGAGCATGCCGCTGCAAACAACAAGGTACACCAGAGATTTCAAGGATACCATGTTCAGTGTATCTTTAATAAGAAAGTTCCCTGATGCTCTCTGCTCATGTAACTGACAGGTGTTCACCATGAACCTTTCTGCTCCATTCATTTGTGAGTTCTTCAAAGACGTTCAAGAGAAGTGCCTTCCGTAAACATTACCCAAATTTTATTATATCTTAATGGTTTCCTAAAGCAAGACTAATATCTTGCTCGGACCAGGTACATGGACTATGTTTTTGGCAATGCGACCGAGGCAAGAACCTTCTCCAGGGTTCACGGCTGGGAGGTAACATCCATAGTTTCACACTGTTTTTTCATTTTTTTTGTTGGTTTTAACAAAGACAGTTCTGTTGCTAAGCTTTGTGGTTGTGTTTTATACAGACCGATGATGTTGAGCAAATAGCCATCAAGATCTCAGAGTTGCCTAAAGCCATCGGAACATACAAGCGGACTACTGTGATTACACAAGGCGCAGATCCAGTGGTTGTCGCTGAGGATGGAAAGGTAAAGAAGTACCCAGTCATCCCTCTCCCCAAGGAGAAGCTCGTTGACACAAACGGTGCAGGTATTTGATAAGAACTTAGCTCTCTTACCAACTCACACAAGCTCTAGTCTGGTACATTCAGTCCTAGGCTGCTGCTAGATATAGTAGACATTATAGCTAAGAATTTGAACCCCTTGTCAAAGTTGTAGTAACAAGATATCATCATAGATTTGGTTTGACAACTTCTTATTTGTGGTTCGATAGGTGATGCGTTTGTGGGAGGGTTTCTTTCGCAGCTGGTGCATGGAAAAGCTATTGAGGAGTGCGTGAGGGCGGGATGCTACGCTTCAAACGTAGTGATTCAGAGATCTGGTTGCACTTACCCTGAGAAACCTGACTTCAACTAAAGCTGAAACTCTCTCCAACCATACTATTATGTTATCCCTAGTAAAACATCGGTATTGTTGATTTTATCACATCTCGAGGCTTTGATCTACACATGTACTGTTTTTCTAATGCAAAAACTATTTGTGAAGTGTTTCACATATTTTCAAGTTTAAAATGGAAATAACTTCTGAACCCAATTCCAGTTTATTTTCTAAAATAATCATATGACTTAGTCCACATTCTATAACCTTTTGTTGTTGTAGTTAAGAAGACCATTTCATAACTTGTATCTTTCATTCGACTTCAAGCTGTCTTGGTTAAAGAGTTCTATAACTTCTATTAGATACTACTGTATACGGTAAGCAAAGTTCGTAGAACCTATTTTAGGTCGGTGCATAGAACAAACTCTAGAATATTTAGAATGAGTGATGGGGATAATTGGATAGGACAAGCTTTGTCTAGTTTGGGATTTTCTCATTACGTAGGGTAAGGAGTTGGACCAATCTGACTTGCTAAAGTCTGTTTACTTTGACCTTTTGAGTATCCAATAACTTTGACTTTTATACATTCTTTTTCTTTTCTTTCTTTTTTTGAACACCACATTCTTTTTCTTTCTAGAAACTGTTTTTCATCTACTGGTACGTGAAGTTGCGATATTTTTGAGGTAAAGCTGTATCAATACAATATTCAAACTTAGTGTAAGCAAGTAAGCAACGCGACAAAAGTTAGAAAATAAGTTACGTTACCAAGGTTTAAGGTTGCCCAACAAGTGGTACAATTTACCAAACCAACTTTAAGAAATCGATAGATCAATCGGAAACCAAAACCGAGGATTTCTTTTTATTGATATTTTTTTTTGTGTGTGAAAATGTTGAACTTTCTCATTAAGTTTATGTAATCAAGGTTCCAGGAAGATTTGGGAAAATCTCCTTGGTGACTCCCAGGTTCCCCTTTCACTAACTTCCCCACATCAAATCTCATGATAATCTATTATAAACTATGATAAAATAAGAATATGTTTTTGCATTAAATTATTTTTGCATTGAAATCTCATAGCATGCAATTTCTTGCAAAACATATATTCAGTCCTTTACGAAAGCTCCAACATGTTTAGTCTTCTGTCATTAATTAATCATATAAATTGTGGTTTAGAATATGTGTTGTAGTTCTTTCTCCATCGTCTCTACTATGGTTCTATTAAAACATTTTTCTAATCATGTAGAAGTACATACCTGAAATCAAACGTTGATGCAACAACGATGTTGAAATATAAGCTAAAGTAATGCTACTTTATATCATCAAAGTTACTTTAAAACCTAACAACTAGCATAACCACAATTTACTACTTACTAAAATCATAATACAAAAGGAAATGATCGGATTCACTGATTTATTAGCTACTTTTTCAAACAACCTTACCTTTGAAAATGTCAAAGGAAGAAAAAACGTTTTTCCACAATTCCTTTATTTTTTAAAATAAATAATAGACAATTACAATCATTTTATTCTCTACTGTCCAATAAAAATTTCTTCCTTTTGCTGACTTGGCTACTATCTGCAAAGACTTTTTGTTCTTGCCGTGTGACGTCGTCTTCACTTTCTCTTTCTTCCTAGCTTCTCTTCTTAAAAACCACTCTTCACATCTTCTCTCAAAACCCACGATCTCTCTGACTCTCTCCATCATCATCTCTCCCTTCTGACGTTGAACTTCATCTTCTTCTGATAAAGTTTTGATCTTTCTGTGTACAAAGGTGAGTTCTAATCCTCTTCTGGCTTAAGTTTTAGAGCAAAGGAACTAATTTTTCGAAATTCGATCGCTTCTAGCTTCAAGATCTAACATTTACTCTGTTAAAGAACCTGGGTCTGCTCAAAGGCTTTAACTTTGTTTGATAAACGAGCTTAACCAGAGTTCTGTTCATGTCTCTCTGCAGTGGAGAAACCTGCGTCGGTACCACCTCCTCTCGACAATGAAGTGTTTCATGTTCTCTAGTGGCGACAAGAAAGAAGAACACAACAAGACACCTAAGTCTGTCTCATTGACCTCTAACTTCTCCGACCGCGACATAAACCGAAGCGGTTCAGATTTCAACTCTCGAGACGCCTCTGGTACGAGCACGGAGTCCTCCATGGGGAGGAAGAACTCGTACCCTACAACGATGTCTACCAGAGCAAGTAATCTCAGAGAGTTCAGCGTTACTGATCTCAAGGCTGCAACTAAGAACTTCAGCCGTTCTGTTATGATTGGTGAAGGCGGGTTCGGTTGTGTCTTCAGGGGAACAGTGAGGGACTTGGAAGATCCGACTATCAAAATCGAAGTTGCGGTTAAGCAGCTCGGTAAAAGAGGGTTGCAGGCAAGTCTCTAGTCTTGTTCTCATGCTCTCTACTGTTATGATAAATACGCAATCTAAGTCTCATATCTAATATTAGACGGAAGAATCAATCTAAGTCTCACATCGAATATTAGACCGAAGACAACTTAATATATATTAATATGGTCCAACTCTAATTAGTATGAACTACGAAGACTTTAAGTTTTCTCGAGAACCAACCGTGAGAGCTTAATCCTAAAGCGGACAATATCATACTAGTTGAAGGCTCTAGTAGAACTTAGAACGTGCATTTGGTCCGTCACAACATATATGTCAAATGTTCTATTATCTCATTTTCTTGATTTTCTTGCAGGGGCATAAGGAATGGGTCACGGAAGTGAATTTTCTTGGTGTGGTCGAGCATTCAAACTTGGTGAAGTTGCTTGGTTACTGTGCAGAAGATGATGAGCGTGGGATCCAACGGCTTTTGGTTTACGAGTACATGCCAAACCGAAGCGTTGAGTTCCACTTATCCCCTCGCTCACTCACAGTGCTTACTTGGGATCTAAGGTTGAGAATCGCTCAAGATGCAGCTCGTGGTTTAGCATACCTGCATGAACAAATGGAGTTTCAGGTAAATGTCATGACTCTCTGCTACACTATCACTTGAACTGATCTGATGACTTTGATCTCTGTTGTGTTACAGATAATATTCAGAGACTTTAAGTCTTCGAACATTCTTTTGGATGAGAACTGGAAAGCAAAGCTCTCTGACTTTGGTCTGGCTCGTTTAGGTCCATCTGAAGGACTGACTCATGTTACTACTGATGTAAGTTCTGCATTCACTTCTTTGAATTTGAGTAACATCTATGTTTTTGCAATGTTCTAAATATGGCCTAAATATAACCGAAACAATTTTCTTTAAATCCGATTTATGCAACTCAAATCGGTTTAAACCTTTTAAATTGATTAAAATTAGTTTAATTCCATCTAAACTGGTTTAGATCCTGTTAAAGCTAAACAATAATGTTTGTGTAAATCCATTAATTTGTCTAGTTTAATTCTATGTAAGTTTTATAATTCATCAAAATAATTTTATGTAAATTAAATCAATAATTTGTTAACGCTTAAATTATATATTTTTTAGAACAACCTCTTAAACTATATCTATACCTCAAATAATCTTCCTAGTTGCTAGTATTAGTTACCAACCGCAATTTCTTAAACACTGTTTTTGTAATAGCTACTTTCTCTTTGTTAGGTTGTAGGTACAATGGGTTATGCAGCTCCTGAATACATTAAAACAGGCCGTCTCACATCAAAAAGCGATGTGTGGGGTTATGGAGTGTTCATCTACGAGCTTATCACAGGGAGGCGACCAGTTGACAGGAACAGACCTAATGGAGAGCAGAAGCTTCTAGAATGGGTGAGACCTTATCTATCAGACACCAAGAAGTTCAAGCTCATAATAGACCCAAGACTTGAAGGGAAGTACACTCTTAAAGCTGTGCAGAAGCTATCAGTTGTGGCCAACAGATGTTTGGTTAGGAACCCAAAGGCACGTCCCAAGATGAGTGAAGTGTTGGAGATGGTGAATAAGATTGTGGATGCCCCTTCAGGGAGTGGTACTAGCCCTCCGAAGCTAGTTCCCTTGAAGAGTTTAGAGGCTTCTAGAGACGTGGGAGGGAACAATGGTGGAGGAGGAGGTTGGTTTGGTAAGTTATGGAACCCAAAGACAGTAAGAGCTTGTTGATTGCTTAAGACTCAATCTCTTGTTACAAGAAGAGAAGTCTCACAGTGGAGATCAGGATCCAGCTCATATTCAAACATATTTATAAAAGAAGATTTTGAAAGATGCTAAAATGTTCAGTTTGATGTTTATATTATTGTAAGCCAATATATGTTATATAGCTTATCAGGACTCAGGAGTTTTGTTCCAAAACTGATGCTTTGATGTGTGTAAAGTATGTGTCAAAGTATCTAAAGTAAATCTTACCGCAAACATGGATAAAAAGAGAAAACAATCATAGTCTTACTTTTGCGGTTAAGCATCTTATATTCTTATGGATTGTTCTAGAAGTCCATATAGACAGCAAATTGGTTACAGCCAAAACAATCTTCTTCAACAGCAGATTAATACAATTCAAATATGTTTAATCCGTTCTAAATCAGTTAAAATTGTTTGAATATATATAATTATATATATAATCAAACGATTATTTTTGGTGCAAATTCATAATTTTGTCTATTTTTTTTAATATCTAATTTTTGTAATTCATCAAACTAATGTTATAACTAGGAAAAAAAACTAAAAATATTAGAAGGTGAATTGTTTCTATTATAAAATTTGTAGTTGTTCGTAAAGAACATAACTAGGGTACAGGTTCGAGAAAAAAGGAAACAATAGGGGTCGGTTGTGATATTTCTAGAAAGATTAGAAAAAAAGAAAAAGAAAAGAAAAAAATTAAGTTCTATCTTTTCCAACAAGAAACAGTAGAGATATAATCTGCGACGATCTCTCTACTCTTTCAGATCCCATTCTCACAATTCACAAATCCAATCTCCTCTCTCAGATAACCCTAAAACTCTCAACTTTCTGAGATCAACTCTTCCCTATCGCTCAATCTCGATTCAATTATGTCGAACCCAGCTGAATCTTCAGACTCGTAAGTTACCCAGATCCCCGATTTTGATTTTTTTTTTTTCCGATTCGGATCTGCTAGGTCTGGGTTTTCGATTTCACGATTAGGGTTTTGGTTGGTCTAGTGTATAAAGTTCAAAGCTTGATCCTTTTTTTTCTTTGTATTGTTTACAGGAAATCGAAGAAAGACTTCAGTACTGCTATTCTGGAGAGGAAGAAGTCTCCGAACAGACTCGTCGTCGATGAGGCAATCAACGATGATAACTCCGTCGTATCTCTCCACCCTGCCACCATGGAGAAGCTCCAGCTCTTCCGTGGCGATACCATTCTCATCAAGGTTTCGTCTTTTTCCCCTTGAAGGGACACAATTTAGGGTTTTGAGGCTTTTGCTGTCTTGATGAATTTCTTATTTGGTATTTGTGTTACAGGGTAAGAAGAGGAAGGACACTGTGTGCATTGCTCTTGCTGATGAATCATGTGAGGAGCCAAAGATCAGGATGAACAAAGTAGTCAGGTCTAACTTGAGGGTCAGACTCGGAGATGTTATCTCTGTTCACCAGTGCCCTGATGTCAAGTACGGGAAGCGTGTTCACATCTTGCCTGTTGATGATACCGTTGAAGGAGTCACTGGAAACCTCTTTGATGCTTACCTGAAACGTAAGTTTTGTCTTTTTGTTTTTGTTTTCAGTTGAGATATTGTTTAGATGTTCTGAATGATTCTGTTTTCGACAGCTTATTTCTTGGAGGCATACCGCCCAGTGAGGAAGGGAGATCTCTTCCTGGTGAGAGGAGGAATGAGGAGTGTGGAGTTCAAGGTTATAGAGACAGATCCTGCTGAGTACTGTGTGGTTGCTCCGGACACTGAGATTTTCTGTGAGGGTGAGCCGGTCAAGAGGGAGGACGAGGAAAGGCTAGATGAAGTGGGTTATGATGATGTTGGTGGTGTCAGGAAGCAGATGGCTCAGATCAGGGAGCTTGTTGAGCTTCCCTTGAGGCATCCGCAGCTGTTCAAGTCGATTGGTGTTAAGCCACCGAAGGGGATTCTGCTTTACGGACCGCCTGGGTCTGGAAAGACTTTGATTGCTCGTGCAGTGGCTAACGAAACGGGTGCCTTTTTCTTCTGTATCAATGGTCCTGAGATCATGTCAAAGCTGGCTGGTGAGAGTGAGAGTAACCTCAGGAAAGCGTTTGAGGAGGCTGAGAAGAACGCTCCTTCTATCATATTTATTGATGAGATTGACTCTATTGCACCCAAAAGAGAGAAGACTAATGGAGAGGTTGAGAGGAGGATTGTGTCTCAGCTCCTTACGCTTATGGATGGGCTTAAATCTCGTGCTCATGTTATTGTCATGGGAGCAACTAATCGTCCCAACAGTATCGATCCAGCTTTGAGGAGGTTTGGAAGATTTGACAGGGAGATTGATATTGGTGTTCCTGATGAGATTGGACGTCTTGAAGTTCTCAGGATCCACACAAAGAACATGAAGCTTGCTGAAGATGTAAGTGTTTGATTCCAGCGTTGCCTGTGTTTGTTAACTGTAATACTTGTTGAAGCTAAAATATTCTTTTGTTTTTTATTGTTTCAGGTGGATCTTGAGAGGATCTCCAAGGACACACACGGTTATGTAGGTGCTGATCTTGCAGCTCTGTGCACAGAAGCTGCCCTGCAGTGCATCAGGGAGAAGATGGATGTGATTGATTTGGAAGATGACTCCATAGATGCTGAAATACTCAACTCAATGGCAGTGACCAATGAACACTTCCACACTGCTCTCGGCAACAGCAACCCATCTGCGCTTCGTGAAACCGTGAGTATTGACATTGCTGCACTTAGAACGAGCATAAAACCTGTAGTTTCACTTAAATCTCATTCTAAACTTTCTTTGTTTTGCAGGTTGTGGAGGTTCCCAATGTTTCTTGGGATGACATTGGAGGTCTTGAGAATGTCAAGAGAGAGCTCCAGGAGACTGTTCAATACCCTGTGGAGCACCCAGAGAAGTTTGAGAAGTTCGGTATGTCTCCATCAAAGGGAGTCCTATTCTACGGTCCTCCTGGATGTGGTAAAACCCTTTTGGCCAAAGCCATAGCCAACGAGTGCCAAGCAAACTTCATCAGTGTCAAAGGTCCTGAGCTTCTCACCATGTGGTTTGGAGAGAGTGAAGCCAACGTCCGTGAAATCTTTGACAAGGCACGCCAGTCTGCTCCGTGTGTTCTCTTCTTCGATGAGCTCGACTCCATTGCCACTCAGAGAGGTGGTGGAGGCGGAGGTGATGCTGGAGGTGCAGCGGATAGAGTCCTGAACCAGCTTTTGACCGAGATGGATGGGATGAATGCCAAGAAGACTGTCTTCATCATCGGAGCAACCAACAGGCCAGACATTATTGATTCTGCTCTTCTTCGTCCAGGAAGGCTCGACCAGCTCATTTACATTCCACTGCCGGACGAGGATTCACGTCTCAACATCTTCAAGGCCGCCTTGAGGAAGTCTCCTATTGCTAAAGATGTAGACATCAACGCTCTGGCTAAGTACACGCAGGGATTCAGTGGTGCTGATATCACTGAGATTTGCCAGAGGGCTTGCAAATACGCCATCAGAGAAAACATCGAGAAGGTAGCGTTGTTGTAACTCTTTAAAAAGCTGAGAGAGTCTTGAGTTTGTTACTAAGTTTTGGGTTTTGTTGCAGGACATTGAGAAGGAGAAGAGAAGGAGCGAGAATCCAGAGGCCATGGAGGAAGATGGAGTGGATGAAGTGTCAGAGATCAAGGCTGCACATTTTGAGGAGTCGATGAAGTATGCGCGCAGGAGTGTGAGTGATGCAGACATCAGGAAGTACCAAGCCTTTGCCCAGACGCTGCAGCAGTCTAGAGGGTTTGGTTCTGAGTTCAGGTTCGAGACTAACGCTGCTGGTTCAGGTGCAACTACTGGAGTGGCTGATCCGTTTGCCACCTCGGCAGCTGCTGCTGCGGACGATGATGATCTCTACAACTAAAAGATCCATCCTTTCTAATATTTTAAGTTGTCAATCGAATTCAGACTCGGAAAAGTGATACTCTCATCTTTTCATAGTGTTTTTAAGTTTATCAGAAACTTTGTTTGACATTTTAATCAATGCTCTTTGTTATGTTTGGGCGGCAGTTAAAAGTAGTACATGCCCCAATAAAAGCTCAAATTTACATCGACCACTAAAGATTTAACAATACATATAACGTCTCTTATGCCGCTGTGATTGTGTACTGACGCCAGTGTCTTTTCACCTCTATCTCCGATGATTTTTGCCACCACTGGTAGGTAACTTGTGCGTTCCCACATGAACACCAAACTCTCTGTCACTGTATGGCATCTAGGTACTTCTGAAGCATTTCCCTCTGATTCACCGGAATTCTCAACCTGTTTTCTCCATCTTCATCAACTTTAAACCAGCTGAAACTTTTCAAACAAAACCACAATGTAACATTTGCTAAAACACTTTCAAACTAGAAAGCTCAAACTTTACTTATTTCATCCCAAGATAGTTAAAATTTAAACGCTCATCTCAATCATTAAGTCGAATGATTTTCACTCCATTTGGATTAAACCAAATCCATTTGATAAAAGAGTAAGAATTACAATTTTCAGATTGAAAATATTGAGAATAAGACTAGTGAAGGAAGAAAAACCATAAAAGAATCATCTGGATTTTGTATCTTTTAGCAAATAGAAGAAACTGAAAACAATAGAGAGATACGATCTTCAGATTAAAATTGGTTAAAATTGAAGATATGCTAAAACAGAAGAATCAACTTGATTTGAGAGTCCATTGCATGTTAAATGTGGCAACAAATTTAGCCAACAGTTATTGACACAAGAAGATAGAGAGATCAGAGAAAAAAAATCTAGAAACATGCTGACTAACTGGTATTTCCACCACACTAACAAGTGGCAACAAACTTAGTCAAGAGCTTTGAAAATGGCTTTGAAAAAAAGAGCTATGAAAAGGTAGATATCTAAGACACGATCTAGAAACAAAAAGAGAGCATTAACAATAGGCAACAAAATGGTAGAAATTAACGACGAAAATTCTAAAGATGTACAACAACTAAGTATTTATGATTTAGTGAGCTATAAATTAGAACTTTATGATATAGGTAGTTTTAATTAAATATTGCAATGGAAAGAACTAGCTAGCCTATGTTGTCTACTAATACCATCTCCAATCCATCTCTATTTTAATTTTTATATTTTTCTCTAAAATAGAAAAAAATTATTATAGAGATGGATTTGCTCATATGTATGCCTCTATAATAGAGTTTCTCTATTTATATAGAAAAATATAGAGATATGCTAATTTCATCTTTAAATATAGAATAAAAAATAGAATTTTTCTATATTTTTCTCGAAAATAGAAGAACTCTATTATAGAAATGGATTTGCTCCTATGTATGCTTCTATAATAGAGTTCCTCTATTTATAGAGAAAAATATAGAGATATGCTATTTTTATCTTTAAATATAGAATAAAAAATTTCTATATTTTTCTCTAAAATAGAGGAACTCTATTACAGAGGCGTACATTGGACCAAATCCACCTCTATAATAGAGATCTCTATTTTAAAGGAAAATATAGAGGTGTACATTGGAGATGCTATTATAAAATATTCATTATCTAGAGAAACAAAGACAACAGATGTTTCAAACTCTTTGAACATCATCTTACGTTAGTGCTTGATGGAACTAAACACTAAAACATGATTTTCATATTTTTGAAAATTTTCCAAAATCCATGTGTTAACCCTTTCTAAAATAATTAGTTTTCGGTAAATTCTCTATATACTGAAGTTTATACTTTTTACTTTTATTTAGAAATTTTCAACCTACATTCTACATTTGAATTAATGTAGTCTAAAGTCTCTTTCATGGTATATAGGAATCAATCTAATTTTTTAATATTTCGTTTACTAAAATTTTATATACTGCCCAGATTAATGGAATTACCATTATAAAATCTTCATTTTCTAGAGAAACGGAGACAACAAAAGTTCTAAACCTCTTTGACCATCATCTTATTTCAGTTCTTGATGAAACTATACAACAAAACCAGATTTTCATATTTTCGAAAATTTTCCAAAATTCGTGGGTTAACCTCTTCTAAAATAATGAGTTTTCGGTAAATGATCTATATATTGAAGTTTATACTCTTTACTTTTGTTTAAAAAATTTCAAACCAAATTCTACATTTGAATTAATGTAGTCTAAAGTCTCTTTCATGCTATATAGGAATCATTCTAATATTAATATTTCGTTTACTAAAATTTCATATACTGCCTAGATTAGTGGAATTGCCATTATAAAATCTTCATTATCTAGAGAAACGGAGACAACAAAAGTTCTAAACCTCTTTGACCATCATCTTATTTCACTTCTCGATGAAACTATACACTAAAATCAGTTTTTCATATTTTAAGTATTTTCCAAAATTTGTGGGTTAACTCCTTCTAAAATAATGAGTTTTTGGTAAATGCCCTTTATACTGAAGTCTCGGGTCTCGGGTCTCGGGTCTCGGGTCTTGGGTCTCGGGTCTCGGGTCTCGGGTCTGGGTCTCGGGTCTCGGGTCCGGGGTCTCGGGTCTGGGGTCTCGGGTCTGGGGTCTCGGGTCTCGGGTCCGGGGTCTCGGGTCTCGGGTCTCGGGTCTGGGGTCCGGGGTCTCGGTCTCAGGTCTGGGGTCCGGGGTCTCGGGTCTCGGGTCTGGGGTCCGGGGTCTGGGTCTCGGGTCTGGGTCTCGGGTCTCAGGTCTCGGGTCTCGGGTCTGGGGTCTCGGGTCTGGGGTCCGGGGTCTGGGTCTCGGGTCCGGGGTCACAGGTCTCAGGTCCGGGGTCCGGGGTCTCGGGTCTCGGGTCTGGGGTCTGGGTCTCGGGTCTCGGGTCTTGGGTCTTGGGTCTCGGGTCTGGGGTCAGGGGTCTCGGGTCTGGGGTCCGGGGTCTCGGATCTCGGGTCACGGATCCGGGGTCTCGGGTCTGGGGTCTCGGGTCTCGGGTCTGGAGTCTCGGGTCACGGGTCCGGGGTCTCGGGTCTCGGGTCTCGGGTCTCGGGTCTTGGGTCTCGGGTCACGGGTCTAGGGTCTCGGGTCTGGGTCTCGGGTCTCGGGTCTGGGGTCCGGGGTCTCGGGTCTGGGGTCCGGGGTCTGGGTCTCGGGTCTCGGGTCTGGGGTCCAGGGTCTGGGTCTCGGGTCTGGGGTCTGGGGTCTGGGGTCTCGGGTCTCGGGTCTGGGGTCTGGGGTCTCGGGTCTCGGGTCTGGGGTCAGGGGTCTCGGGTCTGGGGTCCGGGGTCTCGGATCTCGGGTCTCGGATCCGGGGTCTCGGGTCTGGGGTCTCGGGTCTGGGGTCCCGGGTCTCGGGTCCGGGGTCTCGGGTCTCGGGTCTCGGGTCTTGGGTCTCGGGTCTCGGGTCTCGGGTCTGGGGTCTCGGGTCTGGGGTCCAGGGTCTGGGTCTCGGGTCCGGGGTCTCGGGTCTCGGATCTAGGGTCTGGGGTCTGGGGTCTGGGTCTCGGGTCTCGGGTCCGGGGTCTCGGGTCTAGGGTCTCAGGTCTCGGGTCCGGGGTCTCGGGTCTCGGGTCTCGGGTCTCGGGTCTGGGGTCTGGGTCTCGGGTCTGGGGTCTCGGGTCTCGGGTCCGGGGTCTCGGGTCTAAGGTCTCGGGTCTGGGGTCCGGGGTCTCGGTCTCGGGTCTGGGGTCCGGGGTCTCGTGTCTCGGGTCTCGGGTCTGGGGTCCGGAGTCTGGGTCTCGGGTCTCGGGTCTAGGGTCTCAGGTCTGGGGTCTGGGGTCTCGGGTCTGGGGTCCGGGGTCTCGGGTCTCGGGTCTCAGGTCTCGGGTCTGGGGTCTCGGGTCTCGGGTCAGGGGTCCGGGGTCTGGGGTCTAGGGTCTGGGGTCCGGGGTCTCGGGTCCGGGGTCTCGGGTCTCGGGTTTGGGGTCTCGGGTCTGGGGTCCGGGGTCTGGGTCTCGGTTCCGGGGTCTCGGGTCTTGGGTCTAGGGTCCGGGGTCTGGGTCTCGGGTCTCGGGTCTGGGTCTCGGGTCTGGGGTCTCGGGTCTCGGGTCTCGGGTCCGGGGTCTCGGGTCTCGGGTCTCGGGTCTCGGGTCTCGGGTCCGGGGTCTCGGGTCTCGGGTCTCGGGTCCGGGGTCTCGGGTCTCGGGTCTCGGGTCTCGGGTCTCGGGTCTCGGGTATGGGGTCTGGGTCTCGGGTCTGGGGTCTCGGGTCTCGGGTCCGGGGTCTCGGGTCTCGGGTCCGGGGTCTGGGGTCTGGGGTCTCGGGTCCGGGGTCTCGGGTCTCGGGTCTCGGGTCTGGGGTCCGGGGTCTCGGTCTCGGGTCTGGGGTCCGGGGTCTCGGGTCTCGGGTCTGGGGTCCGGGGTCTGGGTCTCGGGTATGGGTCTCAGGTCTCAGGTCTCGGGTCTCGGGTCTTGGGTCTGGGGTCTCGGGTCTGGGGTCTCGGGTCTGGGGTCCGGGGTCTGGGTCTCGGGTCCGGGGTCTCTGGTCTCGGGTCCGGGGTCCGGGGTCTCGGGTCTCGGGTGTGGGGTCTGGGTCTCGGGTCTCGGGTCTTGGGTCTTGGGTCTCGGGTCTGGGGTCAGGGGTCTCGGGTCTGGGGTCCGGGGTCTCGGATCTCGGGTCACGGATCCGGGGTCTCGTGTCTGGGGTCTCGGGTCTCGGGTCTCGGGTCTCGGGTCTTGGGTCTCAGGTCACGGGTCTAGGGTCTCGGGTCTGGGGTCTCGGGTCTCGGGTCTGGGGTCCGGGGTCTCGGGTCTCGGGTCTCGGGTCCGGGGTCTGGGTCTCGGGTCTCGGGTCTGGGGTCCAGGGTCTGGGTCTCGGGTCTGGGGTCTCGGGTCTCGGGTCTGGGGTCTGGGGTCTGGGGTCTCGGGTCTCGGGTCTGGGGTCTGGGGTCAGGGGTCTCGGGTCTGGGGTCCGGGGTCTCGGGTCTGGGGTCCGGGGTCTCGGATCTCGGGTCTCGGATCCGGGGTCTCGGGTCTGGGGTCTCGGGTCTGGGGTCTCGGGTGTCGGGTCCGGGGTCTCGGGTCTCGGGTCTCGGGTCTTGGGTCTCGGGTCTCGGGTCTGGGGTCTCGGGTCTGGGGTCCAGGGTCTGGGTCTCGGGTCCGGGGTCTCGGGTCTCGGATCTGGGGTCTGGGGTCTGGGTCTCGGGTCTCGGGTCCGGGGTCTCGGGTCTAGGGTCTCGGGTCTCGGGTCCGGGGTCTCGGGTCTCGGGTCTCGGGTCTGGGGTCTGGGGTCTGGGTCTCGGGTCTGGGGTCTCGGGTCTAAGGTCTCGGGTCTGGGGTCCGGGGTCTCGGTCTCGGGTCTGGGGTCCGGGGTCTCGTGTCTCGGGTCTCGGGTCTGAGGTCTCGGGTCTAGGGTCTCGGGTCTGGGGTCTGGGGTCCGGGGTCTCGGGTCTCGGGTCTCGGGTCTCGGGTCTCGGGTCTGGGGTCTCGGGTCTGGGGTCTCGGGTCAGGGGTCCGGGGTCTCGGGTCTCGGGTCAGGGGTCCGGGGTCTCGGGTCTCGGGTCTCGGGTCCGGGGTCTCGGGTCTCGGGTCTCGGGTCCGGGGTCTCGGGTCTCGGGTTTCGGGTCTCGGGTCCGGGGTCTCGGGTTTCGTGTCTCGGGTCCGGGGTCTCGGGTCTCGGGTCTCGGGTCCGGGGTCTCGGGTCTCGGGTCTCGGGTCTCGGGTCTCGGGTCTGGGGTCTGGGGTCTGGGTCTCGGGTCTGGGGTCTCGGGTCTCGGGTCCGGGGTCTCGGGTCTCGGGTCCGGGGTCTGGGGTCTCGGGTCTCAGGTCTCGGGTCCGGGGTCTCGGGTCTCGGGTCTCGGGTCTGGGGTCCGGGGTTTCGGTCTCGGGTCTGGGTTCCGGGGTCTCGGGTCTCGGGTCTGGGGTCCGGGGTCTGGGTCTCGGGTATGGGTCTCAGGTCTCAGGTCTCGGGTCTCGGGTCTTGGGTCTGGGGTCTCGGGTCTGGGGTCTCGGGTCTGGGGTCCGGGGTCTGGGTCTCGGGTCCGGGGTCTCTGGTCTCGGGTCCGGGGTCCGGGGTCTCGGGTCTCGGGTGTGGGGTCTGGGTCTCGGGTCTCGGGTCTTGGGTCTTGGGTCTCGGGTCTGGGGTCAGGGGTCTCGGGTCTGGGGTCCGGGGTCTCGGATCTCGGGTCACGGATCCGGGGTCTCGTGTCTGGGGTCTCGGGTCTGGGGTCTCGGGTCACGGGTCCGGGGTCTCGGGTCTCGGGTCTCGGGTCTCGGGTCTTGGGTCTCGGGTCACGGGTCTAGGGTCTCGGGTCTGGGGTCTCGGGTCTCGGGTCTGGGGTCCGGGGTCTCGGGTCTCGGGTCTCGGGTCCGGGGTCTGGGTCTCGGGTCTCGGGTCTGGGGTCCAGGGTCTGGGTCTCGGGTCTGGGGTCTCGGGTCTCGGGTCTGGGGTCTGGGGTCTGGGGTCTCGGGTCTCGGGTCTGGGGTCTGGGGTCTCGGGTCTCGGGTCTTGGGTCAGGGGTCTCGGGTCTGGGGTCCGGGGTCTCGGATCTCGGGTCTCGGATCCGGGGTCTCGGGTCTGGGGTCTCGGGTGTCGGGTCCGGGGTCTCGGGTCTCGGGTCTTGGGTCTCGGGTCTCGGGTCTGGGGTCTCGGGTCTGGGGTCCAGGGTCTGGGTCTCGGGTCCGGGGTCTCGGGTCTCGGATCTGGGGTCTGGGGTCTGGGTCTCGGGTCTCGGGTCTGGGGTCTGGGGTCTGGGTCTCGGGTCTGGGGCCTCGGGTCTCAGGTCCGGGGTCTCGGGTCTCGGGTCTCGGGTCTCGGGTCTGGGGTCCGGGGTCTCGGTCTCGGGTCTGGGGTCCGGGGTCTCGTGTCTCGGGTCTGAGGTCTCGGGTCTAGGGTCTCGGGTCTGGGGTCTGGGGTCCGGGGTCTCGGGTCTCGGGTCTCGGGTCTCGGGTCTCGGGTCTGGGGTCTCGGGTCAGGGGTCCGGGGTCTGGGGTCTAGGGTCTAGGGTCCGGGGTCTCGGGTCCGGGGTCTCGGGTCTCGGGTCTCGGGTTTGGGGTCTCGGGTCTGGGGTCTCGGGTCTGGGGTCCGGGGTCTGGGTCTCGGTTCCGGGGTCTCGGGTCTCGGGTCTGGGGTCCGGGGTCTGGGTCTCGGGTCTCGGGTCCGGGGTCTGGGTCTCGGGTCTCGGGTCCGGGGTCTCGGGTCTAGGGTCTCGGGTCTCGGGTCCGGGGTCTCGGGTCTCGGGTCTCGGGTCTGGGGTCTGGGGTCTGGGTCTCGGGTCTGGGGTCTCGGGTCCGGGGTCTCGGGTCTCAGGTCTCGGGTCTCGGGTCTGGGGTCCGGGGTCTCGGTCTCGGGTCTGGGGTCCGGGGTCTCGTGTCTCGGGTCTCGGGTCTGAGGTCTCGGGTCTAGGGTCTCGGGTCTGGGGTCTGGGGTCCGGGGTCTCGGGTCTCGGGTCTCGGGTCTCGGGTCTGGGGTCTCGGGTCAGGGGTCCGGGGTCTCGGGTCACGGGTCAGGGGTCCGGGGTCTCGGGTCTCGGGTCTCGGGTCCGGGGTCTCGGGTCTCGGGTCTCGGGTCCGGGGTCTCGGTTCTCGGGTCTCGGGTCTCGGGTCCGGGGTCTCGGGTCTCGGGTCCGGGGTCTCGGGTCTCGGGTCTCGGGTCTCGGGTCTGGGGTCTGGGGTCTGGGTCTCGGGTCTGGGGTCTCGGGTCTCGGGTCCGGGGTCTCGGGTCTCGGGTCAGGGGTCTCGGGTCTCGGGTCTCAGGTCTCGGGTCCAGGGTCTCGGGTCTCGGGTCTCGGGTCTGGGGTCCGGGGTCTCGGTCTCGGGTCTGGGGTCCGGGGTCTCGGGTCTCGGGTCTGGGGTCCGGGGTCTGGGTCTCGGGTATGGGTCTCAGGTCTCAGGTCTCGGGTCTCGGGTCTTGGGTCTGGGGTCTCGGGTCTGGGGTCTCGGGTCTGGGGTCCGGGGTCTGGGTCTCGGGTCCGGGGTCTCTGGTCTCGGGTCCGGGGTCCGGGGTCTCGGGTCTCGGGTGTGGGGCTGGGTCTCGGGTCTCGGGTCTTGGGTCTTGGGTCTCGGGTCTGGGGTCAGGGGTCTCGGGTCTGGGGTCCGGGGTCTCGGATCTCGGGTCACGGATCCGGGGTCTCGTGTCTGGGGTCTCGGGTCTGGGGTCTCGGGTCACGGGTCCGGGGTCTCGGGTCTCGGGTCTCGGGTCTTGGGTCTCGGGTCACGGGTCTAGGGTCTCGGGTCTGGGGTCTCGGGTCTCAAGTCTGGGGTCCGGGGTCTCGGGTCTCGGGTCCGGGGTCTGGGTCTCGGGTCTCGGGTCTGGGGTCCAGGGTCTGGGTCTCGGGTCTGGGGTCTCGGGTCTCGGGTCTGGGGTCTGGGGTCTGGGGTCTCGGGTCTCGGGTCTGGGGTCTAGGGTCTCGGGTCTCGGGTCTGGGGTCAGGGGTCTCAGGTCTGGGGTCCGGGGTCTCGGATCTCGGGTCTCGGATCCGGGGTCTCGGGTCTGGGGTCTCGGGTCTGGGGTCTCGGGTGTCGGGTCTGGGGTCCAGGGTCTGGGTCTCGGGTCCGGGGTCTCGGGTCTCGGATCTGGGGTCTGGGGTCTGGGTCTCGGGTCTCGGGTCCGGGGTCTCGGGTCTAGGGTCTCGGGTCTCGGGTCCGGGGTCTCGGGTCTCGGGTCTCGGGTCTGGGGTCTGGGGTCTGGGTCTCGGGTCTGGGGTCTCGGGTCCGGGGTCTCGGGTCTCGGGTCTGGGGTCCGGGGTCTCGGTCTCGGGTCTGGGGTCCGGGGTCTCGTGTCTCGGGTCTCGGGTCTGAGGTCTCGGGTCTAGGGTGTCGGGTCTGGGGTCTGGGGTCCGGGGTCTCGGGTCTCGGGTCTCGGGTCAGGGGTCTCGGGTCAGGGGTCCGGGGTCTGGGGTCTAGGGTCTGGGGTCCGGGGTCTCGGGTCCGGGGTCTCGGGTCTCGGGTTTGGGGTCTCGGGTCTGGGGTCTCGGGTCTGGGGTCCGGGGTCTGGGTCTCGGTTCCGGGGTCTCGGGTCTCGGGTCTGGGGTCCGGGGTCTGGGTCTCGGGTCTCGGGTCCGGGGTATCGGGTCTCGGGTCTCGGGTCTGGGGTCTCGGGTCTCGGGTCTGGGGTCTCGGGTCTCGGGTCTCGGGTCTGGGGTCTCGGGTCTGGGTCTCGGGTCCGGGGTCTCGGTTCAGGGGTCTCGATCTCGGGTCTGGGTTCTCGGTCTCAGGTCTCAGGTCTGGGGCTCGGATCTGGGGTCTCGGGTTTGGGGTCTCGGGTCTGGGGTCTCGGGTCTGGGGTCCGGGGTCTGGGTCTCGGTTCCGGGGTCTCGGGTCTTGGGTCTAGGGTCCGGGGTCTGGGTCTCGGGTCTTGGGTCCGGGGTCTCGGGTCCGGGGTCTCGGGTCTCGGGTCCGGGGTCTCGGCTCTCGGGTCTCGGGTCTCGGGTCCGGGGTCTCGGGTCTCGGGTCCGGGGTCTCGGGTCTCGGGTCTGGGGTCTGGGGTCTGGGGTCTGGGTCTCGGGTCTGGGGTCTCGGGTCTCGGGTCCGGGGTCTCGGGTCTCGGGTCTCGGGTCTCGGGTCTGGGGTCCGGGGTCTCGGTCTCGGGTCTGGGCTCCGGGGTCTCGTGTCTCGGGTCTCGGGTCTGGGGTCCGGAGTCTGGGTCTCGGGTCTCGGGTCTAGGGTCTCGGGTCTCGGGTCTCGGGTCTGGGGTCTGGGGTCTCGGGTCTGGGGTCCGGGGTCTCGGGTCTCGGGTCTCGGGTCTCGGGTCCGGGGTCTCGGGTCTCGGGTCTCGGGTCAGGGGTCTCGGTCTCGGGTCTGGGGTCTCGGTCTCGGGTCTCGGGTCTGGGGCTCGGATCTGGGGCTCGGATCTGGGGTCTCGGGTTTGGGGTCTCGGGTCTGGGGTCTCGGGTCTGGGGTCCGGGGTCTGGGTCTCGGTTCCGGGGTCTCTGGTCTTGGGTCTAGGGTCCGGGGTCCGGGGTCTCGGGTCTCGGGTCTCGGGTCTGGGGTCTCGGGTCTCGGGTCTCGGGTCTCGGGTCTGGGGTCTCGGGTCCGGGGTCGGGGTCTCGGGTCCGGGGTCTGGGTCTCGGGTCCGGGGTCTCGGGTCCGGGGTCTGGGTCTCGGGTCCGGGGTCTGGGTCTCGGGTCCGGGGTCTCGGGTCTCGGGTCTGGGGTCTGGGGCCTGGGTCTCGGGTCTCGGGTCCGGGGTCTCGGGTCTGGGGTCTGGGGTCTCGGGTTTGGGGTCTCGGGTCTGGGGTCCGGGGTCTCGGGTCTCGGGTCTCGGGTCTGGGGTCCGGGGTCTCGGTCTCGGGTCTGGGGTCCGGGGTCTCGTGTCTCGGGTCTCGGGTCTGGGGTCCGGAGTCTGGGTCTCGGGTCTCGGGTCTCGGGTCTCGGGTCTCGGGTCTCGGGTCTGGGGTCTGGGGTCTCGGGTCTGGGGTCCGGGGTCTCGGGTCTCGGGTCTCGGGTCTGGGGTCTCGGGTCTCGGGTCTCGGGTCAGGGGTCCGGGGTTTGGGGTCTAGGGTCTGGGGTCCGGGGTCTCGGGTCCGGGGTCTCGGGTTTCGGGTCTCGGGTTTGGGGTCTCGGGTCTGGGGTCTCGGGTCTGGGGTCCGGGGTCTCGGGTCTGGGGTCCGGGGTCTAGGTCTCGGGTCTCGGGTCCGGGGTATCGGGTCTCGGGTCTCGGGTCTCGGGTCTGGGGTCTCGGGTCTCGGGTCTGGGGTCTCGGGTCTCGGGTCTCGGGTCTGGGGTCTGGGGTCTCGGGTCCCGGGTCTGGGTCTCGGGTCCGGGGTCTCGGTTCAGGGGTCTCGGTCTCGGGTCTGGGTTCTCGGTCTCAGGTCTCAGGTCTGGGGCTCGGATCTGGGGTCTCGGGTTTGGGGTCTCGGGTCTGGGGTCTCGGGTCTGGGGTCCGGGGTCTGGGTCTCGGTTCCGGGGTCTCGGGTCTTGGGTCTAGGATCCGGGGTCTGGGTCTCGGGTCTCGGGTCCGGGGTCTCGGGTCTGGGGTCTCGGGTCTCGGGTCCGGGGTCTCGGCTCTCGGGTCTCGGGTATCGGGTCCGGGGTCTCGGGTCTCGGGTCTCGGGTCTCGGGTCTCGGGTCAGGGGTCTCGGTCTCGGGTCAGGGGTCTCGGTCTCGGGTCCGGGGTCTCGGGTCCGGTGTCTGGGTCTCGGGTCCGGGGTCTGGGGGCCGGGGTCTCGGGTCCGGGGTCTGGGTCTTGGTCTCGGGTCTCGGGTCAGGGGTCCGGGGTCTGGGTCTAGGGTCTCGGGTCTCGGGTCTCGGGTCTGGGGTCTCGGGTCTGGGGTCTGGGGTCTCGGGTCCCGGGTCTGGGTCTCGGGTCAAGGGTCTCGGTCTCGGGTCTCGGGTCCCGGGTCTGGGTCTCGGGTCTGGGGTCTCGGTCTCGGGTCTCGGGTCTGGGGCTCGGATCTGGGGTCTCGGGTCTGGGGTCTCGGGTCTGGGGTCCGGGGTCTGGGTCTCGGTTCCGGGGTCTCGGGTCTTGGGTCTAGGGTCCGGGGTCTGGGTCTCGGGTCTCGGGTCCGGGGTCTCAGGTCTCGGGTCTCGGGTCTCAAGTCTCGGGTCTCGGGTCCGGGGTCTCGGGTCCGGGGTCTCGGGTCTCGGGTCAGGGGTCTCGGTCTCGGGTCTGGGGTCTCGGTCTCGGGTCTCGGGTCTGGGGCTCGGATCTGGGGCTCGGATCTGGGGTCTCGGGTTTGGGGTCTCGGGTCTGGGGTCTCGGGTCTGGGGTCCGGGGTCTGGGTCTCGGTTCCGGGGTCTCGGGTCTTGGGTCTAGGGTCCGGGGTCCGGGGTCTCGGGTCTCAGGTCTCGGGTCTGGGGTCTCGGGTCTCGGGTCTTGGGTCTCGGGTCCGGGGTCTCGGGTCCGGGGTCTGGGTCTCGGGTCCGGGGTCTCGGGTCCGGGGTCTGGGTCTCGGGTCCGGGGTCTGGGTCTCGGGTCCGGGGTCTCGGGTCTCGGGTCTGGGGCCTGGGTCTCGGGTCTCGGGTCCGGGGTCTCGGGTCTGGGGTCTGGGGTCTGGGGTCTCGGGTCTCGGGTCTCGGGTCTGGGGTCTCGGGTCTCGGTTCTCGGGTCTGGGGTCTCGGGTCTCGGATCTGGGGTCTCGGGTCTGGGGTCTCGGGTCTGGGGTCTCGGGTCTGGAGTCTCGGGTCTCGAGTCTCGGATCTCGGGTCTCGGGTCTCGGGTCTTGGGTCCGGGGTCTGGGTCTCGGGTCTTGGGTCCGGGGTCTCGGGTCTCAAGTCTCGGGTCTCGGGTCTCGGGTCTGGGGTCTCAGGTCTGGGGTCTCGGGTCTGGGGTCCGGGGTCGGGGTCGGGGTCTCGGGTCTGGGGTCCGGGGTCTGGGTCTCGGGTCTGGGTCTCGGGTCTCGGGTCTGGGTCTCGGGTCTCGGGTCTCGGGTCTCGGTCTGGGGTATGGGGTCTCGGGTCTGGGGTCTCGGGTCTGGGGTCTGGGGTCTCGGGTATGGGGTCTCGGGTCTCAGGTCTCAGGTCTCGGGTCTCGGGTCTCAGGTCTCGGGTCTGGGATCTCGGGTCTGGGGTCTCGGGTCGGGGTCTCGGGTTTGGGGTCTCGGGTCTCGGGTCTCGGGTCTGGGGTCTCGGGTCTCGGGTCTGGGGTCTCGGTTCTGGGGTCTCGGGTCTCGGGTCTCGGGTCTGGGGTCTCGGGTCTCGGGTCTAGGGTCTCGGGTCCGGGGTCTCGGGTCGGGGTCTCGGGTCTCGGGGTCTCGGGTTTCTGGGGTCTCGGGTTGGGGTCTCGGGTCTCATGCTCTCGGGTCTCGGGGTCTCGGGTCTCGGGGCTCGGGGTTTCGGATTCTGGGTTTCGGGGCTCCGGTCTGGTTTTCTAGGTTCTGGGGTCTGGGTTTCGGGGTTCTGGGTATCGGGTTTCGAGGTTCTGGGTTTTGGGGTTATGGGGTCTGGGTCTAGGGTATAGGGTTCTGGGGTCTGGGTTTCGGGGTTCTGGGTATCGGATTTCGGGGTTCTGGGTTTCGGGGTTCGGGGTTCTGGGGTTCGGGGTTCTGGGTTTAGGTATCGAATACATTATCCCCTTCTAAAATAATGAGTTTTCCGTAAATGCTTTATAATGAAGTTTATACTTTTCACTTTTGTTTAAAATTTCAAACCACATTTGACATTTGAATTAATGTATTCTAAAGTATCTTTCATGGTATATAGGAATCATTTTAATTTTTTAATATTTAGTTTGGTAGAATTTCATATATTATTTAAATTAGTGGAATTACCATTATAAAATCTTCATTATCTAGAGAAACGGAGACTACAAAGGTGTTAAACTCTTTGACCATCATCTTATGTCAGTGCTCGATGAAACTATACACTAAAACCAGATTTTCATATTTTGGATTTTTTTTTAAAATCAGTGGGTTAACCCCTTCTAAAATAATGAGTTTTTGATAAATGATCTATATACCGAAGTTTATACTCTTTACTTTTGTTTAAAAAATTTCAAACCATATTCGACATTTGAATCAATGTATTCTAAACTATCTTTCATGGTATATAGAAATCATTCTAATTTTTTAATATTTAGTTTACTAATATTTCTCATACTGGCTAGATTAGTGAAATTACCATTATAAAATTTTCATTATCTAGAGAAACGAAGACAACAGAGGTCCTAAACTCTTTAACCATCATCTTATGTTAGTCCTTGATGAAACTATACACTAAAACCAGATTTTCATATTTTTGAAAATTTTCCAAAACCGTAGGTTAAACCCTTTTAAAATACGGAGTTTTCGGTAAATGCTCTATATACTGAAGTTCATACTCTTTACTTTTGATTAAAAAAATTCAAACCACATTCGACTTTTGAATTAATGTATTCTAAACAATCTTTCATGGTATATATTAATCATTCAAATTTTTGATATTTAGTTTAGTAAAATTTCGTATACTACCTAGATCAATGGAATTAGCATTATAAAATTATCATTAACTAGAGAAACGAAGACAACAGAGGTCCTAAACTGTTTGACCATCATCTTATGTTAGAGTTCGATGAAACTATACACTAAAACCAGATTTTCATACTTTTGAAAAAATTTCAAAATATGTGGGTTAAGCCCCTTCAAAATATTGAGTTTTCGGTAATGCTCTATATACTGAAGTTTATACTCTTCACTTTTGTTTAAAAATTTCAAACCACATTCGACATTTGAATTAATGTATTATAAACTGTCTTTCATTATATATAGGAATCATTCTAATTTTTAATATTTAGTTTAGTAAGATTTCATATACTGCCTAAATTAGTGGAATTACCATTATAAAATCTTTATTATCTAGAGAAACGAAGACTACAAATGTTCTAAACTCTTTCACCATCATCTTATCTCAGTGCTCGATGAAACTATACACTAAAACCAGATTTTCATATTTTTGAATTTTTTTCAAAATCCGTGGGTTAACCTCTTCTAAAATAATGAGTTTTCGGTAAATGCTCTATATACTGAAGTTTATACTATTCACTTTTGTTTAAAAATTTCAAACCACATTCGACATTTGAATTAATGTGTTCTAAACTATCTTTCATTGTATATAGAAATCATTCTAATTTTTTAATATTTATTTTGGTACAATTTCAGATACTGTTTAAATTAGTGGAATTAACATTATAAAATTTTCATTATCTAGAGAAATGGAGTCTACAAAGTTTCTAAACTCTTTGATCATCATCTTATGCCAGTGCTCGATGAAACTATACACTAAAACCAGATTTTCATATTTTTGAAATTATTTCAAAATCTGTGGGTTAACCCCTTCTAAAATAATGAGTTTGCGGTAAATGCTTTATATACTGAAGTTTATACTCTTCACTTTAATTTAAAATTTTCAAAACAAATTCTACATTTGAATTAATGTATTCTAAACTATCTTTCATGGTATATAGGAATCATTCTAATTTTTTATATTTAGTAGTGTAAAAATTTCATATAATTTTTAGATTATTGCAATTAGCATTATAAAATCTTCATTATCTAGAGAATCGGGGACAACAGAGGCTCTAAACTCTTTGACTATCATCTTATGTTAGTGCTCGATGAAACTATATACTAAAACCAAATTTTTATATTTTTAAAATTTTTCAAAATCTGTGGGTTAATTATGAGAAACGCCATCTTTTCAATTATGATGTTTTCACCATTCATGCTTCACAAACGGATTATTTCCCAGTAGACATTTACTATGTAGCCCTGACGCTACACAACTTGCACCTATAGTAACCTTCATCTGAATCTGCTGCTTCATCTTCACATATCTCACAATAAATTTCGATGTCTACATCCTCCTTGTACAAGAGTGTGAGAAAATGTTCATCGGATTCGGATATGTGCTTCACCTTATTTGGTATAGTGGCACAATGAAAACATACACCAAAGGAACACTTGGTACAGGTCAAGAGACTGTATTCTCTCTCACAGATGGAACCTTCTTCCATAACTAGAGGGGCTTCCTCAGATGGTAAGAATAAAGGATGTGGATGCATTTTATGAACGAATGGCTCGGAAACCAGGATCTGGCCTGCATTCGTTTTGAGGTTGATGATGTGTTGATTGTAGTACGCTATGTTTGTTTACTAATGAAATTTAGAAGGGAAAAAAGCTTTATGTCACTCTTAAGTCTCATTCTAGATGTTCTCTTTTTTTTTTTTGACTTCTTCGAAATGTTCATTTACCGAAACCTCACCAACATGTGTCTGATGAGTGATGATGCAATGAAACATTTCTTTTTTGAGTAAAAAAAATGATGACACTTTTATTTCAATGTAACTTAGGTCCTTAGTTATACATACCACTTAATAATATGCACAAGACAAGAGCAGATACAGAACATAATAGTCATAAGTTTTATAACTAGATATATACATTATAGTCATAAGTTTTATAACCAACTTTATATATATATATATATCCAAATAATGTCAAATTGTAATTATTATTAGCACACAGATGCTGACATGGATGCATTAAAGAGAAAATGCAGAATTAATATGTATAGATATGCAAATCTAGATTACTTTTAAGTCAAATATAATTTATTATCCAAATTAATTATTTTGGTCAAATATGATTTTATTACCTTTTAATTTGAGCAAGAATTCAAAATGTCTTTGTGTGTTTTTCTTATATATACAAGCAAAGGTGATAAGAAAATATTCAGTACGAAATAAACAAAACAATTCACAAGAAACATAAGTGTCACTTATCAAACTTTTTTTTTTTTTGAACTTAACATTTATTTATTAAACTTTACATCATGAAATCTGCTACTTTGGTTGTGGTTTCTTGTGTTCTCATGTTTCTCGTGCTGCATAGTACAAAAGGTAACATATACATATATATATATATATATATATATATATATATATATATATATATATATATGGTTTCGATTGAAAACATTTTGATGGTATACGTTTAATACAAACTTGTATTTATTGCGTATCAATTTTATTATATACCAGCTAATATTTTGTTGTTGATATAAAATAGTGGAGGCAGATTGTGCGCCACAACTTGATTACCTTGGCAGCGGAAAATGTAATCCAGATGCAAGGATAGCTTCCATGCAATGCGTAGCCGAGATTAGAGACAAATGCTATCCTCGTTGCAGTTGTCAAAATAACATTACTGGTGGACACCAGTGTACATGTTTTCATAAATGAATTATACAATGATATGTAAACTGTATCTTCATAACTAAAATATATTTAATAAAACTTAGATATTAATCCATAGTGTAGGTACGAAAAATATAATATATATATTCGTACAAATATAATATACACAATGACTGAATAATCGAATATTGATGAAGAATATTCTGGACATATGAATGATACATTAATCTATAATATTTCAGATCTATAAGTGGTGCATATTAATCTATTAGGAGAAGTGTTGTTTACATATAGATTCTCTTTTGGATATGTAAGTGGACCAAAAACAAAGATTTAAATCCGTATATGTTTCGTGACAAAAAAAAAATCCGTATATGTATTCATGAACAATGCATTTAATTTCACGTAATAGTTAAATCGTGTTAGTGTCTCAAATATTTTTTTGTTATTTGTTTGTGGCAGTCAATTAGACCTAATACATAATAACATGATGATTAAACCGGTATCAATATTCCCAGTATTGTAACAAACATTTGACAAGCATGTAAGATATTAAAGGGACAGAACATAAATATTCACAGTATTTTAACAAGCATGTAAGATATTAAAGGGACAGAACATAATGCTCTTGTTTGATTTCGAAACATCGTACAAAGTACAAATACAAGCGATCATGCATTCGTTGTCCTGTTACTTTCAGTTGTGTACCACAATCCTCAGCAAACATATACGCATACAGTAAATATATTGACCTGAAATAACTGAATTTAAAATATTGACCCCGTAATCTATACATATAAACGTCTATCGAATTATTCTTTCGTGCCTTTGTCATTTTGTATTTAGATACCAAGCAAAATTAACAAGATTATTTGTCTACTATATGGATGGTCTCGTGACAATATTAATTAAATGTAATCAGTTGAACCATTTTAAGTATAGTGACGGTTAACAATCGTTTAACGGTTAGGTATAGTAAAGAATTTGATTTATCCTTTACCCAAGGTTAAAGTAAACAGTAAAAAATTGAACTATTTGTTGTTGGGCCCACTTGAAAGCGGGACCCTCCAAAAATAATCGTATGCCACTTGGCATGGACAGCACACGGTATTCTTTAGTAAAAGGCGAAAGAATAGTTCGCTTTGTGCTCACCACATGGCTGCGTCCCTTTTTTAAAAGACGAGAGAGTTTCTATGTATAATACACCTTCTGCTGATAACTTCAATTAGTTTTGCGATGTGGGACGCTCAAACCAAAAGGCCAAAATGGCGTTTACTTATTTGCAACTCCTCGTGGGCCTTTTATGAACCTGTGATAATTTGGGCCGTTTTTAGTCGAGAGAAAACCGATTACTGAACCTGAACCTGAACCAATAATAGATTATTTCTTGCCAAAGAATCAGTAAACGGTTTTTTCTTCTAATATATTGCAACTAGGTGATTTTTCCATGCACATGCACGGGTATAAATATTTATAAAGTAAATATACTATAATAGTTAATTGCTATTTACTTTTAATTTTATATTAATTTATATTCGTATGCATAATTTTTATTAATAATATCATATTGTTTTAATTAGACATACGATTTTAGATATATTATAGGTTATCAGTTTTATTGGTTTTACAATCGATTAAGTTATCATTCGAATATATTGATTTACATTAATTTCTTGGAATTCAGTTATAATATTTTTTATTCTAAATATATTAAAATTTTGATTAAATTTCTTATTTGCATTTAGGTTGGTTGGTTGGTTGTCTTATATATGTAAATATATTTTAGGATGATCATTCATAAATTAAGATATATTGTGCTTAGAATGAAATAAAAGATAAACTGAAGTGTCGGATTCCAAATCAAATAAATTTATATAACGATGGTATTATGAAGTCTCATGCCTACATATATAAATTTTACAAAAGAAATAAATTGTAACAATTGGTTAATATTTTATTTTCATTTGTTAATACATTTTGAATCATCCTATAATTTATATTTATAAAACTAATTATTACCATAGAAGTATATATTCTTATTGAGTTTATATAAGTTGGATTAGTTGAGTTATTCATGTTGTGAGTATATTAAGTTTCATATATTGTTTCAAATTCATACTGAAATATAATTAACTTTACTATAGTTAAGTCATATCAAATTATTTTTATTTACCCATTAACGTGCATGTATTTTCATATATTTATCAATGATCAACAGGAAGTTACATAAATAACTAACTGATATATTTTTGGAAGCTTATGAACACATATCAATATCTACAGTAATTAAAATATTTTATAAATTTTAAATAATTTTATGCCTTAGATTTATTGAATGCTAAACTGAAATTTATTTTAAATAATTTTAAAAATCTGAATTCAGATTTACTTTTTTATTTTGATTATAGTTATGTTAAGTTCCACAAACATAAAAACATAAAATTTAAAAGGAAATTTAACATTAAGAAAACATATAATTTTAGTAATAATAAAATATAATATATCTACCTTGTTAAAGTATATCGTGTTATTTAATTAAAAAATATTTTATAATTATTTGATCAAAAGATGTTTACGGTTAAAATCTATTTTTCATTTTCTAATATCTCTTTAACATAAACAGTAAAAAAGTTGTGATTGTATTTGAGAAATTATATTATATAAGTAAAATATAATTTATAGATATTTTATGTTGTAATTGAAAGATACTGTAGTCAAATAAATATATGAAAATAACTAAAACATTTCAATAATACTTATTATAAACTATTTTAGTCAATTAAACATATATTTTTATGTTACTTAACTATTTTATGTAATCATTATCTTATGTAATCATCTAAGAAATATATAGCTATATAAAAATATTTCTATTACTTTGAAATTGTATTATTTAAAATCATGTTTTAAAATAAATAATATTTATTTTTCTAATATTAGGATTATCTATGTGAAATTTGCTTTTATGAAATCACATTATATATAAATATATATTTTCATCTAAGAAAATATAGATATAAATAAAGTATTTGATTACTTCAAAAGTATATTTATATTTTTTTAAATAGAATATTACTATTTTGTAAACTTTCCTTTTTAATGAAATCATATTATATAGGTATATATTTTCGATTTTAAATTTGCTTTTATACTTTATAAATGTTTCCTTTTTATTATACATGTTATTTGCAAAAATTTTAAAAGAAACTAAATAAAAAATCAATAAAAATATTTAAGTGTAATAATTTTATTTCATTAATGGTATCCATGTAATCAACCATCGTGAGAGTTAAGCAATGCTTCACTTTTTAAATAAAATATTACTATTTTGTAAACTTTCCTTTTTAATGAAATCATATTATATAGGTATATATTTTCGATTTTAAATTTGTTTTTATACTTTATAAATGTTTCCTTTTTATTATATATGTTATTTGCAAAATTTTTAAAAGAAACTAAATAAAAAATCAATAAAAATATTTAAGTGTAATAATTTTATTTCATTAAAGGGTATCCATGTAATCAACCATCGTGAGAGTTAACGTGAACGTGACACATAGGAAACTGACTTCTTAAATAATATTATAGAGATCTCGGGTCATGTTCTTTTTTGCTGTATGAGTTGGGAAGAATCCCATAAGGTGGATCAAAACTTTCATTTTTTCTTTGGACGTCAAACTACATGTGAAATCAATTTAGATATAATACAATACAAGTATACAACCACAGGAGGTGGATTTCATATACTAGTGTAATATTCTTGAAAATTGAATTATACTACCTACCTGCTATTGTAGTGCAATAAGATAAGAACGAATATGTCTCAAAGAAAGAACTTGTAGTCCTAGCAGATACGATAATCCCTGATCATTAAAAAAAAAAAAACTTGTTTGAAAATAATGAAAACTTTACTTCTTTCAAGTAGATCAAACCAGGTTAAAATAAATGTGCTTTTCAGAAAACCTTTTCAATCGGGTAGTACCTGATTGTATTGTTTCGAAAACCGAAAAAAATATACTTTAAACATTGCATATACTATATTAAGTTTTTGCACATGTCCAAATATTGATTAATAATATTCTAAAAAGAAATTATACATTACCGACATCTCGGGTAGTTTATATATACCTGATTAAGTGTATAGTAAGAACGAGTTATAAACCTGAATTTTGCAGATGTCATCATATGAATCATGAGTGTATACTACTGAAAAAGGCAATCTAGGTGAATGGCATATTCCATAAGATGATCCAAAATTCTAAGCATATTCACGTAAACTCCCCTTGATTCCAGCATCATCTGCTTCCACTTCCACTTATGTATATGTATAGAAGGTTTTTAAATAAAATTCCCAACATTCTCGTTATACTATACGATTATTTCCCTTAATTATGTGTTATTGTGTATTTTGTTATTCAGCATGCAATGTATTATAACTACGAAATAAATACGTGTATACCAAAATAGCATATTGCACCCATGATCCATCTATGATACAAAAGAATATCCTTTATAAACAACATTAACAAACAGGATATGTATTGATTCATTGTTTTAATAAGCTGTTTTCTTAGAAAAAATATGAAAAAGTTACCAGAAAAAATGGAAAGAACACTAAGATGGGGTTTCGGTGTATCTTTTTAAATGTTTTCATGACCATAGACAAACAAAAAGTAGCACAGATCAAACAAAATCTATAAATACCCCTAGCAAGCCTCCATTATTGAAACCTTCTCTTAATTTGGCAGAACACCGCAAATCAAAAGAGAATGGCCATCCCTTAGTTGAAGAAGAGAAAAACCTCTGATTTGTCTAGAGGTTTATATCTTCAGGGGATGGTCTAAAAAAGGAGATTACTATATTAATATCTAGTTAAAGTGATTTTGTGTTCTTGTAAGGAAAGTGTTTTAATATATGGAGCAATGAAGACTGCAGAAGGCTGATGATGGAGTGACAGCAAGTTTTCTTTATCTCCCTCTAGAAAATTGGGCAACTTCTATCCTTTGGCAAGCTTCGGTTCCCCTCGGAATCAGCAGATTATGAACTACGTACTTTGTAATATCTCTCTTCTCTATGTTATGTTTCTTTATCATGTTTGTAATGTATCCACTCACATGGCATGTTCTTTAATCTGCGTGAGGAATAAAAAGAATCGGATTTGAGACATAAAGTTCGAGCGTTTATTAGTTTTGTTGGAGAGAGTCTAATATATTTAGAGAATAGTCAGGCCAAGTTTCTTTTGTCAAAAGTTGTTTCCAAATCTCTCTTTAGAACAAGACCATGCAACTAACTAGCAGTCTAGCACTACACAACGTCTATGTTCAATTTAACTGAGTACTAAATGCTGAGGCATATAGCTTAGCAGTGGATTGGACAATTAATGAAGGATCTATTATATGAAATGATTTTCCAAATATAAAAGGGCTCTATTAAAATTCAAAGACAGAGGAGACTACATTAGATTAGATTACATTACATCACTTTATGTACCTAATACCAAACAAACCTAAATGTATCAAAGAGTGGTGCTATATATATAAATTGGTGACGAAAGAAAGATCTTCCTTGGATAACACGTCAAGACTCTCAATGCAAGGTTGTGGTCGTGCCACTTTAGCAATGGCCTTGTTCTCCTCTGGATTTCCTCATTCTCGACACACTCCAACTACCCATTCCACAAGCGTAAAGAGAGAGCAAGAACACTACAACAGTCTCTGCATTACCTCCTTGCTGGCTTCACAGTATTCCCCAGTGACCTACCACTTATATCTTCACCAGATGCACCTTTAGTGGCCAATGAACTGCTCACAATCTCTTCCATCTCCTTGAACCAAGGCCAATAGCTAGCTGATGTTCCACCACATTTCATTTCATCCCGTGCCGTTTACACTTTTACTAAGCTTTTCATACTTCTCCCTCACCGTCGAAGCAACATCTTCCTAATCACTTCCCCGTAGATTCTAACAAACACGTGATCGAACCAGACTTGAATCATAACTGGAATCATGAACCAATTTCTTATATTTAACGCAAATGATATTTACTTTAATAAATATGTTTGGAACAGATGCACCCGTGGCCTAATGGATAAGGCGTTTGACTTCTAATCAAACGATTGTGGGTTCGAGTCCCACCGGGTGTGTATGTTTTTCTTTCTTTTTGACTCTTTTTTTCTTTTATGTAAATGATAGATTTCGTTATTTTTTACATCGGTGACGTCAAATAATTAATTTAAATACGTTTTGGCTCTATTTAAAAATAATAATTTGCTGATATGTGAGAATCCTAAGCATCCTCTCCTCTTGAGTTATTTTTTTGAATAACATCATATACATATTTGCATACAGATCTACAAAAGAGTTACAAGTTAAGTCAAATTTATTGGAAGGTTAAGCCTCACATTATTTGCTGAAAGGTATACATAAGTCTACAGCATAGCCCGTAGGCAATAAAGGTTACAGGCTAGCGCAACAGGCCCGTGACATAAAAGCCTGAAACTCACATATTTTGTTTCTAACAGAGCTCAAGAACAACCAATGGACACAAGGAATACCGCTCATGTGTTCTTCTACTACTTCCTCGGTTTTGGTCTCCCCATCACAGCTTTAAACTCAGTGCATAAGAAGCTTGAAAACAGTGTCTTCGCTTACCAAGACGTACTCGTATCCAAGAACTTGAGCTCGGTTTCTGAACTCAATCATTTCTTGTTCCGGCACTTGGATTCCGACCAACACATTTGCACCTGCCCCACCCTGTTTTGAAAGAAGGAACCATTGAAGTTACAACAAAGCTTGCTTGTGGTGTAAATGGTGAACAGAAATATAAACCTCTGCGCGGTAATGGAAAAGGCTAATGTTCCAACGGGGACTGAAAGAGTCCAAGAAGTTCATCAGAGCACCAGGTCTCTCTGGGAAGGTGAACTGGCAGAGAACCTCTTCTTCAACACTTGATCTTCCACCCATCTAAAAAAAATATACAAAGTGTTGTAATTCACATATCCAGCTCGCATCAATCAACGGGAGTTATCAACTTAAGGGACGCACCAAGTAACGCAGGTGATCTTTTACTAAGTCACTGGTCGTGAGGTTCCTAGTTCTGAGCTGAGAAGATTCCATTCTCTTCTCTAGTGCTTTCAGCTCTCCGGCTGTGTGCACTCCAACACTAACAACCATCAACACACAAAACTGTGCGGATTAGAAGACTAACAACGAGAGAAGGAACTTTTGCAGGAAAAGACTTACCTGTATAGTACAACAGATTCCTTTTCCGACCCACATCTATACTTGAACTCAGTTATGTTCACTGGTCCAACCTGCATCGACCAAATATGTTTATATTAACGGGATTAACCGCTACATGCTGTAATACCAAACAACGCACCAATTCACAGAACTGCTTAAAGCTTCCAGGTTTTTCCGGCAAGATAGTAGCAAGAACAGCCTCCTGTTGCCTACCGACGTTGGCGAGCTCCGTCACAATCCTCAGCTTGTCAAAGTTCATGTTCGCACCACTGGTTATGGCTACAACATTCACGTCCTTTAGACCGTAATACTTACAGTACGCTTCAGCTCCCGCGATCGCAAGCGCACCTGCTGGTTCTAATATGTTCCGTTGCTCCTCAAACATATCCTGTAGAGACAAGTATATGATCATCTACAACAACAATGCGCTTGTGTCACAAGCTTTACCTTTATCGATGCACAGATAGCATCACGAGTGACGAGCACAACACCGTCCACCAGCTTTCTGGATATACGAAAAGTCTCTTCACCAACTACTTTGACTGCTACACCATCTGCAAAACCCCCAACCTGGTCTAGTATCACTCTCTCGCCGTGATGCAGCGACAATGCCATAGTGTTTGCATCAGCTGGCTCTACACCAATGATCTTCACCTGCATCCCCCCACAAAAATCCACAATAAGGTGACAGAAGCTGTGACAATACCTTACTAAAGCATCCACATGTACCTCGGGACAAACTCTCTTCACATAAGAAGCAATACCAGCTATCAAACCACCACCACCAATGGGGACAAATATAGCATGTAACGGACCTTTAGCTTGCCTTGTGATCTCCATCCCGACAGTCCCTTGTCCGGCGATAACATCAGGGTGATCAAAAGGAGGTATAAACGTCAAACCTTCTTCCTCAGCTCGTTGCTTAGCAAACGTCTGTGCTTCGTCATACGAATCACCAACAAGAACAACCGTCGCACCCAAGTTCTCCACAGATTGCCACTGTTATTTTTTTGTTTTGTTTTCACACACCAATCAGACACTAACTTCAGATGAAAACAAATATACAAAGACATCACCTTGATCTCTGGAGTTGTGCGAGGCATAACAATCACAGCTGTGCAGCCGAGTTTAGCAGCAGACAAAGCAACTCCTTGAGCATGGTTCCCAGCTGAGGAGCAGATCACTCCTTTCGCTAATTGCTCAGCTGGAAGCTTCACCATCATGTTGTAAGCTCCACGAAGCTTAAACGAGAACACCTGAAACCCTCATCAACCCCACACACACACACTTAAACATAGCCTCAAATTCATAAACGACTCAGCAAAAATCAATGTTCTAAAAATCGTTATAGTCAGCAAATCAGTTATAAACGTAACTATATTCTAAACAACTTTTTTAAAAAATTATCTAAACGTTTTAAAAATCGGCTTAAGCTCCTGACTAAACACTATTCATATGCCTAACAACCGCCTGGCATAACAACCGCCTAACAACTTACAGGTTGTAAGTCTTCTCTCTTGAGGAACAAGCGAACGCCTAACCTCTCCGAAAGCTTCTTCGCCAAGTGGAGTGGCGACTCGATCGCCACGTCGTAGACCTTGGTGGAGAGTATATTCGTAAGATACTCCATCGCCTCGGCGATGCTCCCGTTCTCGGGATCGCTCGCGGCGCGCTCGGGAACCGCGCCGAGGTAACCGGCGGGGTACTGCAGCGAGTTCGGAGAGACCTTGAGACGCGGCGGCGGAGGAGAGTCCAGAGGAGGAGGAGCCGCCACGGAGGTTGTTTCGTCGTCTCGGGTGAGAACGGCTAAGGGAGAGACGTGGTTTCGAGGTGGATTGGTTTTTCCGATGATGACCGGTTTAAACCGGAGGTTGCCGCGGCGATTGCAAGGAGGTAGGGGAATGTGGTGAAGGTGATGGGGTAGCATTTGGGTACGGAGAGAGGAAGGAGCCGTTGGAAGCCTGACGGAATCCATGGCTGCTTTGTTTAGAGAGAGAGGGAGATTGTGGTAGGTGGTGGCGGCGGCAATAAAACTATCTGTGTGACTGAGATCGATTTAAATGGAGAAACATAATCGATTTAAATTATTTTATTATTAATGTTAAATTTTTTTAAGAAAAAAACAAATAATAATGTATATTTTCTCTTTTGTCTCTCTACCTATCGTATACTCATGTAATCATCATCCTCTCTTGATGAAGTAAATCAGAATCCTGTTCTGTATAGTAAAATTTCATGTGTATATGTTAAATATTTGGCATTTTTGATATTATGAAGGTGCGTTTTCTTGTTTCTCTAGTGGCATCACATGTGATAAGATGTCAAATCATATAGTATCGTTTTGTAATGAAAACTCATAAGAACCCAAATGTTTGGTAACTTTACTCGTGTCTTGTTAGGTACAGCTTTAGATAGATTGGGATCACACGTAGAGCGGCCGCAGCTGCGCAAGAGCACCTGTTGGTTTTAAACGTTTTTATCAGGTGTTACTTCTTCGATGTTATGATTAAATGGACACATAACTAATTTCGACAAAGAAAGAAAGAAAACTACATTTCTAAAAAAAAAGGGAAAGAAAGAAAGAAAACTACCATTCCTTTACAAACGTATAATTTTTTAAATATTTTAGTGCATCATGCATTGCATAACGACAAATGCATGTGGTGGAACATCAACATGTAGTAGGAAAAGGATGTTCCCTAGTGGTTCCACCTTGATTTCTTCACTAGTTTTATTTTTTAAATTTTAGATAATTCGAATTATAATCACCACTAAGTGTCACTTCTTATACACATTGACACTGTTTTTGGTAAAGGTGTAACGAAGCTAGGTGTGGGTGTAAAGCGGCGAGAGATTCTGAAATCCTAAACTTGTGGATGAGAATTCCAATTTTGTCATTTTCCCTCTATCTCTCTCTCTCCCACACTTACACAATTGTGCTCAAAACTCAGAAGAAGAAGAACGACAAGAATGAGAAAGTTTGTTTGACTCTGACATAACAATCGGTTTAAGCGTACTCAGAAACATCGAAACAAAAAATGATCTTAACAATGAAACTCCTTCACCCTCTCTTCCTCCATTCCCTTGACATCAAGCTCTGCTTCTCTCTGTTCACCATCACGTATTAAATAGCACTTGTACGTTTTAAGTCAATTAACCAAGGCACGGAATCAAGCAAAAGCATTGTAGAATTTTGATCAGAGCTACGGAAGACTAAACTGTATTAGAAGAATCTGTTTAGTGGATAATACTAGCTAGTCCAGACCACTTTTCATCTCTTATTCTTCTTCTCTGTTCCTAGACTTTTGTACTTTGCAAAACATCAAATCAAATTCAATCCCATAAGGTTCCAATTAGATGAAGTTACAAAATGTAAAACTACCTTCCAAAGATGATTGGAGGGTTCATAATCCATCCAATACATCAGTGACTCATTGATTAAAAGTTGTAGAGGTCAAGGGATTAGCAGGCGTCTTTGCCTGACCGCCTCTTGCATTAGCCACCCCGTGGACACACTGATTAAACAACAAATATGTTAAATGATTCTTACTGGCTTTCGAAATGTCTTGATCTCGTCACTGCTAAAACCAGGAGGCCTGATATTCCAGTTTCTTTCTACATTTAAGGAAAAGAGATACCAAACTAAGTGATATATGCTATAGGTTATTGATGAAAGAAATCAACTACTCGTTAAGTGAAAATCAAGGCGTGAGAGTGAGAATAGTACTCTGTTCTGCGGTGAACACGCAAAATGGAGAATATAAAGAGAGGTTATTGCCAAACAAGTACCTTTCTGATTTACTGGCATCAGGGCCGCGGTGCTAAACACTAATCCTTTACTGTTGTCTACGGAAACTTAATCGTTTTAGAGTTTGTGTGCTTCTCTCTTTTTCTCAAGTTCGGAGTTTTGGCTGAGATTTTGCTTGACAGTTTGTTAGGTTTTTTTACCATTTTTGGAAACTCTTCCTTGGAGTTGAAGAAAGGTAAAAATGGAAGAGATTAGAGAGGGAAACGGGTTTGAACTTATGTAAAGTGAAGTGTAAAGATCTTGAAGCAGCGGGAGCCCAGATTGCTGATTTAGAGATGAAATCAGATGGTGTTCGTATGGAAATTGAGAAAATTAACTGAACTTCCTGATTCTTAAGAAAGTCTAGTTCTTTCTCTTTTTCTCACCACTTCCACAGGAAATCTATCGGATCTCATCTCTAAATCAGCAAACTGAACTTCCGAATCTGTGATAAAATTGCAAGTTATCTGACGGTTGAGAAGGTGTTTCCAGTGGCTAAAACGCCGGAGAGATTTGTAATGTAGTGAATGTGAAGGGAAGACGTATCGAGTTTATACAAGATCTAGCGAACCGGAAATACCGGTACGGGATTATACTTCTAAACCGTATTTAAGATAACCGCATGAGGAGGAATAACCACATGCCATGTTTAGGCCTCGACTCGTACTTTGCTTTGACTCTTCCCTTCTTGTTAGGCCTTTTAACGTCCTTTTTTACTTATTACATTTAATATCTTTATGTAGAGAGAAGGATATAAACATGCATAATATGGAGATATATGTAGATAAACTCTTACGGTAAAAAAAATATAAATAACGTTACGATCAAGAACACATAAAGATCTATAACTTATAATTTGTTTAAAATATAATCTCGTTTAAGAGAATACATACATCAATGTTCATTCGACTTGATAGGATTAAATCTTTTCTTCAAATTACCAATCTGATCAAGACTCAACCCAAAAGCTTTCACAAGCAACTCCTCATTGATCCCTGACCCAAAAACCAATGATGGTATCTTCTGAATCCCGGGGCTTTGGCTATTAAGTCCGCCTAGAATCGTGGCCGTAACATCTCCCACGTTCATCTGAAAATGCACAAGCCCTTTTGGGTACACCATCATCTCTCCTACAAAACAACCCATATATAGTTTTACATGTCAAGCATAAAACCAAACACTATAGAGAAAGCTCTCTGTGATGAAAAATTTACAAAATAACATATGAATAGATCTCCATATCACAGTTATAACACCACTTTTGTCAAAAATAAACAGTTAATTATCATTAACAATACCCTATACCTATATCATTTTTTACTAGATAACGTTATCCTATGATTGATTTATGTGTATCTACGAAGTTATTATACGAACTTGGGGGGATTTTATTGTTTAAATATACACAAAGTAAAATTCTTGAAAAGTCCTTAGCAAAAAAAAAAAAAAAAAAACTTGGGGGGATTCATATGTAAGTATGGATGATATTAATATCTATGCATTGGAGATTTTCATCATATCTTAAAAGAAAAAATATATTAAATTTCCATCTCTTTCACGGTAACAAAATTTCTGCCGCCACCACTAAGAGGGGAGGTGCACTCAATGCCCTACAATGTAAACAAAGGCAAAATCAATGGTTTATTTAATAACTATATATAGGTGTTGTTCGTTTGTTTATCTGGGTGATCCATCTGGATGAAGATTCAAGTTGATGTTCGTTTTATACATTAAAATGCTACATCCAGATGGATCATCCAACTGCATTTATAAAAATTCAGCTCAAATTTTCATTCAAATAAGGGTGAGTCTTAACGGATCATCTGGGTGAAGGTGAGTCTTCACCAAAAATTTGATAATTTTTTTTGTCAAAACAAAAAAAATTCCCGCCAAAACCGAAAAATGCAATTTTCTATCAAAATCGAAAAACACAATTTCTCGTCAAAACCGGGAAAACGTAATTTCCCACCAAAACCGGAAAACGTAATTTCCCGTCAAAATCAAAAAAACGCAATATCCCCCAAAATTGTTCGTCGAAATCGGAAAAAGACAATTTTCTGCCAAAACCGGAAAACACACATTTTCCCACCAAAACCAAGAAAACACAATTTCACTCCCAAAACCGAAAAATGTAATTTCCCCCCCAAAACCGAAAACACTATTTCCCGTCAAAACCGGAAAAATACAATTTCTCATCAAAATCGGAAAAATACAATTTACCGCCAAAACCGGTAAAACGTAATTTCCCACCAAAACCGAGAAAACGTAATTTTCCGCCAAAACCAAAAACCGCCATTTCCCGTCGAAACCGGAAAATGCAATTTCCCGCCAAAACCGGAAAAACGTAATTTCCCGCCAAAACTGAGAAAACGCAATTTTCCGCCAAAACTGAGAAACGCAATTTCCCACCAAAACCAGAAAACACAATTTCTCGTCAAAACCGGAAAAATGAAATTTCCCGCCAAAACCAAGAAAACATAATTTTCCGCCAAAACCGAGAAAACACAATTTCCCGCCAAAATCAAAAACCACTAATTCCCGTCAAAACCGGAAAACACAATTTCTCGTCAAAACCGGAAAACATAATTTCTCGCCAAAACTGGGAAACGTAATTTCCCGCTAAAACCGGAAAACACAATTTCCCGCCAAAACCGGAAAACACAATTTCTTGTCAAAACCGGGAAAACGTAATTTCCCGCCAAAACCAAGAAAATGCAATTTTCCATCAAAATCGGAAAAACGCAATTTCCCGCCAAATTGAAAAAATGCAATTTTCCGTCAAAACCGGAAAAACGCAATTTCCCGCCAAAACCGGAAAACACAATTTCTCGTCAAAATCAGGAAAACATAATTTCTCTTCAAAATCAAAAAAATGCAATTTTCCGCCAAAACCGGGAAATTGTAATTTTCCGTCAAAACTTAGAAAATGCAAATTCCTGCCAAATTTTTTAAAACAAATCTATTTTCATTATTTTAGTAAACAAATTCATTTCGATGTAGATGCAAGTTGAAAAAAAACAAACAAACAAACGTAGTTGCATTGAGATGATTCATCTAGATGGATAAACGAAATACAAAGACGAACAATATCCAGGTGGAACATGTAGATAAGACATCTAAATAGACTATCTGGATGCATCTTTCAGATGTACAAACGAATAGGGCTATATTTGCTTAGAGCATCAACATCCACCATTCACCGTAAGAAAAGCCTCAAAATATTATATTCTTTACCCACCCATTGTGTAACCTTTTTGTTGTCTTTACCTCGTTACCTTCTTCTGAGTTTCCTACATTTATTCTTCGTTACCAAGGAATAAAAATAAATATATAAATAAACTGAAACATGCTTCATTGGTGGAACCCATTCGAACCCACTTATCATCGTAAGCGCTTTAGGGTTAGTAGACGAAATGGACCACACTACCTCAAAATATCAACTTTGGTTAAGCTTACGTAATCAAGATGGAAGAATAGGTTTACATGTTTAAATGTGTATATGTGAGATCGTGATGGATAGAGAAAGATTGGTCAAGCTATACTCTATAGCCTGTATTGGGGAAGTAGTAAAGTACCAAGTCGTAAAGAGTGTTCGGTTTTCTTGTTATAGATTAGGTTAATAGATGCATCAACGGTCCATTTTTTTGGGTCAAATTAACAATAAATGACGTCGAAATTATTTTAGGCAGACCTGATGCAACTTCGTTAAGGCGTCACACGAAATCAAGTTTGGTGAATAACCAAAACAAGAAAATAAAACCAAATCCAAGCTTACAAGGGAGTAGTTTGTCTCTGTTTAGTTTTCTTTTTCTTTTCTTTTTTTAGAAATGCCTACGTACAAGGATATCAACGTTACCAAAACCAGTTCTTATTGTGTTAAAAAATGGTTGTGTTTTTACTCGTGAATCTTGTGCGTTTCCTAAACACAACTAGAAAATGAGAGACTCAAAATACCAAAATAATTCAAGATATTACATACGCAATCTAGCAATTGAAAGAAAAGAAGTAATATTCAATGTAAGAATGATTATAGAAAACAAGTTGTGCTTCGTATTCGGAAGAAGACATCCACTCATTAAAAGTCATTTCGGCTCCTTTTGTGGTCGTCCTAATGGCTCCACTTCTAGATATAGGCAAGCCTCCGCTAAAAAAAAAACCTTGTGTTTTTGTAAATTTCAAATTATTATTACATTTTAAATGGTTTGTAATAGTTGAAACAAGTGTGTTTAGATGTTCACTAAAGTATATATATGGTTGGTGTAGTGGACTTGTACACAAAATGTTAAACAATAAAACAAATCCATTATGAGATCCAGTTAAAAAGATATAACTAGGAGATCACCACTCGGCACCCGACCACACCCCACCACGACATATACTAGTGGCCTACCAAGTTAATGGCATTTTTCGTAATATTCGTAAATACAAGGGCATTTACGTTACCCCAAACTCTATAAATATATACAAAGACAAATCTCCAAAACTCCACAAAAATCTCCAAAGACATTATTTACACAGAAGGGATCACAAAGTTAGGGAAAAAAATAAATATAAAGATGGGGAATTGTATAGTAGTGGAGAAGAAAGTGATAAAGATTATGAGAAATGATGGAGAAGTAGTTGAATACAGAGGTCCCATGCATGTTCATGACATCCTCACCCAATTCTCTGGTCACTACTCTCTCTTTGATTCCCTGTCCAACAGTTATCATCTTCATCCGCAAGCCAAGCTTCTGTGTGGTCGTCTCTACTATCTCCTGCCAAAGAAGACGACCACTATCAAGAATAAGAAGACGAAGAAGGAAGTCAGGTTTGCAAATACAGAGGTAGAAAAAGAAGAAGGAGACAGATTAACATATTGTGGTGACAACACTACGGAGAAGAGTCCTAGTGTGGTGAGAGTGAAGATGGTTGTGAGTAAGCAAGAGCTCGAGAAGCTGCTTCAAGGAGGTCCAGTTCATGAAATGGTCTATAGAAGTATTGCTAAGCAACATCTGTGCCATGATGATGATGATGCTGAGTGTCTTAGAGGCTGGAGACCTTTGTTAGATAGTATTCCTGAATCTGATTAGCATATATAGTTGTCCATATCTTCCATAATATATATGACACATACATAGATATACATACATAACAGAGACTCAAAGCTTGTTCAAGAGAGGAAAGAAAGCATGTAATACATAAAAGAAAGAAGTTACAAAAAGTTACATAAAAGAAAGCCTTCTTTCTTAGAAAGTATCAAAGTTTGTATTAAAACCGAAAATGTGAATATTTGCTATGTTGAATGTTCCAAAAAGGATGCGTGAGTGCTTGTCCTGGTTAATTTCAAAGCCTATAGGCTTATGATAGGCATCTCTAGTGGCTTCCAGAGCATAGTTCCCATAGTGGAGGGAGAATACTGGTGATGTAAATATCCATTCTGTTTTAGTACTAAATATTTCATATGTTCATCATAATGTCCAGTTATTATCAACAGTTCAACTCATGGTCGATATGCAACGTTAGAGACATGAGAGCAAATATAAAATTGTGCAACAGAATAATACAAAGCTTAGATGAGCCTTCACATGTTAATAAGCTAAATTGACTAAAAAAAATCAATTGGTAAATATGAAAAACCAAAGTGATGTATAGAAACAATTGGACCCTCTGTAAGATTACTCTTTAAGGAGGAGGCCTTTTTCAGATTTGGTAAAAAGAATAATCATCTCTTTAACAATCTGAGTACATCTCCAACAAGATGTAGCGATCCTGTGACCAGAACCTGTTGCATGGGAAAGAAAAACACACAAGTAAGACGATGCCAGAGAAGTTAATGCTCTGTTATATACTCTGAAGAGTCTTAAGTGAATAATGACTTTTACCTCTAGTTTCAGCGAAGGGTTTCGGCGTACGCAGTCTCGTAGCCAGTTTATGGTCAACGGAAGTGAAGGCATAACAGCGCTTGAAGTGATATGTGTCCCCCCTGAAGGTCCACCACAATGAGGTGCATCTCCACACAGGAAATCATGAGGTGGCAAAGAGGTTATTCCATCAGGGTTCAGTGTATGGTGATCAAGCGCAGCATCTGTTCCTTGGATTGATCTCTCCCACAGTTTCTGTAGTCTGAATTGCCAAGTCAAATCCTTTCTACGTGTATCTAAAGGGATTGCTGATGCGCCTGAAATGACTTTGTTGTAGGTTGACATGGTCGGAACGAACAGTGCTCTTGAGAAATGAGTGCCTGAAAGTATTTCATTCACCAAACATATTAATTAAAAACTACAAAACAGAGTATACTCTGTTTTCAGACTACCTGAGGAAGCGCAAGTGGTGACAAGCTTCGGAAGTAAAACTTGAGGGTCTCTCACTTCCATGCAGTTGAACAGAAGAATCTATTAACACAGAAAGAAGTCTTCACAAGTCAGATCAAAGTATCAAATACAAAATTTTCACTAGCAATTGTTACCTGCTTGGAGACTCTGTTTAAGTCTCTACCAAACTCCCCATTTCTCCTGTAGCCGTTGACAGGAGTGGATAAGCTTTTGTTTCCTCTGACTGCAGAAGAGAACCATCGGCCACAAGCCTCCATGCTCTCTGGACTGTGAGCTCCATCCAAGTAAAAGATCAGATCACCGCATGGAGTTTTCATCGAGTCCTGTTGCTCTGATACTAGATCATGAACGACTTGGGCTCTCCCATGAAGACGTGCCGTTGCCAGACCACGGCAAAACGCTACCGGCATTTCAGTTTCATTGCTTCCCTGTGAATAAGAAATAACAAACAAGATTCAGCAAAGAAAGTCCTTAGAAGTTTTGATAAAGGTTTAATGACCAAGAGTAAAACCAAACATTTGGAAATATCTTGTCCCAGTTCCCAGTTCTTTGAAGCCAGCATCTTGAAAGAGAAACAGCAAGACCTGCATTTACAAGCTGATGATCCCCAGACAAGCCAAGTTCAATTCCGTCCAACTTTTTAAGGTCAAGAGGTGCTATTACTTCCAGAGGAACCTACAACGCAGGTTAAACAGCAAAACTAAATCACAGACGAACACGAGACCATGACAAGGCTTTGTAACCGTAAACACACTACTTCTAAAAAAGAGAATCAAAGACACCAAGGAACCAAAAATAGGCCTCTGGTTGTGACTTATAGAGCAACCCTACACTCTCCCCAACCCTCCTACATTTCAAGCCTCTCCAATTTATAATAATCCCACTCACTAATACACATGCTGAGACTGCCTGATAATTCGATCAAGTCTTATCAGACCTATCATTTTGTACTTTTGATTAATACAGTCGAACTAATTGTGGGAGTACTTGGGAAAAGAATGACATAAAATAAAATAAAAAGTGAAATGAAATAGTAGTTACCTTAAGATTACTAGCTGTTTCTTGAAGAACATCCATTGCTTCAGAGAGTTGTGGTACTGTGAAGGCCGGGATTTGAGGCTTTCATTGGCATTACAAGAAAACAGCGCATATCAGAGAATATATATAACATGAATCTGCCAATTGGAACAAATATCTTGCATTTATAGAGATAAAGAAAACATTTCTCGAAATAGTTTATAAAGTCAAAAGGTACCTTGAAAATCCCAGCCTTATGAAAAGCAATGTCAGCTAACGTATGTCCTGTGTAGAATCAGTATTGAGATATTAGAGTTACCAAAATAAAGCGTTAGAAAAAAAAAAAAACAGTTGCCAGATGATCATGGGATAAATAGTGTGGCATATACCCAATATATCCATATGATCCATCCCAAGAGAAGCAATGCCGCAGACAACAGGCTTTTGAATCTGTAGTTCACATTTTTTTTCTATTTTAATGGAAAACAGATGTTCAACATTAAATAAATAAGACAGGAAACTCAGGAGGTAAGAAACTCGAAAGATGCTTACAACGTTTGTGGAGTCAAGTTTCCCCCCAAGTCCAACTTCAATGACAGCAACATCAACCTATCAGGAAAATGAACATTCAGTATTAGCCAGATACATAAGATATCAGTGCAATGTATTTGATCAGTGATGTACCTTTTCACAAACAAAAATCTTAAATGCCAACACTGTGAGGAACTGAAAAAGAGGAGGCATGGTAACACCATCTACAGATTTCTCCTGCAAACAAGAAGCTCACGATTAGATATCTACACTGTTTGCTCATAGTCTACACCGTAGTTAATATCCAATCATACATCTCGCACTGGAACCAAAAGCACTGCACATTAAAAGAAAGAGTATATTACCTTCAGTAACTTCCAACATTCCCAAAAATACTGCAGAAACTTTTCCTCAGATATATCCAAGCTGGGAAAGAGAAACAGCATTTCAAATAGGTCTCGGTGTTCATGTAGCATTGAACATCAATATACTGATGAACTCACCCATCTATTCGGAATCGTTCCCTCACATCCATCAGATGAGGAGATGTAAACAATCCTGTTCGAAACCCACAGTTACGTAATATTGCCTCACAGAAGACACATGTTGAGCCCTGATAAATAAATACACAATCTTCAAAGGCAGACCAAGAAAATCAGAAGCTGCATGAATACACAACCTACCTTTCCCTTCGTTCCAGCGACATGAATAACTTTTAACTCTTTTATTTTATCCTCCAGGCCCAAAATCTGTATTGTCAAAAACCAAAACTTTCAGTATTTAGAGTAAGTCACATAACATTCATGTCACAATTAAGTATTGAAAATATTCTCAATAGTAACAAAGAAAATGTTGACTGTGTAAATGGATGTTGTCACCTTGAGATATGAGACGACTTGCTCAAGCTTGTCACGACTTCCTACGGTAGGTGAGCGGTCGCCACGTCGACGAGAAATAAGAGTGGAGAGCGCGTCCATGGCATCATCATAAGAAGTCAAAGCTGCACTTTCTGCCTTCTCTTCCTTGGCACCCATATCAATGGCAGAATTCTCCACGACCTGTACTGATTTGCTCGAGTACCTAAGCTCTAGAGACACCAAACAGAACAATAAACACCTGTTGAAACAAGAGTAAGCAAGTGGAATAGTGTATATACTTACTACTGTTGAAATAAACACGATCCCGAGGGCCTGGAGTTAAACTGTAAGATCCAGGCGTTGGTTTAGTGAAGAAGGATTCTCTTTTGTGAGAAAAGAATGGAACTAGAGGTGCTCCGCACTTTAGAAACCCGTTCACATAAATGAGCATTAGGGAACGTCAAATCTACAACAAGAATACGCTTTGATAAATTGGTAAATTTCTTCTTGTTTACCATACATGTCATGAGCATTGTTCAATCTCAAAACTCAACTTTGAAATCAAAAGCAGAACACAGTAAAGTTGTCTACTTTAAGCATTCATTAGCAGTCTCAAAGTCTCAAAAATGGGGATGCTAAGATTCAAGAAAACTACATAGATAAAATCTAAAAATAGAAAACCTATAAAGAGGAACACTCACATCTATCCAGGCCTCAAAACCATAAAAGACAGGAACACCAATAGATTCAATTTAAACACTTTCCTTTCATCAGATAATAAGCTAAGTAATAGAAGGAGAGAGAGACTAACACCAACCATGGAAAGCTTCAATCACTTTCTAAGACTCTTTGTGTGGCTCTTCTTATTGCAACGTATATGAAATCGCTTCCAGAATTTGTGAAATGCTAAAACAAATCGGGAAGGATGATGTTTTTAGGGTTAGTGGGGGGGGGGGGGCTCGCTCACCACTCAGCAGCCATTGCCGAAAAGGGAGAAAGACGACAGCTCCACTCTGCACCACCACCACCACCTACCTTGATTTTCGAATCGTCTGCGTCATCCTCCTTAATTTAAAGCCATATATTAATCATCTTTTTATATTTTTTTTACGCTCAGAAACAGAGTTTTGTTTTTCCTTCCGACAAGAACTATTCCAAAAACCAAACCAAGTTTTATTATAACTTGGAGCCCATAGGAACGGATCCGGACTGAACCTAAGGCCCAAATGCCTAATGAGGAAACCCACATTGAACCTCGGAAATTCTAGCCACTCACGTGCCTTTCTTGATGAAATTCATTTTCAATAACATTTAGAAAAAAACCACAAGAATACAATAATAACTTTTAACTTGAATGGGAAAAAAACTGGAGTCACGAGAAAGAGATAGGACTAAAAGCAGCAACAACACACATGTGATACGTTCGTTATCACAACTTTTCCTCCTCGCTCTCCTTCACATGCACAAGATTGGAATCATGAAGTCTATATTTGTACCACTTTTGATCAATATATTTATTCCATTATATGCATAAATCGCGATTTAGTTTGCCAAAAATAATCAATAACAGGAGAAATATGTTTTAAGAATTTTGTTTTGGAAATTGGACTATATATATGTCCTCACTCATATATCCTTGTTATTCATAGTGAGCTTAGTCTGCAAAAGAAAATACGTGAGCTTCTTTACAGTCAGTTTCTGTTGTCTAAAATGTCAACCAATCTTAACACCATTGTTCTCTCCATCGTTATGTTACATCTTGGTCTGACTGCTCAAATGCATGTAAGTGTTTGAACACTCTTCTATTTTTTTTAAAATAAAATGTTAAATTTGATCAACATAAAAAAATGTAACATTGGAATTTTAACACTCTTCTATTTAGGATCGACGTAATTACTTTTTTCCAATTCTTCAAAATCATCAAACTTTGTATTATTTTCATACGTCTTGATTACAGCCAATACACTCGGAGTCTCCTGCCCCACAACCACATCCACCACAGTCCCAACCGCAACCACCGCATCACAATAGCTCCCAAGTGAGTTTCTACGGCTTCACTACTCACTAAAAAGAGTTTCATGAAATCCACACAACCCCCTTTTGACTCCCTTTGAACCTTCTTGTTGATTTTGACAGTACGGTACTACTGAAGGCAGTCTTCAACCCCAAGGTAAACCAATTAATGACTAGCCTAGTTTTCAATAAATTGTTTGCGCTGAATGCGAACTTAAATCCATTTTTTTTTTAATTTACTGTACTAGAGTGTGGGCCACGGTGTGGAGATAGATGCTCGAATACACAATACAAGAAGCCATGTTTGTTCTTCTGTAACAAATGTTGTGCCAAGTGCTTGTGTGTGCCTCCAGGTACTTATGGCAACAAGCAAGTCTGTCCTTGTTACAATAACTGGAAGACTCAGCTCGGTGGACCCAAATGCCCTTGATTTATCTTCTTAATGCATAACTCCATGTAGTTTGTTAAACTATCTATACCATAATGTATTGGACTCATTGCCGTATTGGCATATTCACATCAATAGGACCAAGTCAAAAGTGCTTTGATGCTTACTTGTACTTTATAAAGACTGAGTGCAAATAAAATTTTTCTTATAAAGCTATGCATCTTTAACGTATAAAACTTGCAAGTGTTGGCTTCTGGTCTTTAAAGCATGATTAATCTCGGTTTCTTAGCCGGAGTTCTTAACTTATGATTTAACATTTTTTTGTTTTTACATTTTTCTGCTAAGAAACTGCATTATCATGGTAACAGCCACAATAAATGTGGAGGCAAATTGGCATCTTCCTCTTCCCTGTGTCCTCGCAACTTGGGAGTCCAAACTTGAGACAACCTTTGTCTGTTTGACATATTATCAAAGGCATTGGCACAGTCATTTTCACCATGCTTGTTAATCATTCATGTACACACCTAAACTATTAGACATATTTTCTCCAATTTTTATATTGTCCTACTTATAGGTTTGATGGGAGCTGATTATGGATTCATAGGTGTACCATCTATTTATACAAATATCATTAGCGGGTTGAAGACAAGTAAATACATTGGCCATATAATTAGTCAATAGTGAAAGTATTTCCTAACTGTCTTGGTCAACAAAAATTGTCTTTGTACAGCCTGTGAATCGATTATGAGTTTCCAGATAATCCTAACGCAATTAGTGAATTTAAAGTCTTTGTATATATCTCTTATATACCAAAAATGACTTTCAATTACTTTGCCACCATTACTACTAAATCAAAACCCTGTTGGATGGATGTAATCTCAGTTGAGAATTAAGCTTACTGGAGATATATTGGACAGTAAGACGAGTATTTTGGGGACAAACTGTAACGGACACCGTGAAAATCAGATTATGAAGTGAAGCTAATAAAGCCTGAATACTAACACAATTAGTGAACTGAATGTCTTTGTGTCTCTCATATACCAAAATGTTGAGACTTTCAGTTACTCCGGTACAATTTATATTGAACCAAAACCCTGTTGAGGAGAGCTCCTCCGTTCTCAGCTATACATTGGAAACGAGCGGTGCACGTTAGACGATTGCAACGCACGATAGTAGCGGTTGACGATGATGGGAACGGATCCGTAGGTTTCACTGAGTTCTCGTGATGATAGATCTACAGCGACGATCTTCCTCTATATATGTTTCACTCTTTCTGTTTTTTTTTTAGGTTATCACAAAATTCTTTTTGCTCGAACCTTTGAATGAATAAATGAGAGTGATCTTTCAAATTAATTACGTCTCTTTTTGTTTTTAAATTACTTAGTTCAGGATTCTAACTGTTCGTGTTAAAATGATTTGTAAAAATCTAATATCAAGAAAAAAACAAGAATAATTATTTAATGACCAAACATTTTTTTTCTATTTGGAGAATCTAGTTGAAAATATGTCAAGGTCTAATCATTTCTTTAATCTTCTAAAACGATGTATTTAGATTTGAGAATTTGCAGAGATTGCAGCTTCTTATAGTTTATTGTCGTACTCAGAAACGAGTGTTTTTAGTTCTTTTAATAGAGCTCATACCATGTGAGTAGGCGGCAGCATTATATTATTAAAACATCGCCATTAGTTATTAGAAGATAACGATGAACAAGTTTTATATATATTTTCTATTGTCTTTTCATTATCAAAATCAACATGAAGATTATCAAGAGTTGGAGGTGGTCGTCAATAAAGGACCGGTGGAAGCAGGAAGCCTTTTATTATGACACCAACAATAATTGTTCATGCAAATTGGCGGTTTCCCTGTGCTCGCACAATTTGGAAATTTATAGTCCACGCAATCTTGGTCTGTTCGACACAGTTTCAAGTACGTCGTTGTAACAGTCACTTCTACCATACCTATTCATCATTCACGTACCCCACAAAAAAATCTATTAGACATATATATCGAATAATCGAGATCATAAAACATATAATGCTTACATGACGAGACGAGGAAGATGATAAAAAATGCTGAGACTTTCTCCATTTAGTTTATTTGATTATCTTATATCGTCCTATTTGTATGTTTGAATGGAGATGATTACAGATTCATAGGGTGTATTATCTATTTATAGAACATGATTGTTCAATAATCGAAGGATTTCCTTATTCTCTTGGTCAACAAAAAATATTATTTGTAACAGTATGGCTTTGATTAGTGACATGAGTTAGAATTGATTAAGTTTGACTTAAGAGTGTAACTCAAAAATATTACCGATCATGGGTCAGTTTCATATCATGAGTCAGTTTCAATTTTCTGAGATAACTTTTTAGTTAGAATGTGTTATTATTGAATCACAATTCTGAGTTACCCCTTTGAAAAAATTGATAACTCAACCCTTAATTCAACATCAAACAAAATTTAATGTATTAAAAGTTGAATTGAGAAAACTTTTGTGTTATGTTAGTTACTACGTTTATTTTAGTTCTTAACAATTTGAAAAACCATAGTTTAAACTCCAAATTAAAAAATCATAACATTTTAAGATAATAAAACTATAGTTTAAACTCCAAACTAAAAAAACATACATTTACTAAGATTTAAATCGGGTATATTTGGGTACCCATATGGATTCCGGATATTATCCGATCCGATCCGATACCCAAACTAATTTAAAACTTTATCCGATCGGGTCTTTTTTTGTATTGGGATCCGATCCAAAACCCAATTTTTTGGATAAATACTGGTTCGGATTTTTGAATCCGGGGAATATGCCCAGACCTACATCTAAGCGTGCTTGCATGTGTCCCCATGCAGTCTCATTTTTTAGCTTAGCCTTTCTCCTTGTTTTTTTTTTTAAGCTAAGTCTTTCTCCTTGTTCCTTGTTGTCCGTCTAGATCTAACAATTTCTTTAATTTTTCAAAAAGATGTATTTAGATTTGAGAATTTACTGAGTTTTGCAGCTTTATAAAATAAAAAATAGCGTCTTATTTAGAAATGAGTGGTTTTAGTTATTTAGTTCATTTAATAGAGCTAAAACCATGTCAATAGGCATCATTATTTTATTAAAGCATAGCTATCATAGTTTTCAACTATACATTATTTGAGAAGTGATTTATCAGATGTCTTTTATACCATTATTTTCACAAAACAAATGTAACATATCTAATAAAATTGATGACATAACTTATGATTAAATATGACATGAACAATCACATTTAATGTTAATTTATATTTTTAATAAACTTGAAGAAAATGATAATAACCCATTTACTATCTTTAATGTTGATTTATATTTTTGATAAAAAAAATTAAATATGGTAATAAGTCATTCATCATCATTAAAATATATATAATTAAGTATTACTACAATTTCAAAGAATTATTCAATTTAAAAATAACAATTATAAAATTTTAATTGTAAAATCATTACTTTCTTATAAATCTATAAATTTTATAAATTTATTTTTTAAATTTTTGATAATTATACATTTTTATACCAATTTTGATTTAATTTTATACAAGTTTATTTAATACATTTAACCAAAAATAGATAGGAAATCTATCTAAGATTATAATTTTAAATATATACATACATATTCTAAAATACAATTTAAAATAAACAGAAATATTTTTATCTTAATTTTATGTTTAATTAAATCAATTTATATTAAACTATTGATAAGAAAATAATACAATATAATAATATTAATATTTTTTTAAATATAATTTAAATTAAAAAAATTACTGCACTATGGTGCATGAAAACTCCTAGTTAGTAATAGAGATACATTGCATATTGGATACATGAGGAGAAGATAACGAAGAAAGAGTTATGCATACATATTTAACTCCTGAAGATCATCAAGAGTTAGAGGTCGTTGATGAATGAGGGTTCGAAGCAAGAAGTTTTTTAGGGGCCACAATAATCGTGGAGGCATATTGGCATCTTCCCTTAGTCCTCACATCTTAGGAGTCCATGATTCAGCAGTCTTTGTCTGTTTGACATATTATCAAAGGCATTGGAACAGTCACATTCCCATGCCTGTTAATCATTCATGTAGATCACCAAAACTATAGACCAATTAAGGATATATCATATCGAATGATCAAGATAGTAAAAGTTATAATGCTTACATGACGAGACAAGGAAGAGGATGACAAAAAATGCTGAGATTTTCTCCATTTAATTTCTTATATTGTTATGTGTTTGAATGGAGATGTTTATGGACTCATAGGGTGTAACATCTATTTATACAACATAATTAGTGGATTGAAGACAAGTAAATACATTGCAATTAATTTGTCAATAATCAAAGTATTTCCTCACTGTCTTGGTCAACAAAAAAAATAGTCTTCTACAGCCAGTGATTATTAAGTTTCCAAAGAATCCTACAGTTAGTTAATTGTAAGTCTTTGTATCTCTCATATACCATAAATGTTGAGAGTTTTAGTTAACTTGCACCATTACTATGTTGGATCGTGTCGGTATGATATCAGCTAAGGAGTTGATTAGAAATATATTGAAAGCAAGATATATATTTTGCGGATTAACTGTTACAAACTATTAAATCCAATTATGAAACGAAGTCCGTAAAAAACTGTGAAGTTTAAACTGAAGAATATTATATAAATCATATACTTTACATTTCGTAATTGGATTTCAACTGTTTTTAACAGTTGGTTAGCATGATACACATCTTATCTTCCAATATATATTTCCAGTAGAACTCTTTCTTCTCATACATTGGAGATGAGCAGTGCATGTTAGACGATTGCAAGCCCACTATAGCAGCGGTTGACGGTAACGGACCGTACGTAGTTTCTCACGAATGGTGAATCTTCAGCGATGATACTATAACACCTAATATCTTCCTCTTGATATGTTTCACCCTTTCCTAATATCTTCAGGAACAGAGGCTTCTCGCTGTTGTATATAAACACATGTACGTCTTTGATATCAATACAATTCAGAGTTTACAATATTGTCTTCAGTTTACATGGTATCAGAGCAATAAAAGTTCTGTGACCTAGTTTTTTTCTTCTCTTTCCTTTGTCGATCAATTTTGTTCTTAGTAAGAACAAGAGTTTCTAGTCATGGTTGACACAGGAACAGAGGCGTCTTCCGCAAGTAAGGAAACAACGGCGAGCAAGTCTCAAGTTGAGCAAAGCGTCGGTAATGTAACCTCACCCTACTCCTTGTTCGCGTCCGACAATCCAGGAGCAGTAATAACATCGGTGATGTTTACGGGTGAGAATTATAATGAATGGTCCACAGAGCTCGTCAACGCTCTTAGGGCTAAGAGAAAGTTAGGGTTTCTCAATGGTTCAATAGCTAAACCCGCCATCGATGACCCTAAGTTTGAGCTATGGTCGTCTGTCAACTCAATGATCGTTGGCTGGATTCGTTCTTCTATTGAAGCTCGTGTTCGATCTACAGTCACATTCATATCAGATTCCCAGAAGTTGTGGGAGAATCTGAAGAAACGTTTCTCGGTGGGAAACAAGGTACGAATTCATCATCTTAAGGAGCAGCTCGCATCGTGCAAACAAGATGGCCAAACGGTGATGGAATACTTCGGTCGTCTAGCCAAGATGTGGGAAGAGCTCGACACCTACAAACCTCTTCCACCTTGTTCTTGCAGTGCTGTTGCGATTTATGAGAAAGAGAGAGAAGAGGAGAAGGTACATCAGTTTGTTATGGGCTTAGATGAAGCTCGGTTTGGGATCGTCTGTCAAGGAATTATAGCAACAGATACATCTGTTGATCTTGGAGAAGCATACACGCGAGTAGTCAGAGAAGAACAACGCCTCGCCTCTACTAAGGAACGAGAAACTCAACACAGTGCTGTAGGGTTCGTCGCCAAGAAGGAACAAGTTGAGCCAAATAGCTCTGGACGTCGTGTAGTCACTTGTTCTCATTGTGGTCGACGCGGACACGAGAAAGCCAACTGTTGGCAACTCGTAGGTTTTCCAGACTGGTGGGAGGAGACACCACCAACACGTAACGAAAACAGAGGAGGACGAGGAGGCCGTGGTCGTGGAGGAGCTTCCAATTCTGATCGTGGAGCTCCCAATTCTGATCGTAACAGGAACAATGCGGCTCGAGCTAACGCTGCTCATGCAACTTCCTCGAACTCTTCTACTTTTCCAGCTTTCACCGAGGAACAATGGAGGGCTCTTACTCAGATGGTTAACGAGAAATCCAGATCATCTGACAAGTTGACTGGTAAGAAATATGGTGATCTTATATTAGACACAGGAGCGTCTCACCACATGACAGGAGAGCTCTCGTTTCTCGAAAACATAGCCAGCATTCCGCCGTGTCCCGTTGGATTCGCTGATGGAAACAAAACATACGCTACTCATACTGGCGTGCTTCATCTGTCTAAGAGCATTGTCCTGTCCAATGTTTTATTTGTGCCGAACTTGAATTGTTCGCTGATATCAGTATCGAAATTGCTTCGCCAAACCAACTGCTTTGCGCTTCTAACAGATACTTTGTGTGTTTTACAGGATCGTTTCACGAGGACGCTGATTGGAGCAGGTGAAGAGAGAGATGGGGTTTACTATTTTAAAGATGTCATGGCTGCAAGGGTTCAAGTTTCTGATAAGTCTGCGGGTTCAGTTGATCGGTTTGTTTGGCACCGGAGGCTTAGACATCCTTCGTTTTCAGTGTTATCTTATTTACCTATTGTTTTCGATTCCAATAAAACAGCTGCTTCAAGTCTTTGTGACACTTGTTTTGAAGCTAAGCAGACTAGAGAAGTTTTTTATGAAAGTTTAAATAAAACCAAAGAATGTTTTGAGCTTATTCATTGCGATGTTTGGGGTCCGTATCACACTCGCTCATCTACAGGAGCTGTGTACTTCCTTACTATTGTTGATGATTTTTCTAGAGCTGTCTGGACTTATCTACTTCTCGAAAAGTCTGAGGTTCGTATGGTTCTACAGAATTTTTGCAAAATGGCGGCAAAACAGTTTTCTAAGGAGGTTAAGATTGTTCGTAGTGACAATGGGACGGAGTTTATGTGTTTAGCACGTTTCTTTCGTGAGAATGGCATTATTCACCAGACATCGTGCGTTGCCACTCCTCAACAAAACGGAAGGGTTGAAAGAAAGCATCGTCATATACTGAATGTGGCTCGTGCACTGTTGTTTCAAAGCAGCTTACCCGTGAAGTTTTGGGGAGAGGCGATCATGACGGCTCGTGCACTGTTATATAATCACAATCAATCATGTTAATTTTTTATCATATTGAACTTAATATGATAAAATTATATTAAATTGATAAATTTTTAATTTTTAATTTTTATAAAAATAAAATGTTTATCTTAAAAATATAATATGATGACAAAACGGCTTAACATTAACAGACTATATACTACATGTATAAAAATTAACATATCTTTCACTTTTGTAAATATAATAATATATCGTGTAAAATGAATAAACATAGAAAATACTGCTAAAAATAAATCCAGTTTTGAAAGACGGGTAAAAATTTAACATAAATTAAATAAAAAACAATTGTCAAATATGTTTTTCATGCACATATTAATAACTAAATGTAAATATAATAAAATAAATATATAATAAGAAGCAAAAAATACGTACAATAGTTTAAACAGTTGATTATTTACAACATGCAAACTATACTATATTATATTTGAAATAGCTTTATAAATATTTAAATATATGATAAAAATTAAAAATGTATACTACTAATGATCTAAATAAATATATATGCATATAAACTGAAAATAAAACCCGCACGGTTGTGCGGGTCGAAATCTAGTTATATAATTATCTTTACAGTTACATTATTGACATATCTTTCTATAATGATATGTTAATTATTCCTAATAATATGGGTTAAGAAGTATAAAATATAATTATTGTATTATAAACACTTTATATTTGTTAAGAAATACAAATAAAAAAACTTGTAGTAATTTCACTTTTTATTTTTACCCCTAATATTACGAAAGAAAATATATAATACTTTCACCGACTATTACAATATAATATTTAATTATAATTAAATTTGTTATATTTTTTTCCAAAGTCATTATCACACTACAACAACATAACTTACATTATAGGTCAGGAAATTGAGATTTATTCAACCAGATATTGATTTATTCAAATTGTAAATATTATACACAAACATTATGTTTATCAATTAACAAACCACACGAGAGGACATCACCACCAGGCTAACCCATTTATATATATATATAACAGAATATATTAAAATTATATTTCAAACATTTTGCAAGATTCTTGTTCGGTTTTCGGTGCGGGTTAGTTTAATATTGGTTTTCAAATATAACAATTTAAGAACCGTTCGAGTATATATGTCAAATCTAATAGAGTATGAGACTTTAATTTCAGGTCAATTATGAGTCGTTTTTTGGTACAAATATCATTGACTAATTATGTTAGGTAATTACGAAGAAAATATAATATATTACAAATTTTAGGGATAAAGCTTGGCTTAAGACTATATGTGTCAAATTCTTCAGATGGATGTTTTGCATATTCAGTGTTGCTCTAACCATTTCTTTAATTCTTCATAGAGATGTATTTGGATTCGAGAACTTACAGAGTCTGCCGTATTTTAGTTTTGTTGTTTTAAGAAACAAAACTTTTTAGTGGTTTAATTACTTTATAGTTTATACCATTAATAGAGCTCAAACCATGTGACTATGCATCATTATTTTATTAAAACATCTCCATTACTTGTAGAGAGATATTACAGATGGTAGATACATGGAGAGAAAATAACGATGAAGGAGTTATATATAGTCTTTTCATTATTTAAAATCAACATGAATCTATATGAAGATCATCCAGAGTTGGAGGTCATTGATGAAGAAGTGGGGGAAGCAGGATGTCTTTTATTGGGACAGCCACAATAGTTGTGGAGGCAAACTGGCATCTTCCCTGTGTCCTCACATGTTGGGAGTCCACGATTCAGACAATCTTTGTCTGTTTGACATATTATCAAAGGCATTGTAACAGTGGTTTTTACCATGCCTGTTAATCATTCATGTGCGTACACACCAAAACTATTAGACATAGTCAGGATATAAATATCGAATGAAATCATAAAACGTATAATGCTTACATGACGAGACCAGGAAAAGAATGACTAAACCTGCTGAGATTTTCCCCATTTATTTTCTTATACTGTCCTACTTATATGTTTGAAGGGAGATGGTTATGGATTCATAGGTGTAGCATCTATTTATACAACGTGATTAGTGGGTTGAAAAGGCAAATAAAATATATTGCCAATATAATTAGTCAACAATGAAAGTATCTTCTTACTGTCTTGGTCAACAAAATATAGTCTTTGTATATATCTCATATACCAAAAATGTTGAGGACTTTCAAATTTCAATTACTCTACTACCATTAAGTCAGGAACTTCCACCACTCGGTCCACTCCTTTCTTAATCTCGTCCCAAAGGTACTGTAACCGGCTCACATACTTGATCTGCCATACCTTTTCGTCCCAAAAATACAGTGTCGTATATAAAATGAGTGGTTTTCGTTGTTTAGTTCTTTTCATAATATTAATTAATAGAGCTAAAACCATGTGAGTAGGCATCATTATTTTACTAAGCATCGGTATTAGTTATTATAGAGATACATTGCAGATAGTAGATTCATGGAGAGAAGATAACGAAGAAAGAGTTATGCATACATATTAACTTTTCATTATCCAAATCAACATATATAAATATATATATATATATATATATATATATATATATATATATATATATATATATATATATATATATATATATATATATGTTATCAAGAGATAGAGGTCGTTGATGAATGATGGGTGGAAGCAGGAAGTTTTTGAGGGGGACAGCCACAATATCTGTACTTGAGACAAATTGGCATCTTTCCTTCGCCACAACTGAGTCCATGATACAGACAATCTTTGTCTACTTTACATTCTACAAAAGGCAGTGTAACAGTCACACTTACCATACCTGTGAATCATTCATGTACATCACCAAAGCTATTAGACTTATAAGGATATAACATATCGGATGATCAAGATTATAAAAGTTATAATGCTTACATGACGAGACAATGAAGAAGATGACAAAAAATGCTGAGATTTTCTCCATTTAATCTCTTATATTGTCCTACTTATATGTTTGAAGGGAGATGATTATGGATTCATAGGTGTAGCATCTATTTATACAACGTGTTTAGTGAGTTGAACACAAATAAATATATTGCCAATATAACCAGTCAATAATGAACGTATATATCTCTCATATACCAAATTAGTAATTGAAAGTCTTTGTATATCCCTCATATACCAATTAGTGAATTGAAAGTCTTTGTATATATCTTTCATATACCAAAAATGTTGAGACTTAAGTTACAAAAGAAAAAAAATGTCGACACTTTCAAATTTCAATTACTCCGCTACCATTAAGTCAGGAACTTCCACCACTCCTTTCTTAATCTCGTCCCAAAGGTACTGTAACCGGCTCACATACGTGATCTTCCAGTACAATCTGCAATGTTTCTTATACGTGGTGTTTAGATGATGAAAGGAAGGTAAAAAATTTAAGAAAACCAAACAGGCTAAAAACCGCATATAACCGGGAAAAAGATTAAACCTGATTAAGAACTTCTCCGGTTGTCGGTCCATGTCTCAAAATCCAGCTGCTTCTGAGGTTAATTAAGGTAACTGCTATTGCTTATTGTCAACTGAAACTTTTTGGCATAGTTACTGGCAAATGTGTTCGTTCAATCGTTTTCAACAGACCAAGGAAGACTTCATGGAAGATCTATGTGCAAATATCAAGGTGAGTCAGGTTCTTACTTGTGTTTTAAAGACTTCTCCCTGTCTTGTTATCTTGTGAGACTTGGTCTCTATGTATTCTGCTTGTAATTTAGTATTTTTTCTCTTAAAAATATTAAGGTGGGAGATAGATGCCAAGTTGAGCCAGAGGAGAAAAGAGAAGTGGTCAAATATTTTGGAAAAGCAGAGTCTTTGGGTCCTGGCTATTGGGTTGGAATCCAGTATGATGAACCCCTTGGAAAACACGATGGCATGTATATGAACTCTTTTTCTATTTTATAGTCATCATTAGGTTTTAAACTCTTTCACAACTTAAAGTGGAACAAGTCTTTCTTGTTCTGGAACTTGGTTCCACTTGCAAGTTACAACTCATGTATCTGTGCTAGTAAAACGTCTTTGAGGTTCTTAGTCTTGCATAAGCTTGTGCTCAACGTCATGATTCTCCTTGTCAGATCCACTTGCTTAATATTTGCTCATTTATGCAGGGTGAAAGGAACAAGACTTTTTTGAGTGCCCTCCGCTTCATGGTGGTGTGGTCCGGCCAGACAAAGTTAAGGTTAGTCTACTCTTACATAGAGACATGATCCGTTTCTTCATAATAGAATTTGCTATTTGTTAAGAAAGATGTCAATGCAGGTTTTTGCTTTCCAAAATCTTACTTAAGTAAGAAGAGTCTTGAGGTGTCGCACATTGGTTATGCTATAAGATTAGTTAATGCCTTAGAGGCCTAGGGATATGTATCACTCTCATGCTAAGTTTTGGTTGAGTTCTACTCTATTTGGCTCTAGGGTGGACTCGGTTCTTATTTAGTTGGCTGCATGTACTGAATTTGTAAGCTACAGTTTCTGCTACTCATGACTTTTCTGTTGGCTTGCAGGTTGGTGATTATCCTGAAAGAGACCCTTTCGAAGAAGATGAACTATAAGATTCAAACCAGCTAAACGAGTTTGAAAAGCTTTGTCTTTTGTGTTCTACATCCATTCTTTATGTTACTATTACTACAACTTGTTTAAGTTAAAACACAATGCAACAACACACTTAAGTTATCAATCTTGATGAAGAACAATAACTAAAAAATATATTGATCTCACAAGAATTCAAGTTATGATATACACGATTATTCAACAGCTTGCATATATATATGTCTCAGCTCTGCAGGTCCCTTAGTCTCTATCTTGTACCAAATTGTTGATCATCTTAGCAAGAGGAACAGTTCCCTTCGATCTTGATCTATTAGAAGCATGCGAGAAGAGAGACAACCCAAAGAACAACAAGTCTGGTAGAAATAGCCTCGAAGACAAGAACCCATGCCAGTAACGAGGCTGCAGATCAAAGAACGCATCAGAAAATTACCTCCTAGTAGCTTCCAAATAAAGCTTCAGCAGGACATCCATCCCAAAACAGAAGAACTCCCTCTGCTACAAGTCTCTCCACACCTCAGCAGAGAGCTGATCTCCTCCTCTCAGGCTGCCGTTACTACTCCCAAGGTATCTCACAATGGCTTCCGCAACTACAGGCGCGGCTACGACTCTACGAGAGTCCTAGCCGTTAATCTTTGTTTATTTATTTTTTAGTAGCAACCATTCGGACCATTAACTCAGTAAAAGACTGAGAAATGTAGATAGGTGAACAACATACATTATTCTTAGTATCATTACATCAAACTCGATGATGAGACCATAACAACAAATTAAACCATCTTACAAAAGCCAAACAATTACATAGAATTGAAACTCCACGTACAAGACTGAAGACCCCCCGGCCCATTTATTGATCATTATTTTGAAACCTGTTTAATAAGTAAATAGAATATATAGTGATGATGGTGATTGTGATGGGCATGTTGATGATGATCAATGGTGATGACGATTAAGCTTTGCTGGCGTGGTGGCCCATGTCAACGATCAAGCTCTTGTTGAATTTCATGTAGGTGATTGGTTCAGGGAACTCATCTTTGCGCTTCTCCCATATTATAGTGATTTTGCAGGAGCTGGTATCCTCAGTTTTGGGGATAAATTGGTAGATGACATCAAACACCTTGAGCTGCTCCATCACGTGACCCTCAAGTCCTCTTAAAGCCAATGTTAAGTTCTCATCGTCTACCTCTCTCTTCTCCTTGAATACCTCTTCCTTTCCATCTTTACAAACATAAATTCATTTTTTTTATTCATTAATTAAATTTCCAACATGTGACTTATCATACTGCATACTATATATTTTCATAAGTGTGTATATAAAGTGTGAATATTAGGTTTGGGCACGGATCGAATATCCACGTTTTTGAATGTATTTGTGATTTGCTTCGAATGTTACGGATATCTAATTTTTTGATTTGATTTGCTTCGGAAAAATACGGATATTCGGAAAAACGGATATCCGGAAAATAAATAGATATTTGCGGATATTTACTGATATTTTATTTGTTTTGATTTATACAAATAATCTTAAAAATTTGATACAAACTTGTTTTGTAAAATTTTTTTTTTGAATGATATAAAAGATAAAAATTAAAAGAAATAGTGAATCTACATATTTGTAAATTTTTAAATTTAGTTAACAATTATAATAATACAAAACTTAAGACAAAAATTATAATTTTCATAAATGTTTTCTCTTATTTTTATGTAATACTTTTATATAAGTAATAACGTGAATATAATCTGCCAAATCATATGTTAGAATAATAATTATATAGATTTATACATTTAAAACTTTAAATATAAAAAAAATTACATTCATTTATATATTGACAGATCGGATCGGATATTCGCTTCTCAAAATTTAATATTTGTGATTTGCTTCAATTTTAACGGATATTAAATTTTAGTATTTGCTTTGATTCAAAAGCTTACGGATATCCTAAATTTTCGGATCGAATAACAACGAATAACGAATCGAATCAAATTTAACGGATAAAATGCACAGTCCTATGAATATATATATACACTATGTTTAAACTTAAATTCAATAGTGTTTTTATAAAGTGTGAACATATATATGGAGAAAGTATAAGGATATACCCCATGTGTAGTTCCAACTCCTGATGGATCCGTGAGAGTCAGATTCTCCCTCGTGAACGGTGACATTTTTGATGTGGTGGCCGATGGCGTCAGGGAATATATGGTTCTCGCTCTTCCACTTCTTGTAGTGTTTCTCCGCCGCTCCTTTCAACGGAACCTCCGTCACGTATGTTCCCGACGTCGCCATTTTTCTATCTTTGCTTTTAAAGCTTCTACTTATAATTTTTTTGCTTTGTTTTGGTTGATGAATTATCACATATCGCCTTCGTTTATATAGTGAATGTGACGGTTAATAACTTGGTTTCTACCGTTTTCAATCATTTGATAGTGCATGCTAGAGTCTTATCTTCTTCATTTTCAAACCTATACTATTTAATGAGCGTACTGGTCATATAAATGTGTGTGTTTTTAATTGGTAAAATGATAGTCCACCACGTTATTAATGTGGGTAGTTGGCATGTCATCCTTTAGTGAACTGGACGTGAAAGTCTTTGTAATGTAATTTCTGTTACTTTTCGAAGATTTTCGACCACTTTCTCCTAAGTATAACTTTTTCAATTTAAACTATCCGGTTAAAAACCCAATTATACGGGTCCAACCAGTCAGGCAGTCACCAAGTAATAATAACGAGTCGATTTCAAATTTGGTTTCCAAAACACTTGAAAATAGTCTCAGTAATCACAAGGAAAATATATAGTATAGATACCGGCAAACTATACACACTATATATATTGTAATATGTATACATATCCAGTGGCGGATCCAGAAATGTTTTTAATTGGGGGCACCATGTTAGAAACAACAACAACAGAAAATTGATGGGGGCACTTTTATAGTTTTCTTCTCTAAACTTATGATGTTTGATAATTTAACTCAAACTAATAAAGAAAAAATAAAAATCAGTAGGGGGCACGTGACCCCGTACCAATGTACATACATCAACATATCAATCCATATGCATCCGTAGCGGATACAAGCAAAGCGTTTAACGACTGTTCTTCACTTGTTTAGAAAGCATACACTGATACACGTCTTGGAAACATTAATAAACACCCTTAATTAATAAAGTGAGTACATCAACCTATATACAGTATGTTATATAAATAAAATTTACTAAAATTTTATTTTTAACGCTGATTTATTATGAATAAAATTTACTAAAATTTAAGTGTCAAATATTTTTCTAATTTCTCCAGATAACAACTTTTATCAATTTTATTCATTTTTAGAGCTTTTATACAGGAATGATTTAATTGCATAATGATGTATCTTATATAAACTGCGGTGTCTTAAGGTTATGCCGGTGGGAATAAAATTTAACATTTTATCATTTCATATCATCAATCGATCTTCAAATGTAATAATTTCTAGAAAGAAAAACTTTTGTACGTAAGATAATTAAGTTCATAAGTTTGATCATATTCCTGGCATGGCGATGCATTAAATCGCTATTGTAATGGTTGGCCTGGCTGCATTATGATTGGTATGGTATTCTACCAAATAAATAAATAAAATTTTGTTTGATATTATTATTGTTTGTTGTGATGGACCAGATGCTTTCTTTGGCCAAATTATCTAATATAGCCAGATCTGATACTTCTTTTAGGGACAGATGATTTATTAAAGCTAAACCGAGACTTATGTGTTGTGATGGATCAAATGCTGACGTTTTATTAAAGTCAGATCAAATGCTTTTTGCTAAGGCTATATGTTCTAATAGAATTAGTCATCAAATGTCCACCTCTCCCTTTCTATGATATTGTCAACTTTATATATAAATACAGATTCGTTCATGGAGCGGTTTCTGTTCTTTGAAAAGTAACAGAAATTACATTACACAGACTTTCACGTCCAGTTCACTAATTTAAAAACTTTAATAGTAAATATTTGTTTAGATCTTTAAAGGAGTCCTTTTACAAAAACAAATCTTTAAAGAAGTCAATTTGCACGGAGGGAGACGCTGATTTCTCGCAGTTCAGTGATCCAGATGCTGAAGAGACGAGGCATATCCAGTGTCCACAAGTCCACCAACTTGACGCCATGTTCTTGATTGTCAAATCGATTTTGTGCTCATATCATACGTACATTATATAAATAATCAATGGTCCCAATTGTACTTACCGGCCCAGATACGATCCCATACAATGAGAATACACACATGATCACTCGACTAGTGCCCTAGGATCTAAATTAATTGACATAAAATTAGAATTTGATAAACGAACCCTAATTTACTTTATTCGAATGGTGTTCCGTCAAAAATTGGTCCAGTTTCGTCATTTTTAGGTTTGTGAATAATATAGTATTCTTTTTTTTTTTCTCCCATCTGGTTTTTGATTAATGCAACTTGAAGAAACATACAAACGTGAAATCCTAAAACCCACATCAGGGTGACAAGAACCCAAACAACAGGTGACTTAAACCCAAACAAAGGGTGACACTTGAAACACAACAATCACAAAAGGAATCTAGACCATTATAACCAAAGCTAAAGACAATCCTTGAAAAGAGATAACAATATTAATCTTTCTACACTTTGAGCAGCCGGAACCCTTGACAAAGAGGAAGCGATGCAGTTGCAGTGACCATAACAACAAAACCAAACTAAATATACCTGAACCTTCTGTTCACGGTACCAAGCCAGAACCAATAACAAAAACATCAGGAACCAAACAGAGAAGAACAACAACCGGGACCAAGCTCCCTTCTCAAGCAAACCTTCATCAGAAATCTAAAAGCCCTCGACCTCTTGATAATGACTTAACCAGACAAAGCCATCGAGGAACACGAGAGCAGAAGATGGACCAGATAAAACACCTATTCAAAGGCTGCGAGAATGACTCTCTCCTAGAGCGGGACAATCACCCTGAAACTTCTCAAAGATGTTAGACATGTTCTGCTTTCTACACACTGCCACACCAACATCCCACACCACTTACACCGAAGCTAGAACAAAAGCAAAGTAAGATAAACACTGAAATCCAAACAAAGATGCCTCAGTTTCAGACTTTCTGAAGCAATAAACACATCTGATCCGAAGTAGAGATCTCAAAAAATGGAGTGAGTTGATGGATTTGGCCAACAAACAACAAGATCTTCAACGGGAGCTAAGTTAAAAACAGAGAAGAAGACGCTCACAGGTTCAGGTGAACCGCTCCGTACCTCTACCGGATCTGGCGTCTTCTTCGTCTTAAACAAGTAAATCTGTTAGCTCTGACCGGAGATCTTATCTGGGAGACCTCTTCCACCGCACCCAACAAACCACTCAGGCGAAACCTCTATGACAATAAATATAACGGATTAATTAAGAGACTCTAAAAATACGGTAAAACATAGTAAAATGAGAGATATGCATATTTTCGAGTAGTTCATAGTGCACAACTACATATCCAATCTATATATGAAGATTGTAAATTATACACTTGAAGATATGTATTTATATAGATGATCAAAATTTTATTTTGGATAATCTGCTTTATTTGAAAATTACGTAATGATAAGAAAATTGATATAGATCGTTTAAGCAATGTTCGACATGCATAAGAGGAATGTTCTGTGTGGAATGATGCAAACAGTGGTGTTGATACCATTGTTGAACAAAATGGTTGACAGTTTACTCCAGTGTTAACCTTAACTAAGAAGTAAATGCAGTTTACAAAAAAAAAACTAAGAAGTATATGCTAGTCGATGGTTTTTTTTTTTTGTTTAACCTGGGGGTATCCCAGGCCCAGAAGGCCCAGACTAATCCCCAAGGGGAAGGAATGCCCACGGATAGACGCCCCTCCCAGTTTTTCAAATGGGCCGAAAGCATGGCCCATATCCGTGTGGGTGACAAGAGCGTTGCAAGGTAGTTCCCTCCGGCGTGGATCGAACCCCCTACCTGGGTGCAGGCGGGGACCCGTCCTAACCATTGGGCTACAACGTCTTGTCAGTCGTCGGGTTTTTGCGATAGTGATTTACCATATAGTGGATTTGGTTGGGTTTAAAAAAAATCATATGGGATACGATCAGTTTTTAGGTGCTCGTGGTCAACATCATCGCCTATTTCAGAATTTGAAGTACTAGTGTATGCTCAAACACTCAATAGTAAAAAATTTGGAACATATAGTTAAGAAGTGATCACAATGACGTGTCAACATAAGGTGTGCCACAAATTTTCGAAAAGATAAAGAACTTATAAGAGATCAAGTAAAAGTTTTCATGCTTCCATTTTATATTTTGTTCTTCGAAAAATAATAAAAGTGCAGATTTATCAGCTAAAATTGCTATATTTTTTTTTTTATCTAGAGTTGTTTTTATTAATTGTTCTATTACGTTTTGATTTTTTTAATCCACCTCAAATATAAGTAATAGAATGACATTTTGATTTTGAAAAGATACACAGAAAAAAATATTATATCATTCAAGTTAACTGAGGGCCAAATCCTTACATTTCTACTTAATCGGTACCAATATAATTAAGTCAACCATCAAAAATCAACCACTTTGGCGGGCTTGAATTAGTAGTCCCGTACCTTGTTTGTCCAAACCATTTGTTTCCTTCTTCAACAGGAATCAAACTAGGGGAACACACAGCTTTTATAAAAATTTCCACAAACCTTTGACACACTTAATAACACTGATATATACTGATAAATAAACAAGAAAATATCAAAGCATAACATATCAAACCGGTCGATCGATGACCACAAGAACATATCAGAGCATGGTCTTACAAAGAAACAAACTCAGTAAGACCCCATTTATTGAAATGAAAAGCAGATATTAATAAGTATTTTGTAATGGAGATGATATTGATCATGGTGACAAGTGATTGTGATGGTGAATTGGTGATGGTGGATTGTGATGGCGATGATGATGATGATGATTAAGCTTTGAGAACGTGGTCGTCCATGTCAGAAACCATGCTCTTGACGAATTTCATGTAGTTGCTTGGTTCGGGGAACTCATCGTTACGCTTCTCCCATATCATAGTGATTTTACAGACGCAGCCATCCTCGAGCTTCGGAATAAATTCAAAGATGACGTCATACACCTTGAGTTGTTCCATCGTGTGACCTTCAAGTCCTCTAAACGTCACGGTTTTCTTCTCATCGTCTATCTCTCTCCTTTCCTTGAACACCTCCGGCTTCCCATCTTTTAACACGAACACATATGTTCTTTAAATTTTGATCGGTCACATTCATATATATATTCCACACCGTTTACCAAAAAACAAATACATTCCATACCCTACTAGTCATGAGAACACCCTTATCAAAAGTTTTTCATTAGGCCTCTAAGCAATAAAATAGTTTAAAATAATAAAAATGTACGAGAAAAGGTGAAATGATTTCTTATATAATGAAAATTTTGAAAAGTTCTTGAAACAATATTTTTGCTTTGATTCTATTGGTTTATTCAACTTTTCTGATTTTCGATTTAGTTGCTTAATTAAACTATTTAAGAATATCTTGTTATTATATTGGTAATTAAGATATTTATGTGTTTTTTTCCATTAATGATGCTCTGACTCATACTCATATTAAATTACTATTTTAAAGTAAAATTGTTGTTGTTAGTACGAAAATCAAATCAAACTTAGACTACTATAGATATCAAAACTCACAATGATACGTTACTGACTGCACCAGCCAATCCTGATTGATTAAATGCAAGCATGACTCATGACTATGGCACATATAGAATGTTTGCTTACATTTCTAACATCTTAAGCAATTTTTTTTTTGTTAATCGTAAACACGAACACTGGAGGCAGAAGTATGTTTTGCATTTGCTTGTTCACATATTCTGTCTTGATTCCATAGAGTTTTTTTAAGTTTCTTCATATATATATCAACACAATGCAAACCGAGGGAATTGGAAAATTTTAGACGTATGTACATGTATGATGTATTCATATGTATTCTCGAGCTACTTGTGACATATCGGAACAACTATATATATATACTTTTCTTATGTAACCATATATAATAATCATAATACATAAGGCCGTACTACTACCAATACCTTGGTTTCATACATAGGCTATAGTTTAACTTAATAGTGTGTATATAGTGTTGGAATATACATAGGGAGAATTAGAAAGTATTATAAGTAATACCGTGTGTGTAGTCCCAAGTCTTGATGGCCCCATGAGAGTCCCATTCGCCTTCGTGAATGGTGACCTTTTGGACGTGGTGACCGATGGCTTCCGAGATGGCATGGTTCTCGCTCCTCCACTTCTTGTAGTGTTTCTCCACCGTTCCTTTCAATGGAACCTCCGTCACGTATGTTCCCGACGTCGCCATTTCTCTCTCTCGTTTCAGGCTTCGACTCTTTTTTGTTTGTTTGTTTTGGGATGAAATAACACTTCTCCTCGCCTTGGTTTATATAGTGAACGTGATAGTAAAAATATGGTTTCTACTGTTTCTTTGATCAATCATTTGACGGTCAAGTTATATAAACGTTACTTTTCAATGGTAATCAAATTCTCGATCGCTTTTTAATGTGGTAGTCGGCACAGCATAACTTAGAAGATAACCATGCCAAAATATACATTATTGTTCCTATTTCTTCTATATTTTTTTCAACCCACTATTTAATGAGCATTATTGCCATTGCGTCACAAAAGTTAGTAATCTATTTATGTGAAGTCTCCATCCAGGGTAAACTCAACGCCTAATGACTAGAATGCTTAATCGAAAACTTAATTAGATTATTATTTAGATGGTTTATACGTTATGGGTTATAATAATATACTATGTATAATATACATATCAAATATCATGATTTATAAAATAATGAGATTCATATTATTCTATCACGATAAAAATTTATAATATAATATAAGCTTTTAAGATTTAAAAATAAATAATTTTATAATAATTTCACATGTTAGCAGACTTGTGAAAAACTCCACTTGCAAGCGATCTTGTACAACACAATTTTAGACTTTACCGAACCCAATCGGTCCAAACATTCTGGTATCGTGCTTATTCGTGACGTTTCACAACTGTTATGCAACAATAGTAAATCGTTCTCACTTGACATAAATAATTCTCAAGAAGGTATAGGCTCTCACCTTTCAGATGGCGCTTTCCAAGTATTGAATCAGTTTTACGTTCATTCACGTTCACTACTGTTATCTCTTCATCAAAATACCAATGTGTAGTACTGCAGAGCTTTTCAGGACCATATCTAAAATTTGGAGAGTATATATATTTATTAAGAACTTTAACAAGAAATTAAAACATAATTTAGAGGCATATTCTGTATATATATAACCTTCAAAAATATTAACAACTAAAACCAACTAGATAATGATCCGCTCGACCGAGCGGGAGTCATTTTTTTTTTATCTTTGTTTTTACTAAATGTTATAAATGATCGCCAATGTGCATTAATATAAAATTTTGATAAATAACAATGTGTACTAATGTGTTTAAATAAACAATGTGTTTAATTACTAAATTTTATTTTTAAATTTTTTTATGATAATGTAAAGTAGATTTTTTTCTGTATTATTTAAAATATATAGTGCTATATATTTTGTATTTTCAACATTTATCATACAAAACTTACATTGGGGTATTATTTATATGAAAATATGTGTAACATAATATATTTATATATTATATAAACATATGCACACCCGCACGGGTTTTATTTTTAAAATGTATTCTATATTGTTTAGTTTTATGTAGTATCGAGTTTGTATAATTCAATTTTGTGTTTAAAGAACAATATCAAAACCGTCTTTCGTATGTAAAAACAACATTTTGCAAACGCGAGTTGTGTCTTTTTATTGTAACACAAAATTTTATATAAAACTTATGTTTTTTGTACATTACAAAATTTAATTTTTTAAAATAATTATTACGTAATTTCAAAGTGAATTTTATCTCTGAGGTCTAATATATTTTGTGTGTAATGGTCCAAAGCATTTTTGATATATATTATATTTCAGTTTGGTTTGTTTTTAGTATTATTGTATAAGTATAATACTATACAATATTACTATATTCTATACAATATATGAAGCTATGTGTTATTTGTTTTAGAAAGTAGATTAGGCCCAACGTAGTTATAAGAATAGTCATATCTTTATATATGTGTCTATAACTTATCTACCTAATGTTATTTGTACTAATAAAATTAATATGGCCAATGAAAGTATACTGATCAATTTAAAATGAATTGTATAGAGTAATTATAGAACAATTAATATTTTTAGTATTGTTAGTATATATCTTATTTAAATCGACATGTAATAAATGTAAAAATCATATATGGAATATGGACAAAAAGAAGAACTGTATTTAAGGAAATACATCAATGCAAAGTTAGACTATGGTACGTGTTATATACAAAGAATGAGATATTTAATTTAAATATATGAAGTCCACCTTTAAAAATCCACCTAGAAAAAGTTGTAATGTTCCTGTTTTAATAAGATAGATGTTTTATTGGGTACTGTCGAAATCCAGCCATGAAGCCTTTTCTTTCTCTTGTTTTGTAAGTATACTTAGGTCAAACGTCATTTCTACATAACTTTTCGTAATATATTTAGCCATCCAAAAAAAACATCTAAAATCGTATAACCAACTTTATAAGAAAGCGAACTGTGCATATATGCAGTTTTATATAAAACTATCAACTACTTGTTTATTTATTTTATTTTACAGTTACAAAAAATATATATATTTGTTTTAATAATTTCCAATTTTCAAACATTATTTAGTTGCTTAATAGTTTATATTATTGTTGCCGTATAATTTACTCATAATCAAATACCAATAGTTTGTACTTTGTAGGTTAAAAGTTAATTTATTTCGCATATATAATAGATATATTTTATAAAAAATAAAATATGGGATCGAATTTAATCCAATTCCTGGCATGGTGATGATGCATTGATAGTTCAGTTCAGACTGGGAAATTGTAATATTTAGCTGGACTCCATTATGATTTGGAAAATAGAAAGAATAAATTTTGCGAGACCTAGATTATGCATAAAAATACGGTCATATGTTTTAAATGTTTTTGATGTGTCTACATCACGCTTATAAATCTACGTTTCAAGAAAGAAAAGCAACAATTAATTCAGGGTGGTTTAGTGGTTGAAACTTGAAACATATACTACAAACATTTACGATGGCCGCTAAAGTCTGCGAGATCTAATTAAGACGCCAGGAGATAATCATTGGTGTAGACCTGCAAGATGCCGTTGGGCCATCTCCAATCCTTCTTCAGCTATCGAAACTTACTTGATCATATCGATGATCTGAGACAAGGTTTTACTGGTTCTTTTGTAACAAGAATCGATCAACTGACGTCATTGCTCATGATATCGCAGGAAGTCTACTGCGGGATGGAAGGTTTGAGTCTTACTTAGCTCTTGGCGGTTCGGCATGAGCTCACACCAATTGGTTTTTTAATCTTGCCCATGTTTATGGTTTGTTTTCTTAGTAAAGCTTATTGACGAAGCAATTACGTTTTAATTTTCAAAAATAATTTAAAACCAAAATCTTTTTGAAAAAAAATGTTAGTTTTACAAATAACCGCTAACATAAAATATAGTCAACCAAATATTTACAAACTAAATTCTAAGGCAGAAAAAAAACTATACAGCACTAGGACTGGACGTTCGGATACCCATTCGGGTTTCGGTTCAGTCCATTCAAGTTTCGGGTTTTCGGAGTTAAAGATTTCAGCCCCATTCAGATATTTCTAAATTTAGGTTCGGGTTTGGTTCGGATCTTTACGGGTTCGGTTCGAGTTCGGATAATCCATTTAAAATGTCTTTAAATTTTTAAAATTCATTATATACTTTAAATTTTCAAAATCTATAAGAAACATAATATATTACATTTAATTTTCATAACATATATGTCAAAATACCTTAATTTAACATATAAATTGATTTTCTTTGAATATTTGGATAAAGAATCAATAGATATTTAACTATTTTGGTGTTTTCAGTATATTTTAGCTATTTTAAACATTTACTTTTGATTATTTGCATATATTTTTCGAGTATTTTAAAAAACTTAAAGATATCTTATATATTTTTAATATTTTTAATATACATTATATATAAAATAATGTATATATTTAAGTATATAAATTTATTTCGGATACATTCGGGTACCCAAAATATTTTGGTTCGGATCGGGTTCGGTTTCAGTTCTTTAAATACCGAAATTTTGAACCCGTTCGAATATTTAATCAATTTCGGTTCGGATTCGACGCTACTTTTTCGTATCGGATTCGGTGCGGTTTTTCGGGTTCGGATTTTTTGCCCAGCCCTATACAGCACCAACTACTACCATAACTTATGCAACAAAAATTTAAAATCATGTATACTTGAGTTTGATGCATTAGCCACTGCTTCACTACCACAACTTTCATTCTTAAAATAACCAGTTAAATCACACTTAGCACAAAATTATAACAAGTAAAAACAAACTAAATTACAAGAGAAAAGATGCAAAATCACACACTGGAAATTACATATGATCATCTCAAACTTATTTAACTCTAAGCTAAAGTAATAATGTTAAAATAGAAATCCCATTTTATACACCCACCCAATAGTCTATGTTGCAAGGAAAAGATCAGAGGCCTGAATATGTTATACCCAAACGTATCTTACATCATGAGTAGTGAAGCAAAACCTGCATAGTTCAAAGATGATGTTAGATAGAAACACCAACCTGTGAGAGATATGAGAGGTAAAATTTAAGGAACATTTGTTCTTTACCTGTTACCTAACTACTCGCTTCCAAGGTTATCATAACTGAAACCTTCAGATATGGTCTCCAATCTCTTGTTATCTCCTGCAAGAAAGAAACACTTGTTCAGAGAACAAGAAAGGTACAACAGATTCTTTTTAAACAAAGTATCAAAGTTCTCACCTTGATATTCTCCCCTGTCGCAGGAGTCCAGGAAATTTTCAGCATCTGGAACAAGGAAAGGTGACTTATCATAGCTCTCCAGAATCTCTGAAATCAATAGTAAAGCTTATGGTTAAAAACAATAAAACCTATTATTACCTATTCACTGGCTCTTGTTCTAGCAAACCACCAATATCTACTTGGTTTTCTATACGCATGCTAACATCTATGAACAACGAGAGAGAGACAAAAGGAGTAATGTGATAGAGAGAAAGACCTGAGCTCTGAGAAAAATCAGCAGTCAGATCAGAGAGGCTGAAGTTCCGAGGGATTTGACCTAAGAACCCAAAAGTAGCAGCTTCTGCATCAAGAACCGTCTCACTCAGAGCTTGTTGGTTGTTGTTGTTGTTACCAAAAGATGGGAGGATCGAAGTGTCTCCTCTGACTGTGGAATGCCCTTCCAAGGCGTTCCTTTCACCACCAACACCATACATGAATGAAGAAGCAGGGTTGTTTGTAAAGGCAGTCTCAGACTTGATCATCCCTCCTCCTCCTCCTCCATTCATTCCATGCATCATCACAGGCATGTTTGTAGTGGTCTGCGATGATGAAAGCATAGTCGGAGGAGGAGAAGCATCAACTCTCCTACCATGGGTTGATATGTTCACAGAAGAGGCTACATTATTTGTATTGAGCGTTGAAGATCCATTGAGGTATGCATTAGACAAACTCGTGGGCATCGACTTCAAAGATTGATCAGTGTGCTCAGAGGCATAACCCAAATGTTTCTGATTCACTGTTATCGAGAGATTAGATATCAGTTCAGTAGCACAAACTTGTAGGACAAGGCAATAAAGAGACCCTAAGGAAGCTTTACTTGATTGAATATGAGAACCACCACCGTTTGTGTTTTGGACGGAAGCGACTCCACTTGGATGCATCTGCCGCATGTGTTGAACCTGCTGCTCGAGTAGCTTGTTGAACTCCATGATCTGGTGTTTCACCATGAGCCTAAGATAGTAAGCCTTGAAAAACTCACGATTCTCCTCTTCAAGCTTCTGCCAAACTGTCAAAATCAAAAAAGGGTAAATCCAGTTTTAAGCAAGGACTATTTGTTTACACAAAGTTTTGGCTAGGGATGTCCTGAACATATCTACACTATTTAATCAAAGTATAATGGATTCAGAAAGTAGAACAGTCAGTGAAAAATGATTACACAATCAGATGAAAAAAACTAAATTAAAGAAGCAGATGGGTACCTAGTTCTGTGAAACCAGGTTCGATTTTAGCTTGCTCCAGTAAAGTTTCCACGACTTCTTTCTGGTTCATGTAGAGTTGAAGGCATCGTTCTATAAGGTTTTGAACCTGAAAATAGAATTAAATATATCAAAAGTAAGTTCATTGCATAGGTTCATTCACACAATGAAGCTGAATGTTTTTTTAATTACCAGTTGTATATCTTGACGTGAGACCCTTCTCACCGTTCCTCCACTTGACATGGCTGATATTTTTTATTTATTTTGTAAAACAGAGCTTGTTCCTGTCATGTATAAGTAAGTAAGTATTAGACATATAGTTTTGTACATGGGAAAAAAATGAGTTTCTAACATCTAATTCTAAAACACAAAGGCTCTTCTTTCTCACATCTAAACTCCGAGTATTCAGACAGGAAGAAGACCCCAGATTAGTTAACTAATAACATAGTTTCACAAATCTTTGGTGACCTCAAAATGAAAAATCATGTCTAAAACACCTCCACAATCAACGGTGCAATTTCTAGAACGATCATATACTAATTTCTATCTCTCCACAAGGCCAGAAAAGGCTTTATGTTCAATCAAAGACCACAAAACAAAACAAAAAAACATTAAAACAGATTTTATTACAAAACAGACTAATATAATATGTTTCCCACAAGAGGTTAAAAATGAGATGAAAAATCAAAACTTTATTAATCAAGATTCAAAAAAATCAGAACTTTCAATCGATTTCGTCTCCAGACACAACCGGATCAAACAAAAAACAAAAAAAAACAATACTTTGAAAGAACAATCATAGAACCAATTCGATTAACGGAAAAGACAGAGGCTTTAACAAGATGAGTACCACGGTCGGCAAATCAGAGATCAATCGTCGAGGGAGAGAGAGAGAGAGAGAAGCCTAACCTCACTTTGATCGTCGTGGTGGATCGATTCCTTTACTCCTTTTTCCATTTTCTTTTTTTGATTTTACTAATTTTATTTATTTTTAAAATAACACACATTCCGGCTCCGGAGCTCAGGAAGCTGCCACGTGTAGAATGTGTGACCCTGGTGGATCCCATTCATAGAGAGTTATCTGATCTTCTTGTTTGGGGGCAGTCAAAACTTTCTGGTCAACCTTTACGAGAGAAGAAGAAGAAGATTATATGATAACATAATTTATTTTTAAGAGTTTTAGTGATAGGCAAACAAAAATTAGAAGTTTTAATATAAAATTAATATTTTACGTTACGAATTTAAGATAATTATTTTATAATCTTTTATATATTCGAAAATCTGCTATTTTAATTTTATCTTATATATCACTCTAATTCAGATTATTACCCAATTTAAGTTTTGTTTTTGATTTGGCTTAAAAGCATAATATATATAAAGAAATATTCTATAAATAGCATTAAAACACCTTTTGTTCAAATATTAACACACAAAAATCTCTAAAAGCTTCAATTAAAATTTAAAATATATTTTTATTTTAAATTTGAGATTGGATTTAGTGATTAATATTTAGAGTTTGGTTTTTAAAAGCTGGGATGGGACTGGAAATTATAGTAATTTAGTTTTTTCTTAATGAATACAACTTTGAGAAATTTTTATTATTAACTTTATAAACTTTTAAATATATTATTTTGGAGATTTGCTCTGATATATTTATATCAGTTGTCAAAACATTTATCTATTTTGCTTTATAACCTTTGATAGTATGTGCTAAAAGAGTGATCATCATTGCATATTTACTTCCTTTGAGACAAACTAACTAAACAAGGAAACCAATGGAGACAAGTTTTGTAATAACAAAATAAAAAGACTCAATACACAAATCTACTCGAGTATTCATGAAACATTAACTTTAGCAAAGAGAAAACCATGATCCATTGTTCTTACAAAAAAAAAGAAACAAAGATAAGGAAGTTGATTTTAGTCATACTTCTTGAACCCAAACTTTCCACTTGGGATTCGACTGAGAAAACCAGTATCAATCTTCTTGTAGTGACTATGAAACTTCATGAGCAGAGAGTCAACAAAACCATCAACTTCGTCTTCATATCTCTCATACAGAACCGGCATTGTGTGTGCTCCCACAAACCCTTCACACACAGAAAAAAATGCATCATACCCTTACAAAAAGATCTTATAAACTCAATTCTCAATAGTCTTACTAAGTAAGAACACTCACCAACATACAAAACAGTTAGGAAGTTGCAACAGCTCCCTATTATTGCGGCTAGCCATAGTCCAATCACAGCCTGAAAATGTAAAATGCAGACTCATTAACATTCCATGATGAACATTATACATCATGCAGACGTTAATAAAGATATATACACAGATGATTCTTTGATTTCTGTTTCTGTTTTGCTTTATCAAAAACACTCAGTTAGAGTTACAGTCATTGTACAAAAGTTTTTTTGAATAAATTTAACATTATTTCAAAAAAAAAAATAATAAAGATATATACACTACCATGAGGAACTGTTTCAAACTCCCTCTACAAGCCAAGTCCTGAAGAAACATCAAACCGCGGTTAACCTCTGTACCAACGGTCACACCAACATCAGCAAAGAAATCCTTTGGAAGAACAAGGCGAGGCACTCTAGACTGTGATGAGCTGCTTTCGAGACATTTATAAAATTAAAAAAAAAAGAACTTATTTAGATTACCAATCACAAAGGAACCAGAGTGGATATGTTAAACAAAACATTTTACCGGTTTAGAGCCCCCGAGGCATTAGACCAAACGAACTGCACGATCATACCAAGCAAGAGACCGTAACAAACGAGAGACAGGAAATGGAAGTTGATCCACTCGAAAAGCACCCAGATCGCAGTTGCTCCCATCAGAACACTCGCAGAGATCTTCTTGTTCCTCCACAACAACACATCAGCAGCTGAAAGAAAGAATCATCTCTCAAAAAGACTTTTGTTAGAACCCAAAAAAAACCAATATCACATTAATATATTCATTGAGTTTCTTACATTTGCCACCGCCTAAGACATGATGAATCGGCTTCTCACGACCGAACAAGCGGTTGAAACGGGAAGCGACGGTATCTTCTTCTTGTTCGAAGAAAGAAACGTTCTTTTTCTTGTTAACTGTCTCGGTGAAGTTATCAACTAAATCGCCGATAACGTCCTCTACAATACTCTTCTCATGCATGATTCTGAAACATAAACGGAATATGAGATTTTCAGTACTAAAAGAACGAGCTCAAAGCATAGCTATATAAAAATCGAATCTTTCTGTTAACCCACGTGTCATAAACCACAAAACACTTCAAAAAGTATCCAACTTTATTAACTAGTAGTTCGTTGGTGATGATTATTAGAATGATATGAAACTCAGATCTTATTTACTTGGCGAGAAAGAGCAGAACCAGAGTAAAGATAGAGATGGGGCAAAAGAACAAACCTTGGAGGAGTTGGGTGAAACAAGAATTTGGTTTCTGAGAATCTCACAAAAATGAAAAGTTTTTTTTTTTCTTTTTGTGGATTCTGAGAGAGATGAATGAACCACAAAGAATGAAAGATTGAACTGAAAAGAAAGCGATGGGGATTGGTTAGGTGGAATAATTGAATTGAAACTGTTATGGTTTTTTTCTTTTTCTTTAATAAATGTTGGTAAGTTTGGAGTTTTCTGTATGGATGGGAGTTTCAGCTGCCCACGTGCTACTCATGACATTGCTCTGACTTGACCCATAAAATAGCAAGTCATATGCAGTGTTCTGTTTTTTCAGAAGAAAAAAAAATGCAATGCTCTGAAAGTTGGTGTAGTCCGATAACTGAGATGATTTTCTTAAAATCTGATTCAAACAATAAAATTGCTTTAAACTATTTTAATTTGGTTTTACAATTAATCTAGATTGATATAAATATGTTTATTCAAGTGGTAATATTAATGCAAATTTATAAATCAGTCAACTTTTTGTATATCTAATTTCATAATTTTATCAAAATAATTTTATAACTACAAATAAAAACTAAAATATTTAATACAAATACAAAATATAAGCGTCTAGACCCTAATAATCCGTATAGTCGTCATAATTATCGATTACTGATTTCTTGAACATTAGTCGTATGTAACCATGGCTTTCAAAATGTAGTCAGGCTTTTAGTGATGCTACTCTGTCTATCAAAGGCTCCCATGGTATGTATGGCATGAGAAACAAAGTAGAAACATTATGAAATATATATTACTGATCCAAAAGCCTCAGGCATCTCATCTTTCAGACAAAAAAAAAACCACATAATCTAACACAATGCGTTATGGCTTTTCAAATATATATATAGGTCTATAGGTTAGATACAAAAATGAGAATGAGATAGGATGTATATATGTATCTCTAAAGTATATAATGTTAAAAGTTCCATCAGAGGTCCTAAGAGCCATCAGATAGGGGAAGCAAAAACAGAGTCTCTGAGCTCATCTAAACCTGCGTTTAGTCTCTCCATAAGCAACAACTCCAAGCACCGTTATACTGTACCCGCCGATCCCCATCACCGTGACCGGGTTTCGGAAAAGCAAGATCGATATCACAACCGCAACTGCTCCTTTAGCGTTTCCAAGAACCTGAAAACATTGAACATACACATGGTTAATCCAACTCTGAGCACTTCAGTTTTTTAAGTGTTGAAATGTTTTCTCATTTTTCTTGTACCTGGAGAGTTAGCGCGCTTGTGTGCTTGGTAACAAGAAAGTTCAACAAGTTGGCTGAATAAGCCATCACAGAGTTAACCAAAAGAAGTATCCACATGTACTGATGTTGTCTTGCAAGCGATAGAGTCACACTCATCACATCTGGCTCCATTACTATTGTAACAGGCAGAAGCGCGATGACGGCTATAGGGGACATGTACAGCATCAAATTCATCGAATTCAATTTTTCTCTGCAACATGTTAAAAAAACTCCAAAAAACTCATTAAATCTGCTGAGCTCTGTTCTCATATTGAGTAATGATCTTCTTACCCCTCTGAAGAAAGTAAGATGCCTTGAAGAACAGATTTAAATGCTCTTGCTGCAGTCGCACTAATGCACATAATGAACCCAAACCAATGGAAACCTGGCTCACCCTGTGACACGGATCATTGATCATTCATAAGTTAATACATAAAATCCTATACTCGAAAAAAACGATAGACAAAACATAACATTCCATGACAAAGACCTTGTAAGAGAAACACAACCAAGTCTGAAACTTTAGATAAGACAGGACTCGATTAACGCAGCGAAGTTAAAAAGGATGAAACTTTAGATAACACATGACTCATAAAACAAACAATCATCTCTAATATTAAAAAAAAAAACAATATATGGATCAGACATGTAATTCTTACAAAAGACAGAACACATAATATCATCATAACACGACAAGTTCATTAGAAGAAAAAAACAAGAAAAAAAAGAAAAGACGTTACCCCACTAGCGATCACGACAATTCTATTAAAAGAAAAAGACAAGAAAAAAAAACGTTACCCCACTAGCGATCACGACACCGGTAACAACGGGGACAAGAGCACCATACGTAACCCAAGCCTCTCTCTTAAACGTCATAAGATACGCAAACAGGGCGGTGAAAAACGGCGTCGTTGCACCAACGGCCTGATTAAACGAGACGGGAAGATAACGGAGGGAGACGTTACCACCGACGACGGAGGCGCAGAAGACAATGCTGAGAGTGGCGACCTTCATGAACTGGGAGCGAGATTTGAGGTGCTGGAGAGGGACGAGCTTGAGGAAGACGATGGAGAGGTAGCTGAGGATGGCGCAGGCGGACATGTGGCACATGGTGAGGAAGATTGGGAATTTGAAACCGTAGTTGGAGAGGAGGAACTTGTTGAGGAGGAGGACGCCGATGTTGGAGGTGTACCAGAGGAGGATCAGGGATAATATGAATAGGGTTTGTTTCTTCGGGGATGATGGTGAGGATGATGACGACATTTCGGGTTTCTGATCTGGGTTCTTCTTCTTGTTGTTCATCCTTTCTTCGTTGATGAGATCGAAACAGAGGAGGCCTTTTTTTTGAGAGAGAGAGATATAGAAAAGTGTTGAATTGTTGTGTTGCTTTGTTTGGTAAAAGTAGTTAATGCACTATTCAATTGACTAATTTAATATATTATCTCTAATTTTAAATAATAGTATATTGAAATATATATATTAGTGTGTAATGTTTTATGTAATAAAACATTCTAATAGTTTAAACTATAGTATTAAGTTAGGAATCTAATTAGGATTTAGTATAGCCTTTATTGAAAAAGAACTATAGTATTAATTTAATAGATCAGTTAACTTTAAAAATTTGTAATTTATTATTATTAATTAAAAGTCAAATTTTATTCTTCATATAAACTAATGATATATATATATATATCATCTATATCTATGTATACTATTATTTACGAAGTGATTTTTTTCAACGGAGATTTCATGTTAAAAGTTAAACTGGTTAATATCATTTATACCCTTAATGAATCAACAAATAAATTATCCATAATAAAAACGAATTTTAATTTTATGATTAGGTAAGTGATTAAAATTAATAATAATAAGAATTATCCAAAAATTTAAAATATATTTTAAAATAAAAAAATAGAGTGATTAATATTGTTCATATTCTTAATGGATAAATATATAAATTACCTAAAAAATAAAAAAAAAATTATTTTCTGATTACATAAATAAATAAAATTAATAATGATAAGAATTATCCAAAATCTACAAATATATTGTAAAATAAAAAATTTATAGTGGTCAATATAATTTATACCTCTTATGAACAAAATATAAATTAACCACAAAATAAAAAATTAATTTTAATTTTTTGATTAGATAAATTATTAAAATTAAAATTAATAATAATTATTCAAAATTTAAAAATATATATTAAAATAAAACAAACTTACATTAATCATATATTTTAATTAAAATATATAATATTTTTATTTCAATCTAACAATAAATATATTGATCCAACTATTAATTTTTGTAAGTAAATTTTTTTTTATTGTTTATGTTTAAATAGTATAGATGAGCAAAATATATGTAATGAAAAATAAAAATAATGGAAAAATGGAAAATATGAGCAAAATATAAGTAAATAAATGTATAAAAGTGATAACAAAAGTATAAGATTTCAAAATCAAAAATATTTTTAATAAGTTAGTGTTTTCAAAAATTTAATACAATAATAAGCATACTTATTTTAATAAAATATATAAATTAATAAATATTCGTAAGAAAATTGTGTCCGCATATGCATGCAACACACCTAGTTCAATAATTAATTTAGTAGTTATTAATGTAATATTATTGTATATTAATATCAATTAAATTATTATAAAAAATGATTTTTTTCAACGGAGATTTCATGTTAAAAGTTAAACTGGTTAATATCATTTATACCCTTAATGAATCAACATATAAATTATCCATAATAAAAACGAATTTTAATTTTATGATTAGGTAAGTGATTAAAATTAATAATAATAAGAATTATCCAAAAATTTAAAATATATTTTAAAATAAAAAAATAGAGTGATTAATATTGTTCATATTCTTAATGGATAAATATATAAATTACCTAAAAATAAAAAAAAATTATTTTCTGATTACATAAATAAATAAAATTAATAATGATAAGAATTATCCAAAATCTACAAATATATTGTAAAATAAAAAATTTATAGTGGTCAATATAATTTATACCTCTTATGAACAAAATATAAATTAACCACAAAATAAAAAATGAATTTTAATTTTTTGATTAGATAAATTATTAAAATTAAAATTAATAATAATTATTCAAAATTTAAAAATATATATTAAAATAAAACAAACTTACATTAATCATATATTTTAATTAAAATATATAATATTTTTATTTCAATCTAACAATAAATATATTGATCCAACTATTAATTTTTGTAAGTAAATTTTTTTTTATTGTTTATGTTTAAATAGTATAGATGAGCAAAATATATGTAATGAAAAATAAAAATAATGGAAAAATGGAAAATATGAGCAAAATATAAGTAAATAAATGTATAAAAGTGATAACAAAAGTATAAGATTTCAAAATCAAAAATATTTTTAATAAGTTAGTGTTTTCAAAAATTTAATACAATAATAAGCATACTTATTTTAATAAAATATATAAATTAATAAATATTCGTAAGAAAATTGTGTCCGCATATGCATGCAACACACCTAGTTCAATAATTAATTTAGTAGTTATTAATGTAATATTATTGTATATTAATATCAATTAAATTATTATAAAAAAATAAAAATAAAAACTATTTGCTATTTTTATGAATTTCATAATATATTAGACTGTCTCCTTGTTTAGGAATCTGTGATATATACACTGCCAAGACCAAAGTGATCAATAACGAGTCAGCCAAGACCAAAGTGGATCAACAAATTATTTGGCACCATTTAACAACCAAGAAAAGCGATTAATTTTTTTTCACAGATTTAGAAACAACGTGGAGTTAATGCTACTGAAAAAAATTGATTACCGTTTCTAGCTATAGTTTCAATTCAGTAAGTTGTGTGGTTATTGCAAAACTTTGACATTAAAGAAAAGATTAACTGAGAAAATATCGAAAAAATGGTGTTGGTCCCGAAAATGTTGTTCATAATTTTGCTCCTCTTCAACTTACACATTGATTCAGCAATTTTTTTTTTTTTTTTTTTTTTTTTGATTCAGCAATTTCCTGGCAGACATTGAGTGGTTAGTAACCAAACATGATCGATGATGATGTTGATGTTCTTACACACTTGCTGGGATGTGTTTTTTGTTTTTGAGCAGAGGTCCGGTTGTGATTGCTAGAGGTGGAGTCTCTGGTGTGTTTCCAGACTCAAGTACCAAAGTGTACGAGCTTGCGAGTGTAAGCATACCAAACATATTTTAATATGTTAGTGTTTTCAAAATTTTAACATAATAATAAGCATACCTATTTTAATAAAATATATAAACGAATAAATATTCGTAAAAAATTGTGTTTGTATGTACAGGTAACACATTTAGTATATATATAAACGGATTAATGTAGATAATAATTTAGAATATAAAATCCTTATTTTTTCAAATTTAAGTTAGAAAAATAAATTATTATAATTTATGTGTACTATCTTATTTTTGGATCATCATCCTTGGAAAACAAATAAATCATAAGTTGTATATATGTTATGTTACTAAAAAGTCAAAATTATCTACTTTGATTTCTTTTTAGGATTAGGTACGAATTAGGTAAATAGGACCAAAATCAAGATTCGTTCTTTATTAGGACTTAAGCCATCTGCATCAAGAGATCTAAAGAAGGAGGGGGGATCACACGTTTTCCGAAACAAAAATGATATTGGTGAACCTGTGCCGGTGCGTCTCTTCTTAGTGATATTGAGTCGTCACTGTTTCGCGGGCCCCACGACACGTGGCGGCCTACGATAAGTTCATCTATTTTTTCTTTTTTCTTAAAGTCAAACGAAAAAAAAATAAAAGAATAAAGAAAATACATGGAGAATCGAAAAACGCAGGTTTACTAATGTGCATGCCCTTAGGGTTTTCAATTGTTTTAAATGTAGTTCTTATGTTTAAAGTCAGTGAATTTTTGCTGTTTAAATATCATTCCTAAATATTTTATCAAAACATTCAAGCTGTATAAGCAATTACACGAAATATTACAATTTTATAATAGCAAAGATAAACGCATACAAAAATAATGGAAACTTGAAAGAAAAAAAAACTTAAAACCGTTTTAAGAACCGAGTCCTGGCACAGTCATGTGTTCAAATTCGAACCAAATTTCCGCTGTATTTAAAATCGAACCGGGCCCGCCAGAGAAAGCTGATCTGACGACGGGAGGATCACAACTTCACAAGTGTCAAAAGGAAAAAAATTGACGCGTCACGCGTGTGTAGACCGTATCTTGTAATTACGATTATACCCTTCTTGACCGCGTATAAAATAAAGCCACGGTCCGGTCCATCCGTAAATATCTCGAATCGTAACCCTACTTTCCATATATATAAATATATACTCCGACGTGACAATAATAAACAAGATTACTATTACAAAACTTACGCATTAAGAAAATCTTCTCCACTTTCTCTTCTTCGATCTCTCTCATCATGTCTGGTTACCCTCCTTCCAGCCAAGGCTACGGTTACGGCGGCAATCCACCACCACCGCAACAACAACCCTACGGATCCTCCAACACCAATCCTCCGCCCTACGGATCCTCAGCCTCCTCACCCTACGCCGTCCCCTACGGCTCTCAGCCTCCACCTTCCTCCGCTCCTTACGGCGCACCGCCGCCGTCTGCGCCGTACGCGGGAGATCACAAGCCCCACAAAGAAAAACCTCAGGCCGCCTACGGATCTCCCGGCGGCTACGGATCGTCGCCCGGTGGTTACGGTGGCTACGGAGCTCCTCCTCCGTCGGGACATGGAGGATACGGAGCTCCTCCTCCTCCTCAGCAGGGTGCGTACGGGAGTCCGTTCGCGTCTCTGCTACCGTCGGCGTTTCCTCCGGGAACGGATCCGAACGTCGTGGCTTGCTTCCAGGCGGCGGATCGGGACAACAGCGGCTTCATCGACGATAAGGAGCTTCAGGGGGCGCTCTCTTCGTATAATCAGAGCTTCAGCATGAGAACTGTTCATCTCCTCATGTATCTCTTCACCAACAGCAACGTCAGGAAGATCGGTTAGTTTCCTTAAAAATTATCATCATAGATCATTGGTCAAAGTGTTGACCTTTGGTACCTAACCGTTATTATAATTGAAGTTGAAGCTTTTGAATTAAGTATGTTAATGATTTTAATTATGGCGGTAACGTTGCAGGACCGAAAGAGTTTACTTCACTTTTCTACAGTCTTCAGAGTTGGAGGGTAAGTTATATTAAAAAAAACAATGGTTTTGGTTTATTACATATCAAGAATCTTTTGGAGTTAATATAAACTGTTTGGTGTTTGTGTTTTATTTTTATTTTTTTCAGACAATATTCGAGAGGTTTGATAAGGACAGAAGTGGGAGAATCGATACAAACGAGCTGAGAGATGCACTCTTGAGCCTCGGGTTTTCAGTGTCTCCTGTGGTTTTGGATCTGCTCGTTTCTAAGTTTGATAAAAGTGGAGGCAGGAACAGGGCTATTGAATATGACAACTTCATCGAGTATGTTGTTCACCGCCCTCTACTTTCTTTTACTGATTGAAAATAAAAAAGTTCCATACTGATTCTGTTTTTCCTTTTTCCATTGATACAGGTGTTGTTTGACTGTAAAGGTATATATACACTATTCCTCATTAGCTTGAATCACATTCTTGTAGTGCGAGTGTGTGTGTGTGTTTTGATGTTTGATGTGAATGAATTGCAGGGGCTGACTGAGAAGTTTAAGGAGAAGGATACGGCGTTATCAGGATCAGCTACTTTCAACTACGAGGCCTTCATGCTCACTGTTCTACCATTCCTCGTCGCTTAAGTTCGTTGCCCTTATGGAGCTTTTGGAATAATTTGTTTGTAGTTGAATTCTCTGGAGTTTTCCTCTTTTACCTTTCTTATCGTCTTATCGACTTTGCTTTTGTAAGACTTGGAAGTGGCTCTCTCTGTATGAGCATTTAAACAAGTGTTGTGGGATAAATTTGACTCTTAAAAATGGACTAGAATCATTCCAAACGTGATGGGATTACACAAATACATAATGTCTAAAACATAACATGCATATATGTGGCTAAAACATAACATGTATTCTTGCTCAAACATTAGATATATAACATAACTGAAAACTTTATCTAAAACATTGAAAAACAAACTATAAAGTTATATTGAAATCCACCAAACAAAAAGATTGTTATTTTCAGGAAATTTTCTTTAAATGTAATTAACGAAAAATCAAGCTAGACTGATTTTCGGGTTTACTTTGTGCGATTGTGGTCGAACCGAGCTGTCCCAAACGAAAAACAACCGACACAAATCAACGACCAAACCCGAATTAATCTGTTATAGTTTAGTCAGATTCAACCGAACCGAAAGTGATTCGGTTCTGTTATGGTTTTGAGTTTGGTTAATTTGGTAGGATTTTGTAAATAATTCAGTTTAGTTTGGTTTTTGATTTCCAAAAAGAAATGAACAATAATCAAAAACAATTTGAATAACCAAAGACAATCAAATTTAACTGAACTAACCGGAAATAACCAATTTCTAAAGAAAGAAATATCAAAATCTAAACAAAAGATTGTTATTTCGGAAACAAAATTAAAAAAATTCAAAATCAACCAAAAACCAAACCACACCGAACTGATTTTTTTCTGGTTTAGTTTGGTGTGATAGACTAATTGTGGCTGAACCAAACTATCGGAAACTAAAGCACGAAGACCAACCCGAATCCACGGCGTTAAATTGTAGTATAATCTTTTGCGTCCGAAGCAAAAACAATACAATACCTTGTCGGCACCACCGCTTCTGTGTCTTAACATTAGTCTCACAAGTGAAAGAAGAAGACGCAAAAATGACGACTCTTTCTTCATCCTCTCTATTATCTTCTTCTTCTTCTTCTTCGCCTCTATGCAAATCCAGATTCTCTCCAACCACTCTTGTATCGAGGAGAACTGACTTCATCTCTTTCTCCCATCGGACAACTCTTTCCTCTCCGCCGATTCTTTCCTTCTCTGTCAAACATCATCATCGCCAGAGAAACTCGCTCCAAGGTTCCTCTTTTATTCCTGATTGAAAACATGGAGTGAGTTGAGTATTATTAAACTGATGGAAAAGATTTCTCTTTTACAGTGAAAGCAGTAGCTAGCCCGGCGGAGACGGCGTCGGAGTTCGATGAGATGGTCTCCGGGACGAAGAGAAAGTATTACATGCTCGGAGGGAAAGGAGGAGTGGGGAAAACTAGTTGCGCTGCTTCTTTAGCTGTGAGGTTTGCTAACAATGGTCACCCAACTCTTGTTGTCTCCACAGATCCAGCTCATTCCTTAAGCGACTCCTTTGCTCAGGTAAAAGGAGGTTACTTTTGAAACTTTGTTTGATTGATTGAAAGGTATCTCTGATTGTGTTGACTTTTTTTTTGTAGGATTTGACTGGAGGAATGCTTGTGCCTGTTGAAGGACCTGAATCTCCTTTGTTTGCTCTTGAAGTATGTAGAGAAAGAACAGTTCCAATGTTTGTTTGTTTTGTTAGTTTTTTTAATTTGAGTTTTTAATTTTGGAGTTATAATTTAATAGAAGTGCAACAGATAAACCCTGAGAAGGCGAGAGAAGAGTTTCGTAGTGCCTCTCAGGCGAATGGAGGGACTGGTGTTAAAGATTTTATGGATGGTATGGGTCTTGGGATGCTTGTTGAACAGGTAACATGTTGTTTTGCTACTTTCTAGTGGAGTCAGCTTTTATTGTTTCTGATACTAATCTACTTGTGATTTTAAATGGATCTTTGCAATTTTTATACTGACTCTGTTTTCTTTTTTTTTTGGGTTGATGAAGTTGGGGGAACTTAAACTTGGTGAGTTGCTTGACACACCACCTCCTGGATTGGATGAAGCCATTGCCATTTCTAAGGTGATTTATCTGATTCCCTTCTTTATTTCCTCTTCATTTTCTTGTTTTCTTGCTTATAGGTCAAAAGGGTGTTCACAGGTCATTCAATTTTTGGAATCACCTGAGTATAACATGTTCACCAGGATCGTGTTTGACACTGCACCAACGGTGAGCAAGGCTTCACTGAAACTTTTGCCTCCTTTTTTTTTTCTAGCTGTTGAGACAAATCTCGTTTGCTACTATTACTTACAGGGTCATACGCTGAGGCTACTCTCCTTACCAGACTTCCTTGACGCCTCCATAGGTAAAATCTTGAAGGTGGGGAGATGTCTCAGATACAAATCTTTTCTTCTACCAAAGTGCGTTATCAGTTTCTGAGACTTTTGTCTTCTCTTCTGCATCTTACAGCTTAGGCAGAAAATAACCTCAGCTACTTCAGCAATCAAATCAGTCTTTGGGAAAGAAGATAACAAGCCTGATGCTGTAAGTACTTTATAATAGAGTAGGCTTCATCTTTGTGAGGACAACCGTTTCATTCCTTTTTAAATTTTTTCTGTGAATGTGAAAAGGCTGACAAATTGGAAAGACTAAGAGAGAGGATGGTTAAAGTTCGAGAGCTTTTTCGTGACACAGAGTCTACAGAGTTTGTCATTGTTACTATCCCCACGGTAATTTATTTATAACCTTCCTATATCTTCAAACATGCATATTTTCAAACATGCATTGCGTAAGTCTTAAGTCTAGAAGTTAGCAGCATCTTCACGGTTCTTAAAAATGTTTGTTGACATCATCTCGTAGGTAATGGCTGTCAGCGAGTCTTCTAGATTAAGTGCTTCGTTGAAGAAAGAAAGTGTCCCTGTCAAAAGACTTGTTGTTAATCAGATTCTCCCTCCATCCTCCTCTGACTGCAAATTTTGTTCCATCAAAAGAAAGGTGTATATATACATATATATATATAGACACAAACTTCTCCACTTATGTTTTGCTGTGGTGAAATGCGTCTAAACGTGAGAAAAATGAAACTCTGCAGGACCAAATGCGAGCACTTGATATGATCCGGGAGGATTCGGAACTCTCAGGTCTGACGTTAATGCAGGCTCCGCTGGTAGACATGGAGATCAGAGGTGTCCCTGCTCTGCGTTTCTTGGGAGATATCATTTGGAAATGAGTTCACAGTACATATTGTTATTGTAACGAAGAAGCCAAAGCAAGTTCAGTTGTATTGTATGAGTTAGTGGTTGGTTACTTACAACTTACGTTACATAGTTTTTTTTTGGCACATATGTTGGAATGGTCCTTTGAACAATAAATTATTGCAATTCTTGGGGGAGCAAAAGCCTCTAAGATATTTACATAGTTAATTATGTAGAATAAGACCTACAATAAGCCATTGCTTTACATAAGAAAACAACCAGGCTTCACCTTAAGCCAATGTAAATCCAAAAGACATTTATATACTGACAACTGACTTAAATTTAAAACCCTCTTTATCTTATTTACAAATTATTTGCAAAATATATAAATTTGAAACCCTCTTTCACAGCTCTTGCGCAATTCATATCATGCTGTATACAACAAGCCGCATAAATAACGCTACAAATCAAATATGAATGGTACGTCTTTTTATTTTTGTTTTCACTTGGAAGAAAAATGAACTCACCTCCGAAAGTTCTGTACAAATGAAATCTGTACGAAAGAATTTAGACAAAACAAAGCTCCCAAAAGCAAGGTTTTGGTTCCTATTCGTCACGGCAAAACAAGCAACTCACGAAACTAGAAAAGTTACAGGTAAAAAGGAAAAAATATTGGAACCGCAGCAGAAGAAGGAAGATGATGTACATGTCAATGTCAATTGCCATTGTGATTCTTTCTGCAGCTTATGAAAAATAATGAAAACAGATTGGCTGCTGGAAAAGAAGCTTTGTTTATCAATGGTAATTAGCGAATGGGTCGAGGAGTTGATATCAGTGAGAAAGAATTTCGGAAAGGCGAGACTGAGCATCCGTAGGAGTATCTCTTCCAGGAACATTCACCTTTAGAAGATTAGAATACCTGCAAAGCCCATATAAATTTTCATTTTAATAAGTCGAGAAACCGTATTATTTTTAGATTCAATCAAAGGAAATAAAGTTGAGAAACAGACTCTGTGGGTGTAAACATCTGGTCATGTTCCGCTATGAATGCAAGCAACGCCTGTAGAAAAAAAAATCATGTAAACATCCGAGTGTAAGAATGCTGAGGAAAAGCTAATAGACAAACCATGATGAAACAGTGTTTTCTTTGGCTACTAACCTCGAATGGCATGTTTAGTAGTTCGAAATAAGTACGGACACGGTCTAGGTTCTGTTGAACGCTTTCACCATCGATATATGGAATAGCTGTCATGGCCTGCCAATGTATAATACACACAGATGTAGACAGTGAATCTATTGGAAATGATAAAAACTCGACACTTAAACATAGACTGATCTTTACCTGTTCCAGTGCAATAGTGTTCCGACAAATTTGTTGAACTCCAAAAAGGTTTATTGATCTCATGTCAGCTAAAGCCTAGAAAAAATACGTAATAAAAGACTTTTAACGGCTTCGAAGATGATGATGATGATGATCAAATGTCAAATATATAATTGTGATATGATATGTCTACATTTGAATTAGAAGTACCAAAGATCTTAACAGGTTTCAAAAAGATTAAAAGAAGAGGTATACCTTAATGGACGCATTCGCTGCAATTCCACAAATGCCACCAAAAACGTAATTGCGCTTCTCACCAGAGATGAAAGGCGCCATTCCCTCGTCCCTACGTGTTATCTGTTTAGAAAAAAAAAGAGGAAGTGTCAAAAACTTGGGGTGCAGAAGTATAGAGGTTGAAAAGATTATCATCTCGTAAAACCAATTCAAAACTAGATTACACACTAAACAAGAATATATATTCATCGTAATAAATTAAGATGACTTCTTCATTTGGCTAACTAGGTTCTCTCAGCAGAAGCGAGTGATACGAATATTTGATGGCTATGAAAGTAAACAAGGCTTTTTAAAGTAATATATAACTAACCTGTGAAGTAAGAGAAATCACAAAGTCGTCGGGCTCTTCAGCATCGTCATCCTCCAAGTATTCTCGATTTTTCATTTCCTTATCAACACCATAATATTTCGTAAGTTTCACAGGCCACAGATTGAATTTCCCATAGCCATGCCACCTTCCTAACAAAGGGAACATCCATCACATACCTGAAGATGAAAGACTGTTTCCAATTGCATCTCAACACGAAGAACCTTTAGGCAATCAGTCGCAAGCTTTCTGTACTCATCAGCAAATGATGCCAGATTCCTAGGAGAAGTTGCTTGATTCCTGCTATTATCTTCAGATTCATTTGCTGCACGAGGAACTGCTTGTCCAAGCCTAATGATTTTGGGAAATCAAAACTTTCAGAATGAGTGTTCATTTGCTTGCTACTTAGGGACGAAAGAGAGGACTAAGTGAAGACCTATCCCAACCATGCAAGATTCTCTTTTACACTGCACGCAGTGGTTTCTGAGTTTATTTATATTTGGAAAAGACAGCAAACAATCTAGTTAAGCCTCTTAGACTTTTTATTACGAATGTCCCTTTTTCCTCTTGTATAAAATCATAGGACTTCCATTTTGTGTTCTGATAACATCTAAGATGTACTGACAGATAGGAACAAGACAAGCGGCATGCATAAAGAATCTGATCCGACGAACTCACCTCTCAATAGAGTCTGCCACGTATTCAAGAGAGTCACTAAGAGAGGCTAACAAAATCAGCTTGTTGTCATCACGAATTAGATTATCCTGTAAGAAACACACTTACGTAAATAATTTTCACCAAATGGAAATTTTTTTGTTGATTATGATTCAGACAACACATGAAATTTACCTGCTTGATAGACGGCAAACTTGAGAATAGTTCACAGAGTTCTACGTCGGAGCCAACAGCCTCAGACTGAGAAACGGAATGGCCAAGTAGAGCTGGTAAACAAGCACTCGCCGGATCAAGTCGCATCAATTTCTCAATATCATGCCTCCCAATAAGCCTGTAACTGAGCTTCTCTAGCACAGCCTGATATATTAAGAATCAAACTTATGCTCAGATATTGTGCTGTGCGCGATGGAAGAGATGCATCACTTTAGATTTAGGGACACTTGAGGCATAGAATGGTAAGAAAATGGTTAAGATAAATGCAAATTTTTATCAAAGATGGACAAAAGGCGCATAGAAGATTGGCTAACACCATACTCTACCACCTCTCTCTTTGAATCCAACTTTCTCAGGATTTTTTCTTGAAGCATTTAATGCCAAGTTCTGCTACATGACTTCTCACAAGCAGCTTAATAACCTACGTTTACACTTTACACTGTAGGCTACGCAAGACAACGCCAAAAGCCTAAAACAGAATACTATAATTACTTCATCAAAAAGGCCAGTTTTCACCTAGCTCAAATTGAACTCTAGGTAGCTTCAGGATGTTCATGACATTGTAGACTCTATAGCCACGTTCTTATCATCTAATTTACACACCTCCAACTGAGTTTTAAAAATCATATCACGCTTACAAGGCTACTTTTAGTCTATGATTGTGCTAACGGAGCAAAACCCTAAACCAGATGTCAGACATAAATAGATTCTAATAGTCAGAGGAAGAGGAAAACAAATGAGAAACGATGAAGATTCATACCTCCATGTATGACGTTCGACATCTCTCAAAGGTTCTCTCAAGAAATGTCTGAACATACTTCACAAGGTCAGTAGCAAATTTAGGCATAGCTTGAGCCCAACCAAGAACCTAAAAAAAGGTTAAAAAGCAAGGAAGTTCATTAAAACAAAATACCATGAAACTGTTAACACGAAATGCATGAACACGAAAACAAAAACATGAACTGGAACTAACCATCCATTCCTTTTAATGCAGATCAAAAATGTGAACAGCGACAAAATTTAGCTTCCAGTTTAAAAGCATAGACAACGTACCTCTTTTGCAAGGAGATCTATTGCCAAAAGACCTTGTAACACAGGTCTACCCTTTTCTACGGTTGGGGTGTAAGAAGTTGTATGTGCACGGGGCCTAAATGCGGCGGCACCTGCAAAAATTATTTTGCGAACCATGGGTTTCTAACCTTGAATATATATAATACACACACTGACACAACTGGCACTTCATTTTGAATTTTTCATAAACTAGTGAATGCAACTAATCGTGTAAAACTTTCTTGCCAAGTAATCTTTCAAAATAGATTCAACAATTCACAAAGACGCCTGAACTTTTCATAAAACTGGCAACCATGCGATGGTAAAATTCCAAGTCTTTGGAACCAGATTAGCAGCTCCTCTTTCAAGATGCAATTTCTATATACTGTTAGCAGAAAATTATCCTAAAACTAGCAACAAAAACAATATGATCACTGATCAGATCTCTATAGTCTACGGAACTAACTTGATATAGCTTGCTGTACGCCTTTCCTATAGTCCACAAACATTGTCGGTAACAGGTGGTCCTTCACAAAGTTCTCAGTGAATGTAAGCAATCCATCATTCCTGCATCAGTACCAAAAACTCGATGGTGAAAATACTGGCAACTTTTCAACACTTGACTAAACAATAATTTCAACTTTCATTTTGGACAATGAGCAACGTTCAGCCTTGCCAGGATGATTGGCTGCATAGGCAAGCGTAAAGTTTGAACTTACACAAGCTGGGAATGCTTTTTGGGTAACATTGAAGTGATTTTATCTGTAAACTGCAAGACACAAAGATCATATAAGTCTACTGAAAAACAGATGAAATTGAATGAAAGAAAACTTAGATGAACCAGAATCAAAACCTGAAGGACAGGGCGATAAATAGATGCAGCTAGATATATTCCCTGTTCAGGCAATACTGCTGCAGACCCGTAACCTTCCTTTGATGAATTTGGACCCTTCTTTCCCCAGCCTTGGCGAATTAGATCCGCTCCTACCAGCATCACATAACGTCGTTAAGTCCACCAAAGGAATTATAACAAAAAAAAAATCAGGATAGTTGATTAATACCCTGATTAGAAATCGATACAGTTGCATCTGTAAACCGAAAGGTGAATGTTAACCCATCTTCAGGTGCATTCCTGCAGTCCACCATCATCAATTAAGCATCAATACTACGAACCAAACTGGAGAGTTTTACATTCAAATTTGTGGCATACTCTTCAGCGCTCCACTTTACTAGCGCTCTGAGAAGAACCTAAATGACAAATTCCTAGACTTGGGTTTTGTAAAACCTCTTATTAGATCATCAGAAGAAATCTCTGCTCTAATATCCTCACTATATTATCGAATGACCATATCAGATGATTCCCAGCCCAATGAAAACATACCTGTACATGGAAATGAGGCCTATCTTTAAAAAATCTTAAATGTCTTAATTTGGGGACATGTTTTGTTGTCTATGTATCTAAATGATAATGAGAAAACCATCTCAGTAAATGTATGAACTGCCAACGTTAGAGGTCACTTGCCTTTTGTCTTTTTTGGAAGCCTTCTTTGCAACTTTAGCAGTTTGTGCAGCAGCATCTGCTGAAGCAGCTTCTGGCGTTGCTCGTAGAATCTCACATAAGAGTTGCTGGCATTCACTCTTCACAATTAACACGTAAAATTTCAATAAGCTATGTATAAGAAAGCATTAGTTCAAAGATTTATAAACAGTTGGCTTCACGGCATATTATATATTTTTGGAAACAATAGGCGGACCTGTAAGACTGTCAAGGGATAACTGATAGTGTAGCCTCCAGTAACTTGGGATGCTTCAGAATCCGTATTCCAGTTCACATTCGTAGGCAATGACTTCGGTGTGTTAATGTCATGTTGTGAAGCCTTCAACTCAAAAAGCTCTCCAATAACAACATGATTTTCTGTAGAAGCAGTAGTAAGAGAAAGTTTGAGCTTTCACCAGAGAATATAAAATATTGAGAGGCGTTTACAGTTGAATAGCTCACCAAATATCTTGACAATAGTATCTAGAATTGAGTCAAGAAGGTCTTTCGCTGCAGCTTGCGCCTTGCCTCCAGGAACCATAAGAGGCGAAACAGGGCTCACAGCCAGGTGAGTTCCTGAATTTGATATCCCATTTTGAGGTTTCTCTTTTGAAAGTATGTAGGCCTCTGATTGTCCTTTGAAAAAATGCAACCCCGCAGCTACCGTTCGATCACCCTGACTACAGACGGACTTTGACAAATTTCTAGTCTCCATATGAGCTTTAATCTTGGATATAATGATCTCGTGTATTGTGGGTCGAAGCTTTTGGCTGCAAGAGAACACAAAAACATTACTAAGAAAATTTGATGATTTATATAATGGAATGTACTGATTTCCACCAAGTGACATAGACATTTGATCAAGATATATCTAGTGATGACATCAGCGAGAAGTTAACTAACGGAAGACGCCACTGCTAACCATCTAAAACTACTACTAAAGGAGTGAATTTTCTATAACTATATCCAGCTGTAAAACAGAAATCCTAGCATTTTTGACCATTTAGAAAAATGAAAAATATTTAAAAGCGAACCATATGATAGCCCCAGCAGCTGCAACTTTTCCAAGCATGCAGAGACACTGAACAAGGGTCTGTAGATACTTCACATGAAGTGGATCATCACTCTTTCTTATTGCTTCCTGAAACAGAAGAAAAAGCAGTGTCACAGACTCACAGCACTGAAAAAAATGGACAAAAGATAGTTGTAAAAGTGTAACAAGCACGTACAATAAACTCGTCAGGTGTGGAATCAGAAAGCCATGGCGGAAGTTGGTGAGAAAGAGGTTTACCATCAGTAGCTTCATCATGTTCTACAGAGTCCTCCTCATCATGTCCATCGAATGATGAACTAAGAAACAAAATGTAATCAAAGAAACACACATTAGGGAAGTAAAGGAATTGCAACACAAACAAACTAGTTTTATAGAAGCAGAACAACCTTATCAATTTACACCACTCTCTTTTATTGACGAAAATGTTAATGAATTACATTAAGGGCAACCTCCACATAATGACTATACAAATGATGCAAGTATGCTAATATCAATATTAAAAATAAAGCCGCAAGAGCCTTAATGGAGAATCGAAACTAAACTGACAATTACTGAACAAGGAGCACTCGAATAAAGTAAATCATTACACACGAAAAGTCCCATACATAAACAACTGAAAGGAAAGGTTGCTTCATACCCTTCCTCAATAGACGACGTTCTATGTGAACCATTTGTGAGCCCTCTAACACCAAACTGACCATCACCTTTCAGTGTCCGTGTTCGACGAGACAGTGGTTGTGAGCTCATTCGGCTAGCTGCAACAGCTGTTGTTGTTGGTACATCATCATCTCTTTCGTATATGCTTGACGCAACTGAACTGCATCATATACAAGGTCAACTGGTCAAGAACAGAAGATTGTGAAATAATAGAATTGATGAGGCAAACTACCAAGGATAAACTGAAAAGACACCTACCTGTATTCACCTCTGTTGTATAGATGTGCATGCATATCGTCCAGAATTTTATAGAAAAGCGCTCCCCGCAGCTTAGTTAGCTCAGATCTGACATCTTGAAGAGCACCAACCTAGTTCAAAGTACCAGTATATCTATGAGTACAAAATCCAAGTGATATCGAACAAAGATACTGAGAAGTCCCCGATGGAAATTAGATGATACCATATTCCTTCATCGGGGTGAATAACAAAACAGTCCTAGAGATCAAATTGACAACTGAATGGGAAGACCCAAAAAAGTTCCCATGAGATTTCTTTTCCATAATTGTTAAGATTAGCAGTTAGGAAACTACCGTTTGAAGCCCCTCACGCTCAAGCATCAGAGACGACTGAAGATACACTTGAATAGCAGCGTAAAACTGTTTATCAGCAATGAGCTTCTCAATACGAGATGGAACCTGTTCAATGATTCAAAAGGCAAAGCCACCGTGAAAGCAGTTTCTTTTAAACAGCACAAAGTATCATTACAGAGAGCAATCATGAATGAAGAATAAAACTTCAGAGCAGTGCAAATACATAACAAGCACTGCCCACACCAAAAATCAAAAAAGAAAATGTTACGGCTAATCCAACAACCAACCTTAGAAATGCCCTCAATTTGATCCAAAAGCGCGATGATGTGCCGCAATGTTACAGAACGGTACCAAAGCTGGTGTAACTGTTTATTGCGTGTACCCAAGCTCCTCTTTGCTTCTGCCAAATCATGCTTCAAGTCGCCTAATTTTTCAGTGGACTCACTGAACAATCGCAAGATCTGATGAGGAAGACAATGAAAGGATGCCAAAAGAAGAGAGAATCAGAATCTAAGTTACTTCATGAACGAACTTTTACTAGATAAATTATTTCTCGACTTTGAATAAAGAAGTCATAGAAGCAGCCATAAGTCAAACACGCAATAAGCCTAAGGTAAAAAAGGCTCTATCCAATAAAAAAAGGGAAGAGGGACCAGATAACAGAAACCTGGGAGTAGTTTTGAATGGCCTTGTTGAAACCACCATGATAAGCATGCACAACTTCATCCACAACCTCCTCGACCACATCACTTTGTTCCTTTAGCAAAAGAACGTCAGTTTCACGGTCTTTCGACGTGAGGATATGGACCACGTGTGGCAAAGAGTCGAAGCGTGCAACAGCCCAGCTCTCATCTATTCGTGCCAGCTCATCCCTAAGGTACTGCAGTAACCATCATCACTTAGACACACACACAAAGACACGTGTACTCCAAAAACAAAGATCGAGAGCACACTCTTCATATTAAGGCCGACCATACGGTTATTTGACTTAGTTAGGAGTGAGTGAAGAAAGTGGACTTACATTTTTATCCGAGGGAACAGGCAAACCGTCGAAAAGCCCCATTGCTGGCGGACTATTCTTCGTTTGGCTTGTTTGAACCCAAACGACTATTCCTCAGCACAGTCCAATCAAGGTCTCTGTATCTGAAAGCAAAAGTTCAAAAACCAACACATACGTGAGCTAGAGAGGATGCTGTTAACAGAATTACCACGATGCTACGACGTTGCTCAATTTCAAAAAGAAGCTAATGGAGCGAAAGGGATGATACAGTGAGGAGAAGACATTGTAAAATCATCACTCCTTCAACGAAAAGAGAAAGATAGTCGGATACCATGAAAATTCTAGCTCGAAGGTGAGACAATTGGCGTAAACAGAGATTGAGAATAGCAATCAAACACGAAGTGGATCTAAGAGAGAAAAGCTTTCAGCTGCGAATCTAACCTTGGATACGAATCCTGACCAGTGTGTCTCCGACCGCGAAGAAGTTAATCAAAATCCCGACCTATGGAGGATCAAATCTAAACGCGTTCTTCTCTCGTTGCAAATTCTTCTAATTCTCCAATTTTTTATTTTAATTTTATTGTGGGAAAATAGTTACACAAACAAAAAAAAATTAGACCAACGTTTTTTTCTTCGTTGGACGAAGATTACATGTACACCACCACTACTCCATAATTTCTCTTATTATAAAACTTAGATAGGAAATTTATTAATAAAACTCTCAGAGCACACACATATTTGTCTCCAATGCAACTCAACAAAACTCAGGAACAGAATCAATCCATGTTTGATGAGTAGGGATCACTAGAAAAAGGTGGCAACTCTTTTCAGTTTTTTATTCATTTGAAGATTATATCATTGTTCATCAATACATATCAAAGAGTTTGCCTTTAATTAACGAAAGTGTACAAGCCCTACATGTAAATTATGTTTGAGATCAGATTAGAGAAGGAAACGTCAAGCGTGTACACAGCACAGTCCACAAATGTTTGCTGCTATTTAATTTAGGTTTTCCTGCAATTCAAAAGAAGCTTGGATCACATCTGAGCAACCAGATCATCTCCTTCTGTAGTAGTAGTAGTAGTAGTAGTAGTAGTAGCAGCCACATCATCTCCACCACTTAGCGAATTCTCCATCCATCTCTTCAACATTTTCAACGCAGCTTGTGGCTGGTCCATTGGAACCATGTGTCCCGCATCGTGCACCTGTTTTCATCAAACTCTTTGTTGTTACTAAGAACATCAACAGAACTATAGAAAGACTGGTTTTATGTAAGATAAGTCCTGACCTTGAGGAAACTAAGTTGTCCATAACTCTTTAACTTCCCTGCTTCTTCACCATCAACCACAAAGGGAACTTCATTAGTCGCCTGAAAGTTCTCTTTTCCTGACCACTCCATTGCATTCACCCACCTCGAGTTACCTGCTCCAATTCAAGTATATCATGTACTCTTCTGCCAAAGATGATTAACAATTGTATTTTTACTAGTTTGGTTCACAACTATATTCCGTCTATATCATTGTTCTCAAGTTTAAATATTACTATGTTATGTTTTTGGAACTTACCGAGCCAGTTGCAGATGAGATCATATTCTCCAGCATACACAAGAAGATTGATTCCATCTTCCAAGAGGGTGGGAATTCCAACCTCGAGATTCCTCATCCAATCCTGTAGCATTGCCTGATACACACTAGTGCTACACGAGACAAACTCTATGTCCCCAACCCCAAGCGACTTTCTCACGGATTGCAGATTCAAGAATTTCTCCATGTCTGAGAAGTCATAGCACAGACTCCCCTCGCACTTCTTCCTGATGTCGTAATACTACACAAGAGATATGATATTACTCTTCGAGTTAAATGCGGAAAGATTAAACACGATTGCTTTCTATAAGTGATGGCTGCTCTCGTGGATAGATCAAAGTCTTATTTTTGAAGGAATAGAAATTCACATGATGTTGCCAGAAACAATATTATATGAAATGTCAATTAGAATTAAAAACTAATTAGTTGTTTTGGACTTACGTTCACTCCACCGGCATGATTCATTACACCACTGAACAAGGTGTTGCAAACAAGATATGACGCCAAGCAAGAAACTGTTCCATCAGTTCCTGAAAAACCCCAAAAAACCAAAAAAAATTACACGGATTCAGGATCCATTAAAACACATTGAGCCATTTATAGACATAAGTTGATAATGAAAATTAGAGTAAGTACCACAAAGCTTAATCGATAGTTCACACAGTGGCACAATCTTTTTTAAACGATCATGCTCTGATTGCGTAATCAAACCCATTTCCAAAGCATAGTCCGGATAAGCTGGATACTGGATTGCAGGATTTGTAAGCCCATTTCCAATGGCGAATCCCTGCAAGATTACACTTGTGAATACCAACCTTCCACTAAAACCGTAAGAAAGAGAAAACAATCACATGCCTTAAGGTTAATATGAAGCCCCTCTTTAGCCTTGTTTCCTTGATTGACTCGGGCAGCAAAAGCCGGAATGTAATGCCCAGCATATGACTCTCCAGTTATGTAAAAGTCGTTGTTTGTCAGCTTAGGGTGCTCCGCAAAGAAAGCCTTGAGGTAACATGAGGAAACGTAATCAGTATCTAAAAGAGATTTACCCAAGTCAAAACTCGGAAGCAAGGTTCTGTATTCACAAAAAAAAAAAACTCAAGGCCAGACCTGCAGAAAATCATACAGATCATCGCTAACTCCCTTCTCGTCATGACGGATGTCACTTTTGTCTGTCGTGTAGCTGAAACCAGTCCCAACAGGCTGGTCAACGTACAGGAGATTGGAAACCTGAAACACCAACTCTCATGATCAAAAGCTAGTAAGAATTGGGGAGATAGTTTATAAAGATCATAATAATACCTGATCCCATCCATACTCATTCCAAGAAAGAGACATGTTCTTATCGATCTTGAAAGGGCCGTTCTCATAGAACATAGCCAGTTCACTGCTACATCCAGGCCCTCCTGTCAACCAAATCACAACAGGCGCATCCTTCTTCTTCTTGCGCGACTCAAAGAAGAAGTAGAACATTCTATTCACCACCAATCAAACAGGAGAACAAACATACAAATTGAGAATTTCTTTTATCAAACATGTTCAGATCAGCCTAGTCAAAATCTAGCTGCAAATTCTGGATGAAGCATAACGAATCAGATAATAAATCCACAAATGTAGAGAACGTACAGAGTCGGTATGATTAAGCCTAAAATACAAACTCTTACTAGCAAAAAAAAAGTTCAAATCAACATACACACAACCTAGTCAAGAGCTAGCTGCAGATTCTGAATGAAGCCATAACAAATCACATACAAATGAACAGGTGTGAGTAAGCTTGAAGATACTCATGAGCAACGCAAGCTAGGATTAGATATAAAACCTTGCGCCTTGAGATTTCGGGAGCTTGTAGTAACCAGCACGATGACCTAAATCCTCGACGGTAGCGCCGCCGCCATCGCTATCGCTATCGGATACAATGTTCGGGAATCTGAAGCTCCGTTCGACAATCGAAGGCACCTCCTCCTCCTGGGAAGCGAGAGGGGAATCAACTGCATCGATCACGTTCACGTCGAGCTTGGGAAAAAGGTTTAGCTCGCGGATCAGCTTCTCCGCGCGCGATGACGGCAAGCTCGATATCTCGAAGGTGCGATCGTTCAAGAGAATAGAGTAAGACGGAGATGTACAAGCGATGAAGACGACGAAATGCAAGAGGAGGGAGAGGAAAGTTTGTTTCTCCATTTTTCGTTTGTTTGTTTTTTTCAACTGTGACTTTTTCTTTTTTGAGATCGTATACGAGGAAGGAGAAGGTGTACACGTGGCGAGAAAGTATTAGAGGGGGAATATCAAGAGAGTATTGAGTGGATCTGTTACGCGAAAATAGCGAATGGGATAATCAACGGTTAGCCAGGGTGGGCACGGAGCGGATATCCGGAATTTTAAGGATATCCGTGATCCGATTCGTGCCTTACGAATATTCGATTTTTTGATCCGATCCGATCCGTAATTTTTCGGATATCCGGAACATCGGATATCCGCGAATATCCGAATTTTTTTCGGATATCCGATTCGATCCGTAAAAAATAATAAAAAAATAAAAAAAAAAAGAAAAAAAAAAAGAAAAAGAAGAAAATCTAAAATAAAATAATAATATTTCATTATTTTTTTATAAAAAATTACATACTTTCAAATTTTTTAATAACTAAATAATTAATTTAGTGAATAAAAATATTATAAAACTTATATAAAGATATAAAAGTATGTATATTATATAATTTTATAAACATGTATACATATATATGTATATAACGGATCGGATCGGATATCCGTTTCTAAAAATATTAGTATTTGTGATTTGCTTCGTCTTTGACGGATATTGGATTTTAGTATTTGCTTCGATTCGTTAAGTTACGGATATTCGGATTTTTCGGATCGAATCAAAACGAATAACGAATCGAATCAAAATTTACGGATATTTTGCCCACCCTATCGGTTGGGCACGCGAGTTGAATGAGAAGCAAATATAGATGGATGTGGGTCCCATAGGTCGAACCAGCGACCTAAAGATTTCTTTGGGTGGAACCCACTACAGTCTTCCGCTCTACCAACTGAGCTAAGGTCGGTTTGATGAAACTACCAACTCTAATTTTATATATAGTTAAGACACACGCAAATGGGCCAAATCTCTCTTAGCGGGCTATTATTAAAAGGGAAAGATAGTACTCTTAACCAAATCGAAAAGAATCTAAGCTGGATACAATGAGAAAACTCAAGCCTATACCACCTGTGACAGCAATATAAGCCCATACCACAACTGAAGGCAACTTAAGCCCATATATTAGAAAAAGGAGCTGGTCTAATAACTTTGAATTTAGTAATTTAATTTGACTTTTGTCCGGTTTAATCTAGTCTTCAAATTTCGTTAAAAGTCTTCACCAGAGCAAAAAAGTTGACAAGTTTTTCATCTGCCGTACGAAACACCACTACTACTCCACTTTGGTTTACATTTCGTCGAAGAGTTCCGACAGATTGGTAATCATTAATCAACGCTTCCAACGCTAGACACGTGTCGACAAGATTGTCTAACTCTCCACGTGGCATGACCTCAACCACCTGCCTGAACGGTTATGTTATCTTTCCCTCCACAAATGGACCCCCTACTTTGCCTTGCTCTCAGCTTCCGTAGACAGATGCTTTGATCCTTTGGAATCTTCCACTAGTATCAGTCTCCACGCATCTAATAGTAAACTGCAAACGTCGTCGTTTCGTTTGCTTCATTCCCTTCTCCGCCTTAGCTTTTTCCTTTTTAGCTTCGTTGCTGCTCTCAGAAACATACATCACTTCGAATCTTCAGTTTTTAATTGTTCATTATTTTAATTAAAAGTATATAATTTAAATAAATAATTATTGTGATGAGGGCGTTGAATTCGCGGCTAGTTCTGATCGACATTAACAGCTCATGGCAAGCATCGCGACGGCTAATCTCCGCAACCGCCGCCACCGCCTTTTCATCCTCCTCCTCCTCCTCATCCTCATTCCGTCGAACACGTGGTGCGCGTCAGAGGATCGCTTCATCGAAATCTCCGGCGTCTCCGTCCCCGATCCGAAGACCTTCCGATAAATTCAGCTTCGATGCTCGGCCGCCTCCAGCCGATTCAGACACCTCCGCGCCGATCTCCACGGTGGAGCTCGACGCCTTCCTCGAGATCCTCCCTCCGGCGACGAGGAAGGAGCTCGTCAAGCACGAGTCCCTCGACGAATTGATCGAGGTGGTGATGGATCTAGGGAGGAAGCCACTCGCTAGATTCCCTTCCGGCGATTGGGTGATCTCAGAGTCGCCTGTGACGCAGCAAGATCTGAAGCTCGCCGTATCAAAGGTGTGGTGGTGGTGTCTCTGATACTGTTTATAATAAGTGTCTCTGCTTCTGATAGTGATTGAAATGTTTTTTTTTCGATATAGGTTGGTGACTTCTCGGATGATAACCGATCAGGGATTAACAGATCGTTACATCGTATAAGCGCGATACGTAACCGTAAACTTCAAATAATTGGTCTGACGTGTCGAGTGGGACGAGTTGTATCCGGAAGTGCGGAGATAATAAGGGACTTGATAGAAGGAGGAGGATCCATCTTGGTTATAGGCTCTCCTGGTGTTGGCAAAACAACTTTAATCAGGTACGTAACGTTGATGTTTACATGTGATTATCGTTACATGTCACGTGACAAGGTTGGTTTTGGTATTTTGTATTAGAGAAATCGCACGGATGTTAGCTGATGAACACAGGAAACGTGTGGTGATCGTTGACACGTCAAATGAGATTGGTGGTGACGGTGATGTTCCTCACTCTGGTATCGGCCGTGCTAGAAGGATGCAAGTTCCGAATGTGAATCTACAGCACGATGTTATGATTGAGGCGGTTGAGAATCATATGCCTGAGACTATCATCATCGATGAGATAGGAACAGAGCTCGAGGCATTAGCTGCTAGTACTATTGCTCAGAGAGGAGTTCAGCTGGTTGCAACTGCTCATGGGATGACTATTGATAATATAATCAAGAATCCTTCTTTGCAGCTTCTTATTGGTGGTATCGAGGTTGTGACCTTAGACTACAACTATTGCTTCGTTTATGCTCGAACTTAACGTTTTTTTTTTTAAATACAGAGTGTGACTCTTGGTGATGAAGAAGCAAGGAAACGGAAAGTGCAGAAGACTATTCTGGAGAGAAAAGGACCTCCAACGTTTACTTGTGCTGTAGAGATGATATCGAGAACCGAGTGCCGTGTTCATCAGAGGCTAGATGTCACCGTTGATGCGATACTAGCTGGTAAGTTAAACCGAAACAGTTTCCCCTTTCAGTGACCGAGCAAATGGTATAACCAAACCGATCTAATTTTTTTGTTGTTGTAGGGAAATCTGCTCCATGTGAGATCCGTAAAATTCGTGGTGGAGAAGACGATGTTCCGCATAAGCTAGTGACTCCCATTCCTCTGGAGAATCTTGAAGAGGAGCCTGCATCAATTCTCAACATAGACTTTGCAAGTGAAGTGCTGTCTGACGACGAAGATGAAGACTTAGACTTTCTTCCCACTCCGTATAAGAAGGCCAGCAGTAACATATCTAAGAGCCAAAGAAGTTCACCTGTTCATGTTTATACTTACAATGTAAAGAGTCTGATCTTATCTACCCCTAGCTTTTTGATCCAAGGAGCAGCCAAAGATACTTACTATGTATATATGGTCCTCTGTTCTTGTGATTTAGGTACTTGAAGCTGATCTTCTTCAAGTAGCCGAAGTTATGGGGCTAGAAGAAGACATAGAAGTGACGGATGATGTTGGAGAAGCAGATGTCATTTTGGCCTCGAGTTCTGAACTGAAACAGAACCCATCAATCCGTCGTGTTGCCAAATTACACAAGCTACCGATATTTGTCATTAAGGTATCCTTCTTCTTTCATGACTAATGATAATGATGATGATTCACTGCATTATTATGTTTCACTAGTTTGACTAATCTATTGCTCCCTGTTAAATACCTTGCAGTCAACTACAATGGCTCAGATGGTCAAGGCAGTTAGAATGATCCTTGGGAGAGAATCGTTTGGCTCAGCCCCTATAACCATAGAGAAATCTTCCGTTGATGATATCGAGATCAAAGATGATGCTCCAGAGAGCAAACCCAGTTTAGAAGAACTAGATGCCCTCGAGGTTAAAAAAACTATCATCTCTTAGTTCATTAGGACTTATGCAGTCTTATGTTACAAAAGGCTCGATACAGTTTATAGGGACTATAGGTTAGAGACACTTGCGAGTATACTTACTGGTTTTATATCTCTGTTTCTGAAAAACGCAGGAGGTCCGTCTAGCTATTGAATACATTGTAATCCCGGGAGGTGAACCAGTGGAGCTACTTCCTAGACGTTCAGACATAATAGTCCGACAGCTGGAGCTGGTAGAGAGTTACCAACTCGCGGTGGAGAATCTAGGCACTCACCTTAACCCGCGGCTTCAGATACTTCCTCGTCGATCCACCAAGAAAATGTTGCCATCTACATCCGCAAAGAAGGCAGCAGATGATGATAACATGGGGAATACGTCTACTCGTCTTCCTTTCCTCAAGGATTGACGTCACTGACTCAAGCATATGGATCCTATCTATACAACATTGCAGACACTCGTGAATATTTGTACATTCAGTGTAAGTAATATGTTAATGTTGTGGTCATTGTTAGTTTGTTCCTCATTTGCAATGTATGTTACAACTCCTATGCTCTGTCTCCTTTAAATATTCACATGGGTAACTGTAATGTTGAGGAAAAGTAAAAAAAAAGGTGCAATCTGTAGATATATTATTTACTCTGCATTTTTAAACAGAATTTGTTTATGAATTAACAAGAGTGACACATAACTTGCTTGTCAAGATTATAATACGAAAAACAATGTCAATTTCAGTATCATCTGCCAATGGCATAGTCTATTTCGAGAAATATGACAAAAAGAAAACAAAGACTAAAGCTAAAGCTTAGAACACAAAACAAACCCCCCTCTTTTCTCTTATCATGGAAGAGGGACCAGGCTTGGAACGTACACGTAGCCGCAAAGGAAGGAGCTAAAGGTGCAAATCTCAGAGTCTCGTTCTGTCTCAGTTTCTTCTATAAGCCCACTCTCATCAATTTCGTATAGAGTGAAGAAAACACAAAACGTATCAGTTCCCTCGCACCATGCAGTGATACGTTTCTTCTCGCCGATGAAGTACACCGGATGAGCAGTTTCAGTACAGAACTGCAACAACGGAACATCAGGTCGGGACACATTGAAATACTTGGTGAACAAGACATCCGCATCACTCAACTTGTTCGTAACCCACACCACAATCTCCCTCGACTCTTCGTCTTGCTGTAGCAAAGACAATCTATCTCCATCGTAACAAGCCAGATAACGATCGTAAGCAGAACGAGGACAAAAGCGTACGACGTTCTTGAATCTCTCAACGGAGAAATCGAAACCTAGAACGTAGCTTGTCTCCTTCAGAGCAAGCCAGTACATGTTACCTATCGCAGCCACACCTTTGCACGCGATATCCACATGCCAATCAACCTTGACGTCTAGTGTCTTCCACGAACGAGTCTTGCACTCGTAAACCTCGACCTGTGGCTCACCATCATAATCAAAATCCCAATGATCCTCCCGTCGATCAGAAAACCTCAATATCTTGTAACCACCGTCGCGAGACTTCTTCTTGCTGTCGTATCCGATCCCGTAGTAATCAGAAGTAGTGAAACACTTCGACGGTTTGATCCACCTGATCTGCCTCAGGACCGGGTTCCAAATCGCGAGGTGTACGTATCTTTCTTCCTCCCGCGAACCCCCCCCCCCCAACGACCACACATACATAACATGAGCCCCTCGCAGTGCACCATTGTATCGATCTTGTACGGTGGCTTGAACGCGTTTGGTACTGGTGTCTCGGAGAGTGTTCTTGTCACCGGATCCAAGATCTGTATCGTATCGAAGGTTCTCATGAATCTTTTCGGGGAGCTATCGAGGTGGTTGTAGATGAATCTCTTGTTGGGGATGAGCGCGTACCATTTTTTGCACGTCGGTTTTGCTCGAACTAGAGATTCCGCCGGAGTTCTGTAGAGTATCTCTTCTATTAACTCCGGTGGCAGAGTCGACAACGACCAAGAACGCTTTGAAGAAGCCATGCTCGCGCAGAAAGATTTGAATCGGAGAAGTTTCTTGGGTTCGATCAGTTTGTGTTTCTATATAAACGAGCAAATCGGTTAAGATTCAACCGAACCAAAAATAATTGAAATTGATTAACCAGAACAAAGTGAACCGGTTAAGGTTCCGTAAACCAAGAGAACCGAACCGTGCCTTTCTTTCTTCTTTTCCCTCCGGAATTCAATCTAATAATAATCTGTTAATGTTGTTGATGGAGCTTCTAGAGGAAATCCGGGCCTAGCGACGGCGGGTGGGGCTCTGCGTGATGAACATGGAGTGTGGAGAGGGGGTTTTGCAGTCAATATCGGCATATGTACGGCTCCTTTAGCGGAATTGTGGGGTGTCTATTACGGACTGTGTATAGCATGGGAGCGGGGGATCCGACGACTGGAGGTAGAAGTGGATTCGGAGAGTGTGGTGGGTTTTCTTACGACAGGGATACATGATTCTCATCCCCTGTCCTTCTTAGTACGTTTGTGCTATGGCTTCATATCAAGAGACTGGTTAGTCAAATTTTCTCATGTGTATAGAGAGGCGAATCATCTAGCAGATGGATTAGCTAACTATGCGTTTTCTTTATCGTTGGGTTTACATTGTTTTGAGTCTGCTCCAGAGCATGTTGCTCATATTTTATTGGAGGATTGTAATGGAGGATCAAGAATTCGGCAAGTTTGCCTGTAGTTGGTGTTTGGTTTATGAATAAAAAGTAGGAGACTCTTGTCTCCTGCCTCTTACCAAAAAAAAAAAAAAAAAAAAAAAAACTTCCAATGTATGTTTTTTTGCTAAAATTTGGAACTTCCAATGTATGTTACAAATGTTTTTATTCAAAAATAGTAATGTTACAGATGTTCTTATCAAAAATAAAATGTTATAAATGCATTGCTTTGCCTTCATAAAATTTTCCATGGTAACCTGTAGAATTTTTCTTTACTCTTTAGTCTATATATATACAAATATAATTTTTTTTTACAAATATAATTAATTCAAGCTTTAATACAAAATGATTTCTTTTGTCTGTTTTCACACTGAGCTACAAGCTCTTTCCGATTAGCTGCATTTTTATCTCCGTCTGTGAACCCTCTCAAGATTGTCATACAAAAACCAAAACCAATGTTTATTTCAGTAACATCTATACAGCACTGAGGAAGATCAACAACATACAGAGACTAAATTTACTAGAGCTTAAAACAACTATGTGGTCAATTCATTGGATATCGTTACATTGCAGTTAGATCAACAAAAAAAAAGAAGAAAGACTAAAATGACCTAAATCATGCATACATAAAACTTAAAACCCCAGAAAAGAGATTTACTCTAAATTATTTTTATAGAAAATTATCCCTATAAAATATTTAGGGTAGTTTTTTTTTTTGGGTTCTAAGTTTTCTGTATGCATGGTTTAGAGTAATTTTATTTTCTTGGGGTCTAAGTTTTCTGTAGTTAGTATTCAGATTAGAAAGCTATGACTTTCTGGGGGTCATATGGCTTGTTTCTAAGAATGAGAAAAACATACACTTCAACTAGTTATATGGTCAACCAGACAACATAATATACATGAGGAGAAAAAATGAATTTTCCTGAATCCTATAACAATAAACTATTGCATTTCATGAATTTTTCTGTGTTTGTTATACTGGTCTATCTTGTAGGATCTCTAGACTATGGTCACCATGTTCTACATGCGAGGATTCTAAGGTTGTTATGTGTAATTGTACACCTTTACTCTATTTAAATACATGCCATCAAAGTTTCAAAAAAAAAAACAAATTATTCCTTGAATAAAAAATACAAAAGAAAGAGTGAGGACAGTGAACCATATGTATTATAAGTTTTCTTGCAAGTATACAACTGTGAACCATAACCTAAACCGTTTCAAGATTGGAAACCACTGTCAGTTCAGTAACATCATTACAGTGCGGAAGATCAACAAAAAGAGAGAGAGAGAGAGAGTAAAAGTCTACAACTAAAGCTTATAAGAACATGAAACAAACTCTGTTTCTCTTTATATCATGGAAGAGGCACTAGACTTGGAACGTACACGTAACCGCAGAGGAAGGTGCCAATATATTCATTATCCTCGTGTCGTTCTGTCTCATGTTGAGCAACTACACCACCCTCATCAATCTCATAAAGAATGGTGCAAACAGGAAGTCTACCACCTTCAAGTACTACCACGTTCTCGCACCATGCCACGATACGTTTGCTCTTGGCAATGTAGTACACCGGATGACTAGCAGTTTCTGATCTATCGATCCGTAACCACGGAAGACCAGGGCTGACCACACGGAAATATTTGGTAAACGAGACATCATCAGGCAGCTTGCTTGAAACCCACACCTCGATAACACTTGGTACTTCTTTATCTTGTAGTAGCAAAGACAATCTATCTCCATCGAAACAGCTCAAGTAATGGTTCTCATCATCATAATTATAAGGAGGACAAAACCATACCTCCATGAATGTTTCAGCGGTGAAATCGAAACCAAGAATAAAGCTTTCGACCTCCTCCTCCTCCTCCTCATCCTCCTCCTCATCCTCCTCCTCCTCCTCCTCATGAAAAAACCTATGAGCAAGCCAGTACATGTTCCCCATAACAGACACACCTTGGCACCTGAAGTCTACGGACCAGTCAACCTCGGCATCATCAAGAGTTCTCCAAGAACTCGTCCCGCAGTTATAAATCTCAAAATAAGGGCGATGAGAAAACCTCAGGATCTTGTAACCATCTCGATACTTGTCAATACCATAACCAATCCCGTAGTGATCAGAAGTCGTGAAACGTGTCGACGGCTGGATCAACGCGATGTGCCTCGTGAGGGGGTTCCAAAGAGAGAGGGTGACGAATCTTGATCCCATGTCGCTACACATACATAACATGAGCCCGTCGCAGTGAACCATGGCTTTAATATTATCTAGAGGTTGGAGCTCGTACGGGATTGGTGTCTGTGAGCGTGTTCTCCTCACCGGATCCATGACTTGCACCGTCTCGTCGATTCTCAGGAATCGTCTCTGTTCCGGGAAGCGACGCAAGTGTTCGTAGATGAACCTCTTGTTGTCGATGAGATGGCGCCATTTCTTGCACGTCGGTTTTGATCGGAGTAGAGATTCAGCGGGAGTTCTGTGGAATATTTCTTCTATCAAATCGAGTGGCAGCGATGACAACGACCATGAACGCTGTGAAGACGCCATGAGCGGAGAGCGCTCTGAAAATTCGAGTAGTTTCTTGATTAATTTTTTTTTTGCTTTCTTATATATAAAGAAGGTGCATGGTTCTTTTTACCGTTAAAACCGTTAAGGATTCAAAAGAAACCAAACATGAATCTTTTTAAGCTAACTCATTGATTTAATAAAGCAAGTGAACCGGTTAAAGTTAAACCGAACTAAATTGGTTATAATTCGTAAACCAAACAAATCAAAGGAACAACTAAAATTTGCGGGAATTTTAAAGGCATCACGTATAATATGATTTAGGGTAATTTTCTTTTCTTGGGTTCTAAGTTTTTTTTTCAAATTAAATCAGTTTTTGACATATGAATATACTACATTGTAGTATTCATTGTGAGCTTTTTATCCAGTGATGACTACCACTTGTTTGGCAGGAAAAGCCAGCGGAAAACTCAAAAAATTAAGCTTGTCAAAAACTGTGTTCCAACAATGATTCCTTGAGTGAAAAACAGAGAAAAAGTGTTAGAGAATAAGAAAGATTAAGAGAGTGAAAACCTGAGTAAGAATCTCAACAAGGGACTGATTATCATTGTTCCGAAAATAACTTTCATATTAGTAGCACTGTATTATGTTTCATAAGTTTTGTTGAAAATGATACAACTATGAACCATAGCCTATACCTTTTCAAGGTTGTCTTACGAAAACCAGTGTCAGTTTTCCCTCCGGAATTCAATCTAATAATAATATGTTAATGTTGTTAATCATTTTAGCTTGTTACTATACTTTGCAATACAAATGCTTTTTTCAGAAAAGTATCACAAACGCAATGTTCTACTCTTTATATGTAAATAGAATTTAATCAAACTTTACTACGGAATGATTTTTTCTCTTTTTCTTTTCTTTTCTCAAATTGAGATAAAAACACTTTTCCAATAAGTTGCATTTTTAGTCATACCAAAACCAATGTCTCAGTAACATTTATTACGGTGCAGAAAATTAACAACATACAAAAAATTAAAATATAATAAAGCTTAAAACAACCATCTTCTCTTATATCTACCTCTTATTATGGAAGAGGGACCAGACTTGGTTTGTAGATGTAGCCACAACTGAAGGTGCCAATACAATCATCCCAGTAGTGTTGTGCTGTCACAAATCGATTACTTACCCCACCCTCATCAATTTCACAAATAATCAAGCAAGTAGAAAACATAGTATACCATGTGATGATACGTTCGTGCTTGGCGATGCAGTATACCGGATGAGTCCAAAATGTAAGGTAATGAAACGCCGGGAGATCAGAGCTGGACACACTGAAATATCTGGCAAACGTGACATTCTCAACAGCCAGATTGCCCGAAACCCACACCTCGATCGGACTTGGATAGTCTTGGTTTTGATGTAGTAAAAACAGTTTATCCCCATCGAAGCAGCCTAGATAGTTATTATCATAAGGGAGATGATGAAAAAAGCATATGTCTTTGAATGTCTCAACGGAGAAATCAAAAGCTACAATGTAGTTTATAGTCTTCTTCTTGACAAGCCAATACATGTTACCCACGATAGAGACACCATGGTCACAGGGATATGCTTCCGAATCAAACTTGGAATCAACAAGTGTTCTCCACGATTTTGACATGCACTCGTATATCTCGATCACTGCTTCACAATAGTGATTAGCTGAAAACATCAAGATCTTGTAATTACCTCGAGGCTTGTTAACGTCGTATCCGATCCCGAAGTTATCACCCATCCGAGCGAGCTTATGCTTGACCACATTGAAATTCCTTGTGAGGGGATTCCAAAGGGCGATATTGTGGAACATAAAATATTCCTTGTCACTCCAGACACACAGCATGAGTCCATCGCAGTGAACCATGGCCATGACATTTGATATCGAATGTTGGAGCTCGTCTGGGATTGGTGAGTCTGAACGTGTTCTGTTCACCAGGTCCAAGATTTGTACCGTCTGATCAGCTCTTAGGAATCTTTCCGGGGAGCGACGCCAGTGTTCGTAGATGAACCTCTTGTCCTTGATGAGATCATTCCACTGTTTACATGTCGCCTTTGCTCGGACCAGAGACTCTGCTGGAGTCATGTAAAGTATTTCTTTTGTCAAATCGAGTGACAGCGTTGAAAAAGAAGCCATGGACGAACGCTCTGAAAGAGTTGGAAGTAGGTTTATGAGGGTGTGCTTTATGATTGGTTGGTGATTTGATGGGACAGTAACATGTGATCACTAACTTAATATATACAGATTTAAAAAATGCCAAGCAATAGTTAGGAAAGGTATGACTTGATGGATCAATACCATATGGTCAACCAAGATAATATACAGAAGGAATGGAGAGTAGTAAAACAAGAAAATATATTTCTTTTTGACCAACCAACAATAAACAAACTATTGCAAATGATTTCATTTGTTTGTTTTCAAATTGCGCAAAAATCTATTTCCCAATCATTTGCAAAACAAAAAAAATTATATGTATCATAAGTTTTGGAAGTATACAACTGTGAACAATAGAACTTAATGATAGTGGGTGCATAAAGTAAAGAAATACATTTCCTCGGTGCACTAAATAGAGTTTTTTACAGTTACATAACTAAATTATGTAATTTTACCGAAAATATGAAAACACAGAAATATAGTGGCTGCATCATGCACCAAAATTTTTGATTTGATTGGTTGTTCGTGATAATTTGATAAATCCGGATATTCATAAGTCTTCGAAACAAATCAAATATTAAATATCAATATCAGTTAAAAATGGTAAGTACACTAACAATTTCAAGTCGTAGATTCGGTCCGCTCCATTTTTTATACAAATAGAAGTAAATCTATGATTAAATAGAAAGTTGAAATGTATAATTTTATATAAATCTTATTTTAATATTTAATTTTGCTTATAAAATTACTTATAAAAGTATTAAATTAAGAAAGAAATATAAAATTTCTATAAAAACTAAAAAAAAAATTGAGATGATGTTTATAATTAATTAACTTAAAAAATTTATAGAACATATAGTCACTAGTTTTAATTTTTGTTTTTATATTATGCGAGAGATATTTTTTCTAAACAAACTTATATAGTTTTCTAGATTTAGTTGTATTGAATAAATTGTCTAAGATATTCGTAAATATCCGTAAAATATCCACAAATATCTGTAAAACTTCCGGATATAAAAAAAATTGGACATTTATATTTTTCGAAACAAAACAAATCGAAAAATCCATAAACTACGAAATAAATAAAAATGCTGAAAATTACGGTACTATCAACTCAGTGTCCATCTCTACATGTGCACCCAGTCCACCCTTCCTTAGCTTCACCTGGTCCTAAACCCTCTAAAGATTGGAAACCGATGTAAATTCAGTAAAATCTTTACATTGAAGATCAACAAAAAGAAAAGACTAAGAACAACACTATTGGAGGTTTCTTGCTTTGGGGTTCTAAATATATATATATATATATATATATATATATATACGTATGTAATTACGGGTTCTTAATTTTACGGAAATCCAACCGAAAGTATCTTTAATCATTAACTATAAGTTAGTCAGCTGGAAGTTTCTGTGTATTTCAGCTGAAGGCACTTCAGCACGAACTTAGTCGCACGAATGTATCTTCCTGTTAATACCTTGCAGTCAACTACAACGGGCTCAGATGGTCAATGCAGTCTGAATGATCCTTGGGAGAGAATCGTTTGACTCAGCCCCTATAACCATAGAGAAATCTTCCGTTGATGATGTAAAGAGAGCAAGCCCAGTTTAGAAGAACTTTTGATGCCCCTTGAGGTAAAAACTATCATCTCTTAGCTAAAACTGTAGATATATATTTACTCTGCATTTATGAACAGAATTTATTTATGAATTAATCATATAAGTGATTTTTCTTTGTTTGTTTTAAGCAGAAGCGCTTTCCATCAATTGCATTTTGTTGAACCAAATAAAGGCAGTAAACTTTTCTTTCCAGCCACAAAAGCTTCCATGTACACACCACAACCCAAAGAATAAGCTGAAAATCTTCAAAAGACACTGTTTATTGAGTAAAGAAATGAGTTTTCATGGACGGGCCTTCAACAATAAACTATTGCACTTCTTGAATTTTTCTGTAATTGTTTGACTTGCCTGCTAACTAGTTGGGCTGTCTCGTAAAATCTCTAGACTGATATGGTCACGATGTCCTACATGCGAGGATTCTATGTTTATGGACTGATTATCATTGTTCCAAAAAGCTCTTTCCGATTAGTTTCATTGTTTTATTTTTTCATAAGTTTTGTTGAAAGGGATACAACCGTGAACCATAACTAAAACCCTCTCAACATTGTCATATAAAAACCAGCGTCGATTACAGTAACATTTTGCAGAAGGTCAACATCACAAAGACTAATAAAACTAAAGCTTAGAACACAGAAGTACAGAACCGAAACCCTCTTATCCACCTCTTATTCTGGAAGAGGGACTAGACTTGGAACGTACACGTAGCCACAAAGGAAAGTCCCAGAATAGCCAGACCCGTAGTGTCGTTCTGTCTCAAGTTGTGTTCTTACCCCACCCTCATCAATTTCATAAAGAGTGATGCAAGTAGGAGGAATCTTATCATCATCACCTTCATACACATCTCCCTCGCACCATGCCACAACACGTTTGTGCTTCCCAATACAGTATACCGGATGAGCCATATCTGTGTGGAACAGTAAAGCCGGAAGATCGGGGCGTGACACACTGAAATACTTGCTGAACAAGACATCCCCATCACCAGCCAACTTGCTTGAAACCCACACCTCGATCGGGCTCGTTGTTTCTTGGTCTTGCTGTAGCAAAGACAACCTATCTCCATCGAAACAGGCTAGATAATTATCATGACGAGAGGGAGGAGCAAAGCATACGTCCCTGAACGTTTCAACTGAGAAATCGAAACCTAGAATGTAGTTTCTGTGCTCCTTCTTAGCAATCCAATACTTCTGAGCAAACCAGTACATGTTACCCATCACAGACACACCTTTGCACGTGATATCCACATCCCAACCAACCTTGGCGTCAAGAGTTCTCCATGAACGAGTCTTGCACTCATACATCTCAACCTCTGGTTCACGATCTTCCTCATCATAATCACCATAACGATCATAGCGACGATCCGTGAACCTCAAGATCTTGTAATCATATCGAGACTTCTTGATGTCGTATCCAACCCCGTAGTAATCAGATTCTGTGAAACGGAGCGAGGGTTTGATCCATCTGAGTTTCCTCAAAACAGGGTTCCAAATTGCGAGGTTGAACTTTCTATATTGGGAGTTACCACACATACATAACATGAGCCCATCGCAGTGAACCATCGTTATAATTTCATATGAACGTTGGAGCTCTTTTGGGAGTGGTGAATCTGAGCGTGTTCTTGTCACCGGATCCATGATCTGTACTGTCTCTACGGTTCTGATGAATCTTTGCGGTGAGCGACGCAGGTGTTCGAAGATGAATCTTCTGTTTGTGGTGATGAGAGCGTACCATTTCTTGCACGTTGGTTTTGCTCGGACTAGAGATTCCGCCGGAGTTCTGTAGAGTATCTCTTCTATTAACTCCGGTGGCAGAGTCGACAGTGACCAAGAACGATTTGAAGAAGCCATGGTCGCTCTCTCTGAAAGATTCGAGTCGTAACCAGAGGTTCTTGAAAGAAGTAAACGACTTACAATCTGTGGGTCCTTCTAACCGTTAAAAAGATTTCAACTGAACCAAAACCATGAATTGGTTAAACACATTTTTAATTGAACCGAACCAAATTGGTGACTTTCGCGTAAACCAATCTAATAGTCTATTTCTATAAACCAAGCGAACCAGTTAAAGATTTAACCGAACCGAGAACATGAATCGTTTAAAAACTCGGTGAAATTAAATAAAGCAAACGAACCGGTTAATGTTAAACCGAGCCAAATTGGTCACACATTATGTAAAAAATATTTGAAAAGTAATAAAAACGTTGACCCAGTCAGTCACTTAATTCTTATTTTCCCTCCGGAATTTCAATTCCGATCCCGAGAAAGGGCGACACGAAGAGGCATTAGGGTTTATACTCCGCCTTTCACGATGGTGCGAACGAGAACGACGGTGCTTAAAGTCGACGATCACGCCGTTGAAGGTTCGATGTTAGCCTTCCTTAGTTAGTAGTTACTCTCTCGTCGCGTTCTGTGTGTTTAGAGTTAGAGAGCTCAACATTTTGGAGAGATCCTTTCAATCGGATCTCATATGGTTTCGTCCCGATCTAGAATTGTAAATTGAATCTCAGCTAATTGCTTGGAATTTCGTTTGTTCTTTATCGATGATGATGAGTTATGTATAGATGTGTTTGAATTTGAGATCTGTAGGTGTGGCTACTAACAAAGCAAAAGGAGAGAAGATGATTATGGAACCTCCGATGAACAGTGCACAGAGAAGAACACTGGGAGATATCACAAACTTGCCGAGCCGGAACGTAGCAGTGAACCATGGAGCTAATCAGCAGCAGCAGCAACAATCTATGCCACTCTCTTCCAAAGAATACGCTGAAAAACTTCAAAAGGCAAATGCTTATCTCGATTTTGGGAAATTGTCTTTTCTTTGACTGTGTTAACTCAAACGCTTTACCTTTTTGTTTTTGTTTTTGCAGGAAAACATGAGACTGATGAAAGCCCTCAAGGAGAGAAAGTATGAGACTTGTGTGACTGTTTTGTGTTCGTTGATTTTGCTCCTAATGCGTATTGTTGTTTTGTGACTAACAGTGCGATCATCGAGAGGACTGGAAGTGAACTGCAGAAATATAGGATCAACTTACATATGGTTCAAGCACAGAACTTGCAGCTTTCCCAGACCAACACTCGTATCTTGGCGGTACATCTCATTTTTTTGTATATGATTCGTTTGGATATTATGATTTTTGGGAATTCTTTGGTTACATTATTGTTTCCTGCTGGCAGGAGATCAGAACAAGCAAAGACCAAGTATGTCTTTAGTCTTGAACCCAAGTTGCTCAAACACAGGCTTGTTTTAATCATTAACTATAAGTTCTTTAGCTGGAATTCTGTGTATTTCAGCTTAAGGCACTTCAGCACGAGCTTAGTTGCAAGAACGGGGTACTCATGGCCAGGAAACTGCCGCTTGAGGTCTGTTTTTAATTTTGTATGTGAGTTTCCGTTGGCCATAATTATTCTCCAAACTGTTATATATTTGAGAGGCTGTAAACTTTTCTTTCCAGCCGCAAAAGCCTCCATATACACACCACGACGCAGCAGAAGACAAGGTACTTAGGAGAACTGGCTTTTGTGAACTTCTGTAATAGTACATTAGCACCATACGAGTACACTGTTCAAACTTTTTTTCTGCATTGTTGTAACTTTCAGGTTCGTGCAAACGCTTCTGGTGGGGATTCCGAAACCGTTCATCCAAAGGGCGAGGGTCATAAGACTGGTAAGGGAAAGAAACGGTTAAGTATATAATGCTAGCTTTTTGGTTATCACTGTGGAACATAGGAACCTCTTAACACCTTTACCTCATTACCGTTCTATTTCAGCTTCACAGAGTTCAGATGGTAACTCATTGCAAATAAATGAGAAAACCAACTATACAAGGTGTAGTTTCTCTCTTGCTCAGTCTGCTATTTGTTTCACTTATGGGCAATCAGGTTATTCCGGATTTGTTGCTCTTCTTTACAGCAGAGTATCTGGAAAGCCAAGTCTTGACAATTCCGAAGTATTAGATGTAATTGGTAGACCAGGAGAGTCAGCACAGACAACCAACGTCAGGAGGTCTGCAATAAACTTTTGGCTATGTTTATAAGTAGAGTACGCTTTTGAAGGTTGCTAAAATTTCGATTTAAATATTCTCAGGATTTCTTTGAGAAGACAGTCTAGGAGGTTCAATATCCAAGATGTGGGCGTGACTGAGAACTTGAATAGTATACATGATGTTCAAGAGTCTGCTGCAAAAGCCGGGTTTGTATAAGCTCCATCATTTTCCACTCTACTTGCTTGATAACTTGTTCATAAACCCAAGTACACTTATACCACTTCTGCTTTTTTTATTGTCCTTTATGGATGCTATTCCAGATGCTCTGCGAGTGGTCTGTCTAGCGGCTCTAAGCCCGAAGAAGTAGAGCTACATGACACGAAAGAGAGAACCGGGAAGAGCAGGTTTTGTTGTGATAGATTAATTTCCTCAATTCCTCAGAATAAAACAGTTAAGACTGTTGTATCTAAATGCGGTATACTTGACAGAAGAGTCTCTTCAAGAAGACAATCAACAGAGGTTAAATCTCAAAAAGCCATCGAAGTATCCACAGACCCTCCGTTGCACGATGACGTTATTGAAGAGTCTAGTCAGGTATCATCTTCAGTTTCAACAGAGCTTAAAAAAGAATCAAAGAACAAACCAACAGGCGATGAAGCAGAGGAGATGAGAGAAACGTATGGTGGAAGACCTTCAAGGCAAGCTGCAGGAAAAATGAAATCATACAAAGAAGTCTCACTTAAGGATAAGATGCGAAGGGACTTCTGAGTCTGGCTTGTTCGAAAATCATCTTAAGCCTTCAAATACTTTGTTGAAACAGCTTTGGTTGATGCTTCTATAATCAGTACAAATTCACAATGTATATATCTTTGTATGATTTGATTTTTCAAAAAAATCATCAATGTCCAAACAAAAAAATAACATCAATATCTTTCAAAAAAAAAGAACCAATGAACATGATTATTTGGACATTTAGACAAAGATTCCATTTTGACATCTCTAGTTATTACTTGGATCCAGTAGAAAGTCAGTTGGCCATCTCTACTTGGATTGGATCCAGCAAAAAAAATCCATCCAGACAAACTTATTTTGGGGTGGACAGACCATTTAACACCCTTATTTATGAGCATGTAGTTTTGACTGGGGGTGTTGTGCAGTGGCTAGGCAAGCATCAAGAGTTTTTCTCCAACCCTTTCTATGTCGGTGGAGATTCTTACTCCGGTAAGGTTGTTCCTGCACTCGTTCAAGAAATCTCAAAAGGAATCAATATTTTCTTCTTCTTCATTTACTACTTTTGCGTCCAATATTTTTTTGCAACTTTTATAATAGTACAGAACGCAGGAAATTACTTGTGCTGCAAGCCTCCTATAAACCTTAAGGGCTATGTGCTCGGAAACCCGATAACAGATAGTGAAGTTGATTTTAACCATCGCATCCCTTATGCTCATGGAATGGCACTGATCTCTGATGAACTTTACATGGTACGTTACTCGACATGCGTGCTATTGTTTGGAAGTAGATAGCAAAGCAGTTCAAAACTCTGTTTTTTTTGTAAGCAGTCAATGAAGAGAATCTGCAAAGGTGAATATGAAACTGTTGATCCAAGTAACATGGAATGCTTAAAACTAGTTGAAGAATACCATAAGGTATACACTCATGATATTGCTGTCTCCTAGACTCCTAGTCAAAATTTATCACTTATTCAAACTTTTGTGGTGATATTTTATAGTGCATTGATAGATTATACTTCCCATTTATCTTAACGCCATCATGTGAAGAATCTGAAGATACATCTCCTGATTGCTATGTAAGTAATTCATCTTGCCTTCTCTTAACAATAAAGCATTGAGAGCAAAACTATGCGTTCAAATTTGCAGACTTATCGGTACTTGTTAACTACCTACTGGGCCAATGATGAGAGCGTGCGCAGGGCTCTTCAGATCACTAAGGTATTGCATATGTCAAAAGTTAAAGTTCAAGATTTTTTTGGTAACGAGGATGTATGATTGCAGGAGAGTGAAGAGAAATGGGTACGTTGTTACTGGGAAATACCTTACACTAAGGACATTAAAAGCAGTGTGCCGTACCATATGAATAATAGCATCAGTGGCTATCCTTCTCTGATCTTCAGGTTAGAATAGTCTCTTGCCTTTTGAAGTAGTATAAGACTCAAGACCAGAGCCGGTCCTAAGCATGTGCCAGTGAAACATGAATATATGGCCTCCAAAAATTTGGAAAACAAATTTATAAATATAGACATTCAAATTTGTTTAAAAAATTATATAAACCCTTTATTTAAGTGTCTACAACCCCCCCCCCCCCCCCCCCAAAAAAAAAATCAAGATCGACCATGTTAAGACATTTTCTACATTTTGTGAGTTTTTTGGGTTGAACAGTGGTGATCATGACATAGATGTGCCTTTCCTTGGAACTCAAGCCTGGATTAGGTCTCTTAACTATCCTCTCATTGATGATTGGAGACCTTGGATGATAGGCGATCAAATCGCTGGGTATATTACCTTGTCTTTATTGATGAGTTCTATTGTTATTTTTATTCTATTGTCGTATGAGTTCACTAGATTCACTCTGATTTGACAGATACACGAGGACTTATGCCAATAAGATGACGTTTGCTACCATCAAAGCAAGTCTTTTCTTTGTTTTCACTCAAACATTTTGATAGCAGTTTGCACTTATATGTTTCTTAATTTACGAGTTGTGGGTTTGATTGTAGGGAGGAGGACACACTCCAGAGTATAAACCAGAGGAAAGTTATATCATGTTCCAAAGGTGGATCAATGGCCAACCTCTTTAACAAGACAATTTATATTATTATCACGCCTTCTCCATAAGAAAGCTTGGCTCTTTAAGTGAAATTATTAATGTGTTACATTGTGTACTCTTTTGAAACTTCAGGTACTTTTTTTATTTTGTTCTTGCTGTGGTTCTATTCTTCAGGAGTTTTGCAGGAATCTTTTCTCTGATTTCCCTCTGGTTTTGAGTTTATTAATGTCGTACGCTCAACTGGTAAATCGGATGTGGTTTGTGTTGGATGATACTCATAGCTTTGCTGGCTTAAGACATGCTGGGACCAGGGCGAAGTGAGAAATTTGATTTCAATCCCTAATCGTTAGTTTCTAATTCTGGTTATTTAGATCTCTCAGTTTGGTCAGTGAGTTGCTAATCTTTATGTGTGTTTTGGTTTAAGTCAAGCTTCCTTAGTTTAGGCTCTAGTCTCCGGAGAATTTTGTGTTGTCCGCTGGTTTAATATACTGCCTTGTATTTCATTTTTGTTTTCACCCAGTTAATTAATCGAAATTTCATCGAGAAAATATGTATTTTTTTTATTTTGTAGTTGAATGTATTGTTGACTCATCAACAAGGACCTAATTTCAAGCATTACCAAGTGTTTGATTTTACGATGCATGGGAAGCTAGAGAAGACAGAACCGCTAAATGTCTCCCTTGAAGTCTTCAAAAGCCATTGTCTTTTTGAAACACCTTTTTTAGAACACACAAAAACCATTGTTTAATTTATCTAGTTGTTTATTTTTAATGGTGAAATGCAAATTCAACACGAAAATATTTAAAATAGAACAGATTTTTCGGCGTAGCTTTTATAAATGATCAAAAACGTGTATAAATACTTGAGAACATCCATTACTAAAAGAAACAAAAACAATAAAAATATGTTTCGTTTTACAATAATCCTGATTCTTTTAAGCATATACACACAACAAGCGATAGGATCGTCGTTCTTTCTCTATAACCAGGTGCGCCATGGAATCCTAATGAAAGTCCATTGCAAATCAAAAGACAACGATATGGGATGGCACGTGAGGAAATACGGAGGAACTTACGGTATTGATTTCAAGGATCATATACTTGATAAAACACTTTATTGGTGCAACATCTGGTCAGGTCCTAATTTCAGTCTTAATGCGTCTATCGTCACGTACGAAAGTAAGCTGTATGAACACAAAAACAATTGGATAAGATGGTCTATAAGGGGAGATGGTATTTATGAATCTATCAATGGTGCAACGCCTTGGAAATTCAAGTATCATTGGTATGGAAAAACTTTTAAATAAGGTCATCATGATCTCTTTTATGTTCATATATATATATATGTGTGTTTTGTATGTTTCTCAACTAATTGTGTATTAATGTGACATTGGTATTATGATTCATTCGACGGAATATCTAAGAGTCAACCCTGATAAATGTATATACTCACAGAAGGGTTGATTTACCTGTCAACTACTCCCTCTGTTTTTTAAAGATGTATATTCTAGAAAAAAAATTTGTTTCAAAAAGATGTATTTTTCATGTTTTCAAAGCATATTTTGTCAACTAATAATGAAAAATTGTGTGTTTCAAAAACATTAATTGCATTTCTTGAAATCCTATTGGTTTAAAAATATAGAAAATATAAAATTACAAAAAATTATGCATTAATAACTAAGTTTTAATATGCTTTCTTAATAAGTGTGAAAATCCTAGAAAATGCATCTTTAAAAAACAGAGGGAGTAGTATTTTTAATAAATTATTTTTGATGATTTTTTTGGTTTTCAGTAAATCATCTTCATATATTTTGAGATTCCTTAATTTGAGATTCAGAAAGGCTTTTTTTATCGACGCCTTAGTCTCGAATTCGCTGTCAAAAATCTATATGTGCTAACTTCTTTTTCTATTGTAATTTATGCTTATGAATTATGATCAAAGAGGATGTATAAAACTCTCTTGTTGTGTCCTAAAAACTTGTTTCAATGAAATTAAATGGCGTTGCAAAAAAAAAAAAGTATATATAGTTTTTTCACTCGCAAATGAGGTTAGTATCAAATGCGTAACTTTTTTATGTAAACCATACTTTGCCGGTTAGCATTGTTTTTCGAAATTTTTTTTGTCGACCAGAACTTAGTTAATTATATAGAACATTTGATCAAAAAATATAATACAGTATATGGTTTTCTAAAGAGTTCATCAAACTCATCTCCAATATATAAGTGACAAGCCTCTCAGCTATATGCCACCACATAGGCAAATAAATTAATTCCCCAAAATTATCCAATAAAACTGAGCCATTTCATACAAAATTTAGCGAAAGTCTCTCCATGTGCGACAAAACAACAGATACAAGGTTCATTCGATATCTGTTTTTACATTCATATACATTACCTTGATAAGCATTTAAAAGCTAAGAGCATCATCATCCTAACACCCCACAATGGCATGCTTAAATTTTTTAGTTTTTCTGATTAAAAGAAATTAATAAACAAATCAATTGTAGACTATCATGGTTAGCTTTAAAAAAATACTTTTTATTTTTTTCTGACTAAAAAATAATAATAAACAAATCAATTGTGGACTGTCACGTGTTAGTGGAACTCGCAAACATGACAAATAAAGACGTTTAAATAGACTACAAAAACGATAGTGCTTAAAATTTTTGTGAGACCAACCATTATTATATTATTTTTTTGTTAAGCACCTCTCTCTAAGCACTTGGGATAACGATGCTCTAATAACTGTCTTCTCTTCTTTGGTACAATAACCAAAAACAATTAAAACAGAAGATAACTTTCTCAAAACAGATTCTTCCTCCGTATCAATATAAGTAGGTTTTATGGATTTTTATTTTGTTTCAAAATAAATGATGTTCTCACTAATCTAGATGTGTCACTTCAAATCTGTGACCAATTATAAAATAGTGTATATTTTTTTAATTGGTTGAAATAAATTATTTAATGATAGTTTTACAAAACCAAAACAAATCATATAAAAGTTTGTATTTTTTTCAATCTTTGTTAAAAACCTTAAAATCCACTTAAAATGATATAAAAGGAATATATTTTTACCGGTAACCTTTCAAAATAATGATCAAAACGTGTATAAATACTTCAGAGCATCCATTACTAATAGAAACAACAAATAATAATAATGTTTTGTCTTACAGTAGAATTCATTATCCTTTTAAGTGTATACACCGAACAAGCGATAGGAGGTCCTTCTTTATCTATAACCAGGTGCGCCATGGATCTCTAATGAAAGTCCACTGCAAATCCAAGGACAACGATATGGGGTGGCACACGAGGAAATACGGAGGGGTGTATGGTTTTGATTTCAACGATAATATATTTGGTTCAACACTATTTTGGTGCAACATATGGCAATTGGCAAGGTCTTCATCTGGAGCATTTCCAGGTGATAGTTGCGTTTGAAAGTAGGCAGTATCATGACTTAAACGCTTGGATAAGATGGTCTGTGAGGGGAGATGGCATTTACCAATCTATCAATGGCGCAAATCCTTGGAAGTTCAAGTATAATTGGGATAACAAACTTCTAAAAATAGGGGGCTCGTGGTCTTTTATTATTGGGATGAAAACGTTACAACATTGGAATTTGTTGTTGTTGGCATCTTATAATTCGTATTAATATGTAAACATTAAACCATTTCCGGTTTGAGTGGATTCTTAATATGATACTCCCTCTGTTTTAAAAAAAAATAGTTATTTTAGAATTTTCACATATATTAAAAAACTCATTAAATTTTGATTGTAAATACATTGTTTTTGGTGAATAACATTTTTTCATAACTTTTAGCCAATAGAAATTCAATAAACACCATTAATTTTTTTGAAACTTACAATTTTTCATTAAACCAAACATTAAAAATATAAAAAAACTATCTTTTTGAAACACCATTAATTCGTATATTCTTGGAAGGATTGAACCACACGTATTATTATGTCAGAAAGTTAAACTTTAATCTATTTTAATCGGTTTTTCATCAGTTATTTTTTGTTATTGTTTTCAGTTAATTATATTCATATATTTTTGAGATTCATTCTTCTGAAAAAAAAAATTATATAGCATATCCAGTTTTTTGGACAAAGTCATTTCTATCCAGGCGCAAATGCTAATTCATTCTTCTGGATTGACATTTAATTTATCTTTTATATCTTAATTCATTATTTATTTTTCAACTATTAATATATTAGCATTTTTCTCTTCACATTCAGATATAAACACCTAAAATATAGATAATTGTGGAAACAACATTTAAAGGATAATTCTATATAATCAATTGATTCTAATACTATATTAATTTGAGTTTATAATTTGTTAGGAAGTGTGGGATACTCAAGTTTTTTCGTTTCTTTTTAACTTTAATTTGTTTTTTCTATTTTTTGACCAAAACATTTTGTTTTTCAATTTTAGTTTCTCTATAAGAAACGTGCAAGGATGAAATGAGACACGAGATCAAGAGGAAGACACAACTCACTGCAATAACTAAAGCTGTCTTTTTTTTGGTCGAAACCAAAAACTTTATTTTAAACAAAACTCATAACCAACGGGGCGGATGCAGAAACTTGATTAGACGTGGACACAATATTTAGAGCGACTCCAATCCAACGACAAAATGGCATATTTGACGTGCCTCACTCTCCAACTGAATGCCAAACCAACTGCATAAATAATTATTTGGTGTTTTGTGAACAGTGTTACACCATATTTAGTGTAACACTGTTCAGAAAACACCAAAACTTAAAAATATTTTATGCATTGTAATTTTGTTATTTATATTTATATTTTATTCATTGTAATTTTGTATTTATATTTTATGCATTGTAATTTTGTTTAACGGATTATAATTTTATATCTTTCTTAATTAATCACTTAATTATTATTATTATTTATCAAAACTAAATAAATTATTCCAATTAATTTCTTCAGTTTTCAAGTTATTGATTAATATTTATTTTTTATCAATTGTAATTTTATTTTTTATTTATTAATTAATCAGTTGTATAAACAATAATTATTTATTAAAATTATTATAAAGATAAACAGCAAACTAAATTTAATATTATAATAATAGAGAATATTTTTTTGATGTGGAATTTGGTGTTTGTGATTGGAGATGAAAAATAAAGTGAAACATCAAAACAACAAATTTAATGTTTTTTTCACACCAAATTTGGTGTGTGGATTGGAGATACCCTTAGGTTTTAAGTTTTGAAGTTTGCAGCACTCAACACATGTAACAGTAAATGCTTAAAGAAAAAAAAAATAGTTGGTGGCACATGTATCCGTAGGCTCGGTTGTACGTCCGCCACTGAACCAACCTGTTCTCCTTAAACTCTTTCAGTTTTTCTACCGCTCATATCCAATAAGCAAATTAATAACATACTGCTCATATAATCAACCAATAAGTAAATAAATAACATTGTATATGTTTTCTTTATTAATTTTGAGGTATCACAGAATTATGAGAAAATTTAGACTAATTTCAAAAAAGAGATACATGTACAAATAAATTATTTCTCTGAATATGCAAATGGACACGAAATTAATGTGCCTATATCCATGTAGATCGAACACGTCCCAGCCCCGTTCCTTTACTAGCCGGCCACAATCTAGGACATTTTATGTGTGTTTAACGTTACATAATTTCATTATAATGTGTAAACACTTCGGTAGTATACTGGTCAGAATAATCTATCAAAATATTGTGCTAATAAAGGCGTTGTGATTTCTTTAAAATTTTGATGATATGAATAACTGGTTATTGCACAAAAAATGAATAAATGGTTAAATTTTTTTTAGTAAAAATGTTAAATCTATTACCATTTTTGAATTTGTAACAGAATTACAAAGAAACAACTAGCTAGCGACAACAACAAACTACAGAATTGAAAAAAAAAATACACCAAAGAATTTACCTATCAAGGACCTACAGCGAGATCACCTAAACTGAAGGGAGAGGTTTTACTTGCTTAACTCGTTTACTTATGTTTTTTTTTGTCGTAACAGTACTTACTTAAGTATTTTTTTCTTCTGGTCGAATACTTACTTAAGTATATAATACAGAAAGTATGTACTAACGTCTACTGGATTAGTGGATTATCCCTTTCTTATTAATAGGGAAGCATTTTTGAAAAATAACATTTGTTTTGTACTTTAATTACAAGAGTGCCATTTTGATGAGGTGTCAGCATGACAACGACTCTCAGCCTTCTTTCTTATCTACCCTCTTACATCTAAATAAATTACAAGGAATGCCATTGGACTGACTTAACTGTGCTATAATGTTGGCGACACATAATTTTTTAATTTGTATGGTTTTATCTTATTCCCCGTAGGCTCTGGCACACGTGATTATAAGCCCTTTTTTCCATGCCATACCTGCACTAGAAATTAAAACTATGAATTCTTGAACAAGAAACTAAATTAGCTGACCTGGTTACGTAGAAAAATATTTGAAGATCGTTAGAATTGTGTGGCTATTGAATCAATACTTAAAGTAATTTTTTAGAAAAAAATACTAGAAAGTCCTAAGAAATATTTGTATATTGAATCAATACTGAACTTGAAACTGAACATAACGCTTGAAAAAAATTATACAAGTGACGACATGTACTCCTTTTCTTTAGGATAGTTAACTAACATTCTACGTTTTCCTGTTCTTAAGAAATGTTTACATTTCTTATTCCTTATTGAATGTTCTTCATTCTACAATTTTAATATTGATGTATGAGTTTTTACATGGAGTGAAAGCACATTTTGTAGTTACTATAATCCACAATTTTAACAACCTACTGAGCTATTTTTAATAATATGCTAAAATTCTACTAGGCGAATTTTTTAGAAAAATGGGTTTCCCTAACGGAGTGTTTATTATTATATTAGAATCAAAATTTATTATTGAAAGTTATATATTCCTAATAAACTATAAGCTTTGTTCCCAAATATGTATATACGTGTTTTACATTCCATGTGAATGTGAATCTCATAAAGTATATAAATATATCATTTTTACAACTATGTTCTTGGTGAACACGCATGCTTGATCTGCAATGAAATATCTATTTAAGGTAAAAAAATGAATTTATTTCGGTAAAGATATAAATGTATTGATTCACAAGATCGCAATCTATCAATGCAGATCAATAATATTTACCTAATGTTTCAAATCATTGAATGTATAACGGTATATATGGCATTGCTTCATGTTATATATTCAAAAATTAGTATTCAACGAATTACTATAGGAAAGTTATGACTCAAACCGATATTAGTATGGAAATGTGAACAATTTGCGCTGCAATTATTTGTTAATTTAAAGCCGTATATACATATTTGTATACTGCGATCAAATGCATTAATTGGTTTGACATTGGTTTTTCTATATAAACTTTCACCTACCCATTTTAGCAAAAAAAAAAACTTCCACCTACCCATGTAGTCAGACATTCTAACCCAAGCATAAACTATTATCTCTTTATACAATTTAGTTTTTCTCAAGTTTAAAATGGCTGGGGATTTATAGCCTTTCAAGTCTTTCCGAAAAATACCAGAGAAAATGTTGTGGAAACAGTATTCTGGTGCTGTTGGTGTGACCATCGAAATGATGTTGATCGATTTCTGTTGTAATTTAAATTTGTATACAAATCAACATATTTATGTAGTTTGTAGTTAAAATAAATGATTTTGAATCCAAATGTACAGTACTTTTATATTGATTTTTTCAGTTCATATAAAAATTTTATATATATTTATTTCAACTGAACCAACTAATATTTTATTAAATTGGCCCTTGAAATATATTTTTATATATCGATATTAATTTTTCATAATTAGTGTTATATATTTTAGATGTATCATAATATAACTAACGATATTCAAAAGACCTGGACCGAATCAAGTTATATAGCTATTTATGTTACAAATATCCGAATCCGTTTTAGATACATTGGTTATTTAGATATTTTTAGGTTCCTATAAATAATTAAGATGTAAGGTTTGTACAGTTTTTAGTCTATGAGTTAGACTTTATGTTGTTTTGACTTAAAGTTTACCACCACTTTCGGGGATGAACACTACAAGATTTTCGATGTCAGTAAATTTAAACAAGAATATTTTGCGAGTAAATTATCTATGGAAAAAGCAATCATTAAATTCATAATATTAGAGTGCAATGATAAAGGCTTTGATTGACAGGCGATTGCACTTGAACTTATGATACCAATATTCAATAGTCATGTTGATTTTGTGTTCAAACAAAACTTTCCTTAACTTTGTAATGTAATAATTGAATATAATTGGGGAATATTTGTTATGTATTAGTATTAAATATGTAATTACTTTGTATATTCGAAAATGTAGAGGGCAACCGTCTTGGACCCTAAGGTTTTCATATACTATATATAGGTCCCCTATCTCTCTAGACTTCATCACACAAAAATTTTATTCAGTAAACCCTTCTCGCGATAAAAAAATGGCCGCTTTTGACTCACAACTGAAATCCTACAAGTCCATGTGGAGAATTAAGGTGAAGATAATTCGCCTATGGAAGAAATATTATGCTCAGGGTGGTGAGACTATCAAATTGGTTTTGGTTGATTCCAACGTGAGTACAAACTTGGTTTATTCTATATTTGAAGCAATCGTCTGTTTTTATTACAGCTTTTAACTAATTTTCATTAGGTGTATTTTCAACATGATATAAAAGTCTGTGGAGAATTAAGGTGAAGATTTCGCCTATTGAAACAATATTCTTCTCAAGGTGCTGAAACTATCAAAATGGTTTCATCAATTATTAGCTTCATTATATATTTTATTTTTTTCGTATGTTCTTTTTAAAGAATCTAACATTTCTGTTATCAGTGTATTTTTTTATAGAGTGGCTTCAAGTTCATGACAAATATTTAGTTATTATGTTTAATAATAAAATTAATAGTATTTTTATAAATGTTTAGTTAGGCAACATGTCCATCAAAAGTAAGCCCTTATTTAATTAAAATTTAAGTATTTTTCAGAATAAAAAAATATGAGATAAAATATAAGTATTAGTTTTATAATTTCAGAAATAGTATGTACTAATGGTGAATGTAAAAAATCTTTTTTTTATGGGGGCAAGTTGCATATAAACCTAAAAATATAGCTAAGATATGATGTTTACTAGGAGAAAATAAATAAAATTTAAGGTATATTATGAAAATTTTGAAAATTTTATAATTTGCTACATTCTTCTCTCACCTAGGTTTGCCAATGTGTACTATATAATCATGCACGAAAAACTATTTTATTAGATATACCAAACAAAAACAACCCGAAACAAAAAAAATCATAAAAAGAGGCAAATTTGAACTTTTTAAATATTATCAGATTAGTAAATAGTTTTTGTGTACATTAAAATCTTAACAGAATTTGTAGGTGGCTTTTTAATATATTCATTTTTTTCTTATATAAAATTGTGAAATTCTCTAAATTAGTGTAAAAATCGTAAACCCAAATCGATCAGCCGATGATAAATTTAATATACATTTTTCTCTACAATTACAATTATAAATGATCCCGGCCTAACTTATACAATAGAAAATATAATTACATAGATATCAAAAAATTAAGATTGATCACATATAAATTTTAACCTACTATATATTATAAATTTTAGTTTTATATATTCACCTTGCGCAAGGCGCAGGTCTTATCCTAGTATTATATTATGGTTACATGCAGTCCATGTTATCCAGTCGACTCTTCTCTAATCATTGGGAAAAAGCAATAATTAGTCACTATCATCTCTATGCTAATTATTAGCTACATTTATACATCCAACACACACAAAGTAGACTTTATATAAAATAAATACAGCAATACATAGTCGCCTTACTTCAGAGATTTTTTTTTTTTTTAAAAAACTTCAGAGATTTTTTTTTTGAGAAAAAAAAACACTTCAGAGATTTATTGCATCTAGAAAACTTTATCATCACCTTAATTTATACATATGTCATGAGATATACGATAGTTACCACTCTTTAGTATATTTGCAATGTTAGTCCAAATCGGAATTCTCGGATTAATCAATTTATATAATATTATTGTTATTGGTTGATGATCTGAAAAGTCTTGGAGATACGATGAGCTGCACTTATTGATTTCTTGTTAACTAGTAATATTCTTTACGTGAAGTGGGTGCTCTTCACATCATGCAGCCATGAACAAATGAGCATATACTTCATATATAATACAATACACACAGACACAAACATGTACTATATATCCCCTATCTATGAATAGCGCAGGTCTAATCCTATGAATAGTAAATGAATTAACTATAATTCACTGCTCATATATATATATTGCATGATTATATTCGGTGCATTTTGATTTTAAAGCAATAGAGCTGAAGACGTTTCATTTACTATTTGTGGAAGATCTGTGTTACAATATACTTTTGGAATTTTTAGAGGGAAAATAAAATCTATATTTATAGGGTTGAAGAGATTTCAATATTACCTACACCTGCAATTATGTTTCTCAATTTTGAGAAATACGTTCATACATTATATTTATGTGTTAGTCTTATATGAGCTATTTTAATATAAAAAAATCTTAAAAAGTTTTAAATAAGAAACTGTTTTACTAATATGAGTTATTTTGTTGTTTAAGCATTTAATTTGAAATGATATATAGATTATAGTTATTATTATATCATTGATCTCTTTTTATTTTTCTTTTCTATATTAATGCAAAAATATATAAATACTAAAATTTTAACAAAATAAAATTATTAGAAAATTCATATACTATTCCTAAAGAAAACCACGAAACCATAGTTTTTTTAATTTTTGTTAAAAAGTATGTGGTTGTTTTAAATCGGATATCCCTAAATTCTATAAAATCTATTTTATATAAATTTTGATTGGTAAAAAAATAGTTTATAGAAAATTAAAAATAAAAAGTATTTTAAATGGTAAAGAATCAACCAATTAATAAATTTAAAAGGTGGTAAAATATCCAACTTAATTATATTATGCATTATCTAAATTATGTAATTTATATAGTTTAATAGTTATCTCATTCCTGTGCAGGGCACGGCTCACTGCCTAGTCTTGGTTTATTATATCCAACTTTTTTTTTAATATTATCACAATTCACAAGTTACACTTTTAATTACAATTTTGGGAGAAAATATCATGGTCAATAAAGAATGTGAATATGCATGCTTCTGAAATATATAAATTTATAACCAATCGATCGAGTAACATATCACATTACTGCGTTCTTACGTAAATTCATAATTAACAATATTGATTTAATTTACCGCATTCGTATGTATATATATACACACACGTCGTTGATGTTGCCCTACTTGATTGATTCATACGTTTGGTCTCATGAATTTACATATTTTGGAATTAGTTTAATTAAGAGAATAGATCATTAATATTTTAGTTAATACTTAACTCTCCCAATCATTTTCACAACTCTCAGTCTTCTCTGATAAGTCGTCGTACTCTTACGACATATTGGTTGGACTTAATTATTCTCCTTTGGTGTATCACTTAATTAGAAGAGTGTATTTATGCACTAACTAAACCAACATGTGCGTAGAGATGCGTACGTATACGAGTATACGTTTTTTTTTGTTTTTTGTTTTGGTCTAACGAGTATACGTATAAGAAATAATATATACCAATCAAAATAAATAAAACAAAGAAGATAGAGTGGAGTAATGGTAGAGAGAGACGAAAAGGGAGAGCCGTAGACTCCGTGAGAGCCAGGCTTGCACTATCATTAATTTACACATTCGTTCACCAAAAGTAATCTAGTTGCCTCTACTTACAATTTCTTTTCTTTTTCAATTTAATTGTTTTCAATCATATAACAATATTCAAACTAATTTCATGATATATATATATATATATATATATACAGCTGTTGCATGAAATATTTTTACAGGCTATAAATAGCATGTTTAGTTAAAATTCGATGGTTATTTGTATGTCACAGTCATTGTCAATAACAAAAGAAAAAGTTAGTTTCAGGTTAGACAGTTTCGTTGACATTTGTATTTAGCATCTAACCACGTTTAATTATTTCCAAACAAAAAGTCATGTCAGATTCTATAGACAGAACTAATCCAATAATAAGTTGTTATACAGAGTAAGAGAAAGAGGATGTTGAAGAGACAAATAATTCATAACTCAAGTTATTGTCTAAATTTACACATTGTTTTTTGTTATGTTTGGTGGTGTATGTCCTCTCTCTCTCTAGCTCTTGTGTATTGTGATGAGTTTGCCAAGTTGGGAAAATTGTAATAGAGACAATAACAGAAGTACTAAAATTTAAGAGGCTGCAAAAAGACAAGTCCAACATATTCCACACACTTGAGAATGTGGTGTCTCTCTATTTTACTCCTCTCCCTAAATCACTCTCTATTTATGTATGCATCTCTCAAATCCACACACATATATCTCTCTTAACACACACATACATTTTTATATATATGCAATCTTGATCATCTCCATCTTCAAATTCAGTTCTCTCTAGTTCATCCTCTCTCTTTGTTTCTTGAAACTCTCTCTATATCAGCCCAATGGACACAGCCGAGGAAGCGATACTGGTTGCTAAAGAGCAAGCCTTGATCATTAAAGGGAAGAGGACTAAGAGGCAGCGTCTTCAGTCCCCAATCCCTTTCTCTATTATCCCTCCTATGTCTTCTCAAGAACCGGATGCCCAAGAAGAGTCCACTAGTCTTGTTTCCAAGGAGAAAAGTCTCAATGATGAGATCAACAACAACAATAAGAATGATAACAACATTTTGGTCAATGGTGTGACATCTTCATCTTCTGCTTCTTCATCTTTCAACAATGCGACATTAAAGGCCGCGGTTGACGAAGAAGATCAAGATATGGCTAACTGTTTAATCCTCCTTGCCCAAGGTCATTCTCTTCCACACCACAAATTCAGCCACCAACAACCACTAACAAGACAACTCATGGGAAGTTGCCAAGAATCCGGTAATAACAACAACAGCAATGCGTATAGATCTAGCAGCAGGAGGTTTCTAGAGACATCTTCATCAAACGGGACCACGACCAGTGGAGGCAGAGCTGGTTACTATGTTTACCAATGCAAAACATGTGACCGAACTTTTCCATCTTTTCAAGCTCTCGGTGGTCATAGAGCCAGCCACAAGAAGCCTAAAGCCACTGCGGGTCTTCATGACCTCAAGAATTCTATCTACAACGACGCCGTATCTCTTCATCTCAACAACGTCCTCACCACAACTCCTAACAACAATAATAATAACCATAGATCGCTTGTGGCCTACGGCAAAGCTAATAACAATAAAGTCCATGAGTGTGGAATATGTGGAGCTGAATTCACATCCGGACAAGCCTTAGGTGGTCACATGAGACGCCATAGAGGCGTGGTGGTATCTGCCACCACAGCCACCCCAACCGCGACATTAGCCCTTCCGGCTACTGCAAACACGGCTTTGACATTGTCGCCTATGTCGTTCGATCAGATGTCTGACGGTCCAGTTCAGGCTCCGGTTAAGAGAGCGAGGAGTGCAGTTGTGTCATTGGATTTAGATCTGAATCTACCAGCTCCGGAAGATGAGAACCGGGTCAACGGATTAAGTGTTGCTTCAAAGCAAGAACATGGACATGAACAAACACAACGGAGAGAAGAACAAAAGTCTATTGTTTTGTCTTCTGCTCCTACATTGGTGGATTGCTATTACTGAATCAAAATTCAATAATCAATACCAAGATTTGTTTATCAACTTTTAAAAAAAATTACGCAGAAATTGAAGTTCACTTTTTTATAAAATCAAAATTACTGATTCCTTGCTTGTACAAGACTTGCAAGATTTTTCTTCTTATTTTTGTTTACTTCATTTCAGAAATATATATACATCCACACTGCTTTCTTTTTGTCTTCGTACTCAAGATGTGCAGATGCTATGTTATTACATCGGAGTAAATAAGAACAAATATATTAAGGAATATATTATTAAGACTAGACTCTTTTTTTTTGTAACACCATTAAGACTAGACTTTATGTAATGGTATCTACAAACAAATATATATGCATGAAAAAAAAAAATATATGCATGTATATATAAATCATTGTCGTAGTTTATTGAGAAACAAATTATTTGCATATTATTGTATATATATAGTCTTATTTTCTTATAGTTTTACAAATTAACCAGAATTTGTCTATCACTGGGTTTGTGATTTCCAAAAACACATCTGTAGTTATGTTTTTCAAGATATAAAAATATATCATAAGTCCAATTCTTAACCAGTGGGGTTAGCCTAGTGGTTCTTGAGAGAGTTTCGGCCTCAATATGGTCCCGGGTTCGATTCCCACTGACCACACGGATATAGGTTCATGGCTTTCGACTCATTTGAATGCCCAGAAAAAGGTCTATCCGTGGGCTGTACCTCCACCCGGGGGTTACGCTTGTATCATCATTGATCCGGATTTAACCTTTTTGTTTGTTAAAAAAAAAAGATATAAACACCAGATGTTACAATAAATATAAGATAATTTAAGAGTGTTTTAAAAATGACTCGATGATTTCAAATTTAGTGAAAAAAAAATATTTTTTTAAAGATGATCCTGAAATTTGTGAAAGTTAAAAGTTTATGTCACATTTTTAACACTGATTTATCTATTATTACTATGCATGTCTACTTTTTGAAAAAAATGTATTCTTCGGGAGAAAATGGTTCGACTCTTTGAAGAAACAAACGTATATAAAACTTGAGAAACTTTGGTGCGGAAAATAAAATAAAAAGTTCATAAAAGGTGCATCACGGGTCCTAAGTCTTTTTGTTAGTATACTTGGTTCTGCTGAGTGTTGACATTAAAATTCTAGGTGGAGAGTGAAGGTTCAAAACTTCAAAATGTAGTATGTACAGTATGCCATGCCATTTATCCCTTTTTTTTTTTGGTTTGTTACGTCAAACTCGGCCTTGTACGGTCAAAACAAATAGTGGGCTATAAATGTATAGTGGGCTTTAAAATTTATATTCTAAACTCAGAAGAAATAAGGCCCAGAATGGTTTTTTGAAGTGTTAGGATGAAAAAGTTGTGTTGATATTTTTAGCGTTTTGTCCATCTGGGGACGACAGTGGTGTCAGATGACAAATTGTTATTATACCATCAAAAACTGTGACAATCTAAACTAAAAGAGATAGATACATTGACCATAAGCTTTGTTTCGTCTTTGTTAAATAATAAATATTTGGTTTATTTATAGTTCGAAGATATATATAAACGAAGACGAAACTAGGAACTGAAAACTGAAAGAAATCGGATCGGACTTGCACTACTGATAATAGATACAGAAAAATAAATGAATTAAGAGAAGATGGGGAAGATGATGATTCGTGTGGACCAAGTCTTCGTCCCCTTTAGCTTGCCTTAGAGCATCTCCAAGAGTGACCTTATATTTGAGGTTTGATGAACCTTATATTTGAGGTTTGAGGGTGCTCTTCTCCAATGGTAAACCTTAAAATAAACCTTAAAAGTTTTAAATATTTACATTATAGTCCTTAACATTAGACAAAAATCAAATAAAAAGACAAAACTTTTATAACAACTAAAACGTACAATAAAATGTTATAAACAATATTTATTAATAAACTGTTACACTGTAATAGAAAATTACATATATATATATATATATGAGATTATTACAAAAGAAATCATTTTTCTAAGAAAATATAATTATTCATTATTATTATTGATGTAATAAACTATTCCACTTTAATAGCAATTTTTTCTTTGTTTTTTTCATTTAAAACTTATTTATTTATTTAAAGTTATATGCAAAAGTTAAATTTATAAAAACATATATAAAATATATAAAAGAAATAAAATTATATGGAATAAAATAATAAACAAGAAAGTTATCAAGATTATTTAAAAGACATAAGAATACAAGGACCAAAAAGTATGAAACCTCAAATATAAGGTTTTGTACAGTGAAACCTCAAATATAAGGTTTCACTGTACAAAACCTTATAATTTGAGGTTTTGAGGTTACTCTTGGAATACATAAAACCTTATATTTGAAGTTTTAAGGTTGCTCTTGGAGATGCTCTTATTGGTAAAGTATCCTTCTGCGAGCAAACGTAACCGTCACTTCTTTTTTCTTGTTTCCAGCCATTCGATTCTCTCATTTAACCTTTTTTCTCTTTCAGGTCAACTTCTCAATAACTTGTTGTACACATTTGAATTAATTAACCTAGTCGTTGTTATGATCTCAACAATCACTTGTTTTGAATTTTTGAATCGACAATATCTCTTGAATTTATTATTACACCTTAAAATACTGTCCCCCTCTCACTTTCCCCAAAAAAGAAGAAGAAAACGTTACTATCCTTGTAAAAGAAAATATTTTTCTTTTTTTTAGAAAAACCTTTTCTTTGTTGTAAAAAAATCTTTTACACCAAATTTTAAGCAAAAAAAAATAATTCACTCTAAAGAAGTGATTAGATAAATTGTAAAAACCGGATTAAAATTCATAAGGTTAGATAAAATGTAAAATTAATAAGATTATAAACTTTTTTTATGTATCTGTTGGCATTTTGATGACTAACAAGAATTAATAACCTTTTCAGAAGAATATAAAGCCATTATATATTAGATATATGTTTTCCAAAAATATTGTTTCCTTATTTGGTATATTCAAAATTGCACTATTTGAAGATATACAAAATAATGTTTTCAAAAAAAAAAATATATAAAATATATTTAACTAGAGATATGATATACACAATGATTTTAGTATTAATAGGAAACTTCGATTTTTTTGTAAAAAAAAATCTTTGAATCGAATAAAGATCTGTTACACTTATTTGATAGATATATTATTCTACTTTGTCAACTCTAGATATTATGCTTAAACCATTTTAGCATACTCCTTTGCAATTTTTTAAATTTTTTTTCAAAATTGGTTTAACAACAAAACCTATCCAGTAACGTCTTAAAGGGTTTAATTACTGCAATACTCGAACAAAAAAGGAGAAAAAAATAATTAAATTAATTAGGGGAAAAAAGAAAATGAAAATCGGAATCGCAATCCGAAATAGCCAACAAATTTCTTGCAATTGAAGGCATCTCTTTGGTTTCTTCTCCATCAGACAAAAAAAAGAATCAAAATCCCATCCCCCAAACTTGTCTCTCTCGCTGCTCTTCACAAGAAACCCTACGAAACAAGTAAGTAAGGTCTTTTGCTCTAAAATATGGGTCGCGAATCTGCGGTGGCTGTTGTGTCTTCTTCTCCGCCGAGTACTGTCGTGGCGGCGACGGCGCTTGCTCCTGGCTTCAGATTTCACCCGACAGACGAGGAACTGGTGAGCTATTACTTGAAGAGAAAGGTTCTGGGGAAACCTGTGCGCTTCGATGCGATTGGAGAGGTCGATATCTACAAGCACGAGCCCTGGGACTTAGCAGGTTGTTCTCTTTGTCTCTTTATTGTATCTCTGTGAGTTTATTGCTTCTGATTTGGGCTTCTTCAATTTTAAGCTTTGTTGAAGATTCTCTGTTAGTAGTACCATTTGCTATGCCTTAGGCTGTAACACTGTGAATAAAATTTGCATCCAATTGACTTATTAATTGGAAAAAAAAATCCAGTTTTTTTTTGTTTTTTTTTTCAGATTTGTTGATGATGCCTTGTGTTACAATTTGTTTTCTTGTGTTTCAGGAAATGAAGTTTAGTTATCTGAATTAGTCTTATTATTAAGTCAAGTTCAATTTTTTGTGCTTCCACAATTAGTTTTCTTGTGTTTCAGGACAAGAAGTTTTGTTGTTGTTGTTGCGTGTCTCTCTCAGTATATCTCTGGTTTGATTTTTTTTCTCTCTTTCAGTGTTTTCGAGGTTGAGGACAAGGGACCAGGAATGGTACTTCTACAGCGCGTTAGACAAGAAGTACGGCAACGGCGCTAGGATGAACCGAGCTACTAACAAAGGCTACTGGAAAGCTACCGGTAAAGACAGAGAGATCCGCCGTGACGTTCATATCCTCGGTATGAAAAAGACTCTCGTTTTCCACAGCGGGCGTGCTCCGGACGGGCTCAGGACCAATTGGGTCATGCACGAGTATCGCCTTGTGGATTATGAAATTGAAAGCAATGGGAACCTCGTGGTATGGCTTTTCTTTTTTATATGATACTAACTAAAGAATCCTAACTTAACTCGGTTCTTTGTTTGGTTGCAGCAAGATGCATATGTGTTGTGTAGAATCTTTCACAAGAACAACATTGGGCCTCCAAGTGGGAACCGATACGCACCGTTCATGGAAGAGGAGTGGGCTGATGATGGTGTAGCTCTGATTCCAGGAGTAGACGTTAGTGTCAGGGCAGAGCCACTACCATTAGCTAATGGAAACAGCCAGGTTTGTACTTCTTTCATTACCCAAAAGCTGTTTTAGTTTCCCAATCTTATTAGATTCATGTGGGTAGGAGATGCAGTCAGCGAGCAAGGACATCATTAACATCAACGAGCCACCAAGAGAGACTATTACTCCAATGGATATCGAAGTCAACCATAAGGATAACAACAATAACCATTGTGATGAAGATGAGGATGAGGAAGCACTCAAACGTGAGGAGGTAGATGAAGAAGATGAGCATCCTCCTCCTCCTCCTTTATGCATTCTCAACAAAGAAGCTCCGTTGCCTCTCGTCCAATACAAACGCAGACGCCAAAACGAATCAACCAGGACCACCACACAGGACCACTGTTCGTCCACAATAACAACCGTCGACAACACACCAACAACTGCCACCAACACAGCCATCTCTGCGTTGCTCGAGTTCTCACTCATGGGCCTCTCCGACAAGAAGGAAAACCAGCCGCAACCTCTTGCTCCACTTCCATCTCCTGAGGAGAAGCTGAATGGTCTCCAAAAGGAGATTCACCAGATGTCCGTTGAGAGAGAGACGTTCAAGCTTGAGATGATGAGTGCGGAGGCTATGATCAGTATTCTCCAGTCCAGGATCGATGCTCTGCGTCAGGAGAATGATGAACTCAAGAAGAACAGCGCTAATGGACAGTAAATGCTCTAAAAACCCATCTCTCCAGGCTTCTTCTTCTTCTTCTTCTCTTCTTTAGTAGCTGTGATCTCCCCTAAAGTAGTGTGACCTATCTATTAGCTTCTTCAGACGGATTGAGAACCGGACCGGTTTGGGTGTTTTTTTGCTTCTGATGGTTTCTACATCTTTTGAGAACATTCTCAGGTTACTCCGTTGTGATATATTAATATTATCATCTAAGTCTATTCAGTTAAGAACTCTCTTTAATCCGTCTCGAAGTATGTTCACTCTTCATGATCATGTTTAAGTGCATAACCGTGGTTTTAGTTTGGAATGACCATCTGGTCTTACCAGACAAGAAGTACTTGCTTAATGAGTTAATGTCTCCTTGAGAACTGGGAAGAGAAAGCTTCTTGGGGGTAACCTCGTTAATTAGTGATAAAGAGTGAGGGTACAAACGTCATTTTGATTAATTGGCTAGCGTTACGACTTACGATTAACGAATGTGATTCCGTCAACGACGTTTGAAGACTTTCATTACACGGAATTTGCAATTATTTCGAAAAAGCAAAAAGAGTTGGGTACGAATTTAAACCTGGATACGATTTTCAAAAGCGTTATGTATTTTTACTTTATCTTAATTTTTTAAAAACGATTAATAATCTTTTTTTCTTATCATCTACAAAATAAACCAAATAAATATTCGGACTAAAAATCCACGTGTATCTTTCTTGTGCATCAAACTAGTACTAATCTACAAGCTTTCTACGTTTACTGTGTCATTGCTATCTTAATGTACTGTCTAATTTCTTGTTTATCAAGTGTCAAAGAAGACTATAAAAAAAAAATCAAATACAGACGTACGTATATTGAAATGGTTTTAATCAATGCATGACATGTCGTATGTCTTTATCAAATTGGGGTGGGTTTTTTCAATTTTGGACTATGTCGATATGTTATAGGGAACCTGTCTATGTTTTAACTCTTTTCAGAATTTAATGTCTCCATCATTTATGAGTTTGTGTGTCCCAGTAGTAGAATGATCGTACCTTGTTTGTATGTGTGTAGTATATTGGTTTTTGATCTTTACAGAGTTAAATGTTCTGTTCTTTTTTTTTTTTTTACTTTTGGGCACCATTACGATACGTCAGCGTTTCAATTAGTATTTTACTACATAAAACGACAAAAACCTACTCAGTACGCTAGGGTTTATTACTGCCAAAGAAAAAAAAGAAATGGGAAAATGAAATAACTTGTTTGGGGAAAATAAAAAGAAAAATAAATTTCTTGCAATTGAAGGTACCTTTAATCTTGGGGGCTTCTTCTCTCTTTGGTTTCTTCTCCCGTCAAATCGATTAAACCACTTTTCCAACTTTCCTTTGGGTGTTTCGTTTCGTCTTCTCAACTGAAGGTTTGAGAAACCCTAGGAGACAAAGTACTGTCTTTTCTTTAAATGGGTCGCGAATCTATGGCTGTTGATTCCTCGCCGCCGTCTGCGACTGCTCCGGCAACTGCTGTTTCGGCGACTGCGCTTGCTCCTGGGTTCCGATTTCACCCGACTGACGAGGAACTCGTGAGCTATTACTTGAAGAGAAAGGTTCTGGGGAAACCGGTACGGTTCGATGCGATTGGGGAGGTTGATATCTACAAGCACGAGCCTTGGGACTTAGCAGGTTCTCTGGGCTTCTCTCTCTCTCTCTTTGTCTCTTTTTTTTTTTGAGTATCTGTTTGAATTGGGTTTCTCTGTGAGTTTCTTGCTTCTGATTTGGTTCTTTACGGTTTGGTCTCCCGACTCAATTCTGGGAAAAGAGTTTGGCTTTATGGGTTTCGTTCGTTTTCTGGTGAAATTTCGTTGAAGATTAACCTATTGCTATGCTTAGGATGTAAAATTGTGGAAAGAATTTGCATTTTATAAACTTATTAAATGGGGCAAATCTAGTTTTTTTTTTTTTTTTTTTTTTGAAGATTCTTAAGAGTTTCTTTGCTATCTTGTGCTTCAGTTTTGTTTGCGTGTATTTCAGGGAATGAAGTTTTGTTGTTCTGTGTTTTAGTTTACTTGTGCTTCCCACATTAGTTTGCTTGTGTTTCAGGACATGAAGTTTGTTGTTGCGTGTCTATTGTCTAAGCACATCTTAAGTTTGGTTTTTTTCTCTTGTTCTGTGTTTTGTTTGTGTGTGTTTCCAGTGTTTTCGAGGTTGAAGACAAGGGACCAGGAATGGTACTTCTACAGCGCGTTAGACAAGAAGTACGGCAACGGCGCTAGGATGAACCGAGCTACTAACAAAGGCTACTGGAAAGCTACCGGTAAAGACAGAGAGATCCGCCGTGACGTTCAGATCCTCGGTATGAAAAAGACTCTCGTTTTCCACAGCGGTCGGGCTCCTGACGGGCTCAGGACCAATTGGGTCATGCACGAGTATCGCCTTGTGGACTATGAAACTGAAAGCAATGGGAACCTCGTGGTATGGCTTTTCTTTTATATGATACTAACTAAAGAATCCTTAAGTGAACTTATTATCTTAACTCAATTCTTGTGCAGCAAGATGCATATGTGTTGTGTAGAATCTTTCACAAGAATAACATTGGGCCTCCAAGTGGGAACCGATACGCACCGTTCATGGAAGAGGAATGGTCTGATGATGGAGTAGCTCTGATTCCAGGAGTAGACGTTAGGGTCAGGGCAGAGTCACTACCGTTAGCCAATGGAAACAACCATATGGGCCAGGTTTGTACTTCCTTCATTACCTAGGAGCTGTTTAGTTTCTCATTTTAGTATTTTGTTATATGCAAAAAGATCTCTGTTGAAACCAATCTCTTAAGTGGTTTCAGTGGACTGACTCAGTTTTTTTTTTAGACTAGTTTATTGATTAATCACTCTACTATTTCAATGTTACTAAGTGCAAGTGTTGAAATGATTTGATGAATCATCTCTTTAACTCTCTTGGTTTGATTTGCTGAAGTGAGTCTTCTCTAAGTGCTGTTTCAGTTTGGCTGAGTTGTCTCATCTGTGAAGTTGACCAAACCATTTTGGTTCCTTTGAAATACAGCCAGAAAGCAAGGACCTCATTAACATTAACGAGCCACCAAGAGAGACAACCCAAATGGATATCGAACTCAACCATCAGAATCATCAAGAGAATAACAACAACAATAACCGTCATGATGAAGAAGCAGAGGAGGCACTCAAACGTGAGCAAGCAGAGGAAGATGAGCATCCTCCTCCTCCTCCTCCTCCTCCTCCTGTATGTGTTCTCAACAAAGAAGCTCCACTGCCTCTCCTCCAATACAAACGCAGACGCCAAAACGAATCAACCAGGACCACACAGGACCACTGCTCGTCCACAACAACAACCGTCGACAACACACCAACAACCTTGATCTCATCATCAACCGCTGCAGCTGCCACCAACACCGCCATCTCTGCGTTGCTTGAGTTCTCTCTCATGGGTATCTCCGACAAGAAAGAAAACCCGCCGCAACCTCCTCACAAGGAAGCTTCTCCTCCTCCTCCTCCTGCTCCTCTTCCATCTCCTGAAGAGAAGCTTAATGATCTCCAGAAGGAGGTTCACCAGATGTCTGTTGAGAGAGAAACATTCAAGCTTGAGATGATGAGTGCAGAGGCTATGATCAGTATTCTCCAGTCTAGGATCGACGCACTGCGTCAGGAGAATGATGAGCTCAAGAAGAACAGCGCCAATGGACACTAAAATCATCTTATCTGTAGTCTCCCTAATATTATGAGCTATCTATGTTCTTCAGGCAGACTGAGAACTGTCTGAGACTCTGTTGAAAAATTAGGATAAACTCTGTTTTTTTCAATGGGATGTTTATGCATTAACATTTTCAGGTTTGGTCCAGTGTCATATCTACTCTTTTCAGACAAGAACACTCTTTGTCTGTTTCGAGAATGCTTGGTGTTGTAAGCTAGTTTGGGCAAGACCGTTATTAATGGTAAAGTCTAGGGGCATTATAGTCTACAGACAAGAATTTATCTCATACGTATAAAGTTGTTGTCTTTATGAGAGAGTAAAGTGCTTTTCAAGTAAAAAGTCGTGAGTGCTTGTCAGAACAGAGGACATTATCGTCATTGACAATTCGGGTATTAGGGGCTACGAACGCGATTGCGTCAGCGACGTTAGAAAACTTTTGTTACACGTAACTTGCTATTACCTTTTTAACTGAAAAGTGTTTTAATTCGAAATAGATGCCTAGATTCCATTTTCAAACAAAAAATATATATATATTTATTATATTTACATAATTTAGGTTTTGGGTTTAAAATTTTATTTTTTTACCACTTAATAATTATATGCTCTATAATTTGTCTAAATAATTTAGGTTTAGTGTCTCTTCGAATTTAATTTGCTAAATCTACGAAGACTTTTCTTTTGGTGCTAATTTTACGCACCAATGCACCTACCAACCATCTCAAATCTCAACAAAATCCAAAGACTTTCTTTGAGTCTTATGACTAGTTCCAAGACTTCCTACGTGTCGGTGCCCTTTAGAGACTGTCACTTAAAACACATCACAGCTTGTCGTTTTTAACATTCTCTATTGGCACACATTCCTGGAAGGTTTTAAAACCTCCCGAAGTAGTTGTGTTTGGTCCGTCGTCATCTCTAGTCTTTCTCCGCTTCGCTTTTTCTCTCTCACATCTTTATTTCTTTCTTCTCCGACACGACAAAGGACGATACTTTGAATCTAAACCTAATGGGTCCTCGCGGTGGTGGTGGCTCCTCCTCCTCATCAGAGACGTCGTCGCTTGCTCCTGGTTTCCGATTCCACCCGACGGACGAAGAGCTCGTCCGTTACTACCTAAAACGCAAGATCTGCAACAAACCTTTCATGTTCGACGCGATCTCCGTCACGCACGTGTACAAATCCGAGCCGTGGGATCTCCCGAGCCAGTCGAAGCTGAGAAGCAGAGACTTGGAGTGGTACTTCTTCAGCGTCCTCGACAACAAGTACTCGAATGGGTCCAAGACGAACCGTGCGACTGAGAAGGGGTACTGGAAGACGACGGGGAAGGATCGGGAGATTCGTGGCGGGTCGGGAGTCGTCGTTGGGATGAAGAAGACTCTTGTTTATCATAAAGGTCGTGCTCCTCGTGGTGAGAGGAGTAATTGGGTTATGCATGAGTATCGTTTGGTTGATGATGAGATCGTTAAAGCTGGTGTTCAGAAAGTAAGTTTGTTTTTTTTGGGAGTTCATGTTATGCTTTGTTGACTTTTTTGTTGACTTTGTTTGTGGGGGATTGTGGATAGGATGCGTATGTAGTTTGTAAGATATTTCAGAAGAGTGGGTCTGGTCCTAAAAATGGAGAGCAGTATGGTGCTCCGTTTGTTGAGGAAGAGTGGGAGGAGGAGGATGGTATGACTTTTGTACCTGATCAAGATCCTGGAAGTCTTGAAGATCAGGTTTATGTTGACATCAATGACATTGATCAGGTTCGTGTTCTAGTAGTGTTAGGTCTTATTGCAATGTAATGTACTATCAACTTATGGGTGAATGAATGATAATAGTAAAAATGGAATGGAGGCAGAACATGTTGGAAGTAGTTGGTTTAGGATTCAGTCTTGAGGAATATAAGAATAATCCCTAATAGATTCCTTTAGGCTGTTGTTTGTTTTAATTCTGAAATATATATTTTTTTTTTAATTCTTGTAGAAGCTTGACGTCTATGATGCCATTCCTATTCATTTGGGATTTGATCATGGGGAATCCAGCAATAATGTTGAAACAAACTACTCAGACTCGACAAACTATATTGAACCAGGAAACTATGTGCACACTAATGGTTACTTTGAAGGACCAGTTGAAGAACAGAAGCATATCATTCATGATGTTAGCCTTCAAAATGAAGAGAATGGCCGTGGCGTCCAGGAGGAGAGCAGGGAAAACTTGCAATCTTCTGACAACATTTTGGAGCCTGATGCATCAATCTACAATGATTTTCCTGTTGAGAGTAGGTACTTTACCGGTGAGGAGTTTCTGGAACCGAACAGTAGTCTTCTTCAGAACGATGGTCTTTACCTAGAGACAAATGATCTCAACAGTACTGAGCAAGATGGTTTCAACTTTGAAGATTATTTTACCTTCTTTGATGAGGATGACCAGAACCTGACTTTTGATCCTTCTCAACTGATGGGAACTGAAGATGTAATTCCCGATCAAGAAGAGCTCTTTCAAATGGTATGTTAGGTTCTGTTTCAACCTTTTTTATTTTCTTAGTTTCCTTTTAACTCACCTTTAAAAAAATCTGACAGGCCGAGACTGAGGCAGCCTCAGGAGGCAAACAAGTGGTGGAAGAAGCATCTTGTTCCAAACAAGTCCATGCAGATGCAACAGAGTTTGAGCCAGGTAAAAAACTCGCTCTTAATAGGCCTCGCTTGTTCTGTTTAGCTGATGGGATCATTTCCTAATAACGCAGATTACAAGGATTCGTTGCTCAAGAAGGCGAGCCACATGATCGGTGCTATTCCTTCTCCAACTAAATTTGCTTCAGAGATCCTCACAAAGGACGGAGTTGTCAGGCTACAAGCAGGACAGTCATCAGGTTCGGTTCACGTAAGTATGATCACAACAATATCAGACAGCAACATGGGTTGGTCATACGGCAAAAACGGGGACCTTGACTTGCTCCTTTCCTTCGGTATGGTCCAAGAGAACGTGTCGGGAAAATCAGAAAATCATTTAACAAGATTGATGCTAGTCTTCGTATGTTTCTGGGTCCTCCTACTCTCAGTTAGCTTCAAAATAAGCACTTTGGTTTCTTCTCGTTGATAATAAGTGCCACTGTTTTAAAAAAGACAGACACCTTTTTGTGTTGAACACATTATTGATTGTGTGTATAGGTTTACTTGTAGTCTTCTTCTGCTACTCAATGATTCTATATCACAAGACATTAAAATAATGTATCTTCAGAGTTCAAAATTATTCTCGTCTTTTGTTGCAGTACAAAACTTCTAGTCTCCTCCTTATTCCAAACCAATCAAAATTTAAAATTGTTTTAAGTTCAAAGAACATTGTTTCACCAAAAATACGATAAACCAAACCAAGACCGATACATACCTTAATAAACCGGTTTCTCCACCTTTCACGAGGAACCAGTGAGAGCTACGTACCCTCTTAACGAAATTTAAGTCTCTAGGTTTGGTGGGCTACCACAAGCTTTGTCTATTACAGAGACGGTAGTTTTTAGTAATTTTTATAAGGTCATTCAATTAATTATTTGATTACAATCCTTTGAATCACATACCTCCATTGTTTCCTTCATCAAGGAATTGTTGATTAGTCTCCTTTTCCAATTAAAACTTCATTTTTATATAAAAAGTCGTGCCATTAACTTAAAAAGTGTCGAAAAAAACTAAAACAAATCATTAGACCCTATTCTTTTGTTTCTTCTATGACTAAACCATTCATTAAGGAGTGACTTTGATGTTATGAAGAAGGAACCATTAAAGGAAATAATGATTAATGATATAAATTAAATTTAATTAAATTAAATTATTTACCTTCTTCGTGGCTCATATCTAATGACCATTGGCACCTTCTCTCGTACCACCCCACATATAAAACTGCCCGGCTCTCTTCTTTCCAGATTTTTCTCCGTTTTTAATTTTAGCAATTAACCATTTTATCGATTTCCTTGTTTTTCGTTTCGCCATTGACCAAGCTTACTCCAACAGGTATTCTCTCGATCATCATTTTCCGCTTAATTTCACTCCCGATTGTTTCGCATCCGGAAATAATCAAAGTTTTTTTTTCTCTTTTTTTTTTCCAGGAAAAGTGAAAAAAAATTAGGGGTTTTTCTCGGTGAGAATTGATATATATTATATACGATTATCATCAGGTGCGAATTACAATCCGAGTGTGAAATCGTTTTTGAATTGTGGAGATGATTTTGTTTCCACCTTTGGATTCTGCAGTGTGATGATGAAGAAGCTTTTGTGTGCATTTTGATGATTTGATTTTTGATTTAAAAAAAAAAAAGGAAAAAAGAAAAAAGAGTGAATAATAATTGTGAGGGGGGATGACTGATATTGATCCTCTGCATCAAAAACCTGACTCCTCCTCAATGGACGGTTACGAGGATTACATCGACGAAGACTGCATCTCATTTGAGTCTTGCAGCACTGTTCACAACCCTGACAACAATGATCAAGAAGAAGATGAACATCATCCTCTGAGGAGGAGGAGGAGGATCCATCAAGGAGGCAGTGGTGGTGACATAGCTGAGTCCTCTGCCGCCAGGCAGTCCAGGATTCTAAGCCGCTGGGCTGCCAGGCAGGCTCAGGAGATGATCACCACCATCGAGAGGAGGAACCGCGAGTCCGAGCTCATCGCCATCGCCGGCTTGCACGCCGTCTCTACGCTAGACTCGTCTTTCCTCAGGGAGGAGGCTCAGGCTCCCCCTAGTGCCTCTTCCAGACGCCAGGCGTCTGCGGCTGAGAGGCCGAGGCCGAGGACTCAGGCGTCTGGGATTCTGCAGATGTGGAGGGAGTTGGAGGATGAGCATGTGATTAACAGGGCGGCGGCGCGTGAGAGGATGAGGTTGAGTGGGAACAATAATGAGAGGGGGTCGAGTGAGAGTGAGAATGGTTATGGTTCTACTTCTAGTAGGGAGCAGTCTCCGGATCTTGGCGATGTGGAGAGTGAGAGGGTGAGGCATATTATACGTGGATGGAGGGATGGTGGAGTTAGTAGTGATAATAATTCATCTAACGTGGTGAGACAGAGAGACGAGAGAGGAGAATGGCTTGGTGATACTGAGAGAGAGAGAGTCAGGATTATCAGGGAGTGGATGCAGATGACAAGTCAGCAGAGAGGAGGAGGAGGAGGTGGAGGAGGTCGTGCCAGTAGGAGGGAAGATCAGCAACAGCAACGGTCTCTTGGTTCACAAGATGAGGGGACTCATGAGAGGGGACAAGGTCAGAGTGAGGAAGGGAGACGGGAGCATACTCGTAGAGACTTGAGGAGGCTACGAGGAAGGCAGGCGTTAGTTGATTTGCTCATGAGGATTGAACGAGAGCGGCAGAGAGAGCTTCAGGGTTTGTTGGAGCATCGTGCAGTCTCTGATTTTGCTCATCGCAATCGGATTCAGGTTTGTGCTTATGACATCATCTTTCTCTTCGTTGTTCAAACAGGTATATGAACTACACATGATAGGAGAGTAACACCATATATTAACATAATGATAGAACTATAGGTCCTTGTAACTTGAGTTTTAACTTTGTGAATTTTTTACACAGTCGCTTCTTAGAGGAAGATTCTTGCGGAGTGAGACACCTGCAGAGGAAGTTAGAGCTCCATCAATGGCAGCAAGTGAAATCCGCCAGCTAAGAGAAAGACAAACAGTTTCTGGTTTGCGGTAAAAACTTGTGGTCTTTCCCCTTGAATAGTTGAACATTTACTTAGACTTGTCACATAGTCGTTGAAGTGTTATATAATTTCATCTTGTTTACCTTTCTTTACTCATTGAAGATATTCATCTAATGGTTGACTTTGTGCATTTTCATTTTTTCGACTTATGACTTTTTAATATTTAGCTAACTCGTAGGCTGCTAATTTCTCAATATTGATATCGATGATCACAGGGAAGGAGTTCGTGACAGGCTAGAAAGCAACACTAATGCCGATAACATCAACACTTCCACGAGTAACCAAACAACAGCTACTAATTCTGATCTAAATGAGAGTTTAAATTCTTCTAGACAGGGGAATGGTACCCCTCTCTTACCTAACGATTTGGGAAGCTCGGAAAGTAACCAAACAGATTCAGGTAGAAACTGGGAAGAAGATACCAGTCAAGAAAGGGCTTGGCCTGCTGAAGTTTTCACAACGGACGAGAGAAGAAATTTGCTGCAAGCAACGTTAAGCCAGTTCAGTGAAAGGGATGATAACGGAAACAGAGGTATAAACGGGCCAGAAACCACAGTTGGTGACGACCTGCACCAAGACGGAAATGGAAACTCAAATGAACCTGTTATAGTAGAAGAAGGTCAGAGTGTATGGCCTGCAGATAACTCCAGACAATCTGATGGGAATCAGCCTCAGACACGGTTTGGAGGTCCAAGGACTCGCCGTGTAGTACCAATGAGAAGATTAAACAGGCTCCATATACCTGATGATGATAATCTTAACAACAGCATTGAACTCAGGGAGCTACTGAGCAGGTACTAAGACAGAGGATTCGTTTTCACTTTCTTCTTGGCATATATTTATTGTTTAATGGAATTATATTCTCTTCACTATTGTAGGAGAAGTGTTTCTAACCTGCTACGCAGTGGCTTCCGTGAAAATCTGGATCAACTGATACAGTCATATGTTGAGAGGAGAGGAGGAGGGCTTGCTCACATTGACTGGGATTTTCAACCAGAAACATTGGATTCTCAAGAACATCGTAGAGAGCAACAAGGGTTTCTACAGGACGAGGATCAGCTTGATGTCGGCATCAATCAATCACAAACGCTGCCAGCTCCACCAATGCCTCCGCCACAGCCAATATGGCATCACACTAGCTACCCTCGTTCTTTGCATAGATCTGAATTTGTAAGCCTATATTGCTCAGGCTTTTTCGTTTTTTTTTTGTTCTCTTTTATCATAAAAATAATGTATGTGGTTGGTGCTGGTGAATTAGGAATGGGAGATAATGAACGACTTGAGAGGAGACATGGCGAGACTTCAGCAAGGAATGAGTCATATGCAGAGGACTTTGGAAACATGTATGGATATGCAGTCTGAGCTGCAGCGTTTGGTTAGACAAGAGGTCTCTGCAGCTTTAAACCAATCTCCCAGTGACAAAGGTTTTTTTTTCTCCTTTCTATCCGAATTTCATCTCTAGTCTGCAGATCTAACGATCTCTTGAGTTCAAATGCCATCAGGTCTTGGACCAGGAACATCCGAAGATGGGTCAAGATGGGCTCATGTAAGGAACGGGACTTGCTGTGTCTGCTGCGATGCCGACATAGATGCCCTCTTGTACAGGTAAAATTATTTGCTTTAAACCCGGTTTTGTTTGTGTGATTTTGCAGAACCAAAAACTAGTGTCTGAATCATATCTTTGTGAATCTGTAGATGCGGGCACATGTGCACTTGCTCAAAGTGCGGGTACGAGCTGGTTCGAACCGGAGGGAAATGCCCCTTGTGTAGAGCGCCAATCCTTGAGGTTATACGAGCCTATTCTATCGCATAAACCCCTGTGAGATTGGAGAACAAGAGAATGAGATTTTTATTGATGTCTGAGCAAGAACAGGTTTGGAACTATAAACCTTCATTACTTTTAAATCTACGTCTAGTTTTAGCATCATGTTCGTCTCTAAGTTCTTGAAGCATTGTCTCTGCAGATTTGTTTCAGCGATGTAAACTCTCTGAAAGGGATCAAACCAAGAGCAGACACATATTTATTCTGACATCAAATTGTTTTTTTCTTCCAGTTGTTGAGTGTCATCATGTACCTCTGTTTAAAAAGATAACTAATTGAGTGATACTTCACAAAGATGATGGGATGAAAATGAAATAATCATATTTGTGCATACACCATTTGATAAATATAATAACTAATATTTGTATGTTTCTGCACATTGCGTTAAGGTTAATCACATATCTATGGATACATCATGCATGGCTCATCGCTCTGTGGAGAAAGATGTATTTTCTTATGTTATAAACCACCGACTTACGGTCTTTTTACTCAACCAAAATCATCAGCTACTCTCTTACATTTTGTTAACTTCTCGATTGATCCCCATAGATAGATCAATATCCCAAACCGTGATGCTTGTATGTAAAACCGGTATGATGATTAAAAACCAGTTTGATTTGTCGGTTTAATTTCAAACCGTATCTTGTTTCTCATGAAAGCTTTTCAAGAGAAACAACGGTACCAATGTATCTCCATCACAATATCTCAAAATCCTTATTTAAAGACAATGAACTGTAGGAAGTCAAAGCATGTAGTATTGGTGCACACATACACAAATATGTATGAGCATATACTCCAGTGATATTTAAGGTTTCTGTGAGTCTTCTTGTTTCATCTCGGCTTTAATAGCTAAAGCCAAGTGATCATAAGCTTGAGACCAAGCTCCTTCAACTTCTTCATTGTATTTCTCTCCCAGCCCTTCTTTCAGTGTCCTCACCAAAGCCTCTTTCACCACCTGAATACACACACTCGCATTTATTTAGTTTCTTTTAATTGAAAATTAATAAAAAAATATTAACAGAATATACCTCAAAGTGAGGATCAAGAACACCGCTCTTGAGATGAACAGAGCCCAAGTATTGGAGGGTTGTGTCAGCCACCACTACCTTCCCTTTCTCCCTCAGCTGTATTGCCGTTTCACATGTCTGCACCCAAAAAATGAAAAACCATAAATGTGATAGTTTTCATGGTTATAAAATTAGAACTTTTCTAAACAGGTCTTTTATAGCAAAATTAAACCAATGGTTCCTACTTTATTCCTACTAAACCAATAAAAAGGGAAAACCGAACCACTTGGATTCTTCAGTAATATTTATGTGGTGATATATTGTTTGTGAATGTCCAAAAAGAAGGAAGATGTGTGCTTGTTTTAGGCGGATTTTACGAATGAGTCCATCAATATATTTTAACTTTTCTTTACTAAAGACGAATTAATAATATTAGCTCCAAGAAGAAGACAAAGCCAACTTAGCCAAGTTCAAACAAGATAGACCGGTATCGTGTGCACATGTCTACGCGAATATAAAATGTATAATAGGACGAGTCAATAAAGATTCCTAATTAGCTGTCATAATGGACCATTTTAATTCTTCTAAGATGTGTAACTAAGATTATGATACGATTCTATGCAAGTCACAGACACACACACATACAGTATATGTATAAATCACAAAACAGAGTATTAAACAAAAAAAGGAAAGTAAATACCATCTTGAAGACTTTAACAGCATGAGCTTTGAGTTTAGGATTGTTATGAGGGACTTCATCTGTGTCTCTTAGGAAAGAAAACATGTCCTTTGCTGCTGGTGCAATCTCCAGTATCCTATATATACACATCATTATATTGTTTAAACCTCACATATATAATAAACAACATACATAGATAATAAGTATGCTTTGTATAAATGTTTTGTATATGATTACTGTGAGAAGAAGTGAAGACTGTATTTGGGGATGTCTTGCTTTAGTATCTCCCAAGACTCCTTCACCAGAGCTTCTTGCTTCTCCGTAAACACAATCTCTCCCATCTCTCTCTTCTGAGCTCTCTCTTTCTCTCTCCTTCAACTTGAGACCTTTATAAATATTCTGCTAAAACTTTCACTATATTCGCTCGAATATTAACTATTTATCATTGGCCTGGTGGCCCTTTACAAGACCCCAAGAGATGTCCGGTCCAATACACATTTACAATAAACCAAACCAAACAAAATTGAAGTTGTTTGAACCAACTGACAAAACCGAAGTGTGTAAACTAAACAAAACCTATGAACTCATAAAAAAAACACTAATTAGTCAAATTTGTTTAAAATCAAACGGATGCCTTTTAGTGAATCAAAACAAAGTCGACGTTAATATTTATAATTTTGTTTGATTTTTGAAATACTTTTTCTTACAAGAGAAAGTAAATAAATCCATTAATTAGTCACTAAAATGTAGTGTTACCAAAAAAAAAGTCTCTAAAATGTAGCACATCTTACATGCGACATGATGATACCGTTGTGCCTTTTTGTTTTAATAAAAGAGATCCTGTATACACACTTGATTTTCTCCTATTGAATCACAGAACAACTCAATCATGAAGAAGTGAAAAAAGAGTAGCTTATGTTCTAAGACAGTTTACTTGTTGGTTGCGTAGACATGGCTCCTCTTTCATCGCAGGACCATATCATTACCTCTATATTTAATTTACATTCAATTTCATTGGTCTAATAAATAACGCCCATTAATTCAATTTGTCTCAGGGCCATATAGTTACTCTCTCTACTCTATATTTAATTTTGTTGGTCAGGTGAGTAATCTTCTTCTTTCTGTCCCCCAGTAAAAGTGAAAACAATCTAGAATTTCACTACATGTTAACATATGCATGGTTCCCGATCACCAAACGAATTAGCTGGGGTTCATTTCAATAATCTTTTTTAAGTACAATGTGATGGTTGTGGAGATTGTAAAGAATTAACGGAAGAGTATCAACTTCGGACTTCGAAATCTTTAGAAAATACTATACTTGTACAAAAATAAATTGCATAGTATCTACAGATCCCAAATTGTGTCTACCGGCCGGTCAAATTGTCAGAAGCAAGCATGACTTTCTGATCAACAAAACTGATATAGTAATATATAACTGCGTTAAAAATTCATGCGCATTACTTGTATTTGTTAAGCTGATATATATGAAAATATTTGTGTAGATATTAGCACAAATCAAGGCTTCATTTTCTCTGCGTTGTTGCTTTCACAAAGTAAGACACGCAACAGATACATCTTCTACCAAATTAGCACCTAATACTTGTAAACGTCATTAGCATTTTTGATAACCTAATAACTGCAATATATATTATTTATTAGAAAATTATTTCTATTGATGAAAGTGACTCAATGAAAATTTTGATAGACCATTATAACTAAACTATATTATTCATTATATACATACAAAATTATTGAAAAAAATTGACAAAATTACCAAAGATTTAACTTACAAACTATATATATATATATATATATATAAATCTGCATGAAAAAAGAATTGCGTCTAAGGCATCAATGTATATGAAACTGTAGTAGAGTATGAACTTTCTTTCATTTAATTCCTTGATTGAGTTGCATAAATGCAATGATTTCATATTTAAACGAACATGTTACCACCAACTATAGCTCATGAAGCAATGCTATCACTAATAAGATTTAATGTGCCTGCAGGCTGCAGATGTTTTGGTTCAGAATTATTGGTTATAAACTCGTTTGTTATCAGTTGTAGAGATCGAAGTATTTACTGGTTTGAACATATTGCTAATTTACTATTTTCACCCATGCGGCTGGATGACAATAAGTCGATCCTGTCTGTAATAAATGGTATAAATATTCCAATTATTATTAGAAAACTAAGCAATTGGAACTAAATCTTATTGTTTGATCAAAAAAAAAAGAACTAAATATTATTTATTACGGAATTTACAACGATCCCCTCCATGCGAAATTAATATGCGGCTGCAGAAAATTATCCATCCATTTTATAACAAAAATAAATAAAACTTATAATAATCTTTATTTTATATGAGTTCACAAAGTTTCCAGTAAAACTGTAAAAATGTAAATTCTTGAACTAAAGGCTCATCTTCGCGCACAAGAAGGATAGCTTCTCCTTCGTTTCGCTGAGGTCGACGTGTCACTATAAACGGATGTGAAGAAGCGGTCAATCTCTTCCCTATTCATGATAACCTCACAAGTCGACACTAAGAGCTTCCTCTTACACGATCTGATCATCAGCGCCGCCGTAGCCGACGGTTTTGACGGCTGTGAACGAGGTTTCCGTGGCGGGGGAGGTGGAGAATCTAGGACGGGAGGAATCTTGTGTTCTTGAGATGTGGGTGTGCTGCAGCTAAAGCCTTCTTCGTCGTCATCGTCCCTGTTGTTGTTTCTTGAGGTTTTGGTTCGGATCTTGATGGTTGCTGGGAAGTTGAATTTGGACAGATCTTGTAATGACTCAAGATCCATATCTGAATATGTGTGTTTTGTGGATGTAGAAAACTTGCTGGAGAAGTGAGGTTGAGAGGGGGTTGTTATATGTGTTTGTGTCTTTACATACACACACACACACATATATATATACACACACACATAAAGTTAGAATGTCGCATTTAGAAACGAGAGTTACCTTATGACACGATTGAGAAAAAAAAATTAAAATGAAGATAGCAATGTAAATATATATAGGAAGGAGAATGAAGATAGCAATGTAAGTTTATGAATTTTGAGTCTCAAATTTTCTTTTTAATGAAATTAGTAAAATAAAGAATTACCAAGAAAGGGATGATAAGTTCACTAGTATAGTTGTAACTGTATGTATATACAACTAGAGCACACGTGGTTCACCATTTTGATAGGGTTTACCTAGTTTTCTGAATACTTATTTTTTATATCAATGAGTTTTTAATGGAATAATATTGTATTTGGAATTTATAAAACGTTCTCTAGTCTCTATGGTACAAAACATGGGGTAAACTTGAATTCTCCCCTGATTTTATCAATAAAATCAGGCTGATTTAATGGTTGTTACTAAAATATTTTTTTTTAAAGTGTGGTGGTAATATGTAAAACCGGTCGAAAATTGTTCTTTTTTTTAAGCAGTAAAATAAACGTCGGACAAGAATATAAGGAAAATAGTGCAAGAGTCCAACCAGAAGTGGTAGATAAACATTGGTCACACTGTTAATTTAAACGACCTTAGTTCACGCTGTAGACATTAGCGATCATGTGAAAGAAACAGTATCTAATGTTACGGTGTGTTTTTTTTATTTACCTTTTTAGGATGATTCAGGAATATAAACCCCACCGTCACACAAAGGTAGCATCCCCATGCATAAATCTATATGTAAATAACTGAGAATTTAGTTTACAAAAAAAAAATAACTGAGAATTTATGGGCAGAGACAGTTGAGACGTTACATTTCAGGTTTTGTTTTGTTCAGCGTTAAATTATACTCCCACTGTTTTTTAAAGATACATATTCTAAACTTTTCACATATATTAAGAAATCACATTAAAAATGCATTGATTTTTGTGAATAACAATTTTCCATAATTTTTAACCAATAAAAATCCAATAAACACAATTAATTTTTTTGAAGTTAACAGATTTTCATTAAATGATACATTGAAAAAGTAAAAAATGTATTTTTTTAAAACAATTTTTTTTTCTAGAACATGGATCTTAAAAAAACAGAGGGAGTATCCATCAATAATATATTTTCTCTAAAAATTATGAAATATTTTATAAATGAAAGCTACAATCTTAGTGTATGACTAACTTTTGGTGTAATGTAAATGTTTTGAATAATAACAATAAAGCCTTAAAATTCTGGGAAGACTAAAGTTTTCGTAAATAAACAAAAGACAAATTAAACTGTAAGTTTGGAAGCGCAGTAAAGACCAGAATGAATTAAAGGGCCACAACAAATGAAACAAACGCAAATGGTGTTCTTGTACCATCGGTCTCCTATCTAAAGACGTGTGGGTTATGGTCTCAGCAATAACATTAAAGCCTGTGTATATACAGAAACTATAAACCATCAAAATAATAGTAATACCATTATAGGCAAAGTAAAGTACGTACAGAGTAAATATAAATTCAGATCAACGTCTTATCAAAGATCTCAAACATAAAGTTTGGTTATAAATACGTGTCTCGTACCTACTACAACCTAAAGAACATGGCATGTGTTTAGATTTAAACACTAGTCCACGCATCATTATATTTTATGTAAACAATTGATTGGAATCAGATTTGTGTTTTTCTCCTTAATTAATTAAATGTGGCCAATGTGAGAAGTTGTATAATCTTTATGTGACATTATGATCTCAAGATATACGATGGACCACCAACGTTTTACACGCCGACTTTAATATTATACAAAATATACCATGCCATATATAATAATTACTAGGCTGTAGTTTGCTACTAGCTAGCTTGTTGTGTACTCTTTCTTATGTTCGTAGATAGTTATGATTCAATTCCTATTAGTGGTTGCATTCCTATTAGTGGTTGCATTTTGGTCTATATATAAGATATAGTAATGAAACTACAGTCATATGGTTTGGTAAGATTTAGCTTTAGTTTATTATACTTTGCTACGTCGAATTTTTGTCATCATTGTGCTATATATGTCGTATTTGAAGTTAGATTTGATCACTCTGAACATGTATACACTAGCTGCGCTGCGTGAGGTACACAATGTATTGATATAAATTGCAAATGCAGTGTAATTATACGGCAAAGTATGACATATTTTTGGACATGCCACGTAACTAGTGCATGTGGTGATGAAATAGAGTAGATCTGTGGAAGTGAGTCAGTCAGAATATCCACATAAAAAAAGTACAGAAGTGGAAAGATCTATATGATCACTCGCAGTAGATCTCGATCTCTTGCCTTTGCTTTATTTATTTATGTTTTTTTTTGTCAACCTTCGCTCTCTTTTTTATTTTCATTTCTTTGGGGGGGGGGGTTATTCTTAACATTTTTGGTGGGGTTGGTCTATCGCCATTGACACGTTTTCTAGTTTGATTTAGGTACAAAGTGAGGTTTGCACAGAAATATATGTAAATGGAATCAGGATAAGCCGATGTTATCTATGAGGCTACGAAACCATACAATCACAATCAAACAATCTGTAGCATTTGTAATCCACCAACTCAATTATTCTCGAGGTTGAAGTTTTAATTTGGTGGTCCAGCTAGCAACTACAGTTGTTTGTTTTGGCCAAACCGAGCCATCTAAAAATGAATCGGGATATAAAAACAACTGACTTGGAAGTCTGTATAGTCCTTAAAATTTAAATTGCATAGAAAAAAAAAGACACTGAATCTACAATGAAATCATAGTTTAATAGACAGCAGATCTTGTTTTAACTTGTTTCAACATATACATTTCCTATAAATGGACAAGTTCATGAACCAAAAGAGGACATAAAAATCAGATTAAAGTCCTAGATTTCTATAGTACTCTGGTTGATCGATTAAAAGTTCTACACTATCAGACAAATATTATAAGATATTCATAATATTAACAATTGAGTTGGAGAAAATATTCATAGTATTTTAAAGGTATGAAACACTATGCCCTACATTACAGGGTGATAGCAAAGAGTATATATCGTAGGCGCAAGAATCACTATTACAGGTGGATTACAAAGAATACAAACCTAATTGATAAGAAATTTTTTTGGCAAAAAATCCATAACAGTCGATCAAGTTTACACAACATAGGATTCTAAAATATTTTTTCTCTCTCTCGAATGCATTTAAAACTTTTTATTATAATGTTATACAGAAAGTGTGTATACCAACAAAGAAGAAGACACATGTGTCATCATACAAAATTAAAATCTCTAAGTAAACCTTAGATCCGAATGAAAGTAATTAAGTTAAAGATGGTTTCCAAATTTCTAATAAGTTTTGATAGTTATATAATGTGGTGTGGAATATTTAGACTAAAGAACTAGGTTCCTAGTAAAATCGAACCCGCCATATTTTTAATTTATACAAATGGGAGTGTGTGACTCATTTATGATAGCAACCATCATTTACTATAATTGTTACCCGGATCGACGACCGACATTGTAAGGCACATGATAATGTGTCAATAACATGAACTGTGCGGGTGGATACCGGATGGTAACGTAGTAGCGACAATAACACAATCTACTATGACATAATATAAGTTCAAGTATGAAGAATAAACTAGTAACTACTCTTTTTTTCCCTTCATTACTAGATTACATTTGGGAACGTTTTGATCCGTAAGAACTTTTTGTAGGACCATAGTATTTTCTTTTCACGGGATGAATATTTTCTGAATATTATCTGAAAATAAGTGATTCGATAATGTGATTAGGCCTAATTGTGGTGCATGTGTATCTGATGAGAGCTAATAATTCTACACGCTGACCAAAACTAACTGATTTACAAACTTTTGTTGTAAAGTAGATCCATAGAGACATACATGGTCAAATTATTTATGACTTTTGTTCAAAAAATATTAATGGTATATTTAACGATTTAATAAAATAGTTTAAAAAAAATTTATAGTTTGATTTATATATATTTGATATTTTTTTGAAATTATCAGTTCTAAATTTAGTACTATGTTTAAAATTTTAAATTTTATATCATAACTTATATATTTATTTTCAAAAATTCTTAATTTTTTTATTTTTCAATTCGGATTCTATTCGACCGCTCTATTTGCGAGCACGACGACACTGTAGACATACAATATAACCTCTTTAAATTAATAATCGATAGATTAATATCTCTTTTAATTAATATAATTTCATAGTCCTAAATTAAATTTTTGGTTCAGTTATTATCTCGATAAATTAATAATTTCTATAAATTAATAAAAAATTATAGTTTTGGTGTAGTCCCAAACATTATTAATTTATAGATGTTTTACTGTAGTATAATATTAGAATGATATTTTCTTAGTATTACTTTCATTCACGCATTGATATGAATAAAAATAATATAAATCTCTAGCATTTACCACCGTCTTAGCATTTTATATGTTGTAGTTTACAATGTAGACAAAGAAAACAAGTGAAACGTAACGTGCATGGCCTCCAAATCATGAATTATGCCTGTATTCTTTTTGTTATTTATTCTTATACTAATATACTTAACTAATTCACAATAACAAATATACAAATATCATAAAATTCCAAAGACTATAGCAAACGACACCAAAAGTAAAAAGATAAGGGGATGGCTCTCCCTTGGATGCTTAGGGAACATATTCAATGGCCTCCCTATCATAGGTGAAGGGATGTACAATTGTATCGAATACAACTTAAAAATGATATGTATGATCAACTCTATTAATTATCTAACGAAGGAAAGTTATGGCAAGAGGTTGTTTTATGACACTTACATTTTATATCATTGCTAGACGAGGCCGCCCGAGTCCTAACCAGACCAGCACACCAGCAGCCAGCCACATGCGGGCCATAGATTTATTTATTATTATCAAAAATAGATTTGGTACTTTCTTAATCTATTTAGAGGAACCTTTTAACCGATTATGTTAGATTTTGAGGAAAATTAGGAAACGATTTATATTTGGATATAAATTCATTATATTTATAAAAAAATGTTGATAGTACTATATAAAATGTAATCAAATCATTATAAGCAAAGACTAATCCTGAAAATTACAGAATTGGAATCCAATGTTTTCTGCGCTAGTTAACAAAAAGAAATATAAATAATAATAACAAACAAAATATGTCCAATAGCTCCAAGAACAGGATGGTCCGTTACGGGATCACTTTCAAGAAATGGGTCAAAACATTAATTTTAAGCTATTAAAATATTTTGATAAAAAAAAGCTATTAAAATATTCGGTTTTGGTAAACAACTTCCATACACAAATATATTATAAACAAAAAAATATAATTTTCTTTTGCTAAAAACAAATATGAAAGTTGTTTTGTAATATAACAACAGGCATTTTTCATGTCAGGCCCAATTGCGAGTAAAGGCCCACTCAAAGGATCTCCTTTTTTCAATTTTATTTTTTTAAAACCCTAAAAATTACAAAACCCTCAAAACCTAGTCAGCAAAAAAGGATCGATGTCGGAGCTCTCAGTGTCTCATCTCGCCCATTAACAAAAAAAATTCTGCTAAACCCTAATTCACGCCGTCTCCCTTAAATATCAAAGCTTCCACCGTCGTGTGTTGTTCTTCTTCCTCCGTGCCGCCTTCTCTAATCTCAAGCTCGCGTTTCTCAGGTGAATCTAATTTTAAAGTTTCTACCTTTCGTTGTCTCAATCTCTTAGCTGATTCAGGATTAGGTTATTTAGGTAATAAGGAACAAGATGGAGGTTGCTTTAGAGGATAACAATCTCATGGAGAACGTCCTGCCTCCTGATGAGCAGGTAACTACCTTTAGAGTCTCAAAAAGCACTTTCTTTGTTTGTGGGTTTCAGTAAAGTTGAGAACTTTGGTTTCAAATTTGTACGCAGGAGATCGATGTTGAGTTGGAGGCTAAAGAAAAGAAGTATCTTAGAGGAGAAGGTGCTAACTTAGAGGTATATATATACACATAAGAGTTTTAATGATTGTTGTGGCTTTTGGGTTTTTTGGGGGAAATGCAGAAGTTGAGTGCTTTCTTTCATGTTCTTGGCAGTCATTGAAAGATAAGAAACTAAAGACACAGCTTGCTTCACGAGAAAAGTTGTATGGAAAATCTGCAAAAGCTGCTGCTAAAATTGAGAAGGTGATCACTTTGATTCCTCTGTTCTTGATAATTTAGTTGTTTTGGAATATTAATTACTGTCTTGTTACTGGTTTTGTGTTTTATTATGTAGTGGCTCTTGCCGGCTTCGGCAGGGTACTTGGAGACTGATGGGTTAGAGAAGACATGGAGGATCAAGCAGACGGATATTGCCAAAGAAGTAGATATATTAAGCTCAAGAAACCAATATGACATAGTGCTCCCAGGTAAAAAAATGCTCATTAGCTTCTTCTCTTAGTTATGTGTGTGTGTGTGTGTGTGCCTCTGATCTACTTTTTACTAATACCGGTGTAACATATGTAGATTTTGGTCCTTACAAACTTGATTTCACTGCAAGTGGACGGCATATGCTAGCTGGTGGTCGCAAAGGCCACCTTGCTCTTGTAGACATGTTGAATATGAACTTGATCAGAGAGATACATGTCAGTTTTTTTTTTCTTTTTTTTTTTACTTTCATAATAACTTTATGATGTTTAGTTCTTGACAGAAGAAGTTGTTGATGTTTTCTCTGCAGGTAAGAGAAACAGTACGTGATGTTGCATTCCTACACAATGACCAATTCTTTGCAGCTGCCCAGAAGAAGTATGTGTTTGTTTCAAGTCTATTAAACGTCACCTTCTCTATGCTCATACCTCCTTGTGTCTTGACAGGTATGCTTATATTTATGGGAGAGATGGAACTGAGCTCCATTGTTTGAAGGTAAAAGCTTTATTGTTTCTTTTTTAATTTTTGTTGGATCAAAGAAAGAAACATATGCTTAGATTGTTCTTGTTTAACTTCAGGAACGTGGTCCAGTGGCTAGACTCAGGTTCCTAAAGAACCATTTCCTCCTCGCATCAGTAAACAAAATCGGACAGCTACACTACCAAGACGTCACCTACGGTGACATGGTGGCCAGCATCAGAACAGGGAAAGGCAGAACAGATGTGATGGAAGTGAATCCTCACAACGGTGTAGTCGCCTTGGGACACTCCGGTGGAACCGTCACGATGTGGAAACCAACCAGCCAAGCACCTCTAGTCCAAATGCAGTGCCACCCTGGACCGGTCTCCTCCGTGGCGTTTCATCCCAACGGTCATCTCATGGCAACGTCCGGTAAAGAGCGCAAAGTCAAGATCTGGGACCTGCGCAAGTTCGAGGAGGTTCAGACCATCCACGGCTTCCACGCCAAGACGCTGAGTTTCAGTCAGAAAGGTTTGTTAGCTGCCGGGACCGGATCGTTCGTTCAGGTGTTGGGAGATGGCTCTGGTAACTATAGTAGATACATGAGCCACTCGATGGTGAAAGGCTACCAGGTGGAGAAGGTTATGTTCAGACCGTACGAGGATGTTCTCGGGATCGGTCACTCGATGGGATGGTCCAGCGTCCTCATCCCAGGGTCCGGAGAGCCTAACTTCGATTCTTGGGTGGCTAATCCGTTCGAGACGTCGAAGCAGAGGCGTGAGAAGGAAGTTCACTTGCTTCTTGATAAGCTTCCTCCTGAGACGATCATGCTTGATCCTTCGAAGATCGGTGCGATGAGGCCGTCGAGGAGGAAGGATAAGCCGACGAGAGGAGAGATTGAGGCTGAGAAAGAGGTGGCGATTGAGGCGGCGAAGGGGGTTGAGATGAAGAAGAAGACGAAGGGGAGGAATAAACCGAGCAAGAGGACTAAGAAGAAGAAGGAGATGGTGGAGAATGCGAAGAAGACTTTCCCGGGGGAAGAGCAGGGGAATGTTGCGGGGAAGAAGAGAAGGATCGGTGAAGTTGCTGCGGATGAGTTGCCTACTAGTTTGAAAAGGTTTGCTCGAAAAGAATGAATGTGATGATGTGGATGCACAGACGAGGGTGGACTGGTTTTTGTGGCAATGTCTGAAGATTTTGTGTTTTAGTTTTGTTTCCTGTTTTTTTTGTCCTAACAATTGTTTCTATGAACTTGAACTTTGACGATTTATCCTAAAAAAACTGATTTCCAATTCCATTAATCATATGCAAAATTCAAATTCCATTGATCATGCAAACTGATGAAAATGTAAATATCAGAGAAATTGCTAAGCAGCAACAAAGCGATTAAACAGAACAGATTATTTGAAACTGCGTTTATTTATTATGTATTTTAATAGATATTCTAATTTTTAGATTTAACTATAAAAGTATTTTGATAAAAATTGATATTCTAATTTTTAGATCAAACTTGTGAATGTACACTTAATATTATTATATGATTTAACAAAAATTGAATTAACCGATTTGAGTCATTTAAATCAGATTTTAAAGTTAGTATTGTTTTGGTTATGGTTGATTTGCGCATATACACCATATATATCAATTTTTAGAACATTCTAAAATTCTAAGCAGCACCAAGAGAAGAGCCAGAAGCAAGATGTTTTCAGCTGTTTGTGGTTTGTTGACTGGTTCATTTAGAGCAGTTAGAATTAGAGCACCCATACATGGTTAGTTACATGTTCCGTTAGCCCAAATGATGATTCCATTGGTCCAGGCCCTAAACAACATGTTAGCTTGTTCTTATGTAATAAAAATAGAAATAACCACTTTATTCCTTAGAAAAATCAAAAAAAAAAAAAATTTGAAAGTGTCACATTCCTCTTCTCTTCTCCGATCCGATTCTTCTTCATCTCCTCGCCTTCATCGAACTCTCCTAATCTCCAGCTTCCAAATTGGAACTCGGATTCACCTGAGAAAAAATAACACAAAGAGCTTCAAGATCATCATTACAGATCCAACGGGTGTTCTCATGGGTAGTCTCATCGACATGTAGAAGAACATCATAGTAGTTGGATGACAATGGAGAAGGAATTCGATTCAAAGCTCACCCTACAAGGCAACGACGGAGCGAGCATATCAAGAAGCAAAAGCTTCGCATTCAAAGCTCCTCAGGAGAATTTCAACATCCAGGATTTCGAGCTCGACAAGATCTATGGCGTTGGCTCTTACTCAAAGGTTCCATCTTTACTCATCAATCTGTTTACTTCATACCTAAAAATCAATCCTTCACTAAGAGTTGAAACACTGATGGGGTACACAGGTTGTTAGGGCGAAGAAGAAAGAGAACGGAGCAGTGTACGCGATGAAGATAATGGACAAGAAGTTTATCACCAAGGAGAATAAAACTGCTTATGTCAAGCTCGAGAGGATTGTTCTTGATCAGCTCGATCATCCTGGCATTATCAAACTCTTCTTCACCTTTCAAGATTCCTTCTCACTATGTATGTATACTTTCTTTTTTCTCTATAGAGTATAAGACGGTTAATGAATTGTTAGTTGGAAAATTAATTAACTAATATATATTAAAGGGTTAGGACCAATCTACTTATAACCAATTAGTTTTAAGTTGAAAGGTCGGCCAACTCCTGGTCTTCTTGTATTTTGTAGACATGGCGCTTGAATCTTGTGAAGGTGGGGAGCTTTTTGACCAAATCACTAGAGTAAGACTACTTACTATATATCAGAATCTGTGACATTGGTTTTTGAAATGTAGTGTTGTGTTATCTGTTCTTCTCTCTGGGCAGAAAGGTCGTTTATCAGAGGAGGAAGCTAGGTTCTACAGTGCACAAGTTGTGGATGCTCTTGAGTATATACATAATATGGGACTCATTCATCGAGATATAAAGGTAGCTATCTCTCTTCTTCTTCTTTGATTATTATAGGACATTATTATTAACTTTTGAGTTTTATGAATGAGTAGCCGGAGAATCTGTTGCTGACTTCAGATGGACACATTAAGATTGCTGATTTTGGTAGTGTTAAGCCTATGCAAGACAGCCAGATCACTCTTCTTCCCAATGCGGCCTCCGGTAAAATAAAAATAAAAATATGAAGTTCCATTGTCCACTTTGGTAGCTTTTGTAAGATTTGTATGTAAAACTGGTGTGGTGACTTATGCAGATGATAAGGCTTGCACTTTTGTCGGGACGGCTGCATATGTTCCTCCTGAAGTTCTCAACTCCTCTCCAGCAACTTTCGGGTGAGATTCTTGTGTTAGAAACAAACATTTTGAGAGCTTTTATAGTTAGCTTTTTGATTCTGTGGATTACTACAGAAACGATCTCTGGGCACTTGGCTGCACTCTGTACCAAATGCTTTCAGGAACTTCTCCGTTCAAGGATGCAAGTGAATGGCTGATTTTCCAAAGGATCATAGCTAGAGATATAAAGTTCCCTAATCATTTCTCAGAAGCAGCAAGAGACCTCATTGACCGATTACTTGTAAGATATGCTCACTTTGACTTAGTCTTTGCTCGTTAGGAAACACAAGTGTTGAGCTCTGGTACTCTCTCTCTTAGGACACAGATCCTAGTAGAAGACCAGGTGCTGGATCAGAAGGTTATACTTCTCTCAAGAGACATCCTTTCTTCAAAGGTGTTGATTGGAAGAACGTACGATCACAAACACCTCCAAAACTAGCTCCAGATCCTTCGGTATACACCCTCCTTCTCTTAAGAGACATCCTTTCTTTAAAGGAGTCTTGTCCTTCTCTTGATCCTGTTTTATCTTTGTGCAGTCTCAATCAGCATCTCCAGAAAGAGACGGTTCTCCATGGAACCCAACACATGTTGGAGATGCTTCAGTCACGCAGAACGATGGACACGGTGGCGTCTCTTCAACAACTGAATCCTCTGGTTCCATAACAAGGCTTGCCTCTATAGATTCTTTTGATTCGAGATGGTGAGACACACTACTACTAGGCTTTTAACTCTCTGTATCCAGAATCCTAAACGTTGGCTTTTGTAATCAGGCAACAGTTTCTTGAACCTGGAGAATCGGTTCTAATGATATCAGCAGTGAAGAAGCTACAGAAGATCACAAGCAAGAAGGTGCAGCTGATACTCACCAACAAACCGAGACTGATCTACGTGGATCCATCAAAGCTTGTTGTGAAAGGGAATATCATCTGGTCTGATAACTCCAACGACCTCAATGTTCAAATCTCAAGTCCTTCTCATTTCAAGATTTGCACAGTAAACACACCAATCCAATAGCTCTCATCATCATCAGCTTCCCATTCTTTTTTCTTTTGTTATGAAACTTGACTGTTTGATTCTTGGTTTTGCAGCCGAAGAAGGTTTTATCGTTTGAAGACTCGAAACAACGAGCTTTGCAGTGGAAAAAGGCAATTGAAACTCTTCAAAACCGCTGAGACTCGTAGGCTGATGATGCATGATATGGTGTCAATTCATTCCCATTTTTCTTGTTTTTTTCCTTTGTTTTTTTTTTTGTTAACTTAATTGGTAACTGTCACATCTCCTTGTATGGATAGAGAAGAGTCTTCTCTGCATTTAAGGATGTTTCTTGAGCCATAAGTTTGTGTTCAAATTAAGTTTTGAATTAGTTTCTCTTCTTCTCTTTCTTTTCAGAGAAAATATTGACATAATCTAGTTGACTGTTATTTTGGTTATAACTTATAAGCCATCTTGTCTGATATTGTAGAAATTGCCAGAAATCGCATGAACGTAATCAATATATATAACTAAAGAGGAATAAATCGTTTGTTTTATTTTATTTTTGCTAAGAATAATCGCTTATATCAAACTGTATGTACATCACTTTCTCAACCTTATTAATTTTTAACCAAAAAGAATCATAGATCTAAAGCAAATAGTGGTTAAGTAAAATAAAACAAACACCTGAGAGATGTATACATTCTCCTCCTTTTAGCTATACTCAAGAGTAAAAGATCAGAGACACTCCCCTTGTTCCAAAAACTCTGTGTGTCAGTTTATACGGTTATGCTCCCGCCTTCATCTTTTGACGGTTGATGATGATCCTCCATTGCCTTTTATTCTGTTAAAAAAGTTACAGCTTCATCGAGTTCTTGAACCCTTCACTCAGATTTGAAATAGCTTTCTTGGATGGAAAGCCGATCAAACGCATCAAAGTTAGTTTTTAACCCAACAAACTGACTTCCGAGATGAGCACATCCTGCTTCAGGCCATCTACACACTCCTTCCCTTGTCCGCAGTGGACACAACGCTTCACAAACTCTCCCCACCTGGTTCTCAGATCTGTTTTCTTCTGACATTAGGGAGATTGATACAGAGACATCTGAGTTGTTTCCCTGTCTGTCTCGCCTCCTAGGAGTATTATTATTGTTATTATTATTATTATTCTCCAGAGGGTCGTCTTCGATATCAGATGTGGTGAAGTTAATCTTGCAGCCGAGTGACTGTACTGCTCTGGTCAAAGCTCTGTATTCCTTAGTGGCTCGTTTTGCTGATTCTCTAGCGGACCAACTCATACGCCTCTCTCTTAGCAACTCTGCACTTAATGACTCCATTGCGAAAGAGATCTCATCCACTCTTCTTTCTGTTGCCTCTTTATCCTGTTTCAAAACACTTTTGAATGTGAGAATTTGAACTCAAAGAGGAATCAGATGAGTTCAATTAACTGACCTTCTGCATTTCGGAATACTTCACCCTCATGGCTCTACATTGGACCTCGATGTCTGCAGCTTTAGCTTCCTCGGGACAGGCCCAACGGAGATGGAACTGAGGCCAAAGTGTTGGAGCTAGAGATGCAGCGGGAGGTAATAACGGTCCATCGTACTTCAAAGGGTCGTAGAATGGGTTACAATGGACATGAGAAGTTGTAGCAACTGAACGAAGATCAGTCATGTACGCCCATATGCATCCGCACGCTTCAGCAATCCCACATTGCTGCCGCTCTTTTTCGCTGAAATTTTACATTATCTCACTTATTAGTCAAAACATATGATACCATTTAATTGGTTTCACAACCACTTATGTTTGTATATTCAAAAGGAAGATGTACCTGTTGCATAAGAAGTTCCCAAAACGACATGAAAGCAAGCAATCCATGAAATCTACAAGGAAAGTCTGCAATAACAAATTCGAAGGCCAGTGAGTACTATTAATTAGTAGAAGAAGTTGAACATGAAGTTATCTGGAGATAGTGTTGGCCTTTAGACATACCGGAGAAAACTCAAAAGCACAAGGATACATCCGCATTAGCTGTGAAACACTATCAACCCACTGCACACACATAGTTGTGAACATTGTATTAGCCAACATATCAAAATGGAGATGTAAAAAACCAAAAATGATAACTATAGTTGTATAGAATAGCTGCTCACTCACCTGTGTAAATATAGGAGAATAATTGTTTTGTGCATGGGAAGAGCTTGCAGATTGTGAGGCTGCTGACTGTGTGGACTGACGCACTGGAGATGAAGGGTAGCTTCCAGCAGAAGAAGACTGCCTTGGCAAGTCAAAGTTACCAGATCCTGATATGTTAGGCATTCCTACACGATCTGAAAACGGGTGACCAAAAGCTAGCCAATCTTTTTCGACAAGCGCCTGATACGAGGGAAATGAAAAAGATCAAAAAAGACGAGGGTGTAGCAAACAAAAATATGCACAATTAGTCGAAAAGGAACATATGAACGGTATGGTAGCATCTTCATTGTGTGAACAGCAAAACATGAGTGATCACTAAGAATACTGTTTGATATGCTATTCACAATCTACGTATATAATCATTAACAAACACATCTAATAACCAATGTCGCATAGCTAAAACATATTTTATGAGAAATCAAAGGAAGCTTCAGCTACTATAACCTGAACTAGATAAAGGCTTTAGCATAATCAGCCACACATACGAAAACAAGAACCAGGAAACACCAAAATGCTATACCTGAAACCCAGCAAATGTTCTGTAGTATGGATCAAGCATTAAGCATGCAAGCGAAACGAGCTGAGTTGTTCTGTCCCATCCATCACTGCGCAATTACATAGACTATAAGAGTCATGAAATAACAAACAAATACTCACAGAAGTGACCCGCCTTTTCTTCATCCTAATAATAAAAGAATCTTCCGCTTCAAACAGATGCATCTTTAATCTTGTCACAAAGATAGAAACTGGTATCCGAGTAAATAGTTGGGTGGTGATGTAACATATAGCTAACCTGCAGTGCACAAGAACCGATGCCGACTCCACTGCAACACGTGCAGCAATCCACGCGGCACCAGCTAAGACGTTCTGGATGTGTATCAACCAACCACTGTCTCCAAGTAAAGACACGGAAGCAGACATACTACTGAGGTTACCTCCTCCCCAAGTCCAACCAGTATGTCTCTGCAGATTCCACACACATATCTTAATGGTTAGCAACATGAGCAAGAAACAAGAGTATAACAAATCATACTGTATCCTCTAAAGGACCATAGATGTGGCAGAGGAAAAGCTTAATATATATACTAACTTTGATTACAGAAAGTTCCTGTATATTAAGTACTCACCAAGAACGATGATCTCCCATCAGATGATGTTGCACCGTGCATGTCTAAATAATCTCTAAGTCGGGAATAGCTCTCCCTCATCGCATGTATGTTGTCTATGCCAAAGAAAACAATCTGAAGAAAGAAACAACGTCATTAAAATCAAGCAATTCCAGAAAATCAAGATGTTGAGCATCAAACCAAGAAGATCATTTACTAACTGGAGACTGAAAATAATTTGAAGATGATTCTGAGCCGCCTCCCATTGCTCCATTTGCTAATGCATTTTTCCTAGGTCTCGCATCCGCAATATAAAGCTTCCTGCGAAGTGAAATAACAGGATGAGATAAGCATATCAACCGTATGGGATGAGTTCAGCACATTCTTATAAATGGGAAACCACTGTCAACAATATTGGATATTCAACAGCAAAAAAAGTATCTTCATTGCAACCAGAGAGACCTTTTGATGCATTCAAAAGATAAACCTCATATAGTGTTAATTTCTCGTTGTTAGATGCTTTTTTGTTCATAACTTTTACTATTCATAACGACACATAAATGCAGGAAGTGTAAGAGCCAACCAGATCAAGGGGACGTCAGAAGCTCACCTTCGTTCTCCCTTATTAGCACCAAGCTGAGTGCAGAATGCAGCAACAAGTTTTTCATCAAAATTACTGTTGAGACATGTGAAACGAATGAAAATTCAGAATCAATCGCTTCAAGAACTTCGAAATCTACCAAATTATAAATACTGTAAAATATTATCCAAATGTTTCCTCAAGAAGTTGGAAGTCTGATATACCTCCTCATATTCATCATAAGACCCACTAAAGGTTGTGATGAGCGTGCAATTACAGCTCCACTGCCTGTAACCGAGACCAAAAGCAGCATGTCAGTGTGGAAGCAAAATAATACCACCAAAATTAAAATGTAAGCAGCCACAATATCTGCATTTCTACCTGGCTGACACCAAGTGATCACAGGTAAGCGACATTTTGCCCGGAAAGAACACGCCTGGAGCAGCTCTTCATCACTATCAACAACCGAGGATTATTTGTAAAAATATATTTTATCAATACTCAATGAAAAGAAGGTGAAAATGATTTTTTTGTAAGTTTGTAAAAGAGTCATATGTCCTTACCTTATAGATTTTGGAACCATAAAAGCGAACGGGTAAGTCTGACACAGATTATAATTGGAGTTCAGGTCACTTATCCGCCACAGCTCATTTTCCAGTGTGAACGATCCATCTTCAATCATATCCATTGATGCTCGTATTGAACTTCTTCCAAGAAGACGGAAATATTCATTAAGCAATCTTTCCTTTGGGTTTGCGTTACCAAACTTGGAAAGCCCACATGCAAAAGTGTAAAGATCCCATACTCTCTCCGGCTTGGTACACCTCAGTAATGCATCAAACACAGAACGTCTCTGCAACAGTATGATCATAAGGGTTATACAGATTTCAAGGTGAAATGAGTGTGTTAGAATAAGAAGAAGTGAGAGTTTTTCACTTGTTTGGTTTTAGGACGAAAGCCATAAACAATGATCCTCATGTCTTTGCCTGCAAAGTGCAAGTGACCACAGCATATAATGTCAGCATCATTGTGAAATGTCTACTATCCAGGATAGTAATGAGAGGTAATCAGGAAAAAAAAAACGAAACACAGTCAAGCTTCCTATTGACTTAGACGCAAAAACCAGACTAACAACCCCTAACTCAAAACCAGCTCTGTAGTATATAATTAAATTCTGGAAACATACCAGTGACCTGTAAAAGACGTCTTGGTGGATTCTTGTCGGACTGGCGGTTGTTTGATTGAACTTTCAGCACCTATGTGTGAGTCAAAAGATACATATTAAACGTCAGAGCCGGGCTTAGTTAAGTATTAATGACACATCTCTGTCCACTCCAGGCCAAGGATATATAGCAAACTGACCATCTTGTTAAACTTCTCAATAGTGGCCAATGGGATAGTTCCAAGTGGTATGACCTTCCTAGTACCTTCACTCTTTCACAAAATAAAACCAAAGAATACATATATTGATCACAAGTGAAACAGTTACATTGGCCAGAAAAGTAGTAGAAACTTGGTGATTTAAATGTTACACGAATAAACACAAAAAAAAACAGAGGAAAGTGATGATGATCATATACCAAAAACAGAATACGGAAGTTTGTCACCAACAAGGTCCCTGCCTCATCGGTGTTTATAAGTACAACTCCATAACCCTGTAAATCAAACAAAAATGTCCAAACTCAGACAAAAAACAAAACTTCATCTCCATACTATCATGATCATCATGGACCAATGTTGGATTTCAATATCCAGATAAGGTAGCAATGCCACCAATTCAATCAGACACACATATATATATATATATATATACCTCAACGATGACCCGTTCGGATTCGAGCAAGCAACTCAAATTCGCGAAAGATGTTGAACTTGAACCTGAAGCTGTCTGCTGCGACTAAATCAAAATCCAGAAATAGAAAATAAAATTTAGAATTTGAGCAATTAATTCCCAAAATATGAAAATTTTTGTGAATCGCCACGTAATTCACGTGTTGTCTGTTGAATTGTGGGTGGAAAGGGGAAAAAAAGCTTATTGAAACCCTAGAGAATGGGGGATTGAATATTACATCGAGTTTGTTCCATTCGAGGGTGTCCCAACTACCGCTACCTCCTTCAATCCTCTCTGAATCTGAATAGTAACGCAGCGGCCTTTGTCTCCCCGACGGTGGTCTCGGCGACGTCATGAATAACGAACGAGACGGTGCTTCACCTTCCCGATCAACGACGGAGTTTGTCAATTGTTGTCACGCTGGCTTTGATTTGATTCTCTCCCGCAACAATAATACGACACAGTTTGGTACAGCCTTTGTCTGTTTGTTAGTGTTTTTTACTATTTGTAATTAGGAAAAAAAAAACAAAAGTCCAAGGCATATAAATCTGAGGTCAAATCACAAAATTAACTTTAGTTAATATTTCTTTATTTAGTCTTAAAGAAATTACTCTGTGTCGGAATTTAAATTTGGAGAAAAAATCAAGAAAGAATTAACTTAATTCAATTAAGTATGTCATTGTTAAATTTACTGATTTGTGTATGTTTCTGTGATGTGTAAAGTCATCAAGTTAAATTTTGGACGGTTCAAGAAATAAAAGTAAAATAAAATGTGGACGGTTGAACTTATCTCTAGTTGTCACGGTCTTAACAACAAACTACGAAGCTATTTACAGGTGTTTTATCAAGAATTTGAATTGTATTAACTATATAAATCTTATAAAATTATACGTCTCACTTGGATAATCCAACGTCGGATTAAAAGTCCAAAACTAATCTTTCATTTGTTGAATTGTTAGAGTAAGAAAACAACGACATATATTCTGCAAAAAAAAAGAAAAAGGAAACTGAGACTAAGACATCCAGAATTTGTTTTTTGGTGAAAGTAAAGAGGCGCTAAAACTTAAACGTAAGTGTTTGTTGGCTGGTTTGTAATCTCAAGCGTCGCCAGAGAGGCTAACGAGCAAACGCTCTCAACTTGAAAAACAAGCCATGCATGGTTGCTGACTTGCATCCATGTACTTAATTTTTTTTTTTTTTGCTAAAAATTCCATTTCCATGTACTTAGTTATGGTTGGATAATCTTTTTTTTTGTGCAGCTGATTGGATAACCTATTCGTTCATTTCTTGGTGCACAGTTGAACACAAAAATCATTAAGATATTTACACTTACAAACTCTTATGGCCAAAAAATAAGTGGTGCATAGAGTTCTTTGGATTTACTTAGTTAAAACATTTGATATAGTCGTCTAGATCGCCTTGAATTTGGGTGTTTCTCTTACCAATTTTTTTCCTTCCATATGGACACACGTAACACTAACACCAAAGAATACATGTACAAAAACAATTCAAAATGCGGTCTAAATCTTGTAAGTACAAAATTTATTCAGTAAGAAAACATCAATAGAAAATTTTTATTTAACCTCACGTTAGCATCAAAGTTTCAGTTTAATTTGCTTTCGATCAGCTGACTTATACCATCTAACTTATTGTGTCCCAAATTCTATTCATGCATTATGCTTTCCAAGTTGTACATATACCATTTACTTACTCCATATACAACCGACCGTATGTGAAAGATCTTGTCGTACATATCATACATTGTTTACTCTTAAAAAGCTGGTGTGTTTCTTAATTTCCACAATCTCAAAGGAATCAAAGTTGTTGTTGGTGAGATTCTCTGTTATTTTGTCCACCGCAATATAAAACTGTCTTTCTGGGTAGTGGCACTCGAAAAGGATGTGCATAACGCAACTATATCCTGTGTTTCTCCAGAGCTTGTAAATCATATTCATTCTTCAACAAATAAAATATTCCATCAACTCAGGGCACCATTATTTTGAGGCATAAAGTCTACTTTAATGCTAATGGTGGGGTCAGTCTACTAGACAATGATGTTCATTTTGCATAACCATCCACACACAATATTTAACATTATTCAACAAATAGTGTTTGTGACACATCATACATATTTATCGTAATGGAATAGTAAAAACGTTTGAGCTAACTAGCTACAAATTATAGCATGTGCCCACCAGGCCACCACGGAGCCTATTTAGCCCTTCGAGCTCGCGAGCAGCCAAGTAGGTGTGAGAGTCGCTGTACACAGTTTTTCCCACACGTGTGTATATTGGATTCAGTTGATCAAAAAAGGTGTATATTGGATTCAGCAACTAACCAATCCACGCCATCCACGTAAGTATTTACTCAGAAGATTACCATCAATTTTGAATTCTGTACCACAAACCAGTCAGGGTTCTTCTCTTTTATCCGAAACTATTCTCACGCGCCGTGTAGCCTCAAACATACGACAGCTCCTCGATCTCCTCATCTTCGACCGTTCGTATTTGCACGCGCTCTCTTGGTTAGCCATCTCTGGTGTTAATGTCTCGTGCCACGCACATGACTTTTGACCATGGTCTCTAATTTTTGTCTTTGCTTTTCATATTTAAGACATTTAATCAACGCATGCCATTATTATTTGCTCTGCTTTCTTATATGAACCACTAAAAAAACCAACCTTCCTCAGTGTCTCTCTCGATCTGAATCCATGAAGACGTCTTTCGATCCCCGTCAACGAGAAGAGTAACTTCATCAGGTACCCTCTCAACGAGGAGCTTCTAACAGAAGCACCAAACGTCAACGAATCCGCCGTGCAGCTCATCAAGTTCCACGGAAGCTACCAACCGTACAACAGAGAGGAACGCGGCGGAGGAAGATCATACTCTTTCATGCTCCGTACCTAGAACCCGAGCGGCAAAGTCCCTAACCAGCTTTACCTAACAATGAACGACTTAGCCGATGAGTTTGGCATCCGCACGCTTCGTCTGACCACCAGGCAGACCTTTCAGCTTCACGGCGTCCTGAAGCACGATCACAAGACCGTGATGAGCTCCATTATCAAAAACATGGGGAGCACACTCTCTGTGCTTGCGGTGATCTGAATAAAAATGTTCTTGCTCCGGCTGCGCCTTACGCCAGGAGAGACTATCTCTTCGGGCAGGAGACGGCTGATCACGTCGCGGCGCTTCTCAGTCCTCAGTCGGGGTTTTACTGTGATAGAGTCCACTCTGCTATTCCTAAGTTTAAATTCTTCGGTAATTCTTTGGAAGTCTCTGGTAGTTCATTTAATATTTCTCTTGGCCTTCATCACATTAGGTTTTTTTTTTCAAAACAACGTGTGGAATACGTCTACTTTGCTTTGGTTCAAAACATTTTATAACCGTTTTTAAAAGTCTCTATTTGTCCATATTGGTAAATCTGTGTCACATCTATTCTTGTTGCAGATTGACTTTGGATGTGGTTCTGGAAGTTTATTATAGACTCTCTACTTGACTATCCAACTTCACCTCAAACCATTATCAGCAAGAAGGGTCTTTCCCGTGCTGCTAAGGAAGGTATGCAAATTCATACATTACTGTTTTGACTTCCATTAATTCCTAGACTTAACTTGTTGAAGTCATGTATATTTTTATATTGTGTAATCAAGATACAGAGAGATCGTTGATTGAACATATGTTTATGTGTGTGTGTCTTATTTACATGTAAAAATTGTTGGATTAGCTTGAAAGAAAAGGAAGAGTTCATTGATATTGAGATTCTATAAAAATTAAACGAGGAAGCTTGCAATGTCAACACTGCTACACTTTATGATATGGTTCCATCCTTGAGTTTGACTCAAGGCTACACAACTTCGACATTGGCAATTGTTTAGAGGTCCTCCTATTACCTGCTCTCTAATATTTGTTTTGTGTGTGTATGTTCTGTCAGGTTTTACTTCACATATAATATGTTCAGAAGCTGAGCACTTGGAAGAAGATCAAGCCCTGTGAAATTTGTGAACAAGTTCTAATCTTGTTTCACCCCCAAGCTCCTGATTGTCTTAACACCAAACTACGAGTACAAACACAATTCTCCAGCAGTCTACACCAGAAGCCCAAGAAGAAAAACAAAGCTGAGTCACAACTTCCCAAGTAACTAAAAGTAGTGGATAAGGTTTAATGTAGATGGGATGAACAGAATCATCAATGGCACTATCTTAACTCTTAGCAATGTTGTGGCTTAGCTTAAAACTTAAAAGCTTTTGAACGAAAGGAAGAGTACAAGGCTTACTGTGAAGTATCGAGTGGGCCTTGTTGGTGTAGTCATGTGCTGTAGTATCTTGGCATTTTAAGTCTGCTGGCATGGTTTAAAGCCTTGTAAATTTTAAATCCAGACCGGGTGTCTTAATTTTCATATGCTAGGGAAAACAAACAGAATCAAACTCATGAGAGCCAATGATTATATCATGCCCCATCGCCTATCTACTTTTGGCGCAGGATTACATTTCCCATTTATATATCTAATGAGTTCCGTTCCACAGAAGATATATATATATGGAAGAATATGTAAACATCTTTTTTTGAGAATTGGCTTAAGAATATGTAAACATCTTAAACTAAATGATTAATATTTCATTGGTTGTACATTAGAAAATGTGTTTGTTTAGCCAAAAGATCTAAACAATATGAACCCACATCCCTTTGGTCATCCCATCCTCTAAGCCTAAGGCTTAGTAATACCTGATTATGTCCAGAGGGGAAATTGCCATAAGCCTCGTTAATAATGTCCACAGCACTTCAATGACTAAAACAAGTTAGCTCCACAGAGAATAGAAGAAATAAAAAGGATTTCTTACATATTTTAATAAAAAGCCGAGTCACATGAATGCTCTGTTTTCTCCTTTAGGCCTTGGCTGTTTCAGCCTCTCTATCCCATAAAGCCTATTTCTGTCCTGTTTGCTGCAAGTTGCTTTCACTTTTTTCACCTTTATATCCACATAAAATGACTCCACCCCTGCAACAACCGAGTGAAGTGACGTTCATGCTCTTGACTTTGAAAGATTCTTTAGAAACGTGTTTGTAAGAACGGAAGTTTGAAGCATTTTATGGAATCTATATGTTATGGTGCAACAAATATGGATGAGAAAACAGTTGGTTTAAAGCATTTTGAGATAGAACATAAAATTGGTGATGCATATAAGGAGAAAGAATTAATGGAACTTTAGTCTATAAGAGGGTTCTTTTGTTTTTTTTTCTTAATTTCCATGCGAATAGTTACCTTTTTTGCTATATGTATGAAGAAGCAGAGTCATTATCTATCTCCATACTGAAAAGAATATTTGGCAACGTTGATGTTTTAAGCTCTTAGTGATCATCCACTGCATGCTATGTTTAACTCTGCTGGCATCGTTTTAGTCCATTCCTTGCATGGAAGCACATATATTTCAGATCCATGCATGCGTGGGGCACAAGCATTGACGAGTACATCGAAGCTGGGGAGCTGTATGCCTGTATACATTTAGGAGTTGCTGGAAAAATAAAAAACAACGTGGTTATAGCCATTTGTTGGTTGAGTAAGCTGCAACTGCCTGAGGAAAGACAGCATGTACTATTGAATCGTTCATGAGTTGTGTATGAACTTGTAAGTCCGTTCGAACTAAGATGCTACTCTAAAATTCTGTTTCGTTGGGATTTATAGGAGATTGCATTTTCTACATTTTCTGACATCAGTAAACGTTCCAGAGGGTACTACTTTTGAGTAAAATTCTTTTATTTAGTGAATATCAACAACCCTTTGGCTAATGAAAGAATGATGATTGATCCAGTCCTGAAATTCTCAAAACAATATGAACCGTCATCACTTTGGTCATCTCATCCTCTAAGGATTTACTGAAACCTGATTTAGCATATTCAAGGGAAAAAAACTGCCATAAGCCCAAGTCACAGGAAATAGACGAAATAAAAAGGGGAAAATCGCATAAAAAACCCTGAAAGTGTCACTTACTCACACTTTAAACCCTGAAGTTTTTTCACTAACACTTTTAACCTCGAAAGTGACATTTGTGTCATAAAAAACCTTCAAACTAAAAAATTGACCTGTTTAACAGGTAAAAATGGTGATGTGTCAGTTTTTTTTTAAAAAAATATTTATTTAATTCATAAAATAAATAAAAATTAAAGAAAAAATCAGAAAATTAAATAAAAATTCATAAAATTAAATAAAAATTCAGAAAATTAAATAAAATTCAAAAAAAATATTCATAAAATTAAATAAAAATTAAGAAATTAAATAAAATTCATAAAATTAAATAGAAATTTGAAAATTAGTAAAAAAATCATAAAAATTAAATAAAATTCAGAAAATTAAAAAATAATCATAAAACTAACTAAATATCAGAAGTTAAATAAAGTTTCAAATAAATAAATAACTAATATTAAACCAAAAGACAGAAATTAAATAAAAGATCATAAATTAAATAAAAATGCATGAATTTCACAAATAACAATGTTTTTAACAACCATTAAATTGACATTTTAATCGTTTAAAAGTTAGTGTAATACAAGAATTAAGCGATTTCAACTATTAAAATGCCAATTTGATGGTTGTTAAAAACATTGTTATTTGTGAAATTCATGAATTTTTATTTAATTTTATGATCTTTTATTTAATTTATGTCTTTTGATTTAATATTAGTTATTTTTTATTTGAAACTTTATTTAACTTCTGATATTTAGTTAGTTTTATGATTATTTTTTAATTTTCTGAATTTTATTTGATTTTATGTTTTTTTACTAATTTTTGAGTTTTATTTAATTTTATGAATTTTTATTTAATTTTATGAATTTTTGTTTAATTTTATGAATTTTTATTTAATTTTTTGAAATTTTATTAAATTTTCTGAATTTTTGTTTATTTTTTTGAATTTCTATTTAATTTTCTGATTTTTTCTTTAATTTTTATTTATTTTATGAATTAAATAAATATTTTTTGAAAAAAAAAACCGACACATCACCATTTTTACCTGTTAAACAGGTCAATTTTTTAGTTTGAAGGTTTTTTATGACACAAATGTCACTTTCGAGGTTAAAAGTGTTAGTGAAAAAACTTCAGGGTTTAAAGTGGGAGTAAGTGACACTTTCAGGGTTTTTTATGCGATTTTCCCAAATAAAAAGGATACCATACGTGTTTTATTAAAAACTCCAGAACAGACATGAAATACTCAGCTTCTCCTTTTGGCATTGGCTATTTCAACCTCTGATCAATATATATCTTACAGACAATAAAAGAAAGAGTTAAGAGTGATATACTTATAGTTTTGTTGGTACAAAGAATAAACAATGCTTTTTATAAGGGAAAATAGCGTTACTTAACAAGTGCAAATCCTTCTGATAATGCTTCAAAAAAGATTATTTTGATCATTGGATTTGGATTGAATACGTGGAAGGAACTAGCCATCATTGTTTTTGATTCATCCGAAAATTCTGAAAACCTTATATATAGAAAGAAAGACATTGATCACGATCAGATCAGCGTTGAGATAGTGGAAGGACCGATAGAGGGGAATAACGATGAGATTCTGTTACTCAAGAGCTCCAAGTACAGAAAACGAGAAACGATGAGATTCTGTTACTCAAAAAATTCAATGGCAAGTCAAATAGTTGACTAAAGGTGAATGGCCAATTTGGTCCTACTCCCCAACAACAAAAAGAGAGCCTTTCACATTGTCTAATATGACCATTGATCATTTAGTTATTGTCAACTACTACTAGTACTAAGCATAATTATTATTTTCAGCAAAGTGGAGGTTACATCCGTTCGAAAGTGTTCTTGATCCTATATTTCAACATCGGGATTTTCTAAGCACACTCAAGAATGAACATGACTAGTGTGGCTTCGAAGTTAGACAAAAGTAACAGAGGCTATAAACAAATTAGGATTGTTTAATAACTTATACCTACAAAAAGAAGAAGAAAAAAAAAACTAAGAACCAAAAGCCAAATAAAAAAAATTTGTTATAGTTTGGAATTTAACTATTCAGCTTCCTAATCCAAAAGTCTTCGTTGGAAAGATGATGGTCTTGAAGCCCCTGCTGATCAGAAGGTGGCTGGCCCATCGTAGATTCCAAGTCGGATTGAGGTGCGGTTACGTTGTTAGCAGCATGATCTATCAAAGTTATGTCATGGATACTGGAGCGTTTCTTTGCGTTCTTCTTGGCCACTTGCCTCAGGAAATATTTTTGTGCATGGCTTGCTACTTGCGCTGAGCTCTTTGTCCTCACAATCTTTATCGATATGTCCCTCCAATTTCCTTTCCCACATTTCTCTAGTCCCACTAGAAAAAGCCTGAAATATCATTAAAACAATCAACCAAAGTCCATAATTAAGTTTTGTTAACAGTGTATGAAAGTTGTTGAAGTTTCTCTCTTAACATCTCACCTATGATTTATGTATATAGCTATAAAGGTTACACAAAATCAGGAATGCATATAATCTATACAAGATCATAATCTAAACTAAACGAGTAACAAAATATGGTATACTCTATCAATGTTGATGTGATTACCTAACCAATAAAACCCTATAACAGTTCATCATCCGTTTATAAACTTTCTCCTAGCCTAACAAAAAAACCTAAATCATCACCCCAATAAAGACTTTAAATAGTTAATTCATACTTTCACCCAATCAACATAAAACCTAATTCATCAGTGTTAAGAAGACTAACCTGTGTTCCTCTTCTGTCCAAGGTATTCCTCTCGTTTTTTCTTTCTCCATATGTTCGGTCTCAGATGGGATCCCATCTGGATAATTAGTAGTAGGGCATCGACCCGATTCGATAAGGTTAATATCGTGGACCAAAGCTTCGTAGTAGTGCTTCACCTCTTCAAGCGGTTTCTCAAGATGGACGGCGATAATCTCAAACCTATACGGAGTATTCTCGGGGAACTCCAACAGAAGTCTCTCAAACAGTTTGTCATCATCCCTTGTCCACTGCTTTGGACCCATAGATATGATAGAAGCAACAACAAAGTTATAGGGAAAACTCTGATCTCCAAAAACAAAAGGAACCTGATATCTCTCGAGGGTTTTCCCTTTTTTCTCTCGGATTTATAGCGAAAATAATAGGTAAATCTCAAGATTCACCCTTGTGTTTTCGTTAGTTTAGTGAATAGACCGACTTATATTTTATTTATATCTAACCCCCCCCCCCCTATTATATTCCATTTAATCTTTGTTTTTTCAACCTCAAACTGGAGTTTGATCTGGTATTGTTTTTTTAATGTTTTTATACATTAATGTTTGTTGTCGCACAAAAAAAATACATTAATGTTTGTTTTCATGATTACTATTATATATTTTAGATTTTTAGCCATATAACTAATTTTATTTCAAAAAAATGGATCGAATAAGGAAATATGGTTATTTTGATATAAATATTTGAATCTTTTTCAGATTCATTGGTTATTTGGATATTTTAAATTCCTATACATCGTAAGAATTCATCCACATTTGGGAGGACTCGACTCGAAATCACCCTGAAATTTATAATACCCAAGCGGGGATTAAAAACTCAAAAATCTGATATCTGAAAGAAATGATCCGTATCTGAATGGATACCTTTTTTTTTTTGAACACAACTTAATTTCATTCATCAAACTTTTTGAGTACAAATAACAGAGGGAATTATACATCCTCTTTGATTAAAAGCATAAGCTACAATAACAAACCATCCTAAGAAAGATAGGTCTTCAAAGGGAGATGACAGTGAATTCAAGACAAATCTTGAGTGCGTCAATGGAGCTTTCCCAATAGAATCAGACATCTGAAACTTAGTCACATAATGCGACGTTGAAGGCCAACCTTCACCTGCGAGACAACACATGGTAATCTCGGTTGCATCTTCTGGCCCCGTAGAGACCGCTACGCAAGAAAACAAACCGGTGATGAAGTTGGACCCGAAGCTCGGCAACGAGGCCGAGGAGACATCTTCTTCCATAGGAAGAAAGCATGGTAGAAAAGTCATCTCTTTCAGAGAAGTGGAATAGTGCAGTGGAAACCGTCTTGGTGTATGCACAAATAAAATCTTCTTAAAAAGGTAATATATCATTAGACGCAAACTAAACGCTCCCGTGAATCCACCGGAAAACTTTATCAAACAAGCCAATCCCAATACCGTAACTCTCAATAAAATCAGTACCTTAATTCTCTGATTTGGGTATCTGGTTTGTGGGCTAACAAAATTAATAAGCCTGGCAGTCCAGGCCCATTTAGAAGATACTCTCGGCCCAATTCTGTGTCGCTTGATTGGAAGTAACGGAAAGGAGAGGAAAACAACGTCGGAGATGGAAAACACGGTGGTGATGGATAGGCGGCCGTCGAGAGAGAGACGGTGCGCTTCAGAGCATGGCGAGATCGAACCTCCGGAATAGATGGATCCTTCAGCAAAACAGAGTGGAAGAGCGGTACATCGGGTCTTCTCGGAATCCCAGAGAGGACCATCAAAACGTGGATTTGTCGGGCTGGATCTGGTGAGCAAGGTCCGGGAGGAGCTCGTCCTTAGCAAGTAACACAGTACCGGAACTGAGGCCCTGGAAGACAGTGGAATCCCACATACACAGGGGGTTAGAGTACTGCGTTCAACTAGATGCGGCAGAGACGGCGGAGATTGCGGGAAGCACTGCCGGTGAGACGTAGATAGAGGGTGGTTGAAGCTGACAGGCATGGCGGTGAGATGGGGAGACCCCCAAGACGTCACGGATCTGGTGGCCCAGTCTCCGAAACGAAAAAACAGAAGATGAAACATAGCAGAAGACCGTGAGGATTGAGCAGACGACGGAGAAGAGTACAAGGTGGAGCAAAGAACCCGACGCCGGCGGCCAGAAGCCTCACCGGCGTCGAGAAAGATGAAGGTTGACGGCTCCTCGATTTCTGGTCCCGAGAGAGAAAACTAGGGCGAACATTTTGGTATAAGTTGGTTATCTGAATGGATACCTAAATGTCTATATCTAATTGATTATGTAAACAACTAAAAATACTTTTTGTTAACTGTTTTGAATTCTTTCTATGAGAAAGTTCATTTAAGCCTATTATAGTCAACATGTAAAATAAATGCTATCAAATTATTACGGTAAATATGATTAATGAATTATTCAGGAAGAATGAAAAAAATGTAAAATATAATAAAAAAACTTTAAATAGATAATTGTGTTTTGTACTTTTATAATAAATACGGTCTAATTGTTTGAAAAATGTAATAAATGAAGTGGTTAAAATGTGTTTGGAAAAGGAGATTGAAAGTTGTAAAAAGCATTCAAATTAGGAAAATATGATAAACAGAATTCAGATTCAACAATAAGAAATATATAACCATGGAGGAAAAAAATCGCAAAACAAAATTCAAAATGCATTAAAAGTCCTTGAGCTTTAAATAGTTCCGCAACGAAATTTTATGTTCTGGTTTACGCTCATGGAAAGTTATCCGATTCAGAATCAGAAATGTTAGTATCCTGACCGGTTTCCAGCGCAACTGGCCCCTGTTGTGGTTGCGGCTGCGAAGGAACGAGGCTCTCTTGTTGGCCAGTTGAGTCCATATTGATGTCCCCCCTAATTCTCTTTTGTGGGCTAGATGAGTCCACACTGGTGTCCCCCATAGTTATGTCCATGGTTCTCCGCCGTTTCATCACATTGTTCCTTGGGTTCTGCCAAGTGAAGAAGTTACGTGCATAGATCGCCACTTGCATCGGGGTTTTGCTTACAACTAAGACCGCTATTTTGTCACATTTTTCCCCAAACCGCCTTAACCCGATCAGGAACCATCTGCATTGTGTTTTTTTTTTTAAATTCAGATTCGTTATATAAGTGTGATATGATTGATATGGTTGATCACACGCTTTTAATCATGTTTCACCACCATGCAATTATTTAATGACATAATTGATTTAAATGAGATTAAAAGAAGAAAAGAAAACTTATGGCCACAAAACATCTATGATTAACATGTTATCACTTATCACTATGAGAATTTCTTAGTACCTAAGAAGAGAATGTGTTAGTCGTATTGATTCCGAACATAGATCCACGAACTAACACCATTATATACTGTATCGATGTTTTTTGTTCTATTTTGTAAAAGGCTGTATCGATGTTATAATATAATCATATAAACTCATACGTGCATGAAAATGTGGATTTCAGAAAGCCTTTACTCATTATATCATAATACTTACTCATGTTCTTCTTTGGTCCATATAAGTTTCTCGATCCGGCACCAACTCGGCACAGCTGCATCAAACAATCCATTAGATAAAGCTATTTGATTCGATCCGATCTCTAGAAGATCATCGACCATGTTCTGGTAATGCTCCATAACATCGACCACCGATTTCTGTAGAAACTGGGCTATACGCTCGAACCGATTGGGTGAAAACACAGAGAACACTTGCACTGCGTTCTTGAACTGCTCGTTTTCTTCATTCGTCCATGAATTCGCAGCCATAGTTGCCAAAACAAATTAAGAAATCAAGAAGTCGGGAGGAAATATTTTGAGTTTTGGAGAATTATATTATGCATGTCATGAATAACCAACTCAGCTAACATAATATAAGGCTTACCTTCTCTCTAGTTTTGGTAAATTCTTTACTTTTCTATGTTGTCTAGTGCAATCTCCTTATTCTAACTTCTTCTCTTGAATTTTTTTCCGCTCATTTATTTACCTACCATGTTACTATATAATACTATTGAAAGTTCAATGTATTTATTTTATAGCATTAATGAAGCATCAGTAAAGTTTCATCAGTGCATTAGCACCAGTATTTTTTTTCGTTTTATAGTTATGTATATTTTATTTATAAGATAAAATAACTAAATATATTATTTATACTTTGATATTTCATATTGTGTAATCTTATGACACTATTTTGTGTGTGTTTCGATATGGTTTATGTTTTCTTATATATATTTTTTTCCAATAAGTATTAATATATCATTATATTTCTGTAATATATGGTATAAATTTTTTAATTTGAAATAATCAAATAGAAAACATATTCAAAATATGAAAATAATGATTTCTAAAGCTTTAGTTTACATATATTTTATCTTACCATTACTGTAATATAATCATTTGATGCATTATTCTTATATTTTCAATAAATTGTATTAAAATTATTTTATATATTTTTCTATAGATCTCTAATTTGAGTTATATTGTGTTACATCTCTTTTAGTCTCATCTACTAACTAATTTCCTAGTGCAACACAAATGGTTTCTACTGTTATTTTTTTGTTTAGAATTCAATCAATCACCACTGACCTGTTGTTATTTACCTGCAATGACTTATTATTGCATGTGTAGATGTTAGTATGAAAACTCACTTAAAAGCCGTGAAACTCACTTTGAAATGGAAGAATCCAATCGCATTAAACCACCTAAGTGTCAGAAGAAACAACATTCGCTGTTATATTCTCCAGATAGTTTAAATTTCGAGACATTGCTGGTCGAAGGCACACCAAGATCAACTGCATGTAACATATTAAGCATATCTTTCTCTAACTTTTCAGTCATTCTTAACCATTCCTTTCGGTGTTATACCTTATTCTCATCATTTTATTCTTCTCGTTGGTATCAGGAAAGCATCCACCAGGTGGCCAAAGACGTGGCGTGGAAGAGTTCGTAGACGTGGCCGTGGTGGTCGATAAGCATTCTGCAGTGTACCAGAATTTGGTCTTTCTTTTTGTAAAAGATCAGTTGTAAAGATCTATCTTGTAGTGAGAATTGGTGCCAAGAAGCATATCGCACTAAAAGCAATCAATGCCGTTTTATTGTTGTCACTACTTTATTACACAATCTGATAAATCTCATCAGCCACAACTTTGCCGCTGAAAGTCCCTCTTTCATCACAGTCACAGCTTTTCCAGTGAGTAAGATCCTCTGCTTCTCTTTATGATAATGAACTTGTGCTGCACTCCTACACGAAACCTAGAAAGCACTTGCTGATTTGTTACACGCTTTATGGTGATTCTTAGCTTTCGAAATGTTAGTTACAGAGAGAGAAAAGTTACCATGTAGGCTAGAAGATCACATTTGTTCATCTTAAGGCTCCGACAATATTGTTCTAGCAATGTGCACGCTCAAATAGATACTCCTGGCTGAAAAGTGAACAGGCAGAAGAGGTAAAGCTAAGACTTTCAATTTTTGTTTGCACCTAGTGTTAAAAAGGCATATGGAAGTAATAAGAAGAGAGGAGAGTTGATGGAAGCTTCTGCCCATGAAAATGCTGGTTCAGTTTCTTAACCTCAATGAATCCTAATTAAGGAGACAAACACACCTTTAATGAGAACTATCCACGGAGCAGAGAATATCGTGACTAATCTTCGTTTTCAGAAGAACTTGTACCCAATTCCACTACCTGCAAACATACAAATATCAATACTGGAGCGTTACTTTGCCTTCTTCTCGGCCGGTTGCCTCAAGAAATACTTTTGTGCATGATTTGCAACTTGCGTTGGGGTCCTTTTCTTCACACTCTTTCTCGATATGTACTTCCAATCTCCTTTCCCATACTTCGCTAATCCCTTCAGAAAAGACCTGAAAATTAAATCAATCAACCAAATCCCATAACCAAGTTTTGATAACAATGTATGAAAGTTATTGAAATTTCTCTCTTAACACTCAACTATGATTTATATATATATATAAAGTTTATACAAAATCAAGAACCATATAATCTAATACAAAGATCGTAATCTAAACCTAATGAGTAACAAAATATGGTATATAATTTCTATCCATGTTATTGTGCTTCTTACCTAACCATTAAAACCCTAACAGTTCATCATCAGTTTATTAAATTTCTCCTAACCTAAAAAAAAACTAAAACTTCACCCCAATCAACATAAACCCTAGTTCATCAGTGCCTAGACTAACCTGTGTTCCTCTCTTTTTTTTCTTTCTCCATGGGTTGGGTCTGAGATGGGATCCCATCTGGATAATTAGTAGTAGGATCTCAACCCGATTCGATAAGGTTTAAAGGTTAATATCGTGGACCAAAGCTTCGTAGTAGTGCTTCACATCTGCAAGGACCCGATTCTCAGGGAACTCCATCAGAAGTCTCTCAAACAGTTTGTCATCATCCCTCGTCCACTGCTTTGGACCCATAGATATGATAGAAGCAACAACAAAGTTGGTGGCAAAACTCTGATCTCCAGAAAACAAAAGGAACCTGGTATCTCTCGAGGGTTTTCCTTTTTTTTTCTCAACATTCACCCTTGTATTTTCATTAATTTAGTGAATAGACCCGAATTATATTTTATTTAGACTAACCCCCCTATTATACTCTCTTTTGGTCTTTATTTTTTAACCTCAAATTATATTATGATAAACGGAATTCAGATTCAACAATATAATAACCATAAAGGTTTGTATAAAAGGAAAAACTGCAAAACAAAATTCAAAATGCAATAAAAATCCTTGAGCTTTAAATAGTTTCACAACTAAATTTTATGCTCTGGTTTACGCTCATGGAAGGTTATTCGATTCAGAATCAGAAATGCTAGCATCCTGGCCGGTTTCCAGTGCAACTGGCCCTTGTTGTGGTTGCGGCTGCAAAGGAACGAGGCTCTCATGTTGGCTAGTTGAGTCCACATTGATGCCCCCCATAGTTCTCTCTTGTTGGCCAGTTGAGTCCATATTGATGTCCCCGCTAGTTCTCTTTTGTGGGCTAGATGAGTCCACACTGGTGTCCCCCATAGTTATTTCCATGGTTCTCCGCCGCTTCATCACATTGTTCCCTGGGTTGTGCCAAGTGAAGAACTTACGTGCATAGATCGCCACTTGCATCGGGGTTTTGGTACCCAGTAAGACCGCTATTTTGTCCCATTTTCTCCCATACCTCCTTAACCCGATCAGGAACCATCTGCATTGTGTTATTTTTTTAAGATTCAAATTCGTTATACGAGTGTGAGATCAATCCGCTTTCAATCATTTTTCACCACCATGCAATTATTTAATGACATAATTGATTCAAATGAGATTAATAAGAAAAAAAAAATGGACAAAAAAAAGAAAAAAAAAAACTTATGGCCACGAAACATCTACGATTAATAACATGTTATCACTTATCACTTATCACTATGCGAATTTCGTAGTAGCTAAGAAGAGAATGTGTTAATCGTATTGATTCCAAACATAGATCCACGAAATAACACCACTATATACTCTATCGATATTATGATATAATCATATACACTCATCAGCTATGGAAAACCTTTATTCATTATATTGTATACTTACTCATGTTCGTCTATGTCCCATATAGGTTTCTCGACCCGGCACCAACTTGGCAAAACTGCATCAAACATCCCATTAGATAAAGCTATTTGACTCGATCTGATCTCTAGAAGATCATCTACCATTTCCTGGTAATGCTCAATAACATCGACCACTGGTCTCCATACAAAGTGGGCTATACGCTCGAACCGATTGGGTGAAAACGCAGAGAAACATTCCACTGCGTTCTTGAACAGCTCGTTCTCTTCTTTTGTCCATGAATTGGCAGCCATAATTGCCAAAACAGAATAAGAAACGAGAGGAAATATTGTGAGTTTGGAGAATTATATTATGCATGTCATGAATAACCAACTCAACTAACATATATATAAGGCTTATCTTCTCTCTAATGTGGGTAAGTTCTTTACTTTGCTATGTTGTGTACAATCTCTTTATTATAATTTCTGCTCTTGAATTTTTTTCCACTCATTTAGTTACCTACCATGTTACTATATAATACTATGTATTGAAAGTCCAATGTATTTATTTCATAGCATTAATGAAGCTTCTAATCAATTAAATTGTGACACATGTATAAATTAATTGTATTTTGAAATGTAGTAGTCACTTAAATTTAGTATTGAATACTTACAAAATAAATATATTGCAAAAAAATATAGCAAGGAAAAAAAAGTTATACTATTAAGATATTTTAACTAAATAGAGAACTAGAGATTATGTTGATTATTCGGATCTAGGCAAGGCTTAGACATTAACAAATATTAATATATTTTATACAGATATTATACTTTTTGTGTTCAATCATAAAGCTATTTTGATGAGTTAGAAAAGTTACATGTACAAAAAAATATATTAAACAAGTTTATGAATTTGCACTAACAATGTTACTTGACTAAAAAGTAGAACAATTTTAACTGATTTAAATAATACAAATTATATATATTTTTTAAATCGTACCGGTTATAACTGATTTAGTGTCTAAGCGAGTGTGTACTTTCTACACCAATTTTTAGAACATTAGTGTTGTCAGATTCAGTTTGGTACAAATTCAGTTTATACTGGAATGTTTTTTTGGTTTACATTGTTTTGAGTGTAAACTGAAGAACAAGTCAACATAAGTTTGATTTTTACTGAACCGGATTTAACCATATCATACAAAATGGTATTCATATAAGTCAAATTTTATAGGTCAAATTGACATTCTTGTTTTTGAATCCAACTCCAATCAACATACCAATTCTCTAAGTTATTAAGAAATTAATAAATATATATGATATTATAATTTTTATATTGTGTATATAAGTAGAAGTTAAATTAAATAAATGCATAATAATTACAAAATCTAATTATTTAGATATTTATAATGAGCTGACAAAAATATATTTATAATGTTTAAATACTTTAAAAACTGTTTATTATACTTTTAAAATGCATAGTAATATATTATTAGATTACAATCTAAAATCTGTATAAATATTTTCTGTTATTATATTTTTGAAATATTTAAATATTTAGTTAAATATATATGTTGTTAGGCAACATAGTAACATGCCTAATTAATATAAGAGTTTGAATTTAATAGTGTTACAAAAAAGTTTGAATTTATTAGTTTATACGATAAATCAAAGTTAAATCGAAATAGTGATCAAGTTTTAATAGGATAGATAAAAAGTTGTCATACCTAACAGATTACAAAAAAATTTAGATTTATATCTTTGTAGACTTTATGCTTACCTGATTTGTTTATTTTAATCTATGCTTATGTGATCATTTGTGAATAATAATTTTAATATATTATTGACTAATGAGTGTCCCTAAAGTTCGTCGTATTTACACAACAAGCCACTGAACTCTCTCATCCCCATTATAAAACCCCCTCTTTCAAATTACTCTCGAGACTCTCCACAAACCCGATCCATATCGACCCGACCCGACTACAATCCGTAATGGAGGCCCATCACCGCGGAGACACCTCCTTCTCAAGCCTCCGAGTCTACCTCAACTCTCTCTCCGCCACTCCCTCCCGCTTTTCCCGCCGCGCCATCTCCGTCTCCACCTCGTACGACGAGATGAGCCGCGTCCGCGCCGTCTCCGGCGAGCAGATGCGCCGCACTCTCCGCTGGTACGACCTCGTCGGACTCGGAATCGGAGGCATGATCGGCGCCGGAGTCTTTGTCACCACCGGCCGCGCTAGCCGACTCTTCGCCGGTCCCTCGATCGTCATCTCCTACGCAATCGCCGGCCTCTGCGCTCTCCTCTCCGCCTTCTGCTACACCGAGTTCGCCGTTCATCTCCCCGTCGCTGGCGGCGCCTTCAGCTACATCCGTATCACATTCGGTCAGTATATATATACACTCTCTCTCTCTAACCTCCGTGAAAAATTCAAAATCTGTAACCGTTTTTTTATCTGTAACCGTTTTTTTTTGGCCGTTACAGGCGAGTTCCCTGCGTTTATAACAGGAGCCAATTTGATAATGGACTACGTCATGTCAAACGCCGCCGTTTCGAGGGGATTCACCGCTTATCTCGGATCCGCATTCGGACTATCCACCTCCGAGTGGAGATTCGTCGTCTCCGGACTCCCAAACGGATTCAACGAAATCGATCCCGTCGCCGTTCTCGTCGTCCTCGCCGTCACGTTCATCACCTGCTACAGCACGAGGGAGAGTTCGAAGGTGAACATGGTGCTAACGGCGTTGCACATTGCATTTATCGTGTTCGTGATCGCGATGGGGTTCTGGAAAGGGGACGCCAAGAATTTGACCCGACCCGCTGACCCGGAGAATCCGTCCGGGTTTTTTCCTTTCGGAGCCTCGGGTGTGTTCAACGGAGCGGCGATGGTTTACTTAAGTTACATAGGATACGACGCCGTTTCGACGATGGCTGAAGAAGTGAGAGACCCGGTCAAAGACATCCCCATGGGAATATCCGGCTCGGTCGCTATCGTCATTGTACTTTACTGCTTAATGGCTGTCTCCATGTCCATGCTCCTCCCTTACGATCTGGTCCGTTGAAAACAAATAAAAATATTAATTTTAAATTGATTTCAAGGGCCATGATCATGTGTGTGCGTGTGTGTACGCAGATAGATACTGAAGCACCGTACGCGGCGGCGTTTAGCAAATCGGAAGGTTGGGAATGGGTGACGAAAGTGGTTGGGATTGGAGCAAGTTTTGGGATACTGACGTCGTTGTTGGTGGCGATGTTGGGGCAGGCTCGGTACATGTGCGTCATCGGACGGTCAAGAGTGGTCCCCGCTTGGTTTGCTAAGGTCCATCCCAAGACATCCACACCAGTCAACGCTTCCGCTTTTCTTGGTAAGTTAAAACAAGTTTTGTCTTAAACTCTTTAAATCTTTTATTTTAATTAGATTAAATATTTAACAAATCTAATAAGGTTAAAAACCAACGTAAATCCCGTGAAATTTAATATAACGTTACGTTGGATTTTTTTTATATTTTTCCTTTCGTCAAGATAGGTTTATGTTTCCCCTCTGTTTTATTTTCATCAAGTGATAAACAGACAATGAGTGGGGACCCAAATTTAAAACACTTGTTTTTTTGTTTCTATGATCTTTTTGGATTTGAGTGTAATGCGTAGATCAACACTTTCCACGTGATTACATACAATATACGCGTACGAAAGAAGAAAACAAAACCAAAAAATCAAATCTTTTTAAAAAAATATTTCCCAGCTAATTTTGTTTGTGATTGTGGCTGTAGCCGTGTACCTCTCTTGACTGTGTGACTATATTAATGTAGGCTATGTCTTATGCTCTTATGTGATTGTTTTGGTGTTGGTTCTCGATTTAGAACATAGAATCCGACAAAATGTAGTGCTCGTGTTCATCAACTGGGTTCAAAAAGTTCAATCTTTTCAACGGTCTTGATCGTGACATATTGTTGGGTCTCTTTAGTCCCTTTTTTGTCCTTTAATGTGACCTTTTCGAGCTCTCTGTTTCGTAACTTTACATAAACTTATGCGCATGACATCTTTAGGTCAGGTCATTGGTCTGGCCACTAATATAAAAATTGGCTAATTATTGTTGTGTAAGATCTTTGGTGAATCATTATTTAAATTATAACTTTCTCGAAATGGTGAAGTCGTGTCGTGGTAGCGAATTTATTTTAGACCCACAAGTTACTTTTGTTTGCATATTCGTTTGTGTTAGCATTGTTTCTCTCTCTCATATTTTACTAATCTAAAGAGCTTGGATACTATATTTTATAAACCGAAAATTATTAATAAACCACATATGTACTTATGTTTTAGACTGTCTAAAAGACTATAACCCATCTTATATGAGAGAGTGTTTTGTTTTGAAAATTTAGAATTCTTGAGACGTTGCCTAGTTTTGTTAGGACATAAACACATAAGGAAGGGTAGATCTTGAACGTGGAACTAAACTCTAATTTTTGCAAAAAGAAAAAGAAAATACTCTTAAGCACCAAACTAACGGAACAAGTTCCTCCAGTATCATCAAATTGTTTTTGTTACAAAATCAGCTTTATACATCTTAGAATATATCTGCCTTATCAAATACTAATATGACTGATTGAGCTAATTCAAGAATATGGATCTTTGATTAGCATATCCTTCTGTTCAAGTGCTAATGTTGTATTGTTTTTTCAGGAATCTTCACGGCGGCGCTCGCACTCTTTACAGACCTAAACGTTCTTTTAAACCTAGTTTCAATTGGAACCCTCTTCGTCTTTTACATGGTTGCAAACGCTGTTATATTCCGGCGTTACGTAGCGGTTGGATACACCAAACCATGGCCAACACTCTCCTTCCTTTGTCTATTCTCCATAACCTCTATTGTCTTCACGTTAATATGGAAACTAGCACCGTCCAGTTCACCAAAATGGTTCATGCTTGGAGCCTGTGGTGTGGCGGCTATAGCCATTGTGCAGATATTCCATTGTGTTGTGCCTCAAGCTAGAACTCCTGAGTTTTGGGGAGTACCGTTGATGCCTTGGACTCCTTGCGTTTCGATATTTTTGAACATATTTTTGCTTGGATCGCTGGATGCTCCTTCGTATATCAGATTCGGGTTCTTCTCGGGGTTGGCAGTGCTTGTGTATGTGTTTTATAGTGTTCATGCGAGCTATGATGCTGAAGGAGATGGATCTCTTGATTTTAAAGACGTGGAAAGTCTAGAAAGAATTAACGGAATTTTGAGGTAAGAATGTTTCTAGTAACAAAACTTGGTGAAAGCTTTTTTTTTTGGTCTAAGAAAATCTTCTAGGAGTTGTTTAACAAGTTTGTTTATATGAACAAAACAGCCAATATGTTATTGTGTTGGGCAAGTAGAGGAGGGACTCGAGGGCGTATTGGTACATAAGATAATAAGACCTTTTACATTGGGGAGTTTAAAGTATATATATTGCTGTTACTTTTTTTTTTGAAACATTGCTGTTACATGACATCGTGTTTAATTTTGATATGTACAGTAACTAATAGTATATAGGTGAATCTGAAGTTATCTTAAGCGAACAAAAGTATATATATCTGATCAGTGATCATCTAGCGACAGTATCCCCATGAAGGAGATATGTATTTTAGCCAAAGAAAAGGGAAAAGAATATGTAAATTAAAGTCAAAACCGCTGACAAAAATAAAGATCAACGACTTTTGTAGCAATCAAGGCAAGTTGTACAAAAAGAAAACTGGTGAATGTCAATTGTCAGAGTCATAGTCACAGACTCACAGCTTTGCCTTCACTTGTCATGACTTTCAAGATGTTGACACTCGACAGTGTATGTCTCTTGATTTTCATTGACCACCTTTTTACTTTTGCACATATTGTATTTTTGACATTCGCTTTACAGAAATAGAATATTCTGTTTCCTAACAAAAACAAAAAAAATATTCGAAAGAGACTAAAATAGGAACAATCCCAAGTATAATAACAATCAATCCCTAGTATAATAACAATAAAATATCTCAATCAGTACTCTTTATCTTTTTATATACATGCCTAAGTTCTTAGTTGTGCATAGAAAATATCAGATAAAGATCGCTATAGCATTTGTACTAAATTTTGTTTTCCTCCACAACATTTTTCAGCATTGAGGATTCTTTTGATTAAATTCTCAAAATAATAGCAAGTGTTGGCAACTTGCAAGATCTGATATAATTATACTCCACCAATAAAAGTAAAAGAAAGTTATTCCATTCGTTATGTCGAAAAGTGGCTGTTTTAGTTATAAGTCAAGTCGTGCAACTATATATATCATATGGTATTATGTGTTTTAACATCCACGAAAAGCCTCTTAATACATGCTTTTAATAACTCAATTGGAACTTAAAAGAAGGAAAACCCATTAAAAATACTGTAAATTCAGTGTTCTTGGGATTGTTGTGTATACCAGTCTCGAAGTAGAACTTGGCTTCTTGATTCTTCCAAGAGTCATCAACTTGACATAGAGAATTACTCTTCTCTTCATTGTCCCAATGTAATCAACTTGTTAGTCACATGAAAGCCTGTATACGTACAATGTATAACTGTGGTGGGCTTAATTAAGGATAAAACTCTAAATATACAAGTTGCATATAGAACTTAGCAGAAATAATGGGCCTACCGCTAAGGCCTATTATTAAATCTTGTTAGTTAAATGGGTTTTGCAAATGTGTTTATGACGTGTAATAATGTCAAAATAGTATAGGCCTTGTAAGGTTTTGAAGTCAAGAATCCAACAATCTTGTGTGTGTTTTTTGACAAAGGGCTTTCAAATTTAAATAACTTAAATGTTTACAAGATAAGGAAGACAATCTAGTTGAGTTTGATCTTGAGGCTTCAAAGTTTTCATTCACTTCTTCGCTTTTGCTTCACAACACATCGTGTAGTCGTCCACTGTGATGAGTTCATTGTTACTTTTTTCTATTTTCGATGAAAAACCACCATCTTATTAAGAAAATAAATCGGCAAAAGATTCTCCTATAAAACAAGGAGAATCTATAAGTCGTCCAACTTAAAATTACCCGCAAGCTCATTGACTCTTGTTGTTCATTTTACTTTGATAATGTAGCTTTCTTGTAAGGAAACCTAAATTTTTAGTGAACTTCGGTTAATGATTTATTTATTTTTTTCAATCTAAAGACATCCGAAAGTCGAGCTAATTCTAGAGTGGTTTATTTAAGGCTTCAAACTGTGAAATTTATCGAAAAGTATACGCACTTGGGTCTATACTAATCTACTACCCCACTGGAGACTAGACCATTGGTGCTACTTTTTAATTTACACTATTTCAGTTAGTTACATTAAATATATAATTTGTTTAAAACGTATTTGGTCTGTCCAACAGCGCCTCCAGTTCAACTCCGTGGATACAAAGTCGATCACTGACCAAACCAAAGCTCATAAAACTGACTACTCAATTTTCTAAACTAAATAAAGAATAGAAGTTGAACTACTGTCTGTATATATCTAACCTGCTGGTGCAATTACAATGTGTTTGCTCTTATTTTGTGATGAAAAATTAATTATCTATGTATCAAAGATTTCATAAATTTCTGGATTTTTAACGTTAAAACCCTTCAGCTAAGTTTTTTTGGGGTAAAAACCCCCAAACTAAATATTTAATGAATAAACTCCCAAATTAACTTTATTTAATGAATTAAACCCTTTCCGGTCATAGTTACCAGTACCACCGGTAATTTTTTAGTTTAGGGGTTTCTACATTAAACAAAACATAAATGAGGGGTTTGACCACTAGAAATAAAAAAATTCAAAATATAATAATATTATCTAAAAATTAATAACTTTAATATTCCAAAATTAGCATTTTTAAAAACTTTCTGTAAAATATATGAGTAGTGTTTTTTAAATCAACATTATATATATATATATATATATATATATAAATTAAAAATGTAAAAACCCATAAAGTATAACAAAAATTATCTAAAGATTTATCTATTTTCTTGTGTTTTACATTTTTAACTTTTAGATAATTTTTATTACAGGTAAATCTTAAGATAATTTTTATTATATTTTCTGGTTTTTTACATTTTTAATTTATACATATATAATGTTGATTTAAAAAAAACTAGACTCATATATTTTACAGAAATTTTTTAAAAACTAATTTTGGAATATTAAAGTTATTGATTTTTGGATAATATTATTATATTTTGATTTTTTTTTTATTTCTAGTGGTAAAACCCCTCACTTATGTTTTTCTTAATGTAGAAACTCCTAGACTAAAAATTTACCGGTAGTACTGGTAATTATGACATGAAAATGTTTAATTCATTAAATAAAGTTAGTTTGAGGGTTTATTCATTAAATACTTAGTTTGAGGGTTTTTAACCAAAACAAACTTAGCTGAGGAGTTTTAACATTGAAACCCTAAATTTCTGGCAGTTCAAGATTCTTTTTGGGCCTCCTGGCATTTCCATTATGATAACTCTTCATTGTTAATATATTTACTGCTACTAACACTAATATTTCATCCTTTTCATGAAAAAGTATTTCATTATTTTTTTTTGCATTTGACGTTACTATTATAATAACACTATACTATTATGCTAAATACAATATTCCCTTAATCAATAAAAATGATTTTATAAAGAAAATTCAAGAAGAATGATTTTAGGGAAGTTACAAAGAATGATTTTAGGGCAGGTGTTGATTTTTTTTTCCCTGGCAATCAAAGTTTTAAAATCAAATTCTAAAGAAATTACTAAAAACATAATATGTATAAAACGTTAGAGAAATCTTTTTTTTTAAGCGTTAGAGAAATCTTTTTTTTTTAAACGTTGGAGAAATCTTATTTTCAAGTTTTTACGGATCTAAAGCAGACCGACTAATCTTTATTTCAGTATTCATCGCTTGCGTATTTTGCTTTCTTTAATTCATTTAAAAAATTATAGTCACGTTTTAGAAAATATATATAAAAACAATAATTTTATTATTCATTATCTTAAGATTTTGATATATAACGAATACATTTGTATTTGTGCGGATATACAGATAATATTTTTAAAAGTATGGATGAGAATACAATGGTTTATAAGACAAAATAAAATTACTCAATTAAATAATTATTTAATCAAGTAAATTTTAAAAATATATATTATCACTTATACAAATCAATACTTATAACAAGTTTAGATCACATTCCTAACTATTCTAGCTAATTATTTTTTTAAAAAACATCTATACTTTTTTGAAAATCTTGATAATCAAGTTTAAATCCATATATCCAGTATCTTTATAATCTTTAATATAACAATAGTATTTAAAATTTAACCAAAAGACAATTAAAATTAAATATTATACTCATAAATCAGTTAAGTTGACATATATTATCAGCCAAGACATTTATGATCCTTCTTAACATGCTTTATAAAATATTTTCACAATAGATATACTTTCTCTATTTTGAAATCTATGGATATAACTATACAAATCGAATATTCTACGGAATAAATTACCTAATATATTTATATTTTCTTGCAAATGCTATAACTAATATATCAATTTGTAATACCATACTAACTCATATTTATCTATTTTCTTAGTTTTAATTCAGAAAAATTATTTTCTAGATATTTTATACATAAATCTAATTATACTAATTTTAGATTTGTTTATATGATGTCTAATAAATATCAGTCATATAATTTATTGTAGAATGTAGAAAATTACTCGATGTAATTAAATACATTGTTATTTCTCAAAATATTATATTAGTATTCATATTATAAATCATGTATAATATTTAGTATAAACAAAGATTAAAAATGAAATTAACACTCGCTCGGTCAACCGGTCGAAATCTACTAACTTGTTTATTTCTATTTAATACCATATAGGTTATTTATTAATAGAAGCTTCCCATATCGATTATTTATTCGGTTTGAAAGCAACCAACGAATCTCTGGCTTCAATCTTCCTCACATGCTTCGCATATTTTGCTTTCTTTTATTTAACTCACCTAAAGTTTTTTCTCCAGTTTTATAATTTCATTTTATTTATCTTAAATACCACACATCCGATTCAACTCTGTAACTGTATATAAATGGTTAGTGAGTGTGAGAGATGCACAACTCGCAACTTATTATACTACTAAACATCTCTCAACTTTTCTCCACCAGCAACAAATGGCTCGTCTTTTCATTTTTCTAAACATTTTCTTCGTTTTAACCGCAGTCACCACATCTTTGACCAAACACAAGCCAAAGCAAAAGCCTCGTGCTTTTGCTATTCCGATCTTGAAAGACACTATATCCGGTCTCTACTACACCAACATGACCGTCGGGCAGCCACCACTCAACGTTAACCTAGTCCTAGACGTTACTGCCTCAGCCTTATATTTCAACTGCCGCGAGCTCGGCTATAACTCAACCACCTATACCCCTGTCCTCTGTGGGTCCCGTGGCTGCGCACAAACTAAAGATCGTTGCACCACTTGCTTCGGCCCCTTCGGACCTACCTGCAGAAACGACACGTGTATATCTGGCATCGAATCCGACTTGGCCTTCACCTCAACCATCAATTATCTAGTCAACGACGATTTGATGATCCTACGCGACACGTCACCATCAGCTTACTTAGCACCCAAACTCCCACTGAGAGCAAGTTTCGCTTGCGTAGGCGATGGCTTTCAAGCCTATAAAAAGCTTCCGTACGGTTCTAACGGCGGTCTCGGACTCGGTAATGCCTCGACGTCTTTCGTTAGCGCCCTGGTCTCTTCTTACAAGATTCCCTTTAAAGTCGCTCTTTGTTTACCTTCCAAGCCCGGAAATAACTATTCCGGGGCTGTTTACATCGGTGGCGGCCCCTATGTGCTGCCACCGAACCGTAAAGAGGTGACGGGGTTATTGGTTTCCACCCCTCTTACTCGGTTCGCGCTTCATGGCGGGGAGAGTGTTAGCTATCACATAGACGTCAAATCTATCGAAGTCAACGGAAAAAGAATCTCTTTTAATAAAAAAATAATTGACGGTTGGGAAGGTGCAAGGATCAGTTCTAGCTTGATTCCTTACGGTCTCTTGGAGACTTCCATTTACAAATCTCTTGTCAAAGCTTTCGCGGGGAAAGCCAAGAAGCGAAAACCTGTGGCTCCCTTCACTGACTGCTTTAGCTACAAAAGTTTTGGAGGGAAGTCTCTGTTGGATAAAGAGATTCCTGTAATCAGTCTGGTGATGGGAGGAGGAGCCAAGTGGGATGTCTATGGCCCTAACTCGCTTGTGAAGGTAAAGAAAACCGTTGTGTGTCTAGCGTTTATCGATGCCGGAGTTGGTGTGAGATTTCCGGTTGAGATTGGAGGATATCAAGTAGAAGATAACCTAATCGAGTTCGATCTTGAGGCTTCAAAGTTTTCATTCACTTCTTCGCTTTTGCTTCACAGCACATCGTGTAGTCGTCCACTATGATGAGTTCATTGTTACTTTTTTTTCTATTTTCCACGAAAAAACCACCATCTTGTTAATAAAATAACTCGGCAAAAGATTCTCCTATAAAATAAAAGAGAATTTATAAGTCGTCCCACTCAAAATTTTACCCTTAGACTCCGAATGGTAATGTGCGTTACAAGTGAGATGCGGTTGTAATAGTAACGAAAAGATATAGATATATAAGTATATGTAAAGATTTTTGTTACTATTCACACCGTTAGGAGCCATAAGGTCATTAACTATAGTTGTTCATTTTACTTTGATAATAGTGTGCTTAACTAGAGTTGTTCATTTTACTTTGATAATAGTGTGGCTTTCTTGTAAGGAAACCTAAATTTTTAATGAACTTTAGTTAATGTTATATTTATTTTTTTTCAAATCTAAATACATCCGAAAGTCAAATTAGGAATTCTAGAGTGGTTTTATTTAAAGCTTCAAAGCTGTGAAAAAAATTGAAAAGTATACGCTGGGTCTATACTAATCTACTACCACTGGAGACTAGAACAATGGTGCTTCTTTTTTACACTATTTCAGTTAGCTACAGTAATATAATTTCTTTAAAAAGAATTTGGTCTGTCCAACAGCGGCTCCAGTTCAACTCCGTGGATACAAAGTCGATCACTGACCAAATCGCAAAGCTCATGAAACTGGCCACTCTAAACTAAAAAGAATAGAAAGTTGAGCTACTGTCTGTATATATCTAACCTGCTGGTGCAATTACAATGTGTTTGCTCTTATTTTGTGATGGAAAATTAAGTATCTATTCTATTTATATCAACGATTTCATAAATTTCTGGTTGTTCAAGATTATTTTTGGGCCTCATGGCATTTCCATTATAGTAACTCTTCGTTATTAATTAATATACTTACTGCTACTAAAACTAATATTTCATCTTTTCATGAAAAGGATTTCATTATTGTTTTTAAAATAATTGTGATTATATAATATATCCTACATAAAACTAATTTTATTCTGAAAATCAGAAATAACTAGCTAAATTACTATACAAATACAAATATTTTTTCATATACGCGTAAATTTATTTAAAAACTACTTCATATGAAACGGAAGGAAAATTAACTTCATATATTTTCTCAAAAAAAAAAAATTAACTTCATATTTTATTGCAACTGACTCTTGGCAAAAGGGTTGAGGTGCGCTTTGGACGTCGCATGCCGCCATGCCATGATGCCAACGAGTCTTTGACTTCAAGCTTAATCACTTGCTGCTTTAAAAAAAACCTAAATCATCCACTCAACGTTTGTTACGTCTCCTAAATCACCGACCATATCAATTATGTAGTTTATGTACGGTGGCCGTTACTCGTTAGTGATCCGTACATGCATGCGTATTTTTTGGCCTTTGACGTTGCTATTATAGTAACACTGCTGTTATATGCTAAATACAATATTCCTTAATAAAAATGATTTCATAAAAAAAAACCAAGAAGAAGACTTTCTATTTTTATATATATATACTCATTTTAGGGCAGGTGTTGAATTTTTTTCTTGGGGATCAAAGCTTCAAAATAAAATTCTTAAGAAATTTCTAAAAACATAATATGTATAGAAACGTTAGATCCTTTTCAAAAAAAGAAAACTTTAGAGAAATCTTGTTTTCAAGATTTTACGGATCCAAGGCAAACCGACGAATCTTTATTTCATCTTCCTCGCTTGCGTATTTTACTTTCTTTAATTCATTTAGAACTTTTTTTTGTCACGTTTTAGAATTTCATTTATTTATCTCTTATATACCATAGCAAATATATACATCCCATACAACTCTGTAACTATATATGTAAATGCCTAGTCAGTACCAGAACAACAACATGACTCGCACATCACTACAATTTCCCCCACCATCAAAAATGTCTCGCCTTTTCGTTTTCTTAAACATCATCTTCGTTTTAATCGCAAACACGACATCTTTAACCGAACACAACCGAAAGCCAAAGCCTCGTACTTTTGTAATTCCCATCTTCAAAGACACCAGAAGTGGTCTCTACTATACCAACGTGACGATCGGCAAGCCATCAGTTGTGGCAAACCTAGTCGTAGACATTAGAGGCTCAGCCTTATGGTTTGAATGCGATACGGTGGGCTATAACTCAACCACCTCAACCCCTGTCCCCTGCGGGTCCCGCGGCTGCGAACAAACTAAAGATAAATGCTCCACTTGTCAAGCTTACCTCAAATCCGAGTTAACCTTTAACAACCAGATCGCTACTCTTATTAACGACAATGTCATGCTAAGTTACACGTCTCCATCATCAGCTTACGTTGCACCTAAACGCCCAGTGAAGGCGCGTATAGCTTGCAGAAGTTACTTCGAGGGCTTCCTGAGTATGCTTCCGGCTGGTACTCTGGGTATTCTCGGTCTCGGTAATAGCTCCACATCTTTCGTTGGTAGCCTCGTCTCTTCCTACAAGATTCCCTTTAAAGTCTCTCTTTGTTTGCCTTCCAAACCTGGAAACAACCCCGGGTCCGTTTACATCGGCGGCAGCCCGAACCGTAAAGACGTCAGGGGGTTATTGGTTTCCACTCCTCTTATCTCGAACCGGGAAACAATAGAGCACGGGGAGGACTATAACTATTTTATAGATGTCAAATCTATCGAAGTCAACGGGAAGAGGCTCTCTTTTGATCATGATTTGTTGAAAAACAAGACGGGTCATTGGGGACGCACAAAGATCAAGAACGTGATTCCTTACACTCTCTTGGAGGCGTCCATTTACAAAGCTCTTGTAAGAGCCTTCTCCGAGAAAGCCGAGAAGCGAAAAGCCGTGTATCCTTTCACCGACTGCTTTAGCTATAAAAGTTTTGGAGGAAAGTCTCTGCTGGGGAAAGAGACTCCGGTGATCAGTTTGGTGTTGGGAGGAGGAGCAAAGTGGGATATATACGGACCAAACTCGCTTGTGAAGGTTAAGAAAAATGTCGTGTGTCTAGCGTTTCAGGAAGCTGACGAGTTTGACTCATTGTTTCCAATCGAGATCGGAGGGTATCAAATGGAAGATAATCTAGTTGAGTTTGATCTTGAGGCCTCGAAGTTTTCTTTCACTTCTTCTCTTTTGCGTCACAACACATCGTGTAGTCCACAGTGATGAGTTACTATAAAGCTCATTCATTATCTTTGTATTTCCTGCACGAACAATATATTATTAATAAGAAGTCGACAAAAGACTCTCCTCTAAACCTATTGATCGCGGAACTTTTACTACTGTTTTGTTCATTTTAATTTCATAATGTGATTTTCTTATAACCTCACATTTTCAAAAATGTTTGACGTTGCAAAATCACAAACAGGACAACTGGACAAATGCTATTATAATAACTTTTACTACCAACGTGGTTTACAAAAGGAAAAAAGAACTTTGGAGTTTGGAGGTATTGAAAACTTATTGGATATTAAAAGTTTTAGATAGTAATAACAACCAACGCAAAAAAAATAGATACACTGGAATATTGGTTTCATTTTACGTAAAGAAATATAAATATGCATATTTTGTTGAAAATTGCGACTGACTCGAGAGTCTTGGCGAAAGAGTTGCGGTTAGCCATGCTTAGAACGCATGCCAGCGAATTATTCACTTCAATGGCCTATGTACTTTTTATATATTTTATTTTATTTAAATGAGTTTGTCACGTTCTGTAACTTCATATTATTATCTCTTAAATACCATTTCAATTGTTGACAAAAAAAAACCATATATTTTTACAATAAAAAAACCATATATTTTTACAATAAAAAAAAACCATATCAATTACTTTTTCATATACTCTCCTTCCGGGAAACATCTTCGAGTATATCCTATACAATAACACTACTACACGTGCGCGTACCCATGCATTATGGATCCAAAGGGCCAACGAACCTTTGACTTTACGTATTCACTTGTTGACATAATTAACTTTCTTGACCAATTCAAATTTTGTCACGTTTTCATATATAACTTGGAGGAAATACCATATCAATTATTTATTAATACACGCTTCCTATTCCGGGAAATAAAGTGGGATATGAACTAGGGTTGGGCAAAAAATCCGAACCCGAAAAACCGATCCAAACCCGATCCAAAAAAGTAGCACCGAACCCGAACCAAAATTGATTAAATATCTGAACGGGTTCAAAATTTTGGTATTTAAAAAACCGAAACCGAACCCGATCCGAACCAAAGTATTTCGGGTACCCGAATGTATCCAAAATAGATTTATATACTTAAATATATAAATTATTTTTAGATATAATGTATATTAAAAACATTCAAAATATATAAGATACCTTTAAGTTTTCTAAAATACTCGAAAAATATATGAAAATAGTAAAAAGTAAATGTTTAAAATAGCTAAAGTATACTAAAAACACCAAAAATAGTTAAATATATATTGATTCTCTATCCAAATATTCAAAGAAAACCAATATATATGTTAAATTTAGGTATTTTGACATATTTGTTATTAAAATTTATATGTAATATATTATCTTTCTTATAGATTTTGAAAATTTAAAGTATATAATAAATTTTAAAATTTTTAAAATAATTTGAATGGGTTATCCGAACCCAAACCGAACCCGCAAAAATCTGAACCGAACCCGAACCGACATTTATAAATACCCGAATGGGGCTGAAATCTTTGATCCCGAAAACCCGAAACCCGAATGGACTGAACCGAAACCCGAATGGGTACCCGAACGCCCACCCCTAGAGATATCTATGGATCAAACTCGCTTGTGAAGCTGAAGAAGAGTGTTTTGTGTTAGCGTTTGTGGATTCCGGAGATGGTCCGAGAAATCCTGTTGAAATTGGAGGATATCAAATGGACGATAATCTAGTTGAGTTTGATCTTGATGCCTCCAAGTTTTCTTTCACTTCTTCGCTTTTGCGTTACAATACATCACGTACTCAACTTTGATGAGTTTTTTTTAATAATTGTTCATTTTCCTTATGAACTGTGATTTTTTTTATGGCTTCACATATCTAAACACATGATTCAACAGTCAAGCTAGCAATTCTTCAGCGCTAAAGAAGCTGACTAATTCATTTGTGTGAAGTTGAAAAAAAAAGTTTTTTCTTGCCAAAAAACAAAAAAAATATGCACCAGCCGGGAATCGAACCCGGGTCTGTACCGTGGCAGGGTACTATTCTACCACTAGACCACTGGTGCTTGTTGTTTGTTATGCATTGCTCTTAGTAACAAACTATAATTGAATCTTCGACAAACTCAACAATCTTCAAATTACTACCACTACTGCTGGTAGCCAAACACTCACCACTTCTGTGCCAAGATATATTTATTGAAGAGAGTGGTTGATTCATTGCTCCAAATTAAACCCACACCATTTGCGTTGAGTTTAGTAGATTCTACTACTCCACTCATCCTTTTTTTTTTTTTGAAACACACTCCACTCATCATCTTCTATCATCCTTATTTCAGGCAGTGAATTTCAAGAAGTCAGTACATAAGCAAAGTCCTGTCAGCTTTCGCTTCTCATCTACAGTAAAAAGAAACAGAAACTTGAGAATAAGCTGTTCTTGATATACAGTATGTTTTGTTCTTGAATAATCCTAATGAGAAATCACTGCTCACTGTTCCTTATTTGATCTAAAGCAAAGTGTGAGATCATGTCATGTTCTTATTGTCTCTTCAAAGATTCTCTCGATTTGTTCCGCAACAACCTTAGCCACAACCTCAGGAGCAAACTTCTTAACCATATCCTCTCTTCCACGCTTCCCTTTAACCTTCGCTTCATCAGGCTCACTCACCACACGCCTCATAAGCACCCTAAGTTTACCCACAGAAGGCTCCGCCCATTGATGCCCTTCAAAAGGACCTTCCTTCACTTCACTCATCTCCTCAACCACCAGCGGGTAACCATTCTCTTCCGTCAGATACTCCGTCGGTCCAGACCAGTTCGTCGCAATCACAGGCAAAGACATCGCCATAGCTTCCACTATCGGCCGTCCCCATCCTTCCCCTCTCGTAGGCAACACAAACGCATCAGCCGCTTTGTACAACCGAGGCAGATCAACTTGCGCTATGTGTTTATCAATCACATAAACAAAAGGGTAACCACCTTTCCCCTCTTCAAGATCCAACTCTCTCACAAAATCCACAATCTTGTTCCCGAAGTCTCTATCCGAATGATAAGCGTTTGTCAACAGAAACAGAGCGACATTGTCTTTACCAGAGAACTCACTTAAGTAAGCTTTCAACAACACATCCCAACCTTTCCTCTGCTCCCACTTAAACACACTCAAGAACACAAACCCTAAACCTAAACCCCTAACTCCAGAGCCTAATACCAAATCTCCAATCTCCACCAGATCCAACGGCTCATACTTTAAAGGATCGAACACGTCAACATCAACAGGCTGCACAATCTTAACAACCTTTGACGAATCAACACCACTTCCCACAAACGACGACACGTGAAACTCGGTAGGGACCCAAACCCGATCCATCTTGTTACACCGCTCCACGTGCTCTGGATTAACTCTATCAGTCTCGAACATCGTTCTACCAATCACAGCCCTAAAGTCTCCGTAACCGTAAGGAGGAGGACAAGGAAGCGTCTCGAACAAGGGTGGATACCACGCGCCGGGCTCGCTGTGGCAAACGACGATCGTTTCGTTGGGTCTGCACTCCGTTTCGTGCATTTCGATGGCGAGCTCTCTCGTCTCTTTCGCTAAACCGTTCCAGAACTCCGGCGATTGGAGATCGCCGTGGTGCTCGATCGTGATTCGGAACTTAGGGTTTTTTTCGAGATTGTGGCGGTGGAGTGATAGGATGTAGGACCATGCTTCTGAGCTGTAGCCTCCGCTGGAGAGGAAAGGAGCCATCCATAGCACGCAGCGGGAGGGAGGTGAGAGTGGTTTGGGTCTGGAGAAGAGAGGTTGGAGATAGGTGTTGATGATGCGATGAGCGGTGAAGGTGAGTCTGAGAGTTTGGGATTTGTAGAGATCGGTGGTGGTGAAGGAGAGTATGAGTATAGAGAGGAGAAGAAATGAGATCGAAGAAGTGTAGATGAACGTGGTGAATCTCCATGGTCGATTTTTCCGATCTGGTGGTTGCTCCATCGTTGAAGAACAGAGTAAAGAGAGAGAGAAGGAACAGAGTAAAGAGAGAGAGAAGGAACAGAGTGGAGACGAAGATTCAAAGCAGTGAAGGCCCATTAAAATTTTGTTGGCCCATTAATAAAATATCAAAAACAGTGTTATGAAATGAGTTAACTATGTCCTGAGATCTCTATAAATATGCTACTCTGATGAATTTAAACATATCATACACAAGTGAAATGGTTAGTAGATATTAAACTATTCCATACAAACAAAAGACCTCATTTATTTCACAAAACCTTTTCTGTGATAGAATTTGAATCCCATTGCTATACATGATAACTTCTAGCTACTACGTTTGTGGTCTAGTCTTAATTATAAATCATATTTTCTTCTTTTTCAATTGCATTTTAATAATTTTCAAGTTTTACTCAAGATGTTTGTTTTAGTATAATCACACCCATGAAAACGAATCATATAAATCAACTTTAATGTCATCGATTTAGAGAAATTATTCTTGACATTTGTACATCTTCTAAATAGTTTTTCATTGATTACTTAAAAGCTTTAGTCGCTTAGAAATTTGTCAATTCACTTCATGTTTATCTTCATTGTCTTTATAAACCCTACCTTTTTTAAAAATATTGACTCTGATTTAGTTATTCTATGTATTATTTACTGAAAAACTATTTTCGGATAATTTAGTCATGGATCATGCTAATCAACTCCATTTCCAAACTACCAGAAAAAACAAAGTATGAAAAATTACACTGAGTGCATTCAATTTAACATAATGTGGAAATGCATCAAAATAATATGTTTGTGGGTTAGTCTTAATTATAAATCATATTTTCCTTTTTTCAATTGCATTTTCATAATTTTCAATTTTTACTCAAGATGTATATTGCCCTTTGTTTTGGTATAATCACACCCATGAAAACAAATTATATAAATCAACTTTAATGTCATCGATTTAGAGAAATTATTCTTGACATTTATATATCTTCTAAATAGTTTTTCAGTGACTGATCATCTAGCATCAGTTAAGACGGTGTTCTTCCTCATATTGATGGGTAGAAGAAGCGAAAGTGGCTGGAAGTGGGTTCTTATCCAAATGCTGGTGAGAAGATGAAGAAGCAAAAGATATCAAAGTTGCATATGGAGAAACTTCTTTCAGAATATGACATAGATGAATGGAGTAAGTATTTATATTATTGCTTTGCATTTTAAGCATGGTTAATTGCGGTTAATGACCTTCTCTGATTTATTTTGGGGTTAATTGTGCCTATATGCATGTATATTGGTGTATGCTTGTCGATGCATTAGTGTAGATCCCGGTGAAATGAATATAATATGCATCTCCAGTGTAAGTTTTAACGACGAGAACTGTCTAGATAACTATCTGTTATATGATGATCTTTACTGAAAAACTATTTTCGGATAATTTAGTCATGGATCATACTAATCAACTCTATTTCAAAACTACCAGAAAAAAACTAAATAGGTATGAAAAATTACACTGAGTGCATTCAATTTGAAATAATGCGGAGATGCATCAAAAAATAATATGGACAATCATTTTTTGTAAAAGTAATAAATAAATAAAATCACTAATGAAGTGTATACATAGCTGGATGGCTCGTTTTCTTAATCAGCATCATCAATACCACATTCTTCTTCCTCATTAATTTGGGCCAAATTGAACAATTGATTCAATGCCTTAGTTAAGAACACCGATCCATTGTGCACAAACGATGTCCAATATAGAGGAAGAAAAAGTTTAAGATTGAAGAACCACATGACGAGTTATTTGGTGAAGATGACAATGACAACGAGAATGAGAGTGATGATGACTATGTGGATCAAATAGATCTGATCAGTAGGATGCGTTATATCTACTGGTGAAGAAGAAGATGACACTGACACTGCGTTGTAGCTTTCATAGTTGTTATATTTTGATCTATATGTGCTCTAATATGAGTGTTATTTGGTATCTTTGAAACTGAGTTCTCACTAGTAATTTTGCATGGTACGCTAGTTTTCTTGTCTATGTTGCTAATGAACTTACATTGATCATTTGCCTTGGACATTGATCAACTAGAAATGATTTTTCTAATTTATTTGTAGAAAGCATAAAATGTACTCTCCATAATGATGCTGCATATCTACATTACATAGCTTTTAATAATCATAAGCGTAAATGTGCATTAGAAACTAACGTTATTCATCAACTTTATGTTAATTGTTTAAAACATTTTACATATGATTCAAATTGCTTCAACCAATTGGTCTGTTTTTCTGTTTGGTTCACTTTGCACTCATCGCAACTACTCACACCATGGCCTAGATCACTAAACGTCATGAAACATGATTTATTTGGGTCTTTTCACACCTTGAAACAAACGTCATGAAAGAGGATTCGATAATATTTATTTTTGGCTTCCAATAAAGATAAAACAGAAAGGTCAACAGTTAAACATGTATATTAGTCTAGTATATATGTCATTATATCACAGCTATATGTCATTATATTGGTTATAGTTTTCTATTATATAACAATTTTTTATTTTGGTTATATGTCCTACCTAAGAAAAAAGGGTTTAACTAGTCTATTATAAAAGGCGTTTGAGAAAACATCTGCGGACAAGTTCTTATAGCAATGAACTTTCAATTCTTTTATCAGAAATTATTCCTTGACAGCTTTCGATCAAACATATTTAAATATCCAAAGTTGACCATATGATCCCAAAATAATTTAATTATGTATTGTAGGATCTGATAGAATTTATTAAAAAATAAAATAATTAATTTGTCAACTACTTGTGATAGTCAGGCCTAGCAATTCAGATTTGACAATGTAAACTTACAACATTTAAAATCAAAATTGGCGAATAAGAAGAAAAGAAATCACACAATTGACGATAAAAAGAGTAATCAGCAATAAACATTAAACTGAGCCAGGAATATAAAACATTACACAAACTTAGTTTTTGTAAATTGAAGTTATATGTATTCATAGGAAAGCTAATCTTATAATTAATCAAGAGTGGTTGCAACTTACGAAAAAAATAAGAAACTCTTCATTCAAAAAAAAAAAAAAACGAAACTCATACCACCGAGATTCATTCTTATAGTTGTTTTACATAAAAGAAGTACAAAAACATGAGAAGCACTTATGTATTTATATACATTCTTGATAATCTAAATAATTTTTCCTAGCTAGCCTGTTTTGTGCATCGCACGTAAGTTGTTAGTTTTATTCAAAGTATTATACTTTTTTTTTCTTTATATGTATATGGACTACTATCTCCAAACCAAACCTAACCAAACAGAAACCTTCAAACGAAGAAAATATCAAAAACGAAAGGAGGAAAATGTCTTCCTCCTACGGCAAAGTCGATGAGCGTGACCATGTAACGCTCCAAGCTCGTCGCGACTCGAGGAAGAGAATCACAATCATCGTCGTATCGCTACTCGTTCTCGTCGGTATCGTGATAGGAGCCGTCTTCGGAACCATGGCTAACAAGAAGTCAACGACGGTGGACACTAACGTTAACGGAGAACCAATCTCCGTATCCGTCAAAGCCGTTTGCGACGTTACATTACATAAGGACAAGTGTCTCGAAACGGTCGGAACAGCTCCAAACGCAAGCAGTCTCAATCCAGAACAGCTCTTTATATACGCCGTCAAGATCACAATCGCAGAAGCGACGAAAGCTCTCAACGCCTTCTCCTCTTCAGGAGACAACACCACCATGCATGCTTGCGTCGAGCTTCTTGACCTAACGATAGATAACCTCAACAACACGTTAACATCATCATCAAACGGTGACGTCACGTTACCTGAGCTAGTCAATGACCTCCGAACATGGCTGAGCTCTGCGGAAACGTACCAAGACACGTGCGTTGAGACGTTGGCTGAATCAAACAATCCAGAGTCAAAGACGTTCGCAGAAGGTCAGCTCAAGAACGCAACGGAGCTAACGAGTAATGCTTTAGCAATTATCACATGGCTTGGTAAGATCGCTGACTCCTTCAAACTAAGGAGACGTTTGCTTAGTGCTGACGTGGCGGTGGACTTCAACGTGGGGAGGAGGTTGTTGCAGAACATGGATTTGAGGAAGGTGGCGGATATTGTGGTGGCGAAGGATGGCTCAGGGAAGTATAGAACGATAAGTAGGGCTCTAAAGGATGTGCCTGAGAAGAGTGACAAGAGGACGGTTATATATGTGAAGAAAGGAGTTTATTTTGAGAATGTGAAAGTGGAGAAGGCCATGTGGAATGTTGTTGTGGTTGGAGATGGAGAGAGCAAGAGTATTGTCTCTGGTAAACTCAATGTCATCGATGGAACTCCCACTTTCCAGAGCGCCACGTTCGGTAAATCTCTCTATATATTTACCAATTATGAACCAACTAATCTAATAACCTAGAGGATGAATATTGAGAATTAAAGATTTTTTTTGGTCAAAAGAATTAAAGATTTTTTTGTTAAGATACTATCAATAAATCTAATAACCTCTCTAGGTTTTCAATTTGGGTAGTTTAGAATGATCTGATTTGCCAAGCTTCTTAAATTTGTTTGTTAATTATCTCAATGTTTCATTACATCTTCTTCATTATTTTCTAATGATGTTTACAATTTTTTTTTTTTAAATTGATAATTTTTTTTTTAATATTATCAACTAGAAGAAATAGATTATCATGCAAGAAAAGGTTCAATTGATTTGTTTTCAAAACTTGTTGGTAATTAGGTGCTATGTATAGAATTACTAACTAAACAAGTGCCTAGTTGATCAAAAAAAAGAAAAACAAGTGCCTAGCTAGCTAACTATCTCGATCTTTCTAAAAAAAATCGTTTTAGAAAAGTTATTTCGTTTATGACAGATTTATCGATTAAGCTAACTTCTATATCAAATATTAGAACAATAGTTTCAGCTATGAGTGCAATAAACTAACCGAAATCACTTGAATTCTTGTCATATCGCTACCTTAATAAAACAAACCGAAATAGATCTTTTGTGACATAATCGATATACAATCCTTGCTTGTCACCCAAGAAACTAGTTATATGATTGACTTGCTATGTTTCAAGAAACTAGTTTTTATGCTTTGTTATGCTTCAAGAAACAAGTTTTGACTTTACTACATATGTTTTTCTACAGCTGTGTTCGGGAAAGGGTTTATGGCAAGAGACATGAGCTTCATCAACACAGCCGGTCCATCCAAACACCAAGCCGTAGCTCTATTGGTGAGCGCAGATCTCGCAGCCTTTTACCGATGCACAATGAACGCATTCCAAGACACGCTTTACGTACACGCGCAACGTCAGTTTTACCGTGAGTGCACCATAATAGGAACAGTCGATTTCATCTTCGGTAACGCAGCCTCCGTTCTACAAAACTGCAAGATTCTCCCTCGCCGACCAATGCAGGGACAGCAGAACACAATCACCGCTCAAGGACGCAAAGATCCGAACCAGAACACAGGAATCTCAATTCACCGTTGTAGCATATCTCCACTTGGTAACCTAACTGGTGTTCAGACGTTTTTAGGTCGGCCATGGAAGGATTTCTCGACGACGGTGATAATGGAATCATCGTTAAACGGGTTTATTGATCCAAAAGGTTGGTTGCCGTGGGTCGGAGACTCTGCGCCGGATACTATATTTTACGGTGAGTATAAGAATATCGGCGCTGGTGCGTCGACTAAGAATAGAGTTAAGTGGAAGGGATTGAGGTTTTTAAGTACAAAGGAAGCGAATAGGTTTACGGTTAAGCCTTTCATCGACGGTGAAAGATGGCTTCCGACGACTAAAGTTCCGTTCAGGTCCGGTCTCTGAGTTTGTTTTCCGGTAACGAGATTTCCAATTCAAATCTCTTTTATTTTGGATGTGAACGTGTTATAAAGTGTTTATTCTTATTCTATTGTATATTTGATTGATTAATTTCAAACCACACTATCTAAAAAGAAACAAGGTGAGCATATTGTGATTTTGTGTTGGTATATTAGTTGACAATTTGTTTATTTTTTTTCTTTTTTTCATTTTGAAGAAATATCATATAATAGATCAAATCTTATCCATTGCATATGTATATGTTGGCCATTGTACATGTTCTTAATGTCAAAAACACTCAATTTCCTCGCCTTACTACCAAGCGTAATAGCTAAAGAGCCTTTCAAAAGCAGAGATTAATTGTTCTATGTTAATTTCAGTCAAAAAATTATGGGTTATCTGAAAAATAAACCAGTTATTATAAGCATGTATAAATTAACAATCATGATTCATGAGAAACATCCGCTGCATTCCTATTGACTCCTTTCAATAAAAGTCCATCTTAAGGAGTGGATAGCACGCATGCACCGCGTTAGAGACGTCATTTGAACCGATGATATTTATGTGCATAATAAACGAAATAAGATAATATAAATATATCATATTTGATATATTCATATGTATATGAAAAATTAGATTTTATTAAAAAATGTATTTTGGAGCAGTATCTATTTATCCTTCCGCACTAACCAACTAAGAGGTAATACAACACAATAACTAGCCAATGTAGCCATCAAACAATATAGTTTGGAAAGTTTCCAAATCAGGGAATAACTGGGGGAGTAATTCTTGGGTTCACTCCCTAGGGTGAACCTTTAGGTTCACCCACCAATAGGAGTTCACAATTTTGTATTTAATATCTTTTAAAAAAGGAAACAAAATATTGTCATATTTTAAAAATTAAAAAGATAAGAATAAATAAAAAATAAAATTAGTTGGAAACAAAAAAAAACTTTTAAAAATAATTTTAATGTCATCGACAAAATACTAAACCCTAAATACTAAACCCTAAACCCTAAATGTTATATCCTAAACCCTTGGGTAAATCTTAAACCCTTGGATAAATCTTTATGCATGTGTTATCTTAGATACATAATTATATAAATTGAACTAATAATCTGGTTAAATATTTTAATATGGTTTTTCATATATATATATTAATTATGCAAAACCAATGGTTCGACTGGTAAAATCATTTTATTAATTGTATAATTAAACACCAAAATCAAGACTCCAATACTTATAGAAGAAATGAATATTTATTGCTTTATAATTAAATGGGGAAGTACATATAAAAAGAACAAAATATTATCTTATATGATGTGATTATTATTTTTTGCGAACCAAACCACCATAGAACGGAATATCGGTTTGAGGCAACCAAGTATCTCCCAAGGTGAAGTTGTAAACCGTGAAGTTCATGGCTTGTGCCATGTCCAATAAATTGTACCCGGACCACTGCACTCTCCGGTCTGTTTTTGCCCCTGGTCCGAAGTTATCATATTCGCCGTAGTAAATCGTGTCTAATCCAATTGTACCGTTCCATTCGAGCCATCCAACTGGTTGAACAATGTCACTAATATATGATTGCATGAAAACCGTCCTTGAGTAAGGCTTCCATGGCCGCCCTAGGAATGTCATGGTCGAGGTAGGATCAGCTGCTAGATCTGGTGCGGCTTTGATGGTACAGTTTATGATAGAGATTCCAGTGTTTTGGTTTGGTTCGGTTCTTCCATGGGCTGTAATTGCATTCTTCTGCTTTGCCATTGGTTTTCTAGCATATATATTGCAGTTTTGAAAGATTGCAGCTGCGTTTCCGAATATAAAATCAACGGTACCTACGACAAAGGAAGAAAAAGGGGACACAGATATAAAATGTATCAATGATAAGACATTCATGTAGAATCATATAAATTAAAATTCCAATAACAGAATAAGATGGTAGCAAAACTAATCATACCATATATATCGCATTCACGATAAAACTGTCTTAGGGAATGCACGTAGAGAGTATCTTGATAACCTTCAAAACTACACCGGTAAAAAGTGGATCCTTCAGCATTGTTCCTCAAGGCCACAGCCTGATGTTTCTCAGGACCAGCTGTGTTTCTGAATGTAACATCAACTGCCATGAACCGTTCTCCAACCACCGCTACAAAATTAATTAAATTCACACTGTCATAAACCAAGTAATTTGCTAAGCCTAGTTCCAAATGAGAAACAAGTTATAAGAAGATAAAAGAAAACTAACCAAAGCTCGAGCAATTATACGTAGTCCAACCATCAACAACATTATGGTTCCCGGTAATGATCGTCTTATTGATCCCATCTCCCATAAGCAATACGTTCTTTTTGTTGATTGGAACAACGATATATTCTTCGTAGACACCTTCTCTTGCGTATATGACAAAGTAACCATCCTCCGGTCTAGCGTTATTAGGTCCGGCTGCAATTGCGTCAGTGATGGTTGTGAAGTTATCGGATTTGTAAGGACCGACAATAACCGCTTGACTGACAAGGATGGAACCGCCGCTAGTCTCCCCAAGCTCACCCAACTTCCGGTCATGGGCATTTCGGCAATCTTTGTCCTTGTCGCATGTTTTACGTAAACCCTATATAAAAAATATAAAAAAGTACAACGAAGCATGTCAATATGCTCTTAATTATTACATAATTAGCTAATAATTTCATGTCTTGCTAAATAAGTGTTTATTATAGCCGCATCAAATGACGGTGAACATCCTATGATGATGGAATCCACGTGAACACAGTTGGATTCGAGTGTGGACCCAAATGATTTTTTTAAAAGTCAAAGATGAGCGACCCAATTGATCATTGTTCTACTTCCAATAAAATGTGGCCTAAAAATGAGCGTAGGCCATGTGACATTTACTATCTTATGCTTCTGGATCACACACACAACAAGAGCACGTCCATTTCATTCTGACTCGATCTAGAGACTTAAAGATATGTTCGAATATTTATATCAATCCCTACGTCCTAAACAAGTAAATCCAAACCGTGTATTAAAAACTTAATCAGTATCTGTCCTCCTAAACAATAGTTTTATTATTATAAAGCATGATTTAATATTTTGGTTATTCTTTCTAGAAGCAAATAATAATAATAAAAGTTTGATTACCTTAATCAAAGTCTCGAGCGGCTCGCGATAGGTTGCGTTACGACCACCGAGAATCTTCCCCTTAGAGGCTTTAAACCTCTTCAAGTTACGGTTAAGCGCGTTGCTCACAAGCCCCAACGACACACTGTAAAGGCGAGTGAGATTCCCCATCGGCGATCCAATCGCGGCGGCGAAACCACTCTTGGCCTCCACTAGTCCGTCAAGACACGTCTGCTGGTTCGTCACCACGCCACTCAGAAGACTGTTCACATGCTCCACGAGCGCCGCCGTCATCACATCCGCCATTTTGAGCTCCGCCGCGACTGTCTCGAGATAGCTCACACTCAGGTCAGCTAACTCGCCGCAGTCCGCCACCGCGCCGATTTCCTCCGCCGTCATTGAGCCGGGTTTGCTTCTCACGCGGAGTACGTACCCGTTGATGACTTTGGAGAGACGGCTGGCTTGTTTTAGGCATTGCTTAATCGTGAACTTACCGTAGCTGTAGGGGTCTGACGGCGAGGATTTGACGGCGGAGAGGATTGTACGGCAGAGCTTTGGGTATGGAGTTGACTTACAAGCGTCCGAAGTTGACTGTGTAGGAGGCAAAGAAGGTGGCTGTGAGGGAGGGAAAGAAGGTGGCTGAGATGGAGGCAAAGAAGGTGCGTGAGACGGAGCAAAAGAAGGTGGCTGTGACGGAGGCAAAGATGGTGGCTGTGACGGAAGCTCAGAAGGTGACGGTGAGGGAGACTGTGGTGAGATTAGCAAAGCACATGAGAGGAAAAGAACTGACAGGAACAGGAGAGAAGAAGAGAAGTGTAGTGTTTTCATTTTGTTTTATTCTTCTACGTTATGGTGTTTGTTTAGTGGATTGCTATAATGTGTGTATATATAGGGTGATACGAGGAGCTTGCGGTATTTACTGAATGCATGGGTCCGAGGGAAACTACATTATGTAATGCATGTTGGTCTAATAAATGATATTACATTATATATATAATTTCGTTTTGGTCAAATAAAGAGTTTCATGTGTTATGCTATCATTGCTATGTGTAAGATTTAATTGTTTTCGCAGCCGGTGGTCCACCGTCACGATAACCAACTTTAGGTTGACTCGATTAAGAAGAGATTTTTTTTCATGTGAGTTAACCGTAAAATTGGGTGTTTCTAGGGTTTAAACTTTTGTTTAGTCCAAATTGTTATGCCAGAGACTGTAAGTCGTCTGTAATAGAAAATGGCAATCAGGCATGTTTATGCACACCTCGAGGTTAATATGCAGTTAATACTATTTAGAAATTAACAAGGTGGGTTGACTTTTGTTAGAAAAGTTTTACTGTTTCATATGATTTTGATTTTGACCGAGAATATGTATGCATGTGATGTGTTGGGGAGCTTTTGGACAAGGAAACGCGTGAAGGCAAGACGGTGAAGACTATACGAAGTCGTCACTCCGTTGATTCCACAATTCACACACACACTTCCTCTTCATGACATATTGTATCAGTCCTGATGTCTAACAACCTATCATTGATGTTCGAAAGAAAAACTTCTAAATAATATACTATTTTATTTTCCAAATGTCAAACTTTTTTAAGAGTTATAAACTTATAATATGTAAGATGTTTTCATAGTTTTGGTAATCTTTAATTTTATCTAAAACTGTATAGTCATAATATTTTGTATTCTACTTTGTAACTAGTTAAATAATTTTAAAAAACCGAAAGCCTTTTTACAAAAAAAAAATTAAATTAAATTTATATTCAGATGATATTTTCAAATTTCAAATATTTTTCTTAATAGTTGCACATTGTCTTAAAACAATAATACGTTTTGGAGTAGGAGTACATGTTTTATCTACTAGACTTGGGAACATGACAAAGACAAATACGTACGACCGAATACCAAACTAATTTCTACTTGGTTTAAATTCGGCGAATACATTCCCTAATCAAATAAACCGAACCAAACCAGATTTAGAATAAGATCGTTGTTTGTTTCCTACGCTGCAAAGGTTAAAAAAAACATTCATACGTCGTCTTCTTCTATGCAAACGAAATTAGGGAACGCACATATTTATTATTTGCTAGGCTTCAAAGTCCAACAAAGGAAGTATCTTGGCCCATACAACATTCACGCGTCGTCGTCTTCTATGCTCAAGAAACTATCGGTTCACTGATAATCTACTACCCATGTACCGTCATGTTACATTACTCTTGCGTATCAAGTTACCTAAAGGCATGATTTATACTCATGATTAAATTAAAGTAATTTTATTCACCAAACTACTATCATTTATACACACGACGTACGCAACTAACATGTTAACCACAAGAGACTTATACGACATGAAGTTAATATACTCCTTGTCATCATCGTTTCTCTCTTCCTTTCACACAATGGAAGAAGAATCAGAAACTGTCATCCTTATCTCCGCAGTCTCCTTCACCAAATCGAACGAAGAAAACGAGTGCGGCGGGAGAACAACGGTAAGATCCTCCTCAGCCATCTCCATCAAGCTTACGTGCGGCGCAACCTTCTCTGGCTGTGCGAAGGAGTTCTCATCCATCACATTGGTAGATGTGAGTACTGTCTTATTCGATCCCGATATTTTCATCACGTTCGGATCCAATCCAGTAACCAACACCTTCACATTCACAGACGTAGCTCCAAAGTTCACAGCCTGCAAAATTAAAAAAAAAAAAAGAGAAGTTAAACACAGTTTTTTTTTTACAAAAGAATGTTTCGTTTACCTTTATGCGCACGTAATCTTGTCCATTGGTTTTGAATGAGATTGCAGATGCGACGAGAGAAGAAGAAGAGTTTCCTTTGAGTGTTGAAGCGAGAAGAGTTGACCCGCTTGACTCTGCGAAGAAGCGTTGGACCCAGTAGCTAGGTGTTCCGTATAGATGAGAGGAGTTGAAGACTATTGCATCAGGGTTCCACCTTCTGTCGTTTGTGTTCACAAAGGGTGGTGCGTAGCTTGCCATTTCCACAATGTCACTGCAACAACAAAGAAACCATTAAAGATGTTCTTCTAAATAAAAAGAAAAAAAACTCAGTTTAGATTCAAAACCTGTTCTTTTCAAGACCGATGAGAAATGCAGCTTCTGCCAGAGCGGCGAGAAGGCTTCCTTTACCAGCATCTTTTCCAGTCACAGCATATTCACTCACAAAAGCCTGCAAACATAGTCCCACCACTAAGACACTGAAAAGCTTCTATATGTCTTTGTTTTCAATAATGAGTGTTCTAAAAATCGGTTTAGACAACGATTTTTAAAAAAATCGGGCCTGAGAGTTAAAAAAAATCGGTCTAGGCGTATGCCAAATCAATAATTCCATTTAAAGCACATACTAGTGCCTAGCGATTTCTTGAACATTTGGAATAATCTATTACCATACCTTTGGACCCTTACGTGAAGTGCGGTCAAACTGATGATACATGGAAAACAAATTGCTAGCAGAAGTATAAATCTGTGGGAAAAAAAAAAGAACACTTTTATTTCAGACGGTACCACACACACACAGAAAAATTTAAAAGTTACCGTCAAGAAATGATTCGTTACTTACGTGGAAATCATAGTAATCAGCAGGATGGTCAAGCGGACGAGAAGATCCATCACAGTTAGAGATGATTTTGATATCTGGATAAGCCTTTTTGATAGCATCATAGAACACTATATAGTTTGCTGTACAGTTGCAAATCTCAGTTTAGTATATCAAAAGACGCTTAAGTCAAATTGTGAGCATAGATAGAGAAAATGCAAAAGAAACCTCTGTAGTAAGTCTTTCCACAATCCTCGTTCCCAATAGCAACATACTTCAATTCAAAAGGCTCTTTGCGTCCCATTGCAGCTCGAACCGATCCCCATGTTGAGTTAGCATCTCCCCTAGCAAACTCAATACCATCAAGTGCTTCCCGAACAAAGGGCATGATACTAGCAGTCTCAACTTCATCGTTGTGACTAATACCGTTGTTAAACACCCATATTGGGGCTGCTCCAATGTCTTCTGCCAACTAGAAGAATTGTTCAGTTTAACATTTGATTAGTAAAGCCAAAACTGCAAGTGTCATAGAGAATAAAAGAGAGAAGTCTCACTTGAAAGAACTCGAAGTGGCCAAGGCCATCATCGGTCCAATACTTCCAAACATCACCAAAATGTCCAGGTCTCTCTTCCCAAGGCCCAACGGTTTCTTTCCAGCGGAACGCATTGCTTAACCATTCACCCTCCACAAAACAACCACCTAAAAGTCCACAACGATCCAGAGTGAATGAATAAACAAAAAATTATGTACTGTCTACTAGTCTTTATATATTTACCAGGGAAACGGATGAAACGGGGTTTTATAGCAGCCATCATCTGGTAAAGATCGTTTCTAAAGCCATGTCCCTGCAAACCAAAATCCAAAAGAGATTGAGGAACATTTTGTATTCTTTTTTTCTCTACTAACAAAATCTCATTAGAAAGAAACCTTGTAAGTATCCACCGGCGTGGCAGAGACTTGATCAATCCATATAGAACCTTTCTTGGTTGTTGTTAACTCAAGTCTTGCACCATGATCTGTCCCTTTCGCCTCCAGAAGAACCTCCTTCTTGGTCCATTTCGAAACATCAGAAGCAGACGCTCTAACATTGAAACAAATAAATAATGAAACAACAATAACAGAAACGTATTCAGACTTAATCTGAAAGTGCTACTCACATGATTTTTTCAGAAGCAAGAGTCAGCGATCCATTGGAGCTAGTCAAGGACACAGACAGATCGATATCACTAGTGGAACGCACATAAAGAGCCACCTTATACTTCTTTCCTTCTTCAATATTCTAAAGCCAAAATGGAACAAAAAAAAAGTGAACAATTTAGCTCAAAACTATTGACACAATGGAGAGACTAGACTCACCATGCCCCAGTAACCAGGGTTATAAACTCCAACACCTCCTGATGGACAACCATTGCTATCACAGAGCACATCCATTCTCAAAGCGATTTTATTACGTTCAAAGCAGGATGAACGGTCTGTTGCTACATATATAGATGAATGATCACCAACAATGGACCAAGGCCATATATTAGATGGTGTGTTCTGTCCACCAGCTTCAAACCCTGTACAGTGTACACCAAATCTTTTTGCTTAGGTTTTCGGTTTAGTTTGGTAATCGGTTATTTCGGTTTTCTTCTTTAAACAAATATTATACCCAAACCATACCAAAAACCTGAACCGAACTAACCAAATTTATTCAAAAATTTGATAGTATTAAACCAAAATCTAAACGAAATAAAACAACTTCGGTAGGATTTTCAAAAACCAAACTAACCGAATACCGAACCAAACTCTATTTCCAAGTTAATTCAGTAAGATTTATGTTGAACCAAACTAACTGTAAACCTGAACTATCCGAACCGCATGCCTAACTGAAGCTTAACAAAATGATTGGTTTCCATGGCATTTCACGATTCTAACCTCTGTTGCTAACAAGCTCGGCCCATAATCCACCAGCACCAGCATGGTTTATCTCCTGCATAATTATTTGAAGAACCATAGAACATTAAGAAAAACTCAAGTCTAAACCATATTGTTATAGCAGAGAACTGTTGAAGGCATTAGTAAAGTTTAGCAAACCTCGAAGAAAATTCCGAAAAGAGTTTCGGGGATGAGTCTTCCATTAGAAGCGTTTACTTGCAAAGTCACTGCTGGTTTTGTATCTTCTTGAGCGACGACAACACGAAGGCTTTGATAGACAAAGCAAGAGCCGAGGAGAAAAGAAAGTATGCAAACACTTCTGAGGAACTTCCATGACTCCGTATCCATATTCACCACATGCAAATCAATCTAGTGTATCCTGTAAGAGAACATTTATAGAAAGGTTGAATCTTACTCTGCTCAAGCCATGAATGGATTCAACATAAGCTAATCGCAAAAACAAAGATTTAAGTTTTTATATTAAAATATTTTATTAGAGTCAGCTCAAAGACTTAAGCTTTACAGAAACTGAATCAAAAATTGGCTTCTTTAGAGACAAAAAAAAAAGAAACTCAATTTGCTCCAATTTCAGATCTTAATTAGTCATAAAGTTAGAGCCTTTATCCGGTTTGATAAGCAGCAGTAACTAATTAGAACCATATTACAAAAACAGAGAATTAACAAGAGATGGAAACAGAACCTGGAAATCAAGAAAGACAAGGGGTTGGTCGAGACAAGAAGAGATGAGTGAAGGAACAGACAGAAGAGGAGTGGAAGTATAAGAATGTCTGGTCGAGAGATATTGCTTAAGAGTAAGAGAAGCACAAAAAAAAATCTAAGGAAAACTTGCTTTCACGTTTGATGGAGATTGCTTGTTTTCGTGGAAGAAGGTAGGTGGATGTTCGGTTAGAACTTATAGCGACGACTACTCAAACCCCTCCACCTCCTCGCTCTCATCGCTTTCTCTTTTCTTATGGATAAAGTTTGTATTTTTTTTTTCATATTTTTGGATAATGATTAGATATCTTGTTAAACTGTCCCCCTAGATCAATGGCTTTCAGTGGGGATGATATGTTTCTGTAGTAAAGGTTCATATAAATAAATTCATGTCAACTAACAAAAAAGAAAAGTTACTTTTTTATTTTTTCCCCACACGTATTAAAGATGATATAACTTTGTAGTTTGTAAGTTTTATAATTTGAAAGTACTTTGTCTACACTTGGAATATATAAAAAAAAATGCAAATGTAACTCAAAAACTTTTTCCAAGTCTTTGCAGGCTCCACAAAGCACATGTACTAAAATGCTTGGTTCAGATGTTGGAAAGTGGGTCTCATTGCTTGTGTTCAGTTTCATTTAATTGTAAGTTGCATGTTGTAGCGCCACAACACACGGCTCATAGTGTTTAAGCTGTATCTTTGTTGTTCATATTACTCAGAATGTTTGTTGAACCCTTCTATGCTTTTTCTTCATAATGCTCTTATACTAAAAGTTCTTATTATCAATTACAGTAAAAAAATTGTAAACTAATAATCGATATTATTAATACACTATAAATTAATAATTTTTTCAGTACGAGTCGATTCAATATAACACAATCAATAAAACAGTAACATAATTATTTTTTAGAATTTTTTATAGATTTATAATTCCATCAAAATTATAAATCAATAATTTACATGTAAATATATTTTTATATATGTAAAAAAAATATTATATATTTCATATTCACAATGAAACTATCTCTATATTTTCTTAATAAAACTTCACTTTCATCATATTTATTAAAACTATTTCTAAAATCACATTTAAATTCTAGGAGACATAATTTTTATATATCAAATAACATAATTAAAATAATGAAAACTGTATTTTAAAAAATTTAATTAATGTATATACGGTAAAATACACCATTTTCATATTTATAGAAAATGTATATTCTAAAATAAAATATTCTAAAAAAAAGAAACTCTTGTAAAATCAATAACTCTATTAATTAATAAAATATCAGAATCTCAACAATACTAATTTATAGAGTTTTTACGGTTTGTAACTTTTTACATGTCACTCAAACAAATTTACAAAAAATTAGTATATTAGTTTTTTTATCGCTGCATTATCTCAGTTCTTGCCTTTTTCTCAGATAGTAATGGGGATGTAAATTAATGATGAACCAGCAAAAAGATAATAATAACATCAAGTAGAAGGGTAACAACTTAAACAAATGATATTCTTCTTGTTCACTGGAATTTAAAATTTCAATGAAAGCATCAAAACCTATGATGAATTTATGTATAATGAAGAGATTAGAAAATAGATAAAGAAGATTAACAAAATAAAAATTTAAACAAAGTTAGATTCACAGGAGTTAAAGTCTAAAATTAAGATAAATTAGAAAAACCAAAGCTTAGGTAGTCTAGTGTATCACACTAATAGATGTATATTGTCCTGTGTTGAAGAAACCGTTTCACCTCACCAATGATAGACTTTAGGTATCTATATCTCTGTAAATCCAAAATCTCTTATTGTATACAAAAGGAATACATTTATGTATAATCAAGAGATCAGAAGATAAAGACAAACAAGATTAACAAAATAAATCTAGTAAGATTCACTAGAGATAAGGTTTGAAATCAAGATAAACTTTGAGAAAACAAAACTTAGGCAATATAGTGTACCACACCAGTGGATGTATCTCTTCATGTGCACAAAACATTCACAAAGTTTTCTTCCTCTTTTTTTCTTCCACTTCCTCCATTGAGCACAAACACCAATGCATTGTCCCAAAAAAATGTCCACTCAATTTACTATAATATAGAAAAAGAGAAAGATATTTGCAAATATATCTCTATCTCAATCTCAAACTTGAGTCCATTCTTCAAATCCCTCTTCTAACCCTCTCCCCTCATCCAGTCGGTTCGTTACTAACTCTAAAATGCATCAAAACAAGAAATCTCAAATAGCAATTGAGATATAAATTAAGGATGAACTAGCAAGAATTTCAGATTCGTCATAATCTTTATAACGACTCATAATAAGAATAATATCAAGTTGGCTTTGGCTTAAACCAATCATATATATTCATCGTATTTTCTTGACAACTTTGTTAATGTGAATCACTTTAGAGAGAATAATACTTTTATTTGTTTAAAATTCCTCCATGGCTTACATGATTTACTTTTGGCTTTTCTCAGTAGATCCATTGGTCTGATTCTGCTTTATTGATGAGTACACTCATTGTCTTTTTCAAAAACATAGACAAAAAAGTACCGAGAAAACATGTTATTTCTCTTAAAAACTCTTTTCCGTAGATGAACGTGTTAAGTATTAGTATGTATTCATATATAAGCAGCTTGTTTAGGGTACCATTTAGAAACCCTAGAAGAATCTACTATTGAGTCGCCTCAAAAAGAAATATATAGATGAATGTATATTCATATATTAATATTCGATAAATTAATAATTTTTAAAAATTAATAAATTTCGCCGGTTCTAACTTGAGCCAGTGAAAAATATGATACAAATCGATAAAATAATAAGATAATAATTTTTAATTTTTAAAACTCCCATGTAAATGTAAAGTCCCATTAAAATCAAAAATTAATAATCTATCAATATATATTTTTATATAATTACAAACTAAAAATTATCTTGTTGGTTTTATATTTACAATGAAAATGCATCTGTTTTTCTTAATATTTCAATATATTTTGATAATATTTAATAAAATTATATCGAAAATCACATAACAATTTTATGAAACATAAAAATATACACCAAATATGATAATAAAACAATATGAATGTCAAATTTCTAAAATTTAATAATATATATGGTAAAATCAAATATTTTCTTATTTTATAAAAAAATATTAAAAAAACTTTTGTAAATTAATATTTTTATAGTTTTAATAAAATTTTAAAGTTCCGACATTATTAATTTATAGATGTTCTACTATACTTTGAAATACAAAGAAAATAGAGAAACAGGGCTACCTTATGTAAGAAAACTCCGATACTAAATGATGAATGGCCCTAGAACGATAGGACGGTTTAGTTTCACATTTGTCAAGATATGTATCTTCTAGACCTACTTTAAAGTCTGATTATGAATTGTATCCTATGAAATCTAGGCCAATTAATACTCTTTAAAAAAATCCTATTAGGATAAAGATTTTGTTATTTGATAAGGTAGAATAGGATAAATTCCAATTAATTATTATGATAATGTTAATCTTACATTTGTTTAATATAAATAGCATGTATGATTAACTTTTAACGACAACACGACGTTTTCTCTATTTTTTCTTCATCGTCAAGTTTAGCTAGGTTTGCTCGTGGGTAGAGATCTTAAACATGCTTGAAGAAGACGCTGCAACTTGTCTAGAAATTAATGAAAATATTTGCGAAGACATGATTAGTGCTTTACCCGATGCTTTACTTGTGCAAATATTGTCGCTTCTTCCTTCTAAAGACGCAGTTGCTACCTCGATTTTGTCAAAACCATGGCGTTATGTCTGGATGTTGTTGCCTAAACTCGTTTACAGTGATACATACAAGAGAAAAAGCTTTAAACTCGGTTCAAGATTCAATTTAGAATGTTCAGCAAAGCCTATAAGTTTGCCTAAGAGACTTTACACTTGCAATACGCTCAAGGAATTGACTCTCGCAAGTAAGATTCTTGTAGATGTTCCTTTTCAAGCTTTCCTCCCGTCGCTTATAAAGCTGGAGCTTCTCAAAGTGGTGTATAAGGACGAGGATTCGCTTTTTAGGCTTTTGTCAAGTTGTCATGTTCTCCAAACTCTGATTGTGGACCGAAATATGGATGACAATGTGATAAAGTTTAGTGTGAAAGTGCCTTCTTTGAAAACCTTAGTTTATATCGATCTTTTTGGCGGTGGTGGGTCTTTGATTTATAGATACCCCACGGTTGAAGTATTTTCAAATCAATGATTGTTCTAGAGACGATTGCTTGATTGAGTGTATGAATCCTAGCCTTGCCATGGCCAGTGTACTCGTTACTTCTCACCCCAATGAACTTTTCTTGAGATCTCTTTCCTCTGTCTTGTTTCTCAACATGACTTTGTTCAATGTAACGGTAAGTTCCCTCTCTCGTTTTGTGGTCATATTGATGCATCTACTTATATATGTTGATTCTTTGAAATTGTTTTCAGGATGTATTCTGTAGTGCCATCAACTTCTCTCAACTGATAGAGTGTAAGCTAAGTCCATGTGGCTCAGACTATTGGGTAGAATCAGTTATGCTGCTGCTTCACAACTCTCCTACACTTAAAGTTCTTATGATCAGTTCTGTAAGTACCTTACTCACTCTCTCAAGCAAGTTTCGTTACTAAATTAAATGTGTTTATAATATATATATACATACTTCTTGCTGCTTTTCAGGATGATATAGATGACTGCCGAGATCTCCCTCCTCAACGTTCTGTTCCAGGATGCTTGTTGTCTCCTCTCGAGATTTTTGAATGGAAAGAATTTGGAGGGGCAAGACAAGAGATGCTTCTCTTGACTTATATCCTTGAAAACTCCAAGTATTTGAAGACAGCAGGAATCTCCATGTTATCTTACTACCTTGATGATGAGAAAGAGATGATAATGGAGGAGTTAAAATCATTATCAAGGGTTTCAGTATCTTCTCAGCTTTTGTTTTCTGTTATATTTAAATGGAGATCACTAGCAGAACATAATGTTGTTTTTTGACCTGTTTTAGTTACAGTTACATTCCATTACTTTGATGGACTGTATTCAACTCAGAAACCAGACAAGCCATGTTAAAAAAGAAACTACATACTTGCATACTCTATAGTAATGATCAGGAAGTTTTGAAAACATTAACCCAAGGACACTAAACACTAACCCAATCTCTTGCCATCTCGCAAACTCCTTCCTTATTTTTCATGTTCAGATTTTCTTTTATAATATATGCCAATAGTATCACAAAACAATGGACTCCAAAATCTCAAGCCATCTGGTACCCTTTTTTTTATTTCTCACAACTACCACTGACGATAAGGAGTAGCAGAAGGGTGTAGCTAGGGTTATGACCTGATCGGGTTTCATTTATTGATCTGTTCTAGAGAAAAAGATCTTTAAAGATGTCAGTAGAAGCCGGAACAATAAGTAACTTCCTTAAACAAGTGAGGGTTTTTCATTAAAGTACAAATGTGTTTGGTTTTTTACTTCTTCCTCTTTGGTTCTCAGGACTGTACAGCTTACTATCCACCTCTGTGCCGGAATGCTTGTTGTCCCATCTCGAAATCTATGAGTGCAAGGCATATTGGAGGAAGAAGGCTTACATTCTCACAAACGCAAGTTTAAAGACGATGGGAATCACGATCATCCCGCCATATGAGGACTTAGAATCTTTGTATAGGGTTTCAGCATCATCTCAGCTTATGTTCTCTACTCAATCACGATGGAGATTTGATAGGAGAATGAGCAAGAAGAAGGAGAAACTAGTTTCGTTCTGGTTTCCTTCTATTGATTCATCGTATTTTATATGCCAACTACCATCTCCTAGATCTTGATTAATTTAGAAGTCAAAGGCAACAACATATTCTAATATTATTTGCCTACTTCTCTGGAACTGTGTGTATGATCAGTTTGCTTCCGGTTTTCAAAACAGACACAAATCGAGCTTCTTCTTTGGACACAACACGCAAATATACCATATACAAATAAATGAGTTTCACCAAGACACCACATGTTTTCACAAGAAAACTTAGCTAAAAGACTGGAATCTTCTAATGTGATCTTGAATTTGAACTTAAGCTAATTTGAAGCTTGAAGAGGGAGAGGGAGAGAGACCGTGCATCAGGATAAGATTATGATTCCATCATAGACCCCTAGTTACTACATGTAACTTAAATTAAGTTAAAACAAATGTTTACATTCATAACTATATAAAGACTAGAGTGACGTTTTGATGTAAGTTTCATCTTATTATATTCACATGACCAAATTCACATCATCTAATGGTTTGTATTTGCTTGCAAGTGAATGCAATTTAATTGCCTTGGAGTTTCTCAATCAACATAATTAATTTTTTGACAGCGACATGCTAACAGTATTAGTTTAGTTAATCATTAACTTATATATAATAATATAAACAATTTGCACGTTTTCTATTTGCTAAGTCTATTTCATCATCTTGCTCACAAACATAATTATTTTTTCATCATCTCATTTTACAGATACGTTAAAATTTTGTAGTTTATTCATAAACTTTCCATGTTTGAGATTTTAAATCCAATTATCTTAAACTTCATAAGTTTTTGATAAATTCAAAATGAAAAATAATTTCTAGATGTTAAATAAGGAATAGAATCAACAAGATGTTTGGACGCCACGCGCTGAGGTAAGCGTCGGTTCGAGTTTTGTAACATGATTGGGAATCTCCAGAAAACCATGTAATAAAAGGACAAAAATAATTGTAGATTTGGTAAGTACATCTCTATCATCATATAAAAAAAAAACTTCAAGATGAAAAGCTGAGAAAGAAAAAAGAAGATCCACCTCGAACTTCTCTCCATCTCTCTCAATCATCATCATCTCCTTGTCAGATTCCCACTCTCTTTCCTTCCTCTTCTTCGAGTGAACAAAAAAAAGTCTACACCTTTACTCATTTTCTCCATTTGTAACTTTCCGGGAAAAAAAAGTTTTGTCCTTTTTTTTCTCTCAAGATCCAATTTTGATTATCTCATCCAGATGGTCGAAAAAGTCTGAAGCTTTACTCTGTGATTTTCTCAATTTGTAATTTTCCGGGAAAAAAGTTTTGTCCTTTCTCGCTCTGTAAATTTTCCGGGAAAAATTCGCCGGAGAAAATGAGAGAAGACGAAACAGACTGGTTCACAAGATGGGAAGAAGAGCTCCCATCACCAGAGGATCTAATACCCTTATCCCAATCCCTCATCTCTCCCGATCTCGCCCTCGCCTTCGACATCAGACTCCCCGGAAACTCCGGCCAACCTCACCACCACCACCACCACCGCCAATCCACTCCCCCGCCGCAGCAGCTTCCGTCATCGCAAGCCAACTCCTCCGCCGAATTCGCGACGGACTCGGCGGATCTAGGCTCCGGAGCCACCGCCGCCGGCGACGAGCCGGCGAGGACCCTGAAAAGGCCACGTCTCGTGTGGACCCCGCAGCTGCACAAACGCTTCGTCGACGCGGTGGCGCATCTCGGGATCAAGAACGCCGTCCCCAAGACGATTATGCAGCTCATGAGCGTCGACGGGCTGACCAGGGAGAACGTCGCGAGCCACCTGCAGAAGTACAGGCTTTACCTCAAGAGGATGCAGGGGCTGTCTTCCGGAGGAGGAGGAGGCGGGTCGGATCCGGCGACGGATCGGCTCTTCGCTAGCTCTCCCGTGCCGGCTCATTTCTTGCACCCGAACCGTGTTCCGAGTTCGGAGCATTACATGCCGTCTTTCGTCCCGATCGCGACGCTTCAACAGCAGCAGCAGATGGCTGCGGTGGCAGCAGCGGCCGCGGCTAATGCTCACCTGCAACCGCCTCAGTTTCACCACCGTCAGATCGCGGCCGCGCATTACGGCTCTCCGACGACGAACGGGCAGTTCGGTAATGGGAAGTTCGATCAGTCGTTCTTGGCGAGGCAAACGCAGCAGCAGCAGCAGCAGACCCTTCAGAGAATGTCTACACCGTCGTTGCATAGTCCGGTTGGTACTTACGTTGAGGATTTGGAATCTGCAAATGCCAATGGAGGAAGAACAGTCTTGACTTTGTTCCCTACTCGAGACGATTAAAACACTTCTGATCAATGTAAGCCAAAGTACTAGCTTGTTGATCACACTTTTGGGGCAAATCCAATTTGTGAGTCCTTTCTATGTTCAAAGTGTAGTCTTTCAAGAACATTGATACAAGTTTTTATGCAGTCTTTATCAGTTAACATTGTTGCAACCTTGAGTGTATTCTTGTAAAGATGAGTTCTTGTACATTTTTATGGATACACTCAAGGTTGGGAAAAGATATCTATCTTAGTTTGGAAAAAGTACAATCAAAATGTTCTCTGTCTCTCATTTTATAATGCAGCATACTAAAACTATTCATACCCTTTGCCTCATCTGTAAGTTTTAGATTACAAGAATCAAGAATCTTGTGATATAACCTGAATATAGTAAATTAGTTACTGATAGTGTTAATTGGATTTGTGTGATAGACCAATAAAAATGAGCCATGGATGCAATAGTACAATGTACAAATGGCATGAAGCAACCGATCAGCAAAAAGAGACAATGGGAGGCAGAATCAGAATCCAGGATCTGATGCTCTCACTTCCTCCTTAATCATACCCCAAACTTATCGACTACACTACCAATCATAAAAGTTTAATAAATGCATATATGTCTTTGGAATCATTAAAGGGACCAAAACCAATAGAAATATTTTTATAGTTATATATTTTTGTTGCTTCTATAATGAAGGTTCGATTATTTAGGAGGGGAATGATTTTAAAGCAGTGGTGGTGGGATCATAGCTGGCATGTCCTGATCTTGTCTCACCAAGTCAGGCCCCATCCTTTGGGAATGATGTAAATATTATTGTTTTTTCTCCATAAAACTTGTTGGACTCGTTATAACCGCTTAACTCAAATTTATTCACATAATAAAGAGTGTGTGTTTCTTTCATTATATATCCCATTTTTTGTGACTAGAGATTATTTTTGACTAAATTATCTAAAAACTTTTATCGACTGTTTTTTTCTTCCATAAGTCTAAAAATCCAATAGTAATCTTCAAATCCTTAATCCACAACAATTGTTGATTTAAAATCCAGGTCTAATCCAAGCTTAAACTAAAATCCGTTACTGATGATCCAAAGACGGATAGTGTGATATGAGACCATAGGTCAAAAGAGTACGAGTGATTGATTATTCGTTTGGGAACTTTGTGAAACTAGACAAGACGTTGTAGCCCAATGGTTAGGACGGGTCCCCGCCTGCATCCAGGTAGGGGGTTCGATCCACGCCGGAGGGAACTACCTTGCAACGCTCTTGTCACCCACACGGATATGGGCCATGCTTTCGGCCCATTTGAAAAACTGGGAGGGGCGTCTATCCGTGGGCATTCCTTCCCCTTGGGGATTAGTCTGGGCCTTCTGGGCCTGGGATAGCCCCAGGTTAAACAAAAAAAAAAAAAAAACTTTGTGAAACTAAGTTGTCTTCGTTCTTAGAAAAGGACCTCCCAAGTCTTCGCCACCTCACATTCATATGTAAGCAAAACAAACAAAAACAATAAAACGTGCACACTGACGACCACATGAGAACCTTTTATACAAAAAGTCTCATTCAAGAACCAGTTGGTTAACTTCACAAGAGGAAACCCCCATCATTAAAGGTGGGTTTAAGAGGTCTAGAGTTCATTCATAATTCGATAATGATGCAATTAAAGTAACATAAATAAAGAGAGTAGATGTTTTGTTATATAAGAAAGAAGCAGCCAATTGTTTGGAACAGAACAGAGAGCTCCTAAAGGCTAACATCTATACAATCTGTTTCTTTTTTCTTCATACAGACATTGATGTACTCAGAACACTACTTAGTCATCAGGGATTGCTTGCAGAGGGATGCCTGCAGAGTAAAAGAAGAGTAAGCAACGGAGATGAGTCATAATCAAAATGGCAAAAACAACAACAGCAGCCTAGTGTGAGCTACCTGAAAAGATGTGCGTCTGGACCGTGCAACGACTGCGCATAGTTCATAACTGGTGAGCTAGGTCACGGTGTATAACCCACCGGGCTATTAATAAAGGGACTCATAGCCGGATGCCCGTAGTGTAGATTAGCTTGATGACCTCTTGGCATCTGCAAGAAACCCCCATCGTGAAACTGGGAACTCGAAGTGAAGCTGGGAAGGGTTTTGGAAGAACTTTTGAATGTCCAGCTCCATCCGCAAAACTATAAACACACACATAAAGCAAAAAAAAGAAGTCAACTTTACTATCAACCCATCAACCATGATCTAAAGTTAGAAACTTTCCAGATATAGAAAGTAAACAATTTTGAAAATAAAACAAAGTTTTGATGATTCAAGCTTAACGAGTAACAGATTCTGATTTAGGAATGAGTTCATAGTCGTGGATCTAGAAAACCCTAATTCTCAAATTCCTACCCTAATTCAAACAAACCCTAGAAAGGTGATGATTGGGCGAGATCAGATGGATACAAGCGTTGGAGAAAGTGAAATTGAATGGTGGGGGGTTTGGGGAGAGAAGTGACTAACTGGTGAGACGGTGACGAGGATTCTGGAGAGCTTCGAATAGAAAAGGATCCAACGTAGCTTCCTTCTCTGTCACAGAGGCGGCGGCCATAGATTAGAAGAGAAAGACGTATCAGAGGATAGAAAAGGAGATTGTTTCTGATGATGAGCATTCTGAGAGAGAGAGAGAGGATGGTGAGGAAGAAGGAAGATGAAAAGACCTTCTTTACCTTTATTGTTCTCTCTATCGCAATCAAGTGGGAATAATACTATTTTTTTTTTAAAAGATGCTGCTTCGTTTATATTTTTGTGTGCGCGCGCGCGGAGTTTGTGGACTATATAGTGTGTGTGTTTTTAATGTTACCATAGTAGTGGGGTTTGTAGAGATTAATTTGGTGGAATCGTATGATATACTAATAACAGTTTAACCCCATTCCAGCTAACAAAAAAAAAATTCTTGCATAAATCAGTTCTTTTAGGAAAAAAATACAAAATTTATAATAGAGGCCAATTTTAAAAAATTTGCTTGTGGTCTTTTTTTGTCAGGACCAATACTGGTTATGAAGACATTTGTCTAACTATATAAAATATTTTTTAAAGGTGATTGTTAATTGATTCAGTAAACTAACTTTCAAAAGCTGTAACATCGTTAGGCAAATATTAAGTTTAGGGCCTTTTACTCTAATTCTGATTGTGTTGTCTTCCTCAGGTCTGTTTCAAAAAGAGTTAGAACCCAAGGCAAATGTAAAAAGTGTAGGTCTTTTAAGCAAAGAAATGTAGAAAATAAAAAGCTTTGGGCCCTTTATAACTAAGTTATAAAAATTGATAATGGACCCTTTACTTGGGCCTCTCTTGCCTCTACCCCTTTGATGATGGGATTGAAAAATGTAACCTCTTGTTGAATTTTCACTTCCTTACATAGATGATGATACTGTCTGGTCAATATTAAAACGCAGTTTCCATTTAAGTAAAGATAGCACCAAACGGCTTGCGCGTTAGCAAAATGTTCATTACATCATACACGGCCTCTTCTGATTGGATACAAGAAAAAACATCTACCAGTGGTTACAACTTGGAACAGGAAGCTTTAAACCCTTTTTGCTGAATAACGTAAATAGTAACACTTAACTCATCATCTCTCTCTCTCGCTCTTTCTCTCAAACAATGAGGATATCACCGTTATTAGTCATTGCTTTGGTTTGCCTCGCAGGCGGTGGCTCTCTCTTACGGGTGGTGGAGGCTATATGGTTAACGATTCCATGGGCCGGCGACAAATGCATCTACGAAGATATCCAAGCCAACGTGGTCGTCATCGGCGACTTCCTTTGCATTGATCGAGATACCGAGGTGGGACTTGGTCCTACAGTTAATATTCGGGTATGTATATTATACATATACCAAAATCATATATTAATAACCATAAATACTTCTTCAGTAATAAAATACTATATATACTTCATTGTTCTTCGTATTTTATTATATTTTATTTTCCATAAAATGTTAACTTAGCAAAACACTGGAGATATATAGTGATGATGTCTATAACTTCTAGTATTGGTAGCATAAGAGGACTCGGTTATATATTAATTAATCCATGCATGTGTGATGGTTATAGGTAACATCAGCTTACGGGAAAGAAGTGTACAAGAGAACAAACGTGACGCAAGGTCGGTTTGCGTTTACAACGAGCGAGAGCGGAACATACTTAGCTTGTTTATCCATGTATCACGATCAGACACATTACGCAGTCGATAATAGCACTGCTATCGTCAGTCTTGACTGGAAGATGGGTATCCGAACCAAAGACTGGGATGATGTTGCTAAAAAAGAAAAGATCGAGGCAAGTTTTAAATAATTTATTCTAAGTTGTTGCTTATTCCCGCAAAAACATGTGGATGAATATATATTGCTTGCAGGGTGTGGAGCTTGAACTTCGAAAATCATCAGAACGTATAGGTGAAATTAAGGCAAACATTTTCTATCTAAGATTCAGGTTACTTTACTCACCTAAGTTTCCTTTGTAGTTTGAATCTAAAAACTCTTAGCTTCCTTTATATCTTTCTTTTTATGAATATTTTTTTTTTCTTGATATAAGGTTTTTGTTTTGTGCATGTTGCTAAATTAATTATGAAAATTGCAGGGAAGCATCTATGAGGGAGATAAACGAGAAGACTAACAAGAGAGTTGCGCAGCTTAGCTTTATGTCTTTAGGGATCTCCGTTATCGTTTCACTTTTACAAGTTTGGCATCTCAAACGCTTCTTCCTCAAGAAGAAACTTATCTAAGTTGATATATTATTTTAGAAAAATTGCAATCTTGTGCCTTTCTTCATACCAAGTCAATAAAGAAACACATGTTTAATTTTCTTTTAAGCATTTATCACTCAGAGAACCTTCAGATAACCAACTATTAGGAAAGAAGCATACATCACATATCTATATATTTCAAAAAAATTACATAAGACGAGATCAATAATCACATGTATACATCATGTCCATCAGATTAATCTATCACAGTGTAGACTTGCAAAGTTAGGCTATTTGACTGGTGGACACGTCAAGAATGCCAGTGACTTTAATAAGATTTGCGTTAATATGTTGTATTATCAGCAGCATTACTTGGTATTAAGATTTCATCGTCTTTAGCTTTTGATAATGATCGATAACTAATTGGATTGGTCATGTTGCTGACGTGGGAGACTTTGGATTTACTAGTGACCACCGCCTGTGTGTGACAAAGTGATTCATGTGGCTCGCCTGATTAGTTCGGTTGCCGAAAGTTGAGATGCCATGTGAATTATGTGGGTGGATGGATTGTTTGGTGTTTGTATGTCATTCAAAAGCATGCCATCTCACGGAGAAATCTTAGTACTAAAAATAAAAAAAGAGAAGCCTCTTGGCAGGAGTGGACAGTTTTGATCGGGGACTTTTAGATTTCACGTGTCAAACGAGTAATATTTGGTTTCTTTTAATACTAAACCTACTTGCTAGATTATATTTATGTTTATATATATAATTTTTCTTTCCGCTTCATTTGTATATTTCCAAAATAAAAGCATAATTATCTATACAACTAACCATATTTCAATCAATAAAAAATAAATTGATAAATCTTATTAACAAATTTTACATTAAAATTATAAAAGGAAATTCATTTTGAAACGAAAATCTTAATGTATAATGACAACTAAACTGAAACAGAGTATTTTTGAATTTCATCCATGTAACACAATAGATAATGTATGGATTTATATATTTGATAGCTATACTAAAAATAATAAAAATTTAATATACTTATAGATTACTATCTCAATGACATCGACCATGTCATGAATTTCCCTCTCGAAGCTACAATCTAGTCCTTCAATTTCGGTTTTTTTGCAACCGAACAGTCGATTTTCGGTTAACTAAAATTTTGAAAGCTAATTTTGAAATTAACCGAATTAAATTTTGGTTCGGTTTGGTTTTTGTTTTTTTTTGTTTTTTTCACTTTTATTTCTGAAAACAACCAATTTTTGTGTTTTTGGTTAATTTCGGTATAGTTTTCTAAAAATATTCTGATAATTATGGTCAAAATCTGTTATTTCGGTTAAATTCGATTATTTTTTGTTATTTTCAGTTATTTTTCGAATATATTCGGTTATTTCGGTTTTTAAAAAAAAAAAATTGAAAATCGAAAACCAAACCGAATTGAATCAAAAACCAAATTATTAAAAATCTTATCAAACTAAGCCGAATAAAAAACAGTAAAACCAAAAATTCTGGTTGGGTTCAGACAAAATTCCCAGGGCTACTACAAACCCATAAGACAAAACCAAACGCGTGTGTTTTGTAAAACAATGGCGAGAACTACGTGCTCTGAATTTAATATACACGAGCATCCAGAGCGTGAGAATAAAAATATTCTTTACCCCGTTTGTTAAGTAAAATTGGTCAACGTCATCTTCTCCTTCCCAATAAAAACGTGTGGAATAATCCAGAAGAGATAGAAGCCCATAAGAAACCAAAAAAAAAAGGAAAATTCAACCACCGGTGATGACGGAGTCCTCCACATTCTCCATCGCTAACCTACCGGAGATACCTGATCTCAACCCTAACATGCTATCCGATCTCGAGATGACCTCATTCCCGCCGCTAGATCCTTTCTCCCTCTCTGCCTCCGATCCAATTTCCGATCTAAGCGTCTTCCTCGACGGCCAGAACGGAGACTTTGCCGATTTCGATTTCTCATTGGACGATTTCGACTTCGACCTCGACGCGGAAGTCCCGGTGGTGATCTCGGAAGCGATTGCGAACAACGATTCATCGGAGGCGAAGAACGAAGGCTCGGAAGAGCGATCCGACTCCGTTCATTCTCAGGTCTCGTCGCAAGGCTCGAAGACTTCCGCGTCAGGCGGCGGCTGCTGCGAGGCGTTATCCTCTCCTGAGAAGTCTTCAGTCAGCAAGAGGAAGAAGGGAGACTCGGGAGGAGAATACAGGAGCTCTAAGCATCAAAAATCCGATGCCTCGCCTATGGAGGAGGAGGAGGATGAAAAGAAGAAGGTGAGGCTGATTAGGAACCGCGAGAGCGCTCAGCTTTCGAGGCTGAGGAAGAAGCAATACGTTGAGGAGCTTCAAGGGAAAGTCAAGAGTATGAACTCAACAATTGCTGAGTTGAATACTAAGATATCTTATGTTATGGCTGAGAATGCTGCGTTAAGGCAGCAGATGGCTGCTACTGCTTCTGCTGGTGCTGGTGCTCATCCTCCTCCTATGAATCCTTACATGGCTCCGTTACCTTATCAGTGGATGCCGTATCCTCCTCCGCCGTATCCTTATGGATCACAGACTCCTTTCGTTCCCATTCCTAAACTGCCTCTCCCGCGTTGTAAGCCGAATAAGGGAGAGAGCAAAAGCAAGCTCAAGAAGGTTGCTAGCATTAGTTTTATTGGGGTTGTGTTCTTTATGTTCTTGTTTGGTACGTTGGTTCCGTCTATGAATGTAAACAATGGAGGAAGAGATAGTGGTTTGTCTATGTATGAGGGTCGTAGGTATTATGATGAAGGTAGAGGGAAGGTTCTTATGGTTGGTGATGGGTCTGATGTTAGAAGAGGTAGGGGTCTTGGTGAGAGAGATAGTTGTGGGGGAGTAGAAGGACGACTGAGCAATTCCAGTGAGCCTCTCTTTGCTTCTCTCTACGTTCCAAGGAACGATGGGCTTGTGAAGATCGACGGGAACTTGATCATTCATTCTGTTCTGGCTAGCGAGAAAGCTAAGAAGAATATCTCCGAGACGATAAAAAGGGAAGAACCTGATTTGACTGTTCCTGGTACTCTGTCTTCTGCATTAGCTGTCCCTGATGTTAGAGGAAACGGGGCGATGCTTCCGCATTCTTCCAAGGCTCTCTCTTCTGGTTCGCCTGATAGGAAAAGACTTCACCAGTGGTTTCATGAAGGTGGTGCAGGTAATTTCTGGTGCTCTTTTTCTTGCAGTTTGTTCTACGAAATGGTGTAATCTTAGAGTTAATAACCCTTTTGACTGAATCTTATTGTAGGGACTTTAATGGATTATAGCATGTGCACCGAGGTCTTCCAGTTCGATATTTCACCAGGGGCTATAGTCCCATCATCAGTCTCCAACATTACAAGGGAGCATCTCCAGAATGTCACCACCACCCAGGACAAGAGAATGAAGAACAGGAGGATTCTCGAGGGGCTTCCGGTTTCACGTTTGGCATCTGAGCTCAACAACATCACGGAAGCCCAGGCGAGCAAAGACGCCCAAAACAAGAGCTTTCATGGGAAAGCTAATACCAAACAACCTACATCATCATCTTCAATGGTTGTTTCAGTGTTGCTTGATCCAAGGGAGGTGGTCGACTCTGAAACAGTCATGCCCTCAAACCCGAAATCACTTTCCCGGATCTTCGTGGTGGTGCTTCTAGACAGCGTAAAGTACGTTACATACTCATGTGTTCTTCCCCGGTCAGGTCTCCACCTTGTGGCCACCTGATCCGAGAATAGCTCGTTTTTTTACTCATGTTGACCCAAAGTAGACGAACAATGACTTGTTTATATACAAACACATTTGTGACTTTTTTCCCTGTGTTGTAGTAAAACTCAGTGTTTTTAAGGTTTGGTTTTTTTAATTTAAAGAGAAGAAGAAAGTGAAAATTCTTGCTTTTTCTTTCAGAAGCATAATATACAAAAAGCTCTTAGAGCATCAAGTAGAAGGCTGCACACTTTTGTGCAGCAACATTCTATAACAACAACTCTAGTTTCCATATGAATTCATTTTTTTATACACTTAAGTTTTGAGTATCCGGTTGAGGGAGAGGAGGAGGAGGTTCTGATACAATGTACTTGACACATGTTAATGTCATTATTCACGAAGCCAGGCCGCTATCAGCATAAGTAGGACAATCCATGGCATAGCTGGTAAGTTCAAATTAGCTGCAGACAAAGACAGAAAGGAAAGAGACTTATGATTTGATATCTCTTGCTAATTTGGATTATTTGTCTTAAGTAGAAAACTTACATGAAGAGGTCTGCGGTTGAGGATGAGCAGCTTCGTTTGCGTGCTGCGGTTCACTTGGTTTGGCTTCCGGTGGTTTAGCTTGATGGGCAAACACCACATGAGGTAGAGGGGCAGAGACTGGAACTACATGAGGCTTGGCTGCAGGAATGGGGGCAGGTGAGCGCAGTTGATGATGTGGTGGTGGTCGAGCAGAATAGCGAGGAGAATGATGTGATGCATGTGGTGGTCGAGCAGAATAGTGAGGAGGATGATATGATGCATGTGGTGGCTGAGCAGAATCGCGAGGAGAAGAACGATGTGAGGTAGAGGAAGGAGAAGGCGTGGGAGTAGGTGTAGATGAGAAATGCGAGTGTTTATCCCTGAAATGTACTCTCTGTCCTCTTCTATTCCCTGAGTTGCAGGGCGGAGGTGCAAACGGAGCTCTTCTAGTTCCAGGGCTTCTCTGAGGGACAGGAGACGCCACAGGTGAAATTCCTGGAGCCATATTTGGGCTAAGATGATGATGATGATGGTGGTGATGATGGTTGTGGTGGTGGTGATGATGATGGTTGTGGTGGTGGTGATGATGGTTGTGGTGGTGATTGGAATGAGGAGAAGGTGCAGGTGATGGGGATTTGGAGCTGCTATCACTGCTGTTTGGCAAGAAAGACGATAGACGAACTTGCTTGACCTTACCAAAAATAGTATTATTCAAACCGAGGTTTTTAGAGCGTGAACCCGTGATGGTATCAGTCAGTTGCTTCAACCTTGGGCTTGGATTTGAAGTCCCAACTCTTAGCAAAACTGATGAGTGAACAGTCGTGGGAGGAGACACCGTTGAACCCTCTGAGTTTGATAAAGTTACATACAAATTCTGCATTCAAACACAAGAACAAATTAACCTCGACATGATTGAAAACATTTAGAAAATGAGATATTGTGACAAACCTCGTATGGTGCGAGATTCAGTCCATTCTTGAGCTGAATAGCAAGGGTATTGAAGTTTATCTGTATCTGTTGGATAGAATAGTTTAGTGTAAAGTTGAAAGAGAGCTTGAATTTCTGGAGAGGGAAAGCACTTTGCGGTGGGATCACAGTGATTCCTCCTGGGAACTTCAGAACTTCGAAAAGGAATGTCTCCCCAAACAAAGGTTTGGTAAGCTGGAGAGGGGATTGATTTATGAGCACCGACTCGAACATCCCTTTGATAGCACTCAAGGACATAGGTAATATCTCTCCGTATGCTGTATCATGGTCAATACCAAACACAACCTTTGTCATGTTCGGTTCATGTGACTCAAGAGCTAGGATAGTTACCTGTTGAAGTCATTTGAACCAAGATGTATCAGACCAGAAGCTAATATATATATATATATATGTTGAACAAAAAAAAAAAAAATATATATATATATATGAAAGAGATGAAAGACTGTACGTTGATGGAAATGTAGCTCATCTCTTGGAAGATGTCATTCCGAAGCTGCGCGAGATGTTCATTAAGAAAAGATTTTGGTCTATTGAGGCTAAAACTCGCTACTACAGCATGACCTGCATCAATAGTGAAAGTATGTTGTTGTAAGTGCGAGAAATAACCAAAAATTCTAATAGAGATATCAATTAACATATCCATGACCTCAAAATGAAGGGGCTAAAACTTAATAACCAAGCATTGGTTTATCATCTCATTTGTCCTATAGTTTTAAAGAGGTGTCTTATGTTCATCAGTAATGTAGAATCTACTAGTATCTTGACTATTCAATAACTAACAGCTTCTACTTACAATGCATACATCTAATGCTAAGATATGTAGATGATCATCAAGTATTCAACTTTTGGAACCAAAACACCACCTTATGAGCCACTCCACGAAAACAATAACGACAGAGGATTAGCTAAGAAGCTCTCGTATGGGTGGAATAGCAATAGCTAATGATTCTTCTCCTTATCTCAAAGGCTTGAGAAAAAAAAAGAAAGAAGCTTTGACTCTTGTCTGACACTACTAGTTAAACAAAGCAAAGAATCATTCAAGGTCAAACCCCAGTTCCTAAAATAGCTGTTGTAATTAGTGCTTACTAATTTCAGTACACACAGAGAAGTAAAAACGTAAAGAGTCAAATCTACTGTGAGAATCCAAATGCCAAAACAGGAAACTTTTTTCCTCAACAGAAGAAAAAAAAAAGGAACAACCTTTAAATCGGGGATCGAGATACGACGAGTCCCCACGATTCACGGCGCCAAAAGGAAGCAACAGAAACAAAGCGGAGAGAAACAAGGAGACGGAGAGAAGCACCACGAAGAGACATTTGCACCCTACGAACCCCGAGATCCATTCGAAACACCCGCAGCCACAACGAGCATTCCTCCTCCTCTCCGCGGAATCGCCGGGAGCTTCTTCTTCACCGGCGCGGAGGTTCCCATCTTCCTCGGGTTTACCCATGGGTGGAGCAGCAGCTTTAGGTTTTTCAGCAGAAGAAGAGAGAAAGCCCACCTTCTAATCCGGTGGTGGGTACACCCATCGTTCAGCGGAACCCCTAGCTCTTCACCTGATTGAGAAGGAGAGAGGTAACCGAATTCACGTTTGAAGATTGTGGAATCGAATCGAATCGGATAGGTTTTTTTTTCTTTCTTCTAATTTCTCTCAGACAGCCGAGAAGAAGTGAAGTGAATTTTTTCCGATTTTCCGAGTTTTTATAAATAATTATTTGTTTTTTTTTCAGTGTCTCTCTGAGGGGTTTTAGTTCTCCTATAGTTTCTTAAATTTGATTAATTTTGATTTATGCTACTAATTATGATAATAATACTCACTATTGGGGGAAAGTGAGGAAGAAATGTAAAGGGGTTTGGTCGTGTGGGTGAGACCACCGACAGATAAGTGTGTTGAAGAGCTCCAACTACCGTCACCAATTGGATAATATTCTATATGATTTTACATTTTTGGCAGTGACTATTGTAAATAAGAAACTAGATTAGGACCCGCCCTAAAGGGCGGAAATTGATTTGTCAAATTTCAATTAATAATATATGGTATATATAATATGTGTATATAATATTATATATATTTTGTGTAACATTTATATATATATATATATACATATTAGACATATATATAATATTTTAGTAAATATATATAGAATTTAATAGTGTTATAATTTGTGTTGTATTTGTTATTAGTTTGTATTTAATCTTCTTTCATTTTTAGTATAATAATTTGCCTTGTCACACCTTTTACCTTTTAACTTATACACATAGTTATGCATTTTTTCAAAAAAAAACTTATACACATAGTCTCGTAAAATTTAATATATAAAAAACATATTTAAAAAATCTACTGACCATATGCCATCATTATTTGGTTGTTTGAACAAAAAAAATCATGTTCTTGCATAACTGTGTATGTTGTGATATGATGTAGGTGAAGAGTAAATATATGGAAGTAAAGTTAGTATTACGAACATGAGCCTATGTTGGTCTATGCCTCAATTATTTGGTTTTTAGAAGATCAATGAGCATAAGCATACACGGTCTTTGTATGCTTACATTGTAAATGAGTCGGATATTTTTTCTCTTATGTTTGGAATGATATGGAACTCGTTGATTTAAGAGTGGTTCAGTTTTATATCTATCTTATTAAAGTAGAAGTACTTTAAGCTTCTTTTTGGTAATAGGGATAGGAATCTTTAAAAAAAAAAATTTTGTTTGGTAACAAAGATAGTAGAGAATTTTGTCTTTTCCTTATTTAAATGATAGATTTAAGTATTTAATGTATTTTCCTAATTTAAATAATAGATTTGTTTAATAGAATGAATCTTAACCAAAATAAATTTCCTTATAGATTTTTTGTTAACATTTAATATTTTTTATTAATAAAAATAATTAAATAAAAATCGCACATCAAAATCAATTTATATATCATATAAATAAAATATAAAATATTTTATTTATAAATTGTTAGTATAACACTTTTATAATATAAGTCCAATTAGTTATAAATATTAGATTTTTATATGATACACTCTGATATAATAGACGATTAAATTCACATAATATAATTATTTAAAGTAATAAATAAAATTTTTGTTTTAAAATGTTATGCTAACAATTTTGTTTTAAAATGTTATATATATATATATATATATATTAGAACAAAGAAAAAATTGAAGTGAAAGCAAATATTTATACGGCCACGGGTTAAACTATAGAAATAAATAACAATGGCGTAAGATATTTTTTTAACAAATTTATTTTAATTTCAAATATGTTTATATCTTTTATGTATTTATAAATTATTTTATTTGTTATTAAGAATGCTAAGATTTTAGAATTGGAAAAAAATTATGACCCATTTCTATATTATTTTAATTAGGAATTTAAAATTTATATCAAAATATTTTTTTAAACTTTTAACTTTTATTATAACTACAACCGTTAATTTTAAATCTGAATTTATGTTTAAATATTACAAATATATCATTTATAAATAAAAAACTAAAAACATAAAATAAATACCCGCCCACATCATTTATAAATAAAAAAATAAAAACATAAAATAAATACCCGCCCGGTTGGGCGGGTCAAGATCTAGTGATCTAATTATATTAAGAGATTAACCAAAAATATTATAAAAGTGTTACTGGTTACGTTTAACTAATCTATGTTGGTTAAGATTTGGTTTAATTTAAGTTGGTAGGTTGCATTGTATAGGAGGCATGATATATTCTAGCAACAACTATGAAAGAGTCCAAAATTTAAATGAGAACTTCAAATAGTAGATAATCCCTAAATTAATAGATTAGATTGTCTATTTTTAAAGAATGATCCATCCAATGATTAAATTGTTTTTAGTAGTTTTTAATAGGGCTGGGCGTTCGGGTACCCATTCGGGTGTCGGTTCAGTCTATTCGGGTTTCGGGTTTTCAGGGTCAAAGATTTCAACCCCATTCGGATATTTCTAAATTTCGGTTCGGGTTCGGTTCGGATCTTTGCGGGTTCGGTTCGGGTTCGGATAACCCATTTAAAATGTTTTTAAATTTTCAAAATTCATTATATACTTTAAATTTTCAAAATCTATAAAAAAGATAATATATCACATATAAATTTTCATAACATATATGTCAAAATACCTTAATTTAACATATAAATTGGTTTTCTTTGAATATTTGGATAAAAAATCAATAGATATTTAACTATTTTGGTGTTTTCAGTATACTTTAGCTATTTTAAACATTCACTTTTGACTATTTGCATATATTTTCCGATTATTTTGGAAAATTTAAAGGTATCTTATATATTTTTAATATTTTTAATATTTTTAATATACATTATATATAAAAACAATGTATATATTTAACTATATAAATTTATTTCGGATACATTCGGGTACCCAAAATATTTCGGTTCGGATCGGGTTCGGTTTCGGTTCTTTAAATACCGAAATTTTGAACCCGTTCGGATATTTAATCAATTTCGGTTCGGGTTCGGTACTACTTTTTCGGATCGGGTTCGGTTCGGTTTTTCGAGTTCGAATTTTTTGCCCAGCCCTAGTTTTTAATGATTTCAAAGTGTTTTTTCTATAAACTTTAATTAGAAATAAAAAGATTCAATTTTTTTGTCAAGAAATAAAAAGATTCAAATCTTATAGTTTAGGGTCTATAGATATTTTTCATAAAAAAATCATGAAAACTTTATAATTAAATCTTAAATAATCTAAAACTTTATTAAAACTCAAATCCATCCAAAATTTGAAATTAACATAAATAGCAAATTAGTTGACAAAAAAAAAACATAAATAGCAAATTTGACAAAAAAAACATAAATAGCAAATATTAATAAGCGAATCTCTAAAATTTGGTCCATATTGTTTGAGCCCAAGTTACATTTTATAATACAAGGCCTTGGTACTTTAAAGTCCACTTGTCTGTAACTTAAACTGACTAAACTCACTGGGCTTGTGGTTATCAAATTCGGTTTACACGAATCGAATCAAAGATGAAAATGTTCATCCACGTCATCCGGTTCAAATCGCAACTGTAAACCGCACCAAAATCGAATCGAAAACATATGTGCGCTTCGTTGAGATTTGTTTAATTTTTTAGGTCAATTCAGGTGTTGTGGGGAAGAGAAGAGGAGATGGGGAAGCAGCCGGTGAAGTTGAAGGCGGTGGTATACGCGCTATCGCCGTTTCAGCAGAAGATAATGACTGGACTCTGGAAGGATCTCCCGGAGAAGATCCACCACAAGGTCTCGGAGAACTGGATCAGCGCCACTCTCCTCCTCACTCCTGTCCTCGGTACCTACTGGTAACTCTCTCTCTCTCTCCCTCTCTCCCTCTATTCTCCATCGATAATCAAAGATCTGGTGATTGTATGATTCTTCTTCGAATCTGGTTGTCCTTTTAACGAGGTTTAAAGATAAGGAATAAGCTTAGGTGAAGAAGAGTATTAAGTAGATTTTGAAACTGAGTAATAATGTAAAGTTTAGTACAGAGCTGAGCTGGAGCTAGAAAAGTATGATTATGATTGTTGTTGGTGTGTATCTTTTTTTTTTTTTGAAAGAATTTTAAATTTATTCATCTAAAAAAAACTGTTTTACAGTGTGAAAACTGCTAGACTGTTTAGAAAATAAAAATACAAAGCTTTACTTCTATCTTTTATCTTCTTCCCATCCAAATCTCCATAGCAAATCTGTTGTTGGTGTGTATCACTCAATGCATTCTCTACTATTCTATGTACGGTGTGGTGTCATTCTCATTCAATGATTACTCTTTCTCATATCGTCTTCTTGGTCGTGATGTTGTGATTACTGGAAAAATTGATTTGCTAATTGCAATTCTTTATATACTACGGAGCTGGCTTAGTATTGTTTCTTATCTGAGAAGATGCCTCTGCTCTGTGATCTCTCATAATCGTCCCGTGCTTAATCCTTTCCCAAATACGTAAATGAATTGCAGGTATGCTCAGCACTTTCAGGAACAGGAGAAACTCGAGCACAGGTTCTGAGCCAATCTAGTTTGGAAGCCAGTTTTCGTTATAGAATCTTCCGAGTTAGTGACTTTTTTTCTGAAACTCTTTCTTGCCAAAATAAATGTTTAGATTTTTATGACAATCACTTTAGCTCTGCATCTTTCTTGATGTGATATGGAATTTTGAATGGAATCGTATTCTCTAATGTTCCTTTAAGACATAACTTAAAAGCAGTTGAAACTCCAACTAGTACATATGCTATAGGCTTGCGTATTCAAACATAAAATACAATGTTTGCTTCACATCGAGACTTTTATTTTACTTCTTTTACTCACACACACCGGAGAAGAAGAAAACAATGATGATCGGCATCTGATGAATAATGAAGCCGCTTTCCACCAGTTAGAGTAGAAGAAACAGTCAGGCGAGCATGCGTTTGGTCATATAAACTAACAGTAATAAATTAAACAGTTTTTGTTTCCATTAACCTGGTTTTGAATCAAATCAACAACAAAATAATACACACACGCATACACACAATCCTTATCCTTTGTGTTCTATACTGAACCCGCGGAAACAGCAGCTTTGACGAGTAAACCGCAGAGAACAAATGGGTTAGAGAAGAAAGGTGAATGGTCACTGTCCACTTCGTAAGCTTGCCTCGGTGGCCACCGTTTCATCATCGCCTCCTGCTGCTCCGGTTTCATCACCCGGTCGTGCAATGTCTTGATGTACACGCGCGGCACCTGCTCCTCCTCTTCTTGTCCCTTTTCTTCTTCCGTTTTTGCAGTTGTGAGCGCCAGAAGCGGAGCTGGTCTCATCATTAACGCAGCCAACGCACATTCCTTGACATTCACAAAAAAAGAAACACAGATCATGAGAACAACACTTCTAGATCTTGAGCTTTTATAGGAAATGAAACTTAGAGAAACCTGTTGAGGACTCATGTGGTAAAGGAGTTTTCGTCTGAACTCCGGTTTGATAAGGGCACTGGTAGGAGGATTCTCAGATCCTAAACCGAAACCGAGCTCATATACATCACCATGTTCTGATAGGTCAGGCACTCCCTGTGACAAAACAACATAACGTCACTCACAAGTTACCTTCATTCGAAAGGAATTTTTGTTCTCTTATTACATCTTTTATATCTTCATCGGTCTGAAACCCGAATTTGAGCATTGTGGCTGCGATATAAACAGCCAGGCAGATCTTCTTAGGGAATCTCTGTATCGAGCTCGTTAAGCTTAGCCCTCCTGCACTATGACCTACAAGTATCACCTGGTGACAATAACAGAACAGTGAAGACAGAGTGAGTTTGCTTCAGATACAAGAAACAATACAATTAGGGTTTTAATGTGCGCGTGTGTGTGTGGCTGACCTGTTCTTGTTCTGGTAAGGAGGAGAGGAAGTCGATGAGTGGTTGGTTGTATTGGTCAAAAGAAGTTAGACTATCGGCAGAGGAAGGATCGATGCCAGAGGACTTGAGGTCGATGCAAGTAACGGTGTAGCCAGAGACTTCCATGAGACATTTGATTTTGTACCAGCACCATGATCCTAAGCTCATGCCGTGTATCAGCACAAAGTGTGGTGGTTTTCTTCTTGGTTTCAGTTCTACGGTGTCTTCTTGATTCTCCTCCGCCATAGAATACGCCGGAGATTTAATGAGTTTTCTTCCGCTGAGTGCTCTGTGTTTTTATTCTTTGTGGGTCTTTGTCACATATATCAAGCGCATATATAGTAGAAGAGATTTATTTACTTCTTTTACCAGTCAAGAGTTTTCTGCTTATTATAAAATCTCAATATAATTAGTAATTATTTTTATATCTATGAAATAAGTAGTATATCAACTTTTCACATATGTTTATCAAGTTATGGTAATATATCATTTGTTGGAGGGGAAATAAAGCTTTTCACAGAAGTTAATCAACAAAAGGAATATATATTTAGGTAGACTTTGAAGGTTAATTATCCTTTGGGAGCTCATTGGAGAGGTTAACGAAATCAATCTATGGCTTATTAAAAAAATTTGGTAAAATATCTAATAGAATAAAGCAATTAAATAGTGATTTATTAAAAAAAAATATTCCACATAAAAAGTTTCAAGATTTTTTATCGAAACGAATAATCTTTTACTATGAATTCAACCCTGGTTCTTTTTGCATTTCATGTTTTTCTGTTTTTCTGTTTTTAACTTTTTTTTGTTTGCAAATGGATTCTTACGTGGTATAGTGATCAATTTCATCTCAAATTTGCGTGTGTTAAAATGATTAAATGAAGAAGAAAAATGTCTAACTTGTAAGAAAATATATATATATATATATACGCATATACATTGTCGATTGGTTGTGGATGGACTTTGGTATAGGTCACTTGGTTTATCGCATTTTTTTCTTATAGTTCTTTTCTGTAAGAATTTTTTTTTCTTATAGTTGGGATAGTCAATGAGTAATAATTGTCAGTTCTGACTTTATATATTCTTATATAGTTGGATACTATTTACGTTTCTATTCTCTATACAATTTATGATGAGTTATAAAAATAGTTTATGGCATGGCATAAAAAATTTCGGCGATAGCAGGGTTTCCAGCTTAATGTTTAGATTGATTTCAAGGTTTATTACGATAACCAGACGGTGAGAAATGTTGTATAATGTGATTCTCAATCTCGACTAATAAAGAAATCTAGTATTTGATAGCTGGATTCAGTACCGCTATTATAAAATGTTACATAGATTAAGGTATGTCACGTGTGTGACATATATTTAACGACCAGTGCTAGATTTATTTGTATTTTGATTAAAAGTTGTTTTTTTGTCAACATGTACAATTAATTATGTAGGATAAAGGAAGAAAACGTTCATTGACCAGTTTAATGCCCGGAACAATTTGGTTTAAATTTAAGTTTTAACAAAGGTTTTTTTAACGAAGGTTATGAAGAACCTAGAGCTATCTGTTTCTTATTTTTTCTATGAACGTGTGTTTAATGATCAGTGAGTTTTGAAAACGTTATTTTTCATGATATTTACGTAGACGGTAGAACCATCAAATTATGCATGAAAAGAATTGTGACTTTTCGACAAAGGCTTTTAGAATTGTGACTTTTGTGCAATTGTTTTCATTCCTTTTTTTTTGGTTATATGTAATTTGAGAACGATAAAGGAAAATGGAATTAAATAACTAAGCACTGATTGAGAAGTGAAAAAAAGGAGAAGTGTCAAAAACAAAGATGAAGATGATATCTCCTCCTTTTCAGCGAGTAACGAAAGCGTCTTTTTATTCTTCCTTTTTTCCCGATCTCCCTAGTTTTTCGGTTTGTTTTGTAACTCAACTTGATTTTATAGTTTTCAATTCGTATGCTAGACATACCAACGTCTGGATGAAAATGACATATTGATATACGTGACTCGTGACGATGATTCAAATTTTATTTTTTAAATGCAATATTCTTGAGTTTTTCCTACACTAGGAGGCTCTTTTCTTTAACTCTTCCTGTAACCAATTTTGAGATTTTTAAACAAGAAACGTGTAGTTTTTGAAACCGGATAACCTGCAAAAAAAAAGACTACGCAAAATCATATATACGTTTTACCAAAAAAAAATTATATATACGTAATGTATAAGTTTCTGTTAGAATATGCAAAATCTCTCTCATACCACACACTTAACATAACAGTGAATTTATTATGTTTTTATTATATAACTTTTACGTGCATTCAAGTAAACTTAGAACTTTTGATACTCGGGAGGAGTGGGGGAAAACGCAATAAGTGAGAGGTGACAAATGATATGGTCAGACCGGAGACATGTGCGAAAAGAGGACTTTTGACAATTGACAGTGTCTTTGTGGACGAAGGAATCAGATTCATTTTGATTATGAACTTCTTCTTCTTCTGTTTTGTGGTAAACCAGAATAAGTGTATAGCAAAAACCAATCTAGTTTTTTGTAATTAAAATCAATTTACAGTTTCGACAAAATAAGACGATTAACAATAAACTAATGACTAATCGTAAAATTTTGACAAATTGTATCGTTACAATAGAAAAGGTTACTTCCTCCATTTTGTTCGAAACTTTATGTAGTAGCTTTTTCAAAAAGAAAAGAAGTACAAAAAACGTATAACTTTTATCAAAGCTTAATTAGGTTTTCAGCTCTGTTAGGCTGACTCATAGGCCTGAGCACGAATCAGATATCTGGATTTTTGAAAGTATTTGTGATTTGTTTCGAAAAAATATAAATATTTAGAAAAACGGATATCCAGAAAATAAATAGATATTTGTGGATACTTACAGTTACAGAATCTCATTTTTTGTACAAATAATCTTAAAAATTCGATACAATTTTTTTTGTAAAATATTTTTTTTTGCATGACAAAAAAATAAAAATTAAAAAATAGTGAATCTACATATTTTTTAAATTTTGAAACTTAGTTAACAATTATAATAATTCAAAACTTAAGAAAAAAATATATAATTGTCATAAATGTTTTCTTCTCCTTTTATATAATATTTTTATATAAGTAATAATGTGAATATAATCTGTCAAATCATATGTTAGAGTAATAATTATATAGTTTTATACATTTAAAACTTTAAATATAATAAAAAATAAATGTATTTATATTGACGGATCGGATCGGATATTCGCTTCCCAAATTTTTAATATTTGTGATTTGCTTCGATTTTAACGGATATTGAATTTTAGCATTTGCTTTACTTCGAAAACTTACGGATATCCTGAATTTTCGGATCAAATAATAATGAATAACAAATCAAATCAAATTTAACGGATAAAATGCTCAAACCTAGATTGAAAGACACCGCTATGTAGACCAGGCCTATAATATATAGGCTTTGTGCTGAGTTAAAAAAATTTCTTCAAAATTTTAGTCACTGTTATTGTAAACTTGAAAATTAAAACCTTAAATTATTTATTTTTATAAATTAAAATTTTAATTTCGTATGTAAAAATAAAAGAAAATAATCTAATGTAAAAGCAGTCTGAGCACATGTTCAGTGTCGGTACTGATGTAAAGGATACGCGTTACACATATTGTATCAGTGATCTCTTAAGATCAACCAAAACCCAGCTTGAATTCATAATCAGCTAATTAACCAAATATAAATGCATGCATAGAATTTGAATACTCCAACTATGTCTCGACAAAAAGATAAGAAGTGGAGTACCCCAACGATGTCGATAGGAAATCCAATAACGTAACATGCCAACTAATTATGAATCTATAGATTTGGGACAGTGGAAAAAGCCATGTCCCTTTGCCCCAAAAGTGTATATATATATAGTTCAACAGCTGTTTAATAGTTTCCTCTTTGTTAAGTAAGCTGTTTAATAGTTTAACCACGAAACTTTCTTACATCCAGATGTAATAACATTTAGTACATTTAATAACAACGGATTGAGCGGTACGGAACAAGCGGTATAACTGCGATATGATTTTAACAGTAATAAAAATGTATAGATATATGATATATATAAAGAATTTTGTTACTACTAAATGTAATGCGGTGCAGATTACATATACCATATATCTATATATTTTTATTATTATTAGAATCACACTGTAATTGAATCGCTTGTTCTGCAGTGTTCAATCCGCGGTCAATAATGAAAGCCTTTAAATATGATTAATGGAAGTTTTTAGAGTAGAGTTCATAGCGGAATAAAGAAACCATTTTTTTTTTTAATTTTTAACTAAAAAAAAGAGTAAAGAACCAGTTCTTATAAAAGATATTTAAAAGCCGGTTCTTAATTTTTTTTGTTAAAATTAAAAGACGGTTTTTTGTATTCTGCTAAAAATCCTCCATTAATCATGCTCTAAGAATACTTAGAAGAAGATACATGTTGGACCTAATAGGCTGGCTGTCAATGTTCTACTTGATAGGCTGATCCTGTTTCGTTTTCGATTCGATTTATTTTATATATCATGGTCCTAATTTTTCTTGAATTATTTTAATTTTGGTGAGTTGATGTAAAGTAATAAGCCCAAAACGATAAAGAAGACAAGAAAAGAAAGATAAACTCCTTGAAATATTTGTGGCTGAAAAATGCCTGATTTTCAATTATATAAGTATTTATATAAAATGTATCCAAAAATTAAAATAAATAAATAAATACCATATAAATAACATATATAGATGTTCGTGTTATTAGGGTTTTCGCAGACATTTTAAATAGAAAAGAGCGCCATTTTCTCTTTCACTGTCGTTGATTTAAACCAGAGGCGGAGGCAGCTGTAGGAGAGGGGGGTCATCTGACCCCTATAGATTTGTGTAAAAAAAATTTACTTGTATTTGGAAACGATTTTTGGTAAAGTAAAGTCCAAATTTAGTATACTGACCCCATGTTATTTTTGAGAACGTGACTTGACCCCATGATTTTTTTTTCTTTTCAAAAACTTTGTCAACATGTTTCTGCTTCTTCTACTTTGTACCAAATGATACCCAGTAACTATTATAAATTATTTTCGTTCCTTTATGCTAATATTTTCCTGTTAATTGATCTAACTTTATTTTACCCAAACATTTTTCCTTGCAATCTTCATTATACACTATAAACCATTTTAGCTCACGAAGTTAAATATGTTGTAAATATTTTTAAAAAATTAAGAATACAAACAATTTATAAGTTAATTTATGGATATATGTAGGAAAATATTTTCATATATGTATGTATATGAATAAGTTATGTTATTTTAATATATGTAAATAAAATATTAATATTTAATTAATATTAATTAATATTTTTTTAATTGACCACAGTCTAAATTAAGGCTGGCTCCGCCACTGATTTAAACCAAGAGTTCCCCAACGGCCTCCTCAAATCTGATTTTAAGTTATCATCTTCAGACCACAATATTGTCTCTTCCTTTATTATAACTCCAATGGCAGCTTTGAGCTCCTTTAAATCTGGTAGCTCTCCTTCTCTCTGGAGTTACATAAGGAGCCAGGACCCGCTTACTCATCCCTTAAGCACCACCGGGAAGGAAAACAAGTAGTCGCTATAAATGGTTCCGCATTTGAAACATGTTGGTGAGAGGTTGAGAAGAACCAGCCTGCATTTCTGCTTGCTGATATATATCTTTCGAGCCGAGCTTGAAAGTGCACTAAGAGAAATTGAAAGTGAGAAGAGACAGGTGGACGAGTCAGAGAGTATCAGATCAAGTAACAAGATTAAGAGTCTGGAAATGATCTCGATTTTAGAGGTATCAGAAGTCAATTTCAGAAAATAATAAGGTATGTATTTAGGCATTTGCTTGAATGATGCAAACTAAGATATACATTTTCGTGAATAGGCATGTGCTTGTATACATCTAAAAGTTTTTAGGTAAATAAATGTTGATGTTGCTAGTTGTTACATCTCCTTTTCGCATAGTTATGACTTTTGGGTAAGAGTATGTAAAGATATGAGAAATATTTTTAAAAAATTATTATATCATTTGGGCATAATTTTAGTGTGGACTATTACAAAAAGGCCCTATCTAGATTTTGATTTTGTGACTTAGTTTTCCTCTTCCACCAATCAAACCCAACTTGTGTGACTGCTGCCCAATAATTTTAACCGTCGAAGTTTGGTCACTAAGTACAATGGAGAGGGCATCTTCAAAATTTTTCATACCGCCGCTAATAAGGTGCCAAAACAGTGCACCTGCGATTGGACCGTCTTTTTTCGCAGACGCGTAAATGGTGTTGAACGTTGCATTAAAGACAGCATCTCTCTGAGCTAGAGTATAGTTTGGTGTATTCGATGGCTTCCCGAATTCTCCTAGGATTAGAGGTTTTTTAAGAATGTTTTGTGCATCTTCCATATGGCCTTCAAGCCATTTTATTAAGAAGTCCAATCGAGATGTCTCATATAGGTTTGGAAACCTGCAAAAAAAAAAAGAAAAAAAATGGACTGGAATGGAGATCAACTTGTAAAAAAAAGTTGTCTTGCAGCAATATTGATGTCAAAAAAATTGTATTAAGTTTGATGGGTTAAGCTGAATCATAAACCCTAAACACTAAACATTCATTAGGATGGATCACAAACTCTAAACACTACAACCGACTAAGATTAAAAACTATCAGGAAACTAAACATTTTTCTAAACAGAAAACAAATTTATAGTGGACATATATTATGCAATACATGCAAATTATATTGCATACTTATGTCTACGGGTATAAAATCAAAAGCTTTAAAGGTGCTAAAAAGAAAACTAAGATTATCCCACGTTATGGACTATACAAGAGGAAAATACACGATTTTTATGAGGTAATGTGTTAAGCAAGGAACAAAAGAACATGAGGATTTTGTCTACACGAATGTATAAAAATCCAGTGTGAAATATGTGAGTTTATTATATATTACCATAAGTCAGGGTAAGAGTGAATCGATGCGAAATCAATGGCGTCAAATAAGTGATTAGCGATGAAATCGGTTCCAAGAACGTTTGCTGCAACTGGATTTAAAGAAGCTTTCTTCTGAGGAGATGAGTCACCATAGAAGCCTTCAAGACCGGTAGTTAGGAGATGTTTTGAATCAAGTGATTTTACGTAAGTAGCCATTTCACCAATCCAAGCCGTCAGGGTTTTCCCACTTGGATCTGCTTTGCATTGGGGTTCGTTCATGAGCTCCCAAGCCATAATGGTTGGTTCGTCTTTGTATGCAATTTTGGTAAATGTATTCACTCTGTCCACCATTTTCTGAAGCGAAAGATTCATATGTTATTTAATTTACCGTCTTCAATATTTTTTGATTATAGGGTATTATTAATTGACTCTGTATGTGTACCTTAACGTGGTTCTTGAAGAACTGTTTAACAGTAGGGTTTGTGTAGAACTCGTCTTCTGAATTCACGGCTTGGCCTTGACTTTTAGCCCAATCCACGTATTGTTTCCTTCCTCCGAAGTCAGAATAGTTATTGACAAAGGTGATTATCAATTTTATACCCAGTCTTTTTGCTTCGGCTATCGCAAAATCCAAACCCTAAAATATGTAAAACAAAAAAATTAACAGAAAATAAAAGATATTATTAGACTAAAAAGCTTCACTTGTGGTGAGGTAAATCTAGAGACTAAACTTTGTACGTAAAACTATTTTTCTTATAATTATATGTTAGATCGAAAGCTTGTTTGGCTATAATTAAAACCTATAAGATTGAAGTATTCTTGACATCTGAAACATCTTAAGTAACTAAATAAGAACTATGGTAGTTTAGATACATATATATATTATGTTAATTGAGAATTTATCTAAACTGATGGAAAAAATAACCACCTTTTTAATTCATCTCTATCTACATATTCATATCAAAATATAATGTACGGTATGTACCTGAAACGTTAGTTCATCGTAGGAACCAGGGGCGGTTTGGAGAGCACGGTAACCGCCATCTCTGAAACCCCATGTGCGTGCTACCGTCAGACCGTGACTGGTCGCGTTTTGAAGGGCGTAGGTGATTTTAAACCTTGTGGCCGGATCGGTGGCTTCGTACGTGAGCCAGTAGGCATTGAATCCATTGGCGTAAAATGGTTTCCCGTTGAGAATAAACTGGACGCCTTTCCTACTCACGAAACCATCACTCGACGCAGCCTCTGCTCTTAGATCGTTATAGCTTTGTGTGATCACAATTGCTAGAAACGCGAGCAAACACAAACACTTCATTTTTCTTGTTTACTTTCTTTTTGTTTTTGTGCTCTATTGTCTTCAAGATGAATATAGTTATATAGAGATTAAGTGCTTTCTCACAATCACACAATCATACATGGACATTCGCTAATTTTTGATTTACTTACTTATTCACGTTAGATTCCTTAAATATATAAAAACAATAAAATAATTATTTTTCTATAAAATAAAATAATTATGATATATATGAAAATATATTTTAGATATAGATCACCTTATTATTAAGTTTAAGTTAAATAATATTTATGGTTATTGGGTAGTTTTATATTTAATTGTTAAGGTGTTTTGTCCGCGCATACATGCATCATATCATGTTATAAACATTTACTACTATTTTATTATTAATTCATTATTATAATTACAAAACCTGTTTTTTTACTTTATTAGTGTTTATACATTTTTATGTTTTTTTGTTTTAGTTTTTATGATTAAAATATGTTGGTTAACAACATATTATATATATATATATAGGGATACTATCTTCTTCTTTTTCTATTTTTATTTATTTTTGGCCAATATATATAATTTATAAAGAATTATCTAATAAAGTTAATTAATTTTTATTCATTAAACGTCTAAACGATATTAACCACTCACACTCATAGTAAAAAAATCAGTTCATGTTACAATGATTTTTTACTATTTTTATTATTATTTCATTATTAAAATTAGAAAAAAAATATTTTCTTAACTGAATTAGTGTTCATACATTTTATGTTTTTGTTTAAATTTTATGATTAAAATTATCTTTTTGGATAATAACATAATATATATATGGATTATGTTTTATTTCTAAAATCTATTTTTTACCAATATATACATAATTTATAAAAAAGAACTATCTAAAGATTTAGTTATCTATTATTCATTAAGTGCATGAACCATATTTTATCATTATAACGTTTAAGTTAAGAGTTCATAGACGAAAATCACTTCATAAATAGTAATATAGATGTACCAACATGTCATTATTTTTCTTGCTGAATTTAAATAATTAATTTACCATCATCTTCAACAATCAACATATCGATATATTCGTAATCAATTTGGATTTTTTTATTTTTGCTTACAAATTTATATTTATTGTAATCATTTTTATTTTGCTACTTCTTGATATATATCAGTCAATAAACAGGGGGTTCTTCATGGAGATATTCCCATGTATCACTGATTGAGTTTATTTAAAAGTCAATTTTTAGTGGAAGTCAATTCCAGTTATACAGAAGTAAGACTTTGACCCAGAAAAAAAGAAACTAAGACTACCTTTTAGAATTCTATTTTATAATTATAAAAGAATATTTTCTTAACAAATTTAGTTATGCATTTCTTATTATATGTTATACTCTAAAAATATTGTTTACTTTCTCTGTATTACAGAGACTAATAGAAAACTAAATGTTGTAGCGTAGATTTTTTTCTTTAGTTTTCGTGTCATAAGTAAAGATAAAAAAATCAGTAAGGCCCTTTATAAAAAATATGTTTTTAAAATAATAAAAATTTGTATTTAATTATGTTCATAGTTAAGCTCAATAGTTTTGTTTGACAGTGTAATTGACAAACACTAATCATTTGCTGACAAAAAATGATAAACACAAAAATCTGATAAATTACAAAATATATCTATACGTTCCACACAGATTAGAAAACTAGTAATTTTCTATTTTATCCTTTATTTAATATTCTATTTTATTTATTTTGTTAATTTATTTAATATATGCTTTTAAAATACAATTATACGAAAATAAATCTGAAAGTTAAAAAAGGACAATTAATATGGAAACGGATAGAATATATATTTTCCACTAACTCTCAACAAAGACTACTGACACTATTATCTGAGTCTCACTGCAGCTTCTCGGTCTCTATGGACTATGGGTGGTTTTTCATGTATCCGATAGAGTTTTAAGATTGTTTATACGTTAGAATTTTATGATTTTTTATACGTTAACACTAAAAATGAAAAGTGAGCTTCCATAACCGTAACAAAAAATTATAAACGTGAAGTTAGTACTATCTCCGGTCTGGTGTCCTCTCAATTCGATTTTGTGGGCCACTAAAAGAAATACTACTTAATCATGGAATTGAGGCCCCATTGGGCCCAAGATTACCACTGCAAAATAGAGAAAGCAGAGTGGTTGTGGAAGTTTTTTTTTTTTTTTTTTTTTTGCTAAAGGGCTTAAAGTTGTGGAAGTTGATACAATGATACTAAATGCAAACACGAGAAGAGTGCCCCTGAATTAATCCTTCACATCATATTTTCAATTTTCGGTCGGTTGGTAGATATTTTCACCCCAAAATAAGAGAGGGTAACATAATTCAGAAAAAATACGATGACCAAAAAATATGATAAATAATAAACATTGCATTCGTAAGGAATCCTAATTCTTTGAAAATATACAAAAATAAATAACAATGTTACGGACTCCCGGTTACGCATGCATTAACAAGTGATTAAAAGAATCTACATTTTGTTGTTATGATTTTTTGTCTATATCAACAAGTTTTGAATTTTAGGCGCGGCTATATAATCGATTTCCTCGGTTGTTACTCGAATTCTTATTCTTAATCTCCTTTTAGATGGTCACGTTGCTAACCACAAACGTTGAGCTACCGATACATGTCTTATAATTATGGAGCTACTAAAGGAAAACAAAAAAAATACATTCTGTTACAATTCAAGTTCCAAATTTACCAATTTTCAAAAAAAAAAAATCAAAGTTCCAAACCAATCAAACAAAAATCACCAACGCACAAGAATATACATGTGCAAACAATCACATCAACTTAGACCTAGTAAAATAAGAAACAATATTACGTAACCAACCAATCACACCTGAGACACAGCAAAGTTTATAAATAACCATCAAGTTATGACCCTACGACAGAAACTGCCACGTCATCATCCCGGCGAGAACTACAACCAATTGGCGACGGTTGCTCAAGGGCAAGAGATTGTCTGCAAGTAGGACAAGAGTCACGTGAAAGCAACCAAGTGTCGATGCACCTCACGTGAAAGCCATGGTTACATTTTGGCAAAACCCTAACTTTCTCTCCTTCCACGAAATCCCCGAGACAGATCAAACACTCTGTAGCTTTCATGTTAACGATCCCTGATCCGTACAACCCCACGGGGATTTGTTTCAACGCCCGTTTCTTGAGCCCCGTGGTAGCCGCTAAACGTCCAGTATTTGCGTTTACGTTTGCGTTTGAAGCGGCTGCGTCTTGATCCGGTGTGAATCTGCTTGTGATGCGTAGCACACATCGCAAGGCAGAGTTGAGGCTTAGAGCACATATCAGAGCACAGAGCAGAGCGGCTAAAATAATGACCATATTAGTGTCGAAGTAGGTGTCGTTAAAGCCTGTTCTGGCTTTAGGGTTTGCTTCGGCCGGTGCGTTTGCTTGCGGCTCAAGTAACACCCGAGCCATCTTTTGAGGTATGCTTGAGAAACAGAGGAGACTAGAAAACTTGATTACTTACCTTCAATATTTGTCTTGTTGCTCAAACCCACATGAGTTTCTCTCTTCACTCTTTCTTTTTGGAGTTTTGAGCTTTTGACGCGATCTGAAATAAAAAGATTCTGATTTGTTTCTTCTCCTGACTTGTGAGTGAAGATAAGAGAAGGCAGAAGAAGTTTTTATGTCAAATTGTGATAAAAGACTAGATGGATGTGGCGGCTCCCTTTTGGAGAGTTATAGAGAGAAAGACGATGTGGTTGGTCCAAGAAATTTTTGTAAAATACTAAAATTATTATTTATATATGTAGTAAGTGAATGGTCATTATTAATTTTGTTTTTATTGCTTGGAGTGAGTTTTTGTTTGCTGTATGAACTATAGTCGATTATTTTGTCCTATATATATTGGTTAAGAACTTAAGAGCATTTTTTTTTTCATTTTAATAGAAGCAAAATAAAAAATCAAAATCAGATTCTCATATTTTATATATACTCTTCTTTAAAAAAAACACATTTATATTCTCTTGTCATTACTTCACAGGGAGATATATATATATTTTTTTTTCTTCTGAAAAGCATTTGGTTTTAGATTAGCACGAATTTTGGTTCAACATGTCTGTTTAAAAACATAGTTTGAACATATTGAGTCACTACATAGTTTAGACTGTAATGGTATATCCTAATATTAATTCTGGTCTTTATTCGAATCAATGTTGGATCGATATGCATTTTCTTTTGACTAAGGAAAATATAAAGGATAGAGTAGAGAAGAAGACAAATAAGAAAACGATTAGTTTAGTAGATATCAGAATCGACAACTAACAAACTCATTAATAGTGGTTTCAAGAACTTTGGAATCAAGCTAAAAGGACTTGACCCTCAAATAAGAAAAGAACTACAAATAAGATTTGATGTAGAAAAACAACATTTGATTATATAACTCTGCATGGTTGGGGTATCATATTCCCAACTAATCATGTCGAATATAATTAACATATGATATCATTTAAGTATTCCATGTTTTTCGTCTTCTTGTGGGTAGACGCATCATTACTAATCAAAATGGTTTTCAATAGTTAGGTATATGGCATTATCCTTGAGGAAAAATGAAAGGATTTATAGAGTTTTGGACACCATATATATGTAGTCGGTACTCGATAAAGATTAGTTAATTTCCATTTAATTGGTCACTACAAAATTTATATGATGGTATATGTCAAACTCTAAAGTTAAATTCAGAGACAGAAAACAAATTCCGATGGTGAAAAACATGTGTATGTAGTTGGTTTACGAATTGAATGGTTCATACAAATTCATGTGGCGTTTACGGGTCCACAAATATTAAGATTAAGAAGTCCAAATTCAAACACGCTAATTAATGAAGAAATATACGAATGAAAATAGATAAAAAGGCTCACACAAACGACACAACACTTGTCTCTTTTAGCTTCAATAGTTCTAGTGGTTGACAATAACACTCCAACGTGTGAGAAATGAGATTCAGCAACCTCATACACGAATCGATTGTGTGTTTATTTACTATTCCTTTATACTAATATGCTTGGTTGGATGTTACTACAAAGTCTCGTGCATTTTCAGAAAATTTAAGGTACTCGTATTTATTTTGTATCCATATAGGTAAATACTCTAGTTTAGTGTGAGATTCATAACATCTTTATTTATGATTAATTCGAGTTGTTGGAAGAATAACCAGTTAGTATTTAATTACAGTTGGTGACCAGTTTAGATTATACATACATATCATATTACTAGTGTTGAAACTTCTAGAAATGTGCTAATGATTGTTTAGTAGATGGAGAAGACTATTTAACTCTATGATCTCCATTCAATTATAGTTTTATACATGTAAGGATTAATGATAGCTAGTTGTACAAAAAAAAAGAAACTAAAATTGGATTAGGTAAATGTAATAGAGTTTACAGATAGGATCATACCTGATTCGTATAGTAAGTAGTCCAACTATGTACTGTAAGTTTTCTATTGAATATTAAATTCGTATAAGCAAGAACTCGAGTGATACGTGGCCTAACATTACGGGTCAAAGGGGCTACTCAATCCCCAAAGGGAACAGAAGCCAGTTTCAAGATTGTTTCTCTCTACAAGGCTAGAGCCAATGATAGTGTTTAAACTCTAAGATAAAAATGGCGATAGTTAATCTACTTGAACAATTGAAACCATCTTATATATTCATCAATTATATCAGTCGTTTAGTTACATACTACACATGGTAAAATAAGAAGAAAACTCAACTAGTGAAAAAAGACAAGTAAAAGCTTTTTCAAAATCAACCAAACTTAAGCTCATGAATCTTTATCCTTGGAAAAGCTCCATGAGAGTCTGCTTATAACATTTTCGTCAACTAACTTGTAGTGATGAGTCAACTGCCTGTGAATCAAACCGCAACACTTGTCTACTTTGCTTTGATATTTGCTGTACAAAGCCGGTATTGTTACAGACAGTATGGTCCCTGAACGTTGTGAGAAAACATTCAAACGAGATCAACAAGCAAATCGAGTAACGATTGAGAGAGTTCAAAGGTTATGAAGACCGAAGGAGAGGCCCTTAGGATCAATGTAACTAACCGATATAAACAAGAGTGCAGAAAGAAATATAGCAACCAATGGCAGAAAGAAGCCACAAACAAATCACCACCTGCTAAAGACATATAGTCAAAGACTGTTAACATCTAAGCCAATTGTTCAGATTCCAAGAAAAAATAGTATCACTGCTGAGTTTCATGAAAGGGTTTGGCTTCATAACCTTGAAGAAGAGCCGAAAATCGTTGCCAACTGTGACATCATGAGCCATCACAAGCAAATGATTGAGTTTGATACGAAAAGAAGCTGCGGCACTATTCACCATTTCCTCAGATAGAACCAGCTCTGGTAAGGAATTCACATGTCTGCTTACACAGGAGGGAGCAGTCACATAGACAGCAAACAAATTACAGAAAGAAGGACTACAGAGTGGTGAGAATTAGTGTTGCTACCTGCTCCTAAAACCAGAAGCCCGGGCAAGGACGAATGATATAATGACAACGATCAGTAAGACATCTGAAGAAACAGATAAGAAAGGCAATCCGGAAAACTCGAATATAAGCCAAGCTACGGTTGATAAGACGATAACTCCCAACGAATGATGTCTCTTCCTCCACAAAAGCAAGTCAGCAGCTGCATTAAAGAACAAAAGCCATACAAAAAATGATTAAAGAACATATCACAAAACAGTGACCTCTTTTGCTCGACTAGTGACCCCACACATTTTCTAGCCCAATCCAGATTTGAATCCATCAAAATAGTTCTCTTCCAAGATCCAATACTTAACCTAACTTTCACCCTATGTACTATGATCATTTCAAAGCCTCTATGCATCTCATTGGAACTACCCAAATGGTCACAAAAGACCTCAGAGTTGCAAATGTAAATTGCCCACATAACAATTCCATAACCCAGTGAAATCAGAAACCCTAGCTTTTGAAAGTATCATCCCCAATTGATGAAATCAGAGAAAAGGGATCACCTTTGCCACCGCCCATGAACTGATGAACCGTAACTTGCCGACCCAACAATCGATAATCCTCCGATGTGGATCCTCCTTCGTTCCTCCCGTCGTAATCACCTTCGTTGTCACTCGAACTGTCCATCGGAGATTCCAATACCCCAGATTATCCGACTTTCCGAATGCCAATCTTGACTGATTGAGGAATCTCTCGTCTTTAAATCTACGATCTCGGAGTATTCTGGGTACAATGGTGTCTTCTGAGCTTAGAGAGGAAGGAACTAGATTTGATCGGAGAAACGACGGCGTTTCGAAATAATCAAGGAGGAACCAAATCGAATTGGCTTTTACATGCATCCAATTCCAACATTCTCCGCCTCTAGTCAAACTTTAGATCGTCGTCGTCATCATCATCACCATGAATCAATGTTCATCTTCATCATCGTCTTTCCTTGAATTAAAAAAAAAAAGAAAGAATACTAGTTAAAAGCCTTGGGCTTACTAGCCCAACACTACGGCCCATATCACCACAATTACAAGCCCACGTATCATGACTGTTAGTGACTTTTATTTCATTCGAGGCGAAGTCTCTCTCTCTCTCACTGTGTGTTGTGCATCCCATCATCTATCTATCTATCAACAATGGCGATTCGTTCCGTAGCGAGCAGAAGAACCCTAACCGGCCTAAAGGAGACATCTTCAAGGCTTCTAAGATTCAGAGGAATCCAGACCTTCACGCTTCCTGATCTCCCCTATGATTACAGCGCGCTGGAGCCGGCGATAAGCGGCGAGATCATGCAGATCCATCACCAGAAGCACCACCAGGCTTACGTCACTAATTACAACAATGCCCTCGAGCAGCTGGATCAGGCCGTCAACAAGGGAGACGCTTCCGCTGTCGTTAAGCTGCAGAGCGCCATCAAGTTCAACGGCGGAGGTTTGTCTTCTTTTGACTTTTTTTAATACTTTTCGATCTCTGTTTCGGTGTGTGTTTGATGGGTTTGGAGTTATTGTGTGGAGCTAAAGACTTGAACTTGTTGAGTGATGAGCTCAGAATTAGATAGATACAATCTAAAGTTTTGGTTTTTATGTTTGTTCTTATGTGGTGGAGAATGAAAGTCGTTGACTTTGTTACTAATGTTGCTTCTTGCAGGTCATGTGAACCATTCTATTTTCTGGAAGAACCTTGCTCCTGTCAAGGTGTGAGCTTGTGTTTTTTTTTTTACTTTTCTGTTTCTTCCATTTGATTGGTTTGTGTGCTTAATGGTTTGTGTGTGTGTGGTTTGTATATATATATAACAGGAAGGTGGTGGAGAGCCACCGAAGGGATCTCTTGGTGGAGCTATTGATGCTCATTTTGGCTCTCTCGAAGGTTTGGTGAAGAAGATGAGTGCTGAAGGTGCTGCTGTGCAAGGCTCAGGATGGGTGGTTAGTACTCTAGTTTTATTCATCTTTTGTTGTTCGTTTTGTTGCAATAGTGATAATCATGGTCACCTTGATTGATTGATTCAGTGGCTCGGTTTAGACAAAGAGCTTAAGAAGCTTGTGGTTGACACAACCGCAAATCAGGTACTTATATCCATGATATCAAATTGTTCAAAAGGTTTTATAGATAAATGTGTTTTTTGATGGATTTTTAAAGAGATACTCTGTTTTTGATGATCTCAGGATCCACTTGTGACGAAAGGAGGAAGCTTGGTTCCTCTGGTGGGTATAGATGTTTGGGAGCACGCCTACTACTTGCAGGTAACATCACTTTGCTAAATAGTGAGTAAGCTTATAAGATTTTAAGCATTAATTAGTCAACCTTTTAATCACTCTTTGCTCTGTTGCAGTACAAGAATGTGAGGCCGGATTATCTGAAGAACGTGTGGAAAGTGATCAACTGGAAATATGCAAGCGAAGTTTATGAGAAGGAATGCAAGCGATGAGTTCGTTACACGATAACAAACATAAAGAGAGGAACCAGTTCCTAGCTCGGCTTTGTTTTTTTTATAAGTTTGTCTGAAACAAACGTACAATTGCCTGAGTTAGCTCAGTTGACCGTGTGTGTTTGCAATAATATAAACGTTGTTTTAATATATTCATCTTGTACTCCATAATAGTGTTTGGGGGTAAACTTTCAAAATGAAACTTCAATAAAAAAAAAAGTGTTCTCAAATTACCTCTCTTGTTGAAACTTCTCGTCCTTGGAAGTATCGGCAACGACAGTACACTCCGTTGTTAAATTCCTTGTTCTGTTTCCAAACTAACACAACTGTCTCCTTTGGAGCTAGGGTTGTCTTCCAAACACTTGCCATCGAGTTTCTACGCTTTCGAGCATGAGACACATTTGGCAAATGAAGTTTGCCAAGTGAAGTTTGATATTGTAGTATTTAAGCAAGGGTTGCTTCATCGTCACTTCATCAATACAAGCTTTTGTGTTTCTTTAACGTGAAAGATTTGTAATCAGTCAAGAGATGGAAAGCAAAACTGTGATTTTAAGTGTGCTGTTCGTGATGAGTCTGATCATGGCGCAAACTCAAGTAGATGCGATGAGCTGCTGCCGGGATGCTACAAGTAGAACCCTCTATGACACTTGCCGTTTCACGACAACTTCAGCAGCCACATGTGCATCAATCTTTGGATGCTTAATCGTTGACAATACATGTCCTCCGGACTACCCATATTGGGGTTATGATCTTCTCGAAAACTCTGGTAAAATGATTCTTTTTCTTAGTTTGTTACAAGTTAGATAGAGAGATTTCATAATTTTTTTAATGCAAGCTACATGTGTTGTTGGCTGAAGCTGGTGCTATCAATGAATACTGCAATTTGGGGTGTGTCTCCTCTGCGTGTGGTGCCTTAACTACACTCCGGAACTCCGGTAAATCAAGCTTTCTAAGCTCATTATTATATAATGTTATTATCAATTTTGACCGAATAATAATAGACAAGAGAATAATTCATTCTTATTTTTTTTAACGGTGTACAAGACCCAAATGCAATTGTGAATGGAGCGTTTGAACAATGTGCAAAGGCATGTTCCACCTTCTGTACTAAGGGCTCTATGACAGCAGTTGAAGCTGCCTAAATAAGCAAATCGACGATCTGATTGTTGTTTTTCTTATTTTCAATAACTATTTGGTATCCGAAGAAAATAATAATGCTATACTCTAGTGCTAGTATATCTGAATAAGTTAATGTTTCGTTATGTGTCGTGGAAACTAGAAAGTCGTTGATCGTAGATTGTATATGCAATCTGCTTAGGGCTAGTACTTGCTATTGTATAATAATATAAATAAAGAATAGTGCGTCCCTTTTCACGACTATTTTTATTTGTAGTTTCCCACTTAACATAACTTACGCCACATAGCAACAGTATAGTGTAAGTGTGATCTCAAATTCTGATTATATTGAAAATTCCAAGCATCTCTGTATGAATCACACGGAAGGCCACCACGAGCAGCTACTATTCTTTGGAAATGGAATTATGAGAATCACATTGAACGGACATGATGAGAATTTGTATGAAGAAAACCTTAAACTAACATACTTTATCCAAACTCAAGTCGTGTGGAAGTGAAATTGAGCCTAAGCATCAAATGTAATTTGATCATTTAGTGGTGTGATTATGAGGTCTTCAGTGAGGTTATCTCTAATTAATTATGATATTTGGTTTTGCGACCATAGTGTGATACACGTTGAGGCAACTTGCATCTTTTGCAATAATTTCAGATTCGCCTTGGGGTGCATTTGATATTTTATTCTATACGCCTTAAGCCCATTTTGATTTTATATGTGATATGAATTTGAGCTCTTTTCTTGGAACCAACCAAATATAGCTACCCCGAAACTACATAATTTTAATAGTATTGATGTTATATTTTGGTTGGACTTATATACGCCTAACGTCTTTTTAGCCTGATAAATACACTGGAAATACTATAAAGCTGATTAGTATTTATAAAAAAAATATTCATCGATTGATACAAAATTATTGTCAAACATTCTTGATCATTTCAATTCAAAAAGACTATAGAATCTAAAACTCTCATTGGGATTTCTGAATATAACATTTACAAGATTTTCTATTCAAAAGTGTTGTCAAGGAATAGAAGGAAAAAATAATTCGGACTAAAAAGAACAAGATCAGACAAAGAAAATGTGTTTCGAAAAAAAAAAAATTTAAGTTTTGACGTCATTACTTTTCCTGCTGGGCCCAGACGCCGGACGACTCCCTTTCGGAAGAGCATTCAACACCAAGGTGCCAAATTTTCCAGCGACAACTTCAGGCATAAAAGAATATCCCATCTTTATCTCCTGCGCCTCGCCTCCGCAACCAATCACCGCCTTAGAATCAGTAGAGGTCTCTCCGGATAAGATGACAGGAAGAAATTCTCCGGGTAAGATCCTAGCCGTCGATAGAGAGATGGAAATGAAAAGAAGAATCAAGATCAAAGATCTCCCTTTGGCCATTGTTCAGTAATCTTTTTGTAGGTGAAAGAGAAATCTCTTTGTTGTTGTTGTTGTTGTAGTAGTAGTTAGTCTACGTGCTTGGTTTGAAATATGAAGTGGGTGAAGATCAAGAGAGTAATATCTTGTATATATGGAGTGTCAAGTGTGTGAGCAGAGAAAAGTCAATGAGAGTTGGAAAAACTTACGCGGCAAGTTTTAGAGTCGAAAGAATTGGTCCCTTTGAGTTTACGGTCAAACTAAAATATCATTTTTGATTATTTGTGTGTTTCTTTAAATAATATAAACCTATAATAGTTGAAATTAAGCATTAGGCCTGGGCACGGATCGGATATTCGGGTTTTTAAAGGTATTTGTGATTTGCTTCGAATGTTACGGATATCTGATTTTTCGATTTGCTTTGCTTCGGAAAAATACGGATATTCGGAAAAACGGATTTCCGGAAAATAAATAGATATTTGCGGATATTCGCGGATACTTACGGATCATCTCATTTGTTTTGATTAATACAAATAATCTTAAAAATTTGATACAAATTTGTTTTGTAAAATATATTTTTGCATGGTATAAAAGATAAAAATTAAAAGAAGTAGTGAATCTTCATATTTTGTAAATTTTTAAACTTAATTAAAATTATAATAACACAAAACTTAAGAAAAAATTTTAATTGTCATAAATATTTTCTCTTCCTTTTATTTAATACTTTTATATAAGTAAAATTATATAATTTTATACATTTAAAACTTTAAATATAATCAAAATATACATGTATTTATATATTGACGGATCGGATCGGATATTCGCTTCCCAAAATTTTAATATTTGTGATTTGCTTCGATTTTGACGGATATTGAATTTTAGTATTTGCTTTGCTTCGAAAGCTTACGGATATTCGGAATTTTCGGATCGAATAGTAACGGATAACGAATCGAATCAAATTTAACGGATAAAATGCCCAGCCCTATTAAACATATAATACATGATACAGTCATCGATTTTAAATGATGTTCTCACACAGACTGAATTACGTTATGAATATTTTTATAAAGCATGGTCTTATTTTTATACTGAAAATTAAAATAACATTCACGAGTTTCACCGACGATTATAATAATTAATAAGATACTCTTAAAATGTTTGTGGGAACGTAAATTTTGATGTATGGGATCATCAACTACACAAACACTTTCATGCGAGTAAAAACAGTGGGGTAGTGCAGGAGAAAACTCAGCATAACGATATTCTTTGAAAGTATCTGTCCATTTAATGAGTGACATATAAATAATGAAAATTAGAAAAGATGATATTTTCACTTCCAACTACTACCAATTAAAGCTGCAGCACCGGCAATTTTGACCGCTTCTTTCTTCTTGTTCCCCAAGTCTCTCCCACACTCTCACCGTCACACGCACCACGTACACATACACATGCACCTACACTATATTATTAACGTCCTAACGTGTGTGTGAACACAACACTTTTGTCTCCTTTTAGCTGAGCCAAGTTTCAACTTTTGCTGTAGATAACACGGTTCTTACTTATTGGATATTGCGGTGGAACTTTTTTGACTTTATGGTTGTTCAGATATGGTTTTAAATAGATTTTGAACGTAGTAAGCAGACATCTTTTGTTGTTGATAAAGGTAGAGAAAAAGGTGAGTTAATAGTACACTGATAGTCGATAGATTCTCCAAACTAAGTTGTTATGTGGTGGTTTGGCCAAAAACACATAGACCGTAGGGCCGTAGGCCAAGAATATAGATACCACATGTTACTTTCTGTCAGAAATGGAATAATCATTCATTAACAGGGGGTTAGCTGCATCTAATGCTAAATATATATCACAAGATCCGATCACCGCTTCTGACCAAGACCAGAGTCAAGTGCTGTGTAAGAACTTGGCCAAATGGGTCCCTGTTGAGTTATGCAATCAGATTACCAAAGGTTATAATTTAGCATGAAAAAAACAGTAATACCTCGTATTAAATCAGAAGAAAAGTGAAAATTTGGAAAATCTAAGATCATTTTATGCAAGTCTTGAGCAATATATCATGCTTTGTAGACCTTGAGAATAAGAACCACATTGACAACAAGGCTTGACTAGAGTATACAAACAAAACAAAGACGGGGACAATTTTTGCTATAGGCGTCATAGTGTGATGGGGGCCGAGCCTGCTTTCTCTCTACCCTTGTGCTTCTCTCTGTTCTTTCAACTCATGCAACATTGTGATTTGCAGATAATACGTTTTACATGTGAATAGTAATAACGACATTTATTACTGTTGAGCTTTTTTTTTATAGAACCCATAGCTAAATAGACACTAGAACAAGAGGGATAGGATTCCCTCACTTTTAGAGTTGCATTACAAACGCAAATGCAAGTTCACAACTTTTAGGGGGGTGTATTGAACTTATGGTTTTAGGAGATTGTAGGATTTTGTTAAAATCCACTGTTATTCAAGTAATGATTTTAAAAAAGAAATCCAAATCATGTGTTATTGAATATATAGTTTGTGCAGAATTATTTAATGTCACTTACAATCCTCTGTTATTCAATTAACAATTTGTATAAGTTACATCAAATCCACTGTTATTCAAAGCTAAACAAAATTTAGAAAGATTGATTTGTGAAAAGGATTTGAGGAGACTTTACTATCATTTTTAGTCTAAAACAGCTCCTAAAGAATAACATGTCTACGGATGGTATTTGAAGAGAATTGGAAAAAAATTCTTAAGAAAAGATATCGTTTAACTCTCTCTCAGTAGTTCGACCATTTTGTGTTTCCTCTTAACAGCACGACTTAACAATTGAATCTCGTAGAGCATATCCAATGCTTCTTTGTTCAGCTATCATTCATTGCACTTCTTCTCTCTACCAACATGTCGAGGAGTGTTTTGATGAGAGCAATAGTCTCAATATTCAACTGAAAGCAAAAAAACTTGAAGTGGGAAAAGGATTGTTCCTGAGGCTATTGTCTGGTTCTTCTGGAAACACAAAGTTTCTCTCTTGATGTGGGACGGTGATCTGATGTCTGTCCTTGTTCTTCTGTCATATCTTGACTTTTGGGATGAAAATCCTCTTCGAAGCGATTTAACTCTTTGCAGATTGATGCACTGATTATCAAAGGGAAACTGTCACTTGATTGACAAAGAAAAGCTGTTGAGTTCAGGTATATGAAGTCATATACCTCAATGAAACAACCTCCAAGCAAAACCAGGGTTCGTTATTGCTCTGAAACATTTTACATTCAACTCGTCAAATATGACTCGTTTACACGCTGTCCCCGTTGCCTCCATCTACACGTAGCTTACCCCTATGTGTGCAACGTAAATTTGAAGCAGAGTCATAAAACAGAAGCCTTACAAGTACCAGCTCTCATGAGCACTCACCATTTTTGTCTGATGCAAGTTGTCTGCCTAGGTTAACTATAAACCTCGGGTTTCCCCCAAAACCAGAATGAGAATCTTCTAACATAACAGCAAATCTCAAATCACTTTAAACAACTCTTTAAAAGTATCTTATTAAAATGCCTATAGATTTTTATTTGTTTTTTAAACATCATCAAAATCACTCAATTAACTTCAAAACTCACCTAAATCCCACTAAAACTAAAACACCCCAAAATCTTCTAAAACCTCTAGTCCAATACACCCCCCTTAGTTCCGCCTCTTTACTATTGAGCTTTTTTGATGGGCTTTCAATATTACCGTGTGTATGTACTTGGGCCCTTAGAAGAGCCTAGATAAGTGAAAATGAGTCCAATATCAGACACTAACAGGTTCTTTTCACCGAACGAACCAGCTTCTCCGCCACTCGCCGACCATAGCTCCAGACTAACTTTCCAACGACCTAATTACAACAGGAGAGACTCTAGTCAACCACGTTTCAAGCTTTTTCGAGTGTCTTGCTTATCCAATTTTGCCAGCATTATGTCTCACCAGTATCACAAGAGAGAAGATAAAGGAAAATGGGTAGCCACTACCAGCGGCTCCACTCGCAGACGACCCCCAGTGAAAATACCTCCATGCGACAACGCGGATCTCATCGAAGCCAACAAGCTGACTCTCATCGGCCGAGTCACCAACCCCGCGATCCAGAAACCAATCGGGTTAATAGACTGGCTGATCCAGTACTGGAACATGGAACCAACCGGCAGAGTCACGGGCCGTGATCTGGGACCGGAGCTTTTCCAATTCCGTTTCGAAACGGAGGAAGACCTGCTCTCCGTGCTTCGGAGAGGTCCGTATCATTACAAGCGATGGATGCTTATCCTCCAGAGATGGGAGCCTGTTATCTCCGACTCTTTCCCTAATTTGATTCCTTTCTGGGTTAGGATTCATGGCTTGCCGTTACATTATTGGACCGTTACGGCAGTTACGGCCGTTGGGAGAGAGTTGGGGTGTTTCTTGGAAGATGACGTGGAGCGCGGGAGGGTGAGAGTTGGTGTTAACGGTCTGGAGAATTTGGAGATGAGGCTTCCGTTACAGCTTCCGTCTGGTGAAGTGATCTCGGTCGATCTGGAGTACGAGAAGTTAGAGAAGCATTGTTTCTTGTGTTTCTCGCTTCGCCACGAGAGAGATCACTGCCCTCTCCTCAATGCGAAGATCGAATCAACTGCGAGTGCGAGGGGAATCAATCAAGAAAATACTCTGAGAAGTTTGGAGGATAATAAGAAGCGACGTGACGGAAGGAGGAGCAGGCCACCTCCGTTGCTTGAAATCTCAGGGGAACGTTCGTATGGTTTATTAGTGTCTGCTACTGATCGTAGAATCCAACCGTCACAGGATAATTCGAGGATGAGCTGTTACGGGGATGTATCTCGTCGTCACAGTCAACTCTGTCCTCAGGCACAGTGTATTGGACACTCTGATAATAGAAATGCTCCTTCTCATAGGAGAAGTAATGAAGAGTGTCGCCCGGGCAATAGTGTGAACAGCTCTCGGAGTTCAAGAACCCGTCCTCCAAGAAGTCAAAGGAATCTCATGAATTTGCCGGATATTCCGGACCACCGAGGTCAAGTGAACAGTAGGTCAAGAGATGAGAGACGGGAAGCTCCACCTCCACCCGCTCTTGCTCGGGTTGAGACTCCAATTGAGTTAGATAGAGCCCTTGGCCTTCTTGGATTTGCTTCACTCTCCCTCTGACCTAAGGTGCTTCATCTCATCCAGCTTTGAGAAAACAGAGAACTACCCTGCGATCAAGTGATATTCGAAGCCTTGCTACTATTTTCTCTCCTTTATTCCTCGCTTTGAGAACTGTACTGCAGATACTCTTAGCTAAATCTGCTCTTGCAAGTCGTTTTGGACTTTGTCTGTTATGTAAACCTTTGCAGCAGTAATCAATCTCTTATTTGCCCCCCAAAAAATAACAATAATAACTTGTATGGTCTGCTAGACTTGTGGGTTATGTTGATACCTGATGCAGTACGCAGTTAAGAGGAAAGCTGTTGGCATTTAGGGTTGCAAAGATTGCGACAAAGTGAAAGCATGGTGCGGTGCGTACACAATGAAGCAAGGATAGAAAGACTTTGTATTCTTCTCCTTCTGTTTTTGCATTCATTCCCTCTTAAAGAGTATTTCTTATTAGCACAAGTCATTTATGTTCTGTCGATTATTGAACTGAGGTGTTAGGCTATTTTTTGCCGGCCTTTTTTGGTTTAAATCATCTGGAAAGTGTCATTCTGTTCTCTCTATTCAGTTGACTCCTCTTTTTGGACTCATCCCTTTGTCTTTTGCTTTTGCTTTTTCTCTATGGTACCTGCCGTGGACAAATAGTTTCTTCCTTCTCAGTGAAGTCTTTCGTTAGATTTGAGTTGTGATGATGTACTTAGTAATACTACCATCCATGATAGCAATACTAATCCTCTATGAGTTTGATTTAATTACTATGCAAGTAATCAACCTGAAACCAATTCAAAAACCAAGCTCAATTTTGCCCATTTTTTACATTTTTTTCTTATATCTTCAAGAGAAATAAATCAATAATCCATCTAAGAAAATCAATGTAACAAAAATGTGAAAATAGAAAAAAAAAAATCAAACCCGGAAACCAATTCAACAACCAAGCTCGGTGAAGTTTTTTTTTAGATTTGAATTGTGATTATATTTTTCTCAAACTGAGCCAATTAGCATACTAATACTAATACTAGCATTCTAATTGTGATTATATTTCTCAAGCTCGGTGAAAATCCCATACTAATACTAGCATTGATTACTATGGGAGTAATCAAACTGAACCCAATTCAAAAACAAAGCTCAATTTTGCTCATTTTTACATTTTTTACTTATATCTTCAAGTGAAAAAAATCAATAAAGAAAAAAAAAATCTAAACAGACGTATGAGTGTCGTTAACTTTGACAAGTCCATTATTAACAACCTCTTCTTCCTCAACTTTCCTTTTCAACAACCCTAACTTCACCAAACCTTCCTCTCCCCAGTCCCACAGATGCAACACAACATACGTCCCAATCCCTCCGATCAACCCGTACGCCACCGAGTAAGTCAACGGCATCATAATCATCGTCACGAACGCCGGAATCGCCTCCCTCATATCTCCCCAATCAATCTCCGTCACCGACTTCATCATCATCACCCCGACCAGTATCAACGGCGGACCAACCGCCCACGCCGGAATCGAAGCCAGCAGCGGCGTGAAAAACATCGCGAAGAAGAAGTAAACCGCCACCGTGATCGCCGTCAGCCCCGTCCTCCCTCCCTCCCTTATCCCCGTCGACGACTCGATGAACACCGTCACCGGAGACGTCCCGAGCAGAGATCCGACCACGATCGCCGACGCGTCGGACATGAACGCGAAGTACTGCCCCTCGAAATCGCCTTTCTCGTCGACGAATCCGGCGAACCTCGCCATGGAGTAGAGCGTCCCCGTCGTGTCCAGAATATCCACGTAGAGGAAAGTCACCAGCGCTTCCCAGAAATGCCCTCTGCTTATCCCCGCGAAGCTCAACGCTCCCGCCGTGTTTTTGATGACGTGGACGTCAACGATCTTTTTGAAATAATCGTGCGCCGTATCTCCCGCGGGTGTGTTGGGAAACGCCGTTACTTCGGTGTTACGGAACCACGAGACGGCCGTTACGAACACGATCCCGTATATCATCGCTCCTTTGACGTTCTTGATCAGGCAGTAAGCGATGATCACGAACCCGACCATGCCTAGCCAGAAGGTGGGGCTCTCCATGCGTCCGTGGAGGCACATGATATCGCCTGAAACGGAACCGCCTGCGAGTAAAGCGACGGTTCCGTTAGCCGACGTTATGACGGGAGCTAACGAGGCACGTGCCGAGGCGGGACACGCGGCGAGTGTGACGAGAGTGGAAGGGCTGTAACCGACTAAACCGAGTCCTTGGTTGTTTTGTAAACCGATGAACGCGAGGAAGAGTCCTATACCGGCTGAGGAGCTGATTCTGACCGGTTTAGGGACGAGTTTCGCTAGCTTCGTTCTGAAGCCTATGGCGGAGATGAAGAGGAATATTAGTCCTTCGATGAAAACCGCGGCCAGAGCGGTTCGGTACGATATCGAACCGGATCCGTGGAAACCGACGGCGGTGTAAGCGAAGTAGGCGTTTGTTCCCATTCCCGGAGCTAACGCTAGAGGAAGATTCGCCATCACTCCCATGATTACACATCCTATCAAGGACGATGCCACGGTGGCGACGATTAGATCCTTTCGTAGTCCTTCCAGGCAGGCTGCGTAACCGGGATTAACCGGATCGAATTTACATGTTACGTCCGGTTGGATTAATCTGAGACCCGGTCCGGTACACTGGGAAGGTAGGAGCGTTGAGTTTGAGCAGAGGGGGACACAGTCGGAAACAGAGCAAGTTCCACCGGAGTCGGAGAGGATTGAGGCGTTTACGGCGAGGATATAAGCCATGGTGAGAAAAGTCGCCGTACCGGCACGGAGCTCCGTCGTGAAAGTTGAATTTCGTTCGGCGAGTTTGAACCTCTTACCAACCCGGCTTGAGCCCACGTATGTGTTGACTCGGTTTAGTAGCTTGGGCTTGGGTCTAGTTAGAGATGTCAAATGGGCGGGCTATAAATGGGCGGCCCGTGTCCAAATTGATATGGTCTGAAATGGACATGCCCATTTTGACCCACTAATTAAATTTTGTCCACATGGACGAGCCCAATTATAACATGGACAATATTGGGTTTAACCACTTGGACAATGGGCGGCCCAAAAATCTAAAATATCTAGGTTTACCAAATTGGAAAAAACACAATATTTTTTTTTCAACATTTTCCTTCCTGAAGTCTGAAAGTTTGATTTCTAACTGTTTATTTGTGATTTTTGTTATGGAAAAACATAATTTTCCGCTAAAACCGAAAAACGTAATTTTCCGTTAAAATCGAAAAAACGTAATTTTTCGTTAAAACCGGAAAAACATAGTTGCCCGCCAAAACCGGAAAAATGTAATTTCCTGCCAAGATCGAAAAATACAAATTTCCGCCAAAACCGAAAAATACAATTTCTGCCAAAACCGAAAAATACAATTTCTGCCAAAACCGAAAACCCAATTTCCTGTCAAAATCAAAAACGCAATTTCCCGTCAATACCGAGAAACGTAATTTCTCGCCAAAACTAAAAACATAATTTTCCGCAAAAATTGAAAAACGCAATTTCCCGCCAAAACCGAAAAATACAATTTCTCGCAAAAACCGAAAATGCAATTTTCTACCAAAACAGAAAAACACAATTTTCCGCAAAAAATCGAAAAAAATGAAAATTATATTGTTTACATTAAATGGGTGTATGGGTCCCATGGACAGCCCAACAAATCATGGTCTTATTTGGTTATGGTCTCATTTGGACATGGTTCTATTTGGGCTTCGACCAAAAATGTCCAACAAAAAAATGAAGCCCATTCGGACACGCCCAAACCCGCCCGGCCCGCCCAATTGACATCTCTAGGTCTAGTACTAGAAGGTAGCTCTTGCTCCATTGGAAAGAGATCACAGGAGAAATGCAAAGTACAAACTTTTTTGGTGTTTATATATATCAAATGTGTTTGTGTGTGTATATATAGGGAGAATTGATATGATTAGAGGAAGAGGAAAGATTCTGGTTTAGATGAAGTGGATCTTTAGGAGAGAAGTATCTCTCATGCAACCATGTGTCCACACGATTCTTTGTCTTTTTCTTTTTTTTTTATTTATTTGTAACATAATCTTGTTATTGTTTATTGCAATTTGCAAGTCTCCTTTCTATTAAAATAAAATCTTTAAAAAAAAAATTACAGTACAAAATTATTGTAAATGGTTGTTATAGTTGGATCAATTCATTAATAATTTAACAAATATATCTAGACATATATTTGATATTTTCATTCTTTAGCTCCTTGTTTATTATGTTGATTTTGTGTTTACTAACAATTATTTATACCATTATTTATATCGACATATTGTAATTTTTTTTTCAAAAATTTTGGTACCGTTTATACTATCAATATAGTAATTATTTTGAGTAAATTCATATTGACTTAATTTAAATTTGGATTTACGATACCGATTTAAAAATATATAACTTTTAAAGGTGGTTATGGTTGGTTATATTTATTTTAAAATATTATTATATACATCTAAAAATCACAATTAATATTAAAAAAAAACATATCCAAAACCGATATATTAGTTTAAAATCATAACAAATCCGAAACTGAGTTTTGAAATCAAAATACATATGGTTAGAAGTTCAAATTGTAAATCTTATTTGGTTTACAAAATATTCGGATTTTGAAATATATCTAATCGTAGTTTTTTTTTTGCTTAATAATCCTATCAATTTTAACTACAAAATATTTAGTCTGATATTTTTTTTTTTTGTTTGAAACAAGTCTGATATTTAAATATTATATTCTAATTATGAATTATTCGTTTAAAAATGTATCCAGTTCTATAGATATTTAAGTAAAGATTATTATCACATTATAGAGATGTATTTTTCATCAACAATATTCTGTGTTTATCGTGGATTCAGCTCTAGAGTATTTATTATAATTTTCCATTTTACGTAGACGTATTTTAAGACGAGTGTATCTTTGACGGTTGAGTAAAGCTATCATATTCTTTTTCTACATCTGATATTTTGAATATGTGAGTCGGCACTCGGCACGGTGGTGTAAATAAAATTAAAATGCAAATGTGTATATCATCATATATAGTATAAACTTAAATCGGTTGAGTAATCAGTCAACTCGTTATAACCCTTTTACAAAAAAAATTAGTCAACTCTTTAGTATACTATCACGTTGGATTATAATTCATGTACAATTCTTTATGATGTCTGCAAAATATTTTAAAATTGTTTGGTAAGTCGAGTCACATGCCTTGATCTTGTGTACCGTAAGTAGATGAATAAGTTAAATCACTTAAATATCATTGTTCAACTAACAACGTAACGAGTGCAGTAGCTTTTGCAATATTTTAAATAAACGAAATTAAAAAGTTTAGTATTGAGTCTATTGACCATTAGTAACTCTTTGAGTTGTGATAACAAATTAGTGCTTGCTAAAAACGTATAACATGGTGGTCATTCCTTTGTATAAATGGCAAAATCGTATAATTTAATAAATTCTTCTATTGTTAGAAGCAGTGTTGTTAAAACCGAACCGGCAAGCGAACCGGATTTTTTTGGGTCATGGGTCAACGTGGTTCGACCAGGTTCGATCCGGTTCGATCCGGGTTTGATTAGACTAAACTAAATCTAATCATATCAAATAAAATATTTCAATAATCATAATGTTTAGAAATTTTTAAAAAGTAACAAACTAAAAATGTAATAAAAGTAATAGAACAATTAATAGTCCAAATCTCAAATCAATAGAAAAAACATATTTAAATTTTATTCTCCGGGTTTTTGTCACTCCAAATCTTCATCACCTTTACAAAAATTATAGACACATTAGTTAAAAATTTATACTATGAAATAAATTAAAAATTATACCATGATTCAGTTCTTCAAATCTAAGTTTTCAATTCTTAAAATCTTCGAAACAAAAACAATACTTTGAGAAATAGATACCTTGTGAATTGCAGTCTTGCATAAACGTCAAAGACTGAATAGAAAAATATGAGATGGCTTTACCTTATTAATCTTAATCCTATTTTTATTTTAAAAATGAAATTTTAATTGTTTTACTAATAAATTTTTGGTTTAATACAAGAACCAGGGTTTAGCCGGTTTGTTGAGTCGCCGGTTCACGAGTTTTTAATGGTTCGATAGGAAGTTTTAACCGGTTCAATTATAGTTGGGTTTTGACATTAACCCAACCCGCATTTGTGTCCGGTTCGTGGTTGAACCTGGTCCGACCGCCGGTTCGGTCCGGGTTTAATAACACTGGTTAGAAGGCTTTTCATACAGTCGAATAAATTCAAACATGTGTCTGTGTTTAGTAAATTTAAATGATCAATTCCAAACAAATACGAGTTAACCAAGTTAATTTCATGCTTGGGGTCTAATGGTGGTATAACTGTTATTCGTTTTTGTGTTAATAGTACATAAACTGGGTGCAATATGACCAACTTGGCCATCTTTTATTTTTTAAGTATGATTATGGTGTGTATGCATATGTGCAATTACCGCAAGAAGAGGAAACGTTATTGACTTGCTTACAATTTCAAGTGTGAACAACACTGACCTAACTCATCGCATATATTGACCAGCTAAGTCTTTTTCCCTCCCAGGATTTGTTTTTAAAACGCGATATTTTGCAGAACTAAAAGTTGTTTGGTAGCATTTTTGGCAAGCTAGTTTTCTCTTACAAAATGTAATATGACTATTAAATTATATTTATATCATAAGAAAATTGATTTTCCCCGTGGACCTTGTGTTAGTCATTTTTGTTCAGTTTGTTGATGGCAAGTCAAAGATATCGGTCTGGCTACAATAATCGAGTAGGTTGGAGGGTATTAATCTTACGCTATATAAAATTAAAGTGTCATAAAACTGCGCTAACTTTTTAATTAGTGGGATCACCAAAAATACATAAACAAAAAGATTTGCAACTTAACTTTTGTGGTTATTACCTTGATAGATTGGCCTTCAGCTTTATTCTGTCATATATTAGTTCTGTATTGCATACACATTCTGAAACAGAGGTTTTCAGTTGCTGAAGATGAGCCAGATTCGGATTGTATTGAAAGAATACTTTCTAATAGTTGTTATATTTAAAACATACATAATTATTTACTTATTTTACCGAATCTGGTTCATCTTCAGCAACAGTGATATTGATAATAACCAATGTTAATGATAGTTATATTTAATGATACCATTCTATTTTCCTAGGCCGTATTACTTTCATTCTCCCTAGTCCCAAATCTACTACATACAAATTGTTTTAGAATCCTCAAGAAATATTGGTGTAGCTTAATAAACCGGTTATAAATCACTATTTAGCATCTTTAAAGAGTGACCTATAACAATTGTCTTAATGCAGCGTGTGATTATAATTCGTATAATAACATGATAAATCATTCTTCTGTCTCCACTCATCATGAGATTCAAACAATTTGTCTGTTTACAAACAAAAAAAACACAAAATGTCAATTATACGGTTATTTATATACCTATGATCAAAATGATAATGTAAATGATTCAAATGGCGACGGTTTAATCAAATATCAGGCCATAATATCGTATTTGTAGTCGTCCTTCTTGCTTTAAATTCGTTGAACATTTCTACAATTGCAATCTCACCCGTGGCCTAATGGATAAGGCGTTTCACTTAGAAAGTGAAAGTGTCCAAAAGTACGAGTAGTCGAATACAAAGCTCATTACATCATGATAATAAACGAAGAGAAAAAACGACGAGAAATCAGAAAGATAGAAGCATTCATCGCTTTACCTAAGTATTCGAATAATTGAATTCCAAATGACGTGCAAGTGATTCTGCTGACTGTTGCATACAGTTAATCTAGTTATTTACATGTACTGGATGTCCCAAAGCAGGTGTCATTTGGCCTTGTTGATCTCCTCAAAAGTAGGAATAATTCTAATCGCAAAACAAATAGATCATAAAATCACACAAAATCTACATGAATCATAGACTTAGTTATCATCATATAATGTGTCGACAAAAAAATTATCATTTAATGTAACAGATCGTTTGTACCATATCAGTCGACCAATTCTGTTTGAATATGTTTTTGTATTTCTTAATCAAAGACTCAAATTATACTCCCTCTGTTCCTAAATATAAGATGTTTAGAATCATTTTTTTGTTTCAATATATAAGATGTTCTCATATTTCTAGGTAACTTTAACTTTATCAAAAATTGTGTAACCAATCAAATTTAATAGTTCTATTTTGTAGTTGGTCAGATAGTTTTTAATTTATAACTTTAATAATAGTTTTTAGATAAAAAATGATTTTCTTAATAAACGTGTTTTATCTAAAACATCTTATATTTAGGAACGGAGGGAGTATATTTTTAAAAATAAAAAATAAATACTATATTTGGTTTGTGAAATTATATTCAATTATTAGAATATGGATTGGTGGTGGCCGACTTCTACGCGTGAGGGGATGCCCTTATTCGGCAGTCATTTTTGCTTTTGGCGTAATAAAGTTTACAATTAATAAATTCGTTTGAACTAGCTACTTGAACAATTTCATGTTTTTTTGGTAAAGTTCAAACATTTTTATGTTTCTCGATCATAATTCAGCGGCTCCACCTTGTCTGATTTTATCTCGTCCACACAACTCAAAGGTTGGTTTCGATTGCATTGTTTAATAAAACAAAAACAGAATTAAATCTCCAATATTTTTGTCATTTTACGATTCATTTACGAGTTATGGATTTTAGTAGCATGTACTAGTTTTTTAACATAATTTTATTTCCTTTTAAAGCTTTTCTGATTTCAGCATCTACTAGTTTAAATTTAAATGATCTAAACATATGTCAGCAAATCACTTACAAGATGGAATATCGTAATCCAGAACCATGAGGCCATCAAGGTCTCCCATGCTGCCATGCATATAGCGAGCAGAAGGTGTGTTCATACATTGTAAAACTCGAATCATTCTTCACAAATATTGATCGATGTACTAAAAGCCACTAAAGATAAGATATATATGTGTGAGTGATATAGTCAATATGTTAATATTATTCTAAAAGTCGATTCCTCATAGTCCAGTTTATAGCCATGTATATATCATCTGAAACCCATCAATGAGGAATCGACTTTAAGACTAATATTAACAATTTTGGGTAATATACTTTTAGAGGTTAACCAGATCAAGACATTAATAAACCGACCACCAAAGACTAAATATATATTTGGTCTGTAAAGAGGTACACACTGAGACATGTTTCCACTTTGTATCCAACTTACAAATATACTTTTTAAGCAAAAAAAAAAAAACTTACAAAAGAACTTTCTTTCTTAGGCTCTTTTCAATTGGATAAGTAACAAATAGATCATAAGTTAGTGGCGCTCCCTCAAAAAGAAAAATCAAACAGCATTGTATCTTTCTTAGAAGATGCTGTATTATATAAAAACATTTTCAAAACCAAGAAATTTCCTCACAAAAAACACAAAATATATAAAACGGAACAAAATAAGAAATGAATTGAATGAAAGTTTCATGTGAAAGTATCATTCGATCACTTTTTTTGAGCTGTCAGTTTTGTTCCCTTCCACATGATTTCGACAACCAACAAGGCACTACCATCTGAATCTTAGCTTTCATTTGTCGATCTCTTATCTAAACCAATGTTAATATTATTTCTTTTCTTTTTTTTTTTGAAAAAGGGCGTATGTTCATATTATTTCTTCTAATTTTTTTCTCTTTTTATTTATTTTTATAGCAGTGTCATAGATAATAAAAAAAATCATTTATACATTTTATAAATGAAAATTTTGAAGAAAAAATATGAGAGTACAAGAGTTTTTATTTAAAATATTCAACAAAAACACGTGAGATGCTCGTTTCACATATTTTCTTAATAACTGGTTCAATTTATTTTTATAATTAAGTTTTGAATATTTTAAATATTATATATTACAATAATTAATATTGTATGGATAAATAATTATTGTGAGAGAGCAATGTGATGCTAAGTTTCTAATTTGTGTCTTAGGTATAGGTGCATAGCTGAGGTATTCATTACTTCTTTATCGAAATTACTACGTTGCATGGATGTTCACTATGAAAAACATCCACTAAGGAAAAGTTTATAATACAATCAAGTAGAAGAAAACAAAGATCTAGTACTATTTCTTTCTATGATATTCATCCTAGAACGCTATTGGTTAAGTACGTATTAATCATCAAACGTATAAAATGATGTAGATAACATAACTATTTTCTGAACTTTACACTTACAGAATTATATTTTGAAAAATCAAAGGTTAAGAACAAAACAAGAAAAAGAAAAGAAAAAAGGCAATGGAATATCAAAATGGAACCTGACGAGAAATAGAAGGGAACAAAACAAAAAGGAGCATGATGGAATTGAGGTCTTAATCATTCAGTTTACGGTACTTTTAGCAAAGTAAACCACTTAGCCTTAAAAGTCTTCCTACAACGTTTTATTTGTTTGTCGTATCCTCTTCTCTATTAAAATATCAAACCAGAAAACTACTAACTCAATATTGTATATTTTTTCTACTAACTAGATCGAATAATAGGTTACTGGATAATAAATCAACATTCTCAAACCCAGCTAGTCCAGCCACATGTCCTTTTCTTCAAGCTAAGCAGCTAAATATTAATGTCGTTTTGCCATTTTTCTCCAAGCTAAGCAGATAACGTCGAACTATTTCAAATTGAACTACTTCAACTTGGTCATCAGATTGATGATCAGCACTTCGCCACAATTACAGATTGATGATCATGCCATTTGGTGTTCGTTTGACTTGATTGAATGTTTTAGGTGGTTTATGGCTACCATTACTTGACTATTTTTAAACATAAGAATAAATCTTACTAAATATGTATTTTTAGATGCAGTGTATTTGTGAGAGGTTAAGAAAGTTTAATCAGTGGAAGGTTTGAAATTTTTATTGACGGGGTTGGCCAAACCAAATTGATTAGTGCTGAAGTGTTGACCTCTAGTTTTTCCCTCTTGTGTTCATCTTTCTTCTTTCTAAAACCCACTAAAAACTCACTAATTTAATTTGTCAATTGTTAATCGTTAATATTTTTAGTACATATTTTTCAAAAAAGCAATGATACATACAACTATTTTTATCAAGACTATTGGCCACACCATCTTTACATAACTTAGATTCGAATTTAGTTCTCTATATAGTAAATGGGTAAAACATGATTACGGTGTTTTTACAGAATTCAGTGAATCGACCGCAAGAAAGATAATACTAACTTTTCAAGATTTCGATATAATTGGATGCAGACTTTTGTCTCATTTTATCCTGTGTAGGCAGCACAAGCAACATGTCTTGTCCCCTTTTGTGTTAGTTGCATTATTTTACTTAAGGGAAGATCTCTCTATTTGAAAAACATATGTGAAAGATTGCGTCTTTTTGAATGCAACGTATAAAGGGTTTTCTAAAAAAGAAGACCACAACACTATAATTTGTATATATGTTGTCTCAAACAATATATGGAAATAAACTATTGAACAATTTACCTCATATATATATATATATTAGCAATTTATATACTTTTTATTTTAACACATGCAATTTATATACTCTATCTTTTCGTTTTTTGTTTGTTTGTCAGCTTCTTTTCCGGTCTTCTTAAAAGTCTATTTTAGCAGATTAATTATCATCAAGTATGGCAAAAAAAAAGGTGGAGAAAGTGCTGGCTGGAGCAAAATTCATCGAACCGAAAATGAACTATTTGTTTCGGTCAATTTTCTGTATAATCATCTGTGTCAAAATCAACTATTTTGCTGGCTGGGGAGAAATGGACCCAATTTTTTTATGGGTACAAATTCGTCCAAAAGTCGCATTACGATCACATCCACTTAATTAAAAGTATTGATTAAGATAGATAAAGCTAAGATCCAACTGGATGAATACAAAATTCAAATTCATAACTTTACATAAACGTGTCACTACATCACTAATTGTGTTTTTGAAAACCACTATATTGGATCTCCTTTGTTGGATGAGACCTTCAATCCTTCAAGTTATTATCCAGAGATAAAATCCTAAATGGAAAATTTTGTTTTCCTACATCAGTTGATGACTTTAGGGTTTATAAGGAACAAACTTATATATGCACAAGTTTTTTTTTACAATTTATATACATCACCAGCGATGTCTCAATTCAAATTAGTTTAACAAAACGCAAACAAACAAAATGTAAAAAGTATTCATTATTAAAATAAATTTGGGTTGAAAGTTGAAACCAAAACAAAACCAATTGCACTCAACTAAAATGTGTTTGAAACTCTTTCAAAGCATAAAAAAATATGTTAACAAGAAGCCACTAATAGCTAGTAATGACAGTTGGGGCATTGGAGAATCGAAGCATTACAAGTTTAAGCTAATGCAGTCTCTCAAAGAACATTCAAATATTATTTCAGAAACATTACAACGTTGAGATATAACACGTGTCATCGCAAAATTGATTTTCAGAATAATTAGAAAAATAAATTGATTCATCTAATTATATAGTATATTTTTCATTAAATTAACTATAGAACTAATATTGACGTAGAAATATATTATTTCTTCTTTCCTTAACTAAAAGATACATCATTACCTAATTTGATCAAAAAAAATATATGAAAATTAGTGATTTAAAAAAATGATCTGATAAACATTTGTACATCCTCTATAATTTTTGTTCAGTTTTATATTATTAAAATAAAATAAACAATCAAATTAATCATATAGCAAAATTTCTATTTTCTGTATATTTTATGTTTTGAATTTTTTTAAACGACAATAAATTAATAAAACTGTTAAAAATTCTACTTTAAAAGTTTTATGATCAATTGTTTAGTTATTTTTTTATATCAAGATACAAATCTTCATAAATCTATACGAGTAGTAAATCTTATTTAATAGATATTAAGATTAATTTATTATATATATATATATTTAAAATGCTATAAGAAATACTAATGTTCATAAAACCATATCCATATGAAATTTTATTTAATATATTTATTTTTAAAAAGTCATATTAAAAATATCATATACATTTATGTTAGTAACAATTAAATATAATTAAATGTAATATAAATAGATAAAATAATTGTTTAGATTTATTTAACATAAAATGATTGTAAATAATAATAATGATTATTTTGATTTATATATTTGTACCAATTTTTCATTTGCAAGCAATGTAAACAGACTCAGTTAGGACTCTACAAATCAAACTGATAACTATGCTTTTATATGAACGACAAAAAGACGGTTAAGTCTGAACATTTATATAAATTACTGACTTTTCAATTATTTAATATATTTATTACTTTATTTTTTTTAATAGTATGTAAGAAATGCAAATAAATAATAATACGTAAAAGTATTTATATATACGATATTTATCTCGCGTAAGCGCATACCTTAATCTCTGAATATAATTAGTAGTACTACAGTCTACAAAACATGTCCCCACATTTCTTTTTCGTTTTTTTAATCATGCCAATAAAATGCCGAAATAAATTAATATATTAACTAGATCTCGATCCGTACAACTGTGTGGGTTTTATTTTCTTGACTAAATCATTTTAGTTTATAAAACAAAATTTATCACTAAATCAGTATAGTTTAGTATTATATATTATCTAGCTCTATTATACCGTGTTTATGTGATTTATGATATTATTATTGTAAAAAATTCAAATTTTGTATTCTTTTAACAATTTTTTTAAAACATAATTACGTAACAGAACTATTTTACATATTTTTAATTTCTAAATTTGAAATATATATAAAATTTAAATCAAATTTGACCCACTGTTAAAAACTAAATCAAATTAGTAATAGTTGATTTTTTGGGATACTGTTAAAAACATCAAATTTTTAATGCTATAATATATTATGCTTTGTAGAATATTACGGTGCAATTAGTTAATCTATAATTCATATTTGGTGTATATAATTTGTTTTATAAACGCATTATACATATCGTGATTAATTAAACCCATTTGGTATAGTATTCGTCGTTAGTCTAAGGAGTCACTCGAAATTTGATTTATATTGCATGTTCAGAATAATAATAATAGGATAATGTATTGGTCTACAGACTGGTTTGATAATGGTTGACATTTTGGCTATCTATAAGTTGATTTTACATTTAATAAAGACTAAAAATCGATTATATTTACTTTTCCGATTTTTTAGGAGTTGAAGGTTATATTAGTTATGATATATTATTATACCATATTTATTAGTAATAAATGAATAATAACTTATCTAGTGAAAGTCCATTTTAAAAAAAAATCATACATAAATTAAGGTTGTGATTTTTGTTTCAATATATAAAAATATATTAATTATTTAATAATTAATTCTTAATCTAAATATAATTCAGAAGAGATTCTTAAATAACATTTATGCGATCTGTAGAGTACCTAAACTAATAGAGCACATGTCAATCAAATTCTTAGTGTGAATCAAAGGTTCTTTTAGGTTTACTTATAACAATCAAATTGCTCCATTTATCCATTTCTCAAAAGGACAATCACTTTTTCTTATTCTCTAACCATTCTATTTTAATAGATTTAACTAGATTATGATCCGTCCTTACAGAGGACATATATATTTTTTTGTTTAATTTTTTTGAAAATTTTAAATTTTTATATTTAAATTTTTGTGTAATTATATTTGAGTTTAATATTAATTTAATTTGTTATAATAGTCCTTTAAATAAATGAAATATATTATTGGACCAAACATTTATCAATTGGACATGATTCTATTTTTAATAGAATATATATATATATATATATATATATATATATATATATATATATATATATATATATATATATATATATATAGATTATGTTTCGACTTTATAGAATATTTCATTAGAGACTAGGAAACCCAAGATTGTGTAACCATAATTAATCATGCGGGTTTGGTTTTCTTCGGTTAGTTCAGAATTCGGATCGGTTGAAATTTAATTGAAGTGAATCGAAAAGAAATTTGGTCCGGTCCGGTTCAGTTTTCAGTTATTAGGCTTCAAAATTTTCTACCAAACATTTTGGTCTTTCAGTTTGGATTTTAGTTATTTCTATTCGGAATTTTGGTAAAAGAAACAATTTTCTGGATAGGTAGAATTATTGGAAGCAAAAAATCATTTTTAGAAAAACAAACTAACTGATTAGTGAGCAGAATCGAATCATACCGAAAACTAATTTCTTTTAGTTGCTGAATTGAACCGAAGCTTCTAACCAAATTTTCCGGTTCAGCTGGAAAGATTCGGTTAATAATCTTCTCCACCATAGAGATATAGTAAGTGAAACCTTGAACTTCATAATCTCCAATGATCAAAATATGGTTGTTTTTAATACACAAATGGGTATATTTCAGTTTCATCACTTATGCCAGAACAGTCACTATTTCAGTTTTTGTCTTTTTGGGGTTCTACTTTAAAGGTATCTGATTCGGTTTCAACATCCCACCATTGATGCCATTGTCCAAAGCTCCCAAGAATGTTTTCTTAGGTCCACTTTCCCATCGCTTTCTCATGAAAATCCATAAAACTAAAAAACATGTAATGCGATGAGATTAAAGCTTTAATCTTGAAGCAGCCAAACACCAGAGAAAAGGGAAAATATAAGTTTGGAATCCCACTGGATGGATCCGGTTCCTGCCTAGTACCAAATACATATAAACCATAACGACAAGAACTTGGCTTTAACTTTGAAACGGAGAATGAATACAAGTATCAGCAGATATAACAATTAATCTACAGAAAGTAATCAAGATGATTCCCTAAAGCTATTACTGGGCCTGGAAGTACTTTTGAAGCCCCATCCGTTCAAAGAGCATTGATCATGTTTTACCGATCGAGATTTGAGACAACAGCACAGGGAAAGCGAGCAGTTGTGACAGCGTCAAGCCAATCTTTAAGTCTTTATTTTGGTTCTGAGCTAAAAATATCGATAGCTAAACAACCAGGAACCCAAAAAAAAACATGCACTTACACAGATTGATAAAGAAAGACCTTACGTACTCTAAAAAGATTGTGGTAATATATTTCAGATAGCCTGAGTTTCAATCTATGGATTTCGCTTTGCTATTTTCCCAAAACAACACCTGAGATATTGTCCTAAATGCAGTCTTTGGATGTCATCTTCCTCTACTCTTTCTTTTCCTGCCAAACAATTTCATATACATATCTAATTAGAGAACTCGAATGTTAAATATAAGCAGATATTGTACGTATCTCTTTCCATGCAGAAAGAAAATAGATTATATTTGGTTAAAACATGTAAAGGCTGGAGGAGAGGATAAAAGCATCCAACTTCAGACTTCGAGTATCAGCCTACAAAGTTTGAAACCATAAGTGGAAAGAAACAACAAATTCCAACTCTACTATACGATAGACCTTTTTAAAGATTTACCAGTTAACATGAAAGCATCATCTATAGAAGCAATAAACCAATACTTCTGCCATCAATAAGAAAAAGAAATCGTACTCAACCTAGGTTCTAAATTATAGGACATCATCATCGAGACAAACAAGAAGAGTAATGTACCGTAGCTAACAAGTTACATAACAAGCTCTTTCAAGAGAGAAGCTAATGGACACAACATAACAAAGCTCTCTTATCACATCAACTTTGAGAGGACCATACTCTCTAAAAGCCTCAAAACCTTCCATACTCAGCTCTAGTCACCTAAAAATTCATCAAAGTCACCAATAAATTCATCAAATTTCATAAAAGCTCCGAGCTTTCTAATGAAAGTTTACCTCTTGCATAAGGAGTTTGCTTGGAGCCTTGGATTGGGAGAAACCCTATTAACGTCTCCGTTTCCACCAGACCCAGAAGCAGAGCTCCTCACTATCAGACACATTATCATATAGTGGAGAGAGAAGAGAAACAGAGAGTACACATTATCCAGTGGATTAAAACATGTGTGTAGTTTAACGTTAATGATATGAGACGTAGCGTCGTTTTATAGGATTACAAACACCACGAAGTTTTCGTCTGATAAACGCTAACGATTAAAACTTTGATGACTATACACTATTACACCACACCGATTTACAAATAGTCAAATAGAAATGTTAATGGGCCGTGTCAACAAAAAATAGAGATGTTGCTCGGCCAGTAAACTATTTTTTTATATTGTGGCCTATAAAAATTTAAGGCCCAGTTTATGATTCGGTTGTAACACGATAACAATTATTTTATCGTCCATCCATGACATACAATTACACATATACATACAATTTGCCAATGTTCGTAATTTTCCTCTTGAGACAATAAGTCAATAACTAAGGTTAGCAAATTAAAAAACGAATATTGTTCAAATGGTTTTCTGATACGGTCCGGGTTTGTTAATAATCTCGGTGGATTTCATAATGTATTTCACATATCTATCGCCTAAAGTTACTTTTAAGACTGGCAGTTTGATCTACTTGCATCTACTTTACAATAAGATTAAATAAACTTTTTCGCAAATGTTATAATTATATATTAATATAACAAATTGTCAATTTAGACTTACTAGTTTTCCTATCACTATGCAATATATAGGAATTATGCGTCGCTTTCACAAGTGTTGTTTTCGTGGAGGCCGCTCCGGAAATCCACTAACGTATTAGTTTATTTGTTTGTGTAATCAACTTTTTGTAGTTTCTCACTTTCTTGTGTAATCAACTTGTTATCTAATTCAAGAATTATTATTTTAGACGTTTACTTTTATTTGCCTTACAAGTCTATAATAGTCTAATTTATAGATTTATGAAAAGATGTACCATTACTGATCGCAATTATATTTTGATGGCGATATCTAAACAACTGTGCGGCTTGGCTAAGAGGCTATTTTTTTTGTCACAATAGCTAAGAGGCTATTTATTACCAGAAATTGAAGTCTTTTAGACCAGTAATAATTCTTTGTGTTATATCAATATGTTATTAGAAACAATGTATCGAATAATATAAGACATAAGACAATGTACAGTCGAATAAAAGGCAATTTATTACCCCTTTTTATCATATGAGATGCAAATTAATGTACTCCATCCGTTCCTGAAAATAGGATTTTCTGGATTTTATTTTTGTTCCAAAAAAAAAGATTTTCTATATTTTTAAGGTACTTTGTATACTTTTGAGGATCATTAATTGTGAATATTTGAATTGATTAAATTTTATTGGTTGATAGTTATTGGAAATTGTATAAAACATAAATAGTAAACTAAAGTTGACAAATATTTATTGTAGTCTTAATAAACGTGAAAATTCTAAAAAATCTTGCTTTCAGAAACGGAGAGAGTATTACAATAAGGACTCGGACGTGTCATGGTGTCATGACTGTCTAGACGGACCTAGGTGGCCATTCTGCTGTACGTGGACACTCTACACGCCATCTCTCATGGTGATTGTGCACTATAGTGCCTTGGAAGCTTCTGCCATTGGTTGTCGGGGCCAACACAATCGTCGATACCGTTTTTCTTTTGGCATATTACTTTAAAAAAAAAAAAAAAAATTTTACATAAAATTTTAAAACCAATCATTTACTAAAAATATGATAATTTATAGACAATTAATTTGTTATATGTTAAATCTTTTTGTTAATCAATTATCTACGTGGAATTCCACCAAAACAGTGGGTACAGACAAACTATCAAGAACTAACCAGTTAAAATAGTTCTCTAGTTTGCAAGCCAGTTACAAAAAAAAAAAAATTGTGCTCTATTAGTATGTGGACTTCGAAAATGTCAAGTAACCAGAGTCTGCTGCATAAGAGACCTTATTATATTTTTTAGAATCCTCTCTCTAGAATTCTCTCAAGTTCTCTTTAGTCCATCCGCCGTGTTCACCTGCTTCCGGCCGGCGGGTTTGGCTATCATAGCCACCGCCGGTCCGGCATCAAAGTTTTTTCCTTTTTCTTTGCTTTGCCTCGGCGGTCGTTTCGGTGGTGATCTCTTCGCACCGATTCGCGTTTTGCTTCCGGCTATTCATCGGCTTCTGTGGTGGTGGTCCGGCACTCGTTTTCCGGGATAAGATGGGTTATCCATCGTTTATCTCCGGCGTTAGATTCTGGGGCCGTGCCGTCTCTTCACGGATGGTGGTCGCCGGCTTTGCTTCTCATAGATCTGTTTCGAGCTGTGTGCAAGGGTGTTCCTTACGGTGGTTTCGTGGCCGAATTCGGATGAGATCTCGGTGGGACCGATGGATGCTCTACGAAGTTTGGGCCGTTATGTGTTCGACTCCGTTTCCTATGTCTTCAATATTTGTCGTTGGAGGTGGAACTCGGTGGTCATAGGTGCTTCTCCCGGTGTATCCGGTGGGTGTGATTCGGTTAGTTTCAGCGTCGAACTCTATGGAGGAGGATGTGGGCGTCTCGTTATTCCGATGAGGTCGCGGTCTCCGATCTCGGAGGCGACCGAAAAGCTCTTCGAGATGACGAAGCTTCTTGCGTTGACACGCGTCTCTTTCGGGCTGCAGTTTCGTCCACGTGGGGAGACGTGGCGGTGTCATGGGCTTTGGTCTCTTTTTTGACTTGGGCTTGTCGGTTTTAAGTTTCTGTTTGTTGGTTTGTCTGGACCGGTTTTGGGCCCCTCCTTGTATTTTGTTTTTCATATATAATATTCCAGATGGCAAAAAAAAAAAAAAGACCTTCTTATATTTTAACTTATTTCCTTGTGAATTAGATCTATTTTACTATTTATTTGATTATCTAAAATAAAAAATCTATCCATATATTGTATATCTTCTTTTAAATTACTCAAAACTTTTTACGGGGTTTTAGATATCCCTAATTTTTTAAATAAACTAATTGATTCATTTTAAAATATACTGTTCAAAACATTGGTTAAAACTATATTGTATTAAATTTAGTAAAAAAAACTATTGTATCCACATCAGATTTTAACATTTAAATAATAACTATTGAAAATTTGACACAAGAAAAACATAAGAAATAAACTGTTTTTCAAATAAAAGTTTTTGCAAAGTCTTTCTTTTCATTTCCTCTTTCTTTTATTTATTTTATTAAAAATTATTTAAAGTTTTATCAATAATGATGCTCGAAGTTTAGTTTGAAAAAAATTCAAAAAGGACAAAAAAGAGAACAAGAAAATCAATTACTTCTCAAATCAATTAATAAGTCAAGATATTTACCACCGGCAAAATTGAATTAACCTATTAATTATTCACCTAATTATGCGTGGGGTTAACAAAAGCTGGCTATCACCGGGCCCCACATACCAGACTAATCATAAAACCTCACGTGTCACGGCATCTAAATATCCAAGAACATTAAAGTAGGATGGGACGCACAGAATCATACCCCAGCCTGCACCTCCTATATAAGACCTTCATCAAATCTATTTTGAAAAAACTGAGAATCGTTCATCTTCTTCTTCCTCATCATCTCCTAATCCTCGCGTTAGTTTACGATTCAAAGAAACTCGCCAAGAACTGGATACTCTGGCGGATTCAGAGACCAAGAACCGAGACGTGGTTCTGAAGCTGTATGACGCCCTGAGATCTCGCGACGTCGAATCGGTTCACCGGATCCTCGCCCCGGATCTCGACTACTGGTTCCACGGCCCTCCGCCGCACCAGTTTTTGATGCGCACGCTCACCGGCGCCTCTCCTCCCTTCGAGTTCGTGCCTCTCTCCGTCGTCTCCTTCGGATCCACCGTCATCGCCGAGGGCTGCGACGCCGCTAGCTCCGTCTCCTGGATCCACGCCTGGACCGTGTCGCATGGGATAATCGTTCAGGTGAGGGAGTACTCGAACACTTCTCTCACCGTCACCCGGATCGGTGGCGTCGTCCCCGGAAGGTCTGCCGAGATCGCGCGCTCGCACTGCCCCTCCGTGTGGGAAAGCAAATTCTCGGGTCGGGCGGGAAAATCCGTACCGGGTCTGGTTCTGGCGATTTGAGGATTTGGTCAGTATTTTCGGTAAGGAAACAGCCACGTGGACTAATAACTAAATAAAGGCTGCTTACGTGTCGGTGTCTGGTTGGTTTGTCGTTGAGGATTTTGTGCGGTTGAAGACGCGGTGTGGGCTGCGTTTTGGCTGTCGCTAGTTCTTCATTTGTTTTTTTCTTTTCTTATTTGCTTTATAATCGTGCTTTTGTATTTTAGTGGCTACAGCAAACATGGGGATACCCAAATTGGCTTGTGCCGTTGTGTCTGATGTAACGTTTGGTTATGTTATAATTGAAATAAAAATGTGCGTTTGGGATCTTATAATATTCGCTCAACATTTTAGTAATACGAGATGTTGTGCATTTCTCGACAAGAAAAAGAATATAAAAAGCTGCCCATTTGGCTCATATGATCTCTGAGTGGATTAGCATGCCTTTAATGTGTCTGTGGCTTTACTGTTTTTTAGTTTGGATAAAAAAAATTGAGTTTACAAAGATATTAAAAGTGTTCCTTAGCTAATTGTCTATGTAGGTTGAGTTTATGTACCTTATTCTACATCAAATCAATGCATAAACATTATAATGAGGATTATATGCATTAGATTCAGTTTATTTGGGGAGTTTGATGTGTTGAGATAAGAATAAACCAATTTTATGATTTGGATCTTTGAAATTGTTGAGATTTAACGACGTTTACTTTTTTGGTGAAATAAATATATAGTTTTATTAATTATGATCGTGGACGCAGCAACGTAAACATCAAAAAAGTTTAATTGGGAAAGAGAAAGTTTCAGAGGAAGCAACGAGGAAGGTCACTCCTGCGTCTTTTTTTTTGTGTGGACGTGGACAGGCATTATCTCTCTTTTGTCGTCGTTTGGTCAAAATGGTGTGGCAATAAAACGACATCAAGAGAAAAAAAAATACTAATCAATTGGAAGATAAAACAAGAAAAAGTATCGTATTTCATACTCCGTTTTTCAATAAGTGTCGTTGTAGAGAAAATTTTTCGTTCCAAAATAAATGTCGTTTTAGTATTTTAATGCATAATTTATTAACTTTATTGTGTATTTTATTTTTCTATTGGTTGAGATGTATGGGTAATGATGTTTTTGTATGGAAAATATACAGAATTTAATGATTTCTTAATCCGTGTGCACAACTCTAAAACGACACTTATTTAGAAAAAGATGGAGTATTATTTAATCAATTTAATCACGATGAAGTGACGCACATTCATCGAACTTAGATGTGTTTTCGGTAATGTCCCATGCCCAAAATATCCATTAACGTAGCTGCTTATCTGCTATATTTATAAGTGATTTCATCAATTTGTTATAAAGTCGAAAGATTATATACAAGTGATCAAGCGCTTCCAAAGTAGACAAACCTAAAGTATAGAAAATGAAGAGTCAACAATATACAATCTGATACTGATGTGTAAAACACTAATCCACAGCTCATTTTCTGATCTTACTTTGAATAAAATGCATATAAGAAACCAGCTAAGAGATGTAAAAATCTTATCTAACGTAGATTGGTGTATTTTATGCGACTACAAGTAACTCGACGACAACTGCGAAATCGACATATAAGTCCTCCCCATGAGAAATCATGATGTAGCATACAAGCTCTCTCATTAATTCAAATCAAACATGCCATACATGATACGTAGCGTATTTCCTTCGACCGCAAAGCTTACTTATAATCGGATGGACGTTTCTAGTTTGATGTAACGGTTAGTCTTTCAGCAGGAAAGTTAAGAATAGTGATTGGTGACGTACCTCAGGTCAAGAAGAGTGATATTATGAATTGGTTCGAAGAGTTTAAAAAAATAACCAATGCAACTGTCGTATGTTTGAAGTTCTAGCTCGATATTACTCATGTCAACCGAAGGTTGTTGTGGCGGTAAAGAATCATCAGGTGATGTTTTGAAGGAAAATAAACCTGTCTCCCTTGTTGAGAAGAGAAGAACATCAGATTCTGTGCTTTTGCTTTTGTAGACAGTAGACTTCTTCCCATATCTTATACATTTCTTCTATTAACAAAACCCAATTCTTCTAACTCGTTGTATTTTATAATATATGAACTCAATTAGACACTCACAATAAAACATATCTACGTAGATAATAGCTTATTTACTGTTTTCAAGGTGTCAGACCTTTACTTTTACGGTCAGAGATTAAAAACTGATCTTTTAGTTAACATGTCCTTCAATTAATCAGATGTGTTTCTCTGCTCAAAGATTAAGTCCACAAGATCTTATATCCAAGTTTGCGCTATTCTTATTAAAGCGCTGTTAGGTGATCAAGACAAATCAAATCCAGGTAACGAAAGTTCCAGTTTTAACTCTTTTACTACTTTAACCATGGTGTCGTTACGTAACGCGATTTTTTTCTTCATTATATAATCTGAAACAAAATACTATATGTTACATTTTAAAATATAAACTATCTATTTAATTAGAAAGACAAAAGTTGGCAAGAAATTTTGGTTTGATTAGGCTATTTCATCTACCGATTTTCTAAAAGTCGATTTTAGACTAAAGTCACATTAACACATAAAAAGTTGTGTTTAAATGGAAAAATTATATTCCAATTGATTAGTGTTTTCTTGAAATAAAAACATATTATTATTTTTCGAAATAAAAACATATTATTATTTTTCGAAATAAAATATATTATTATTTCTGAAAAAAAATATCAGTAACAAGTTCAAAAGATGTTTGTCTAAGCAGATTACAAAATGAAGGAAAATTCTATAAACATATTCTCTTTCTCATTGAAAAAGAAGACACATAACAAAATGTTTCTTGCGGTTGTCCAAAAAAAAAAAAAACAAAATGTTTCTTGCGATTTGAAATCAATCTGTATATAACCAATGTTCAAAGTTTATGAAATCCTTAAATTGAACTTAAAACACACAAGTATACAGGAAATCATACAAGCATATTTTAATTTTGAACATTGTTTAAGAATAATGTAGATATGTTCTTAAATGCTGGAAAATATTATAAACATATAATTATAGCAAAACTGTCAAGAAAAAAAAAATTGTATTCTCATAAGCAAAACTGAATGCGAGGTAGATTTTAACAAATACTCATTCTGTTTCAAAATATTACATATTTTAAACTTTTTACACATATTAATAAAACATATTTAGTCTCATTTATATATGCATAATTTTGTGATTATTTTTTCTCATAATTTTAAGTCAATAAATATTCAATAAGTGCAATTAAGTTTTTGAAGTTTGGAATTAGTAAATAAAAATATGTATTGAAATGTAAAAAGTAGATCATTTTGATTTTTTTTCTCTAGAACATTTAACTTTATGAACGGAGAGAATACATGATACTAATGTATTATGGTGTTCTTGTTATTTTAATATGTTTGATGAATGTATATGTTTGGTTAATCTATTATTTCCTCTGATCTCCTCTTATATTACTCTCTTTTTGATTGAAAAAGAACATAAGAAAATGTTCTTGCAATTTGAAGTCATTTTGTATATAAGCAATGTTCAAACTTCAAAGTTTATGAAATCCTTAGTTTAAGAAATTCAAGTATATAAGAAACCATACAAGCATATTTTAGTGTTAAACAAAGCTTAAATATAATGTAGATATTATACATATCTAATTATTATGAATATCTAATTGTCAAGAACACCAAAAAAGATCTGAAGTATTACTTATAAGCCAAAATGGATGAGTTGGAGTTTAACAAATGCTGGATATAAACAAAAATGGAGGCTAGTTAGAAAACTAATTCAATGCAGAACTTAAACGAAAATAAATGTTAGTCCAAAAAAAAACTTGAAAGTATTACAAACATTTGATTTATCTAAAATTGTTATTTACGCGTATTCATTTGTCTTGGGGAAGGAGCGAATAACAAAAAGACCTCTTAACTTTATCAACGATTCAACCCTGACCATTGACGTGATGGCCGTGCATCTGCAACGTCTCCCTGCATTAACCCCCTGCTATTACCAAAACCACCCTCCTCCTCTTTCCATTTCGATACAGAACACAAAACCCCAAAAGGGTAAAATCGTCACACGCTAAAACTCTTTTTCGCGCTTCGTCTTATCATTTTTCCTTTTCTGGTTTCTAAGAAAAAAATGCAGCTTTCCTACGGTTTCAGAGGCTAGTAGTTACCTTCCGCTTTCTCTTTAAACTCTCTCTCTCTCACACTCATCCCTTTCCCTGCTAAAATTGAAGAACCCTAATAAACCATTTTCCCTGTAGATCTTCCTTGAGCCCATGCATTTCGACTGAAATTTTCAGGAATTTGCGTATCCGAAGATCCAAAACGCTGTTTTCTTCTCAATCTCGTTTCAGATCGTTTAAGGTAAAGCAACCAAACAGTTCTCTCAGCGTAACCTTTCTCTGTTTACACGAGAAAATCGCTCTGTTTCCGAGATTTCTATTTCTCGTAGTGTGAAAAAAAAACTCCGATTCGGTTTTTGTTAACCGAGCGGTTTGCTAAGACGAAGAGCTTGTGTGTGTGTGTATGATGCGATCTTCTTTCTTCGTTTGTTAGGTGTTAGGAGCTGAGATCAACTCTAGGGTTTAGTGTTTTGTTAGCCTTCTCTCAGATTGCAAATCGCTCGTGGTTAGGGTTTCTGGAAGCGGTTAGCCGGTTTAGTGAATCGATTCAGTTAAACCGATTTTGATTTTTTTTTTTTTTTTTTTGTGTTTCAGGTGAAAAGGCAATGGGTGCAGGGAGGAAGAAGGAGACCTACACGTTGGCTCCAGATAGCCTTAACTCGTATGTGAATTGGAACGCGAGGAATCTTGAGAAGAGAGATCTCTGTGGAGTTATATTTGGATGCAAGTTCAGCACTATCAAAGAGTGTTACGCTAAGAAACTGTTTGGTTAGTTAGCTATGCAAAGCTACAATCTTTGAGGCTTGTTTGTGTTGATACTGATGTTTTTGTTTGTGATCAGGTTTGCCAGCTGCTCACATGGCGTATATCAAGAACATTGATCCTGGTTTGACGCTGTTTCTGTTTAACTACAGTGATAGAACGCTTCATGGTATCTTTGAAGCTGCTAGTGAAGGAGAGTTGAACATTGATCCCAAAGCTTGGTCTCCTAATGGGACTGATCCGAGTCCTTACCCTGCTCAGGTATGTCTGTTTTAGTAACTAAAGACTTTGTTTTGTTTATTCATCGAAATGTAACTCGTTCTGTAAATGTTTTTACACAGGTAAAGATAAGAGTCAGAGTGAGGTGTGAGCCCTTGGCTGAAGAGAAGTTTAGTCCAGTGATTGCTAATAATTACCAGGATGAGAAGATGTTTTGGTTTGAGCTTGACCGAGATCAGACGAACAAGCTGCTCCGTATGTTTTCACCGTCTCCGTTTGTAAGGGCACCTCCAACATCCAAGTATGTTGCGCCACAATCCAGGAAGGCTATCCCGGCATCTTCACTTGTGGAGATTGGTGACTCGGGAGCAGCACGTGTTGATAAGTGGAGCAGTCTTTTCAAATCTTCAGATGATTCAAGTGAGAACAAGGGAGAAGATTCAACTGCAGCACACAGAGCAGGTCCAAGATTAGTCAACCTTGGCAAAGCTGAGAAAGCAGTGGTGCAATCTGGTGTATCATACTCATCAGTTCTGAGAAACGTGTCTGAGTCTTCAACTTCAACGAATGAAGTTCCATCTCAAGCAAGTAAAGGAGTTGAAACCCCTTGGTCATCTTCTTCTCGAGCTCTCTCCTCACGCCAAGACAGTACCAAGGGAACTTCTGGTGCAGCTCTCAACATGATAGCACATGGCAAGGACGTTTCTGCTGAGGACACACAGTCAGAGATCGATTGGGATGCTGCATCAAATTTTCAACCACATCTGGAAGGACTGAACAGGATTTTGGAGGAACCTGACGATAAAGATGGGCTCAACAGTTTTGTGGATAACACAGGATTTGCACCTTCTTCTATGGTGCCCAGTCACTGGGAAGATGGGATACCGCTCTCGGACTATGAAGAAGGGAATGTAGACAAATCGCCTTGTGGGTCTTCTTATGTTTCCGCCATGACAGGAGACGCAGGTGAGGACAATGGAGTTGACAGAGAGAAGCTTCGTATGGATCTTTCCAAGATGGAAATGGAAAACCCACCCACTTACCTGGACATCTTGAGTGAGGTAACTTGATGGAGTCTTACTTTGAATTATAGAAACAGCTTGCTTACATTCAGGGCTCTCACTTATTAAAATATATTTGTGAATATGGTTCCTCTGTGCTAGATATGGGCGGAAGTGAAAGATTTGAAGAAAACTCAGATGAAACAAGCTGAGTATATGATTACTTTGCAGATGGAGCTGGTAAGATAAACTCGTGATTTGTTACTTGCTTTTTCTCATGAGCTTTTCAAATAACCAAGTCGCTTTTGTATTGTTGTTTGGGTTTGTTGCAGCTTGAATCAAGAAAAGAGATACTTCAACTGAAAAGGACATAGGGAAGTTCGTAAGCATATGGTAACACAACAGAGACTCAGGGAGTTTGCAGTCCCCTCTGCATACTTGCTTTTGTTCTAACAAAACTGAAGAAACAAGAAAGTTAGAATCTTTTGGGTACAAAATAATGTTTTAGTTTGTTGAGAAAAACTTGTAGGTGGTTGTGAATCCTTTTGACTTGGTATGCTTTCAGTTTGAACTTTTAACTTTCAAGTAAGCAGTGCTCTCAGGAGGAGAATGTTTAGGGGTCAGATAAGAGATTCTTAAATGGTTGTTGCCTTGTAATGGTGGCTTAACTTTTTCTACTGAAGGCTATAAAAGCCGGATTAACAACTCGGCCAGTTAGATATTAACTAGGTCGATATGGATGGGTCCAATTTATTGGTTTTAATGGGCTGTTAGTAGCTGAAGGCCTGAAGCCCAGCAAGTATGCTATTTGTGTATGTGCGTGTTTATAAAGGAACTAAAAAATCCAATTGCTTAGCCGTATCGGGAGCGTGTATTTGTGGTGAGTATTAAGACACGTGTCAATCATGTGAAACATCTACGGTTTGGTATCCGAATTAGCCAGTGACACGTCATCACTCTCTCATAATAAATATCAGAATTGTCTAGAGAAACCTCTATAAATACTCCTCGACCCTTTGGACTCGAGAGCTATTTTACTTTTGGAGAAGTTAGAAAAAAACGCGACACTCCGGAGAAGAACAAGATAGACGAATCACGATCGTTACACGAGAGAACACAGCAGCCAAACGAGAAAAAAACTATTGTTGACCATTGAAGTAGAGATTCAACTCGAGTTTTGAAGTTATCAATCCCATTAGGTATGTCGATTCTGGATTTTCCTTTTTTTTTTTATTAATGAGCTTTAGCTAATTCGTTGTTCTCACGCTCAGTGTCTCTTTCTTTGTCTAGGTATCTTGATTTACAGCTAAAGATGGCAATTTATGAACAAACCGGAACCGATACATCATCATCATCATCAAAGAAGAGAAAATCAAGATCTCGAGCAGACGGTACAACCGTCGCTGATAGGCTAAAGAAGTGGAAAGAGTACAACGACACTGTTGAACAAGGAGAGAATAAACCTAGACGCAAAGTTCCCGCGAAAGGATCGAAAAAAGGGTGTATGAAAGGCAAAGGAGGACCAGAGAATACTCGATGTAGTTTCAGAGGAGTTAGACAAAGGGTTTGGGGTAAGTGGGTTGCAGAGATCAGGGAACCTAACAGAGTAAGCAGGCTTTGGCTTGGCACTTTCCCTACTGCTGAAGAAGCTGCTTCTGCTTATGATGAAGCTGCTAAGGCTATGTACGGTCTCTCCGCTCGGCTTAACTTCCCTCAACAGTGTGTTGTTGCCTCTGAGTTTCTTGCTAGCTCTTCGAGTCAGTCTGAGGTGTGTAGTGTCGAGGATAAACCGGTTCTTGGTGGTGATGTTTGTGTTACACGAGATGGTACCAGGATGAGTTCCGATTTGCTGGATGAGTTTGATGAGGAGTATTGGGGCAGAGTATCCGAGGAGATAGAGAAATCTATGGAGGAGGGAGAGGAAGAAGTGCTTACTGTTGCGGATTATGGTTGGTCTAATGATGATATGTTGAACGAGCAGGATCTTTGGGATCCGAATGAAGTTTTTGATGTTGATGAACTCCTAGGTGATATAGATGAATGCATGTTAACAGGTGTCGGTCCGGATGAAGACCAAAACCGGATACACCCTGGTGGTTGTGATCCGCATCCTCTTCAGCTCGAGCCACACAATGGTCATGAGTTCTTTGACTTGGATTCTCTGGATCTTTGAGAATACTGAGACAACGAATGGTCTGCAATAGAAATTTTGGGTTTGAACAAGGAATGGATGATAATGTAAAATATAGTAACTCTATAGTCTTTACTCTTTCAAGTGTTGGATCTAATTTATTGAGTTTAATATGAGATAACATAATTAACAGAAAAGAATAACCTTAATTTATAATTACAGTTAATAAAAAAAGAATGTCAAGAACTTAGCAAAGAGATGCTCTTTGCAAGTATCTTGAAGGCCAGGCAAGGATTAGCTAGCTGCTCCTTCGTCGATGGGCTAAATTGCTGTTCTTGATAATGGCCTCGTTCAACAAGAACACATGCATTTTTTTTGTTTCTTACGATCAAATATCTTTCAATCACTCCTTCAAATACCACCTGAGTATAACTACAATGATACAGTTGAGTATTGGTTCTAACTTGCTGCTAATCACAATTTTGAAGGTTCAACAACATTTAACTTCACATCTAGATCCGATCAAATAACGAAGAATCCAGATGTTCATGTTAATCCTTTAGGCCCATATATCGCCGGGCTTGAGCACATGATTATGAAACATTTGATTGGGGCCCCCACTTTGTGGGGCCCCTGGTTAACAATTTTTTTTTTTTTTTCCAAAAATTATTGGTTTCTATATTTATTTCTATATATAAATTTCTATGTATATTCAAATATTTATATATAATTCAAATGTAAAATAAAAAGTAACATGGACTTTTATTATGCATAAATTTAATAGAAAATATTAGATTTTGGGTTATTATAATTTAAAATGATTAAAACTACAATAAAAATATATTACTATTATGGTAACTGAAACCAATAACTTTTTATTTAAATAAAATATATAATTCAAATAAAATTTTCGTTATAAAAAAATTATTATCGATTTTAAATTTAAAAAAATAAATTTTTATTTATTTTTGAATAGGGCCCCTGAATAGATTTTAAATCTCAGGACCGGAACGTTCTATTCTTGCTTTCGTGCAAGCTTACTTTATACTAAAAAAACATGCAATTTCCATGTCGTGGATTCTTCACTTGAAAAGAATGATATTTTTTTTTTTCTCGTAAGCTAAGCTTTTTATTTAGCGTACGAACAAAGGAAACGAAGAACAACGCCATCTTATTTTCATAAGCCATTTTATTAAATTAAAAAAAAAAATCGGAAGCCATCGATCGACGATCGTCGTCTTCATCCCGTTGACATTCTCTCGAAATGCGAGACCTTATTCGCGCCTATTTCTCACGAAGAACACTCGTCTCTATCTACAACCTCTTCTTCTTCCTCTCCAATAAGCTCCTCACTTCATTCCCTCTCTCCCTCATCATGCCCAAATCCGACACCGGCGCAGAATCCGAGTCCGAGGCCGTACCGCTGCTCGATCTATCTGCACCGTCGTCACCGATCTCATTCCCGATCAAATCACTCCAAGACCTGAAATCACGTTCTTACTTCGACTCGTTCCACTTCCAGTTCAATCGCTCCACCGTCCCTCTCCGAGGAAACTTACCTAATAATCGCCCGAGGGTTTTGGTATGCCACGATATGAAAGGAGGGTACGTCGACGACAAGTGGATCCAAGGGTGCGAAAACGACGCCGGATACGCGATTTGGCATTGGTATTTGATGGATGTGTTCGTTTACTTCTCTCATTCTCTGGTCACGATTCCTCCTCCTTGTTGGACCAATACTGCTCATAGGCATGGCGTTAAGGTAAAAGAGACATTCTTTAGTTGATTAGGATGTGTAGAGTTCAGATTTTTAATGTCTGTGTAGAGAGATATGAATTGGAAATGTAAAAGGTGTTTTAAGTGTTTAGTGTCTTGTGTGTTTATGGAAAAATGTTTAATAGGTGTTGGGGACTTTCATTACAGAATGGGATGAAGGTAAAGATACCTGCAATGAGATGCTTTCTACTAAGGAGTCTGCTCTGATGTATGCTGAGCGTTTAGCAGAGCTTTCTACTTCTCTAGGTTTTGATGGCTGGCTGGTGAGTTTTGTCTTTTTGCTCATGATGATGTGAATTTTATGATTATGGTGAATGATTGTAACATATCTGCATCTTAAACATACCTCTAGCCAAAGACCGGAGAAAAGGGGATTTTGTGTTTAACGTAAACTGTTACCTGCAGATTAATATAGAGAACGAGATAGATGAAGAACGGATTCCTAATTTGAAGGAATTCGTCAGCCATCTAACAAAAGTCTTGCATTTATCTGCGCCTGGGGCTTTGGTTATATGGTGAGTTTTCACTTTCTTAGTTCTTTCTTTTTGGTAAACCACTTTTAATCTGATCAACTTTTTTTTGTGGCAGGTACGACAGTGTCACTGTTTGTGGCGATCTTGAATGGCAAGATCAGTTGAATGAGAAGAACAAACCGTTCTTTGACTTGTGCGATGGAATCTTCATGAACTATACATGGAAGGTACCATTTTTGGTTTTATCTATTTCTCCAGTTTGTGTTTCTTCTATATATGCCTTTGGTGATTTTGTTTCAGGAGAGCTACCCTAAACTATCAGCTGAAGTTGCAGGGGACAGAAAATATGATGTCTACATGGGAATTGATGTCTTTGGTCGCGGATCCTTTGGTGGTGGGCAATGGACGGTATGTTTCAGAAACTCTTGAGAACACCAATAATTTTGTCATAGTTATCTTCATTGTCTCATTAATAATCTATATATGATAGGTTAATACTGCACTTGATTTGCTGAAGAGAAACAATGTATCAGCTGCCATTTTCGCTCCCGGATGGGTATATGAGACTGCACAACCTCCTAATTTTCATACAGCTCAAAATAAGTAATACTCTTCTTTTGCATGTTTGATTGTAAAGGAATTTGCCATTTCTTAGTCATTATTTAAGGTTCATGCGTTTTCTCTACAGATGGTGGTCACTTGTTGAGAAGTCATGGGGAATACTCCAAACATATCCACAAGTCTTGCCGTTTTACTCGGATTTCAATCAGGTAAATTGAGGTTGCTTTCCTCTTTCTTCCTATCTTGTTGCAATAACACAAGGGTATAAGTATGAATCGACTGTCTTGGCTATGATTCATATCCTGTGATTTATGTTCTTAGATTCCTCTTTTCTCGTTTATCCAGGGCTTTGGTAACCATGTTTCACTTGAGGGTCGCCAGTTATCTGATGCTCATTGGTACAACATTTCTTGCCAAAGTCTTCAGGTTCAACCACATCTTATTGTTTTCCCTTTTAACTGCACATATAATATTGTCTCTCCTCTCATCTGATTGTTGTCTTTGTTGTTTTATTCACCTCAGCCACTCCTAGAGTTCAAGGAAGACAACACAGATATCATCCAGGTCACTGTTGAGTGAGTTCTGTCCCTGATACTTAAAAAAAAATGATTTCGACTTCTTATTGATTTAGATACATTTGTTTGCAAACGTGTATAACTGTTAGCACATGAATTTGTTTAGTGCTCTAGAGGCATCTTATAACGGAGGAGGGAACATCGTTTTTAGAGGAAGACTCGAGGGAGAAGAGTATTTCACGGCAAGGCTCTTCAAACCCCTTCTTCACCTTTCTTCTTCCCCCATCACAGTCTCCTACTCTGTAAGTCTCTGCTTTTAGATACATCATATTATGAGATCTTCTGTTTTCTCTTACTAATGGATGATCTTGGTTTTGGTGCAGGTGAAATCAGATCAGACTTCCAAACTTGGAATCCTACTCAGTTTCTCATCCCCATCACACGAAACTGAATCAATACTTGTGGTGCCACAAGAACCTACCCCCAGCTTAGATCACATGTTCTTGAAGTGCCTCGTCACATCAGAGCAGACTGTATCCGAGTGGACGGTACACGAGACAAGCCTTGTCATGGATGGACACACACTGACTGAAATCTCTGCCTTTTGCTACAGAGCAGAGAACTCGACAAAGACATCAGAGTACGTTGCATTGCTCGGTCACATCTCAATCAAAGACCATGTTCAGCTGCTCCAGCAAAACCTTGTTTCCTTGCTACCTCCAGCGTCATCATGGGTCATCGAGGCTCATAACATAGAGCTTGTACCGGGTAATTCCGGTTCAAAGATCCTCAGGGTTAAGTTAGAATGGAGACAGAAACAGCTTGAAGATTATGTTCTCCCAGTGTACAATGTGTATGCAGAGAATGTGAAGTCGACTAATGTATCAAGAAAGGTTCTAGAGAAACCAAGAGGCGAGAGAGTGTTCCTAGGAATCTCTCACGTGCCAGCCTATTATGTTTCGGAACTGGTGGTAGATTCGGACGTGAAAGGAGTCAGCTTCGTGGTTCAACCGTGTGGCGAAGATGGTTCATGGAGAAAGCTGGATGATTCCCCTAACGTTCTTGTTGAACTAGAAGGTCTCTCGTAGGTTGCTTGAAACTATTAATCGATTAATAATGTATATTACAAATCTATTATCTAAAATGTGGGGAAAAACATAATAAAAAAAATCTGAGCTAGTCTTACCAAGAGTCTTCCATATGGAAGTGTTGGTTTCTCATCACGAGTCGTCTCTTTTCTTTATATTTTATTTATCGAATGAAAATGTGATGATTATCACCAAAACTTGTTATTATGGACGTAAGAAAGAACAAGTTTCACTACTACCATATATTGAAGAAACAAGAAATCGATCGAGTAAAATCTTGGCTCCTTCCTGACGATCTCGCCTTGAGGAATATTAATTGAAGAATGTACTCGTCTCACTATGATATGGGCCATATAGCTCGATCGTGAGTACATTCACGACGAAGAGTTGATTCTTCTGTCAAAGAATGTTCTCACTTTTATATATGATTTCAAGCAAATTGATATTTTTTTGTTCATTTTGATTGATTCTTAGTAAAGAGTTTATTCTTTTTGTCATTTTGCATATATTTCTCATTTTGGAAGTCATGAGGAATAAACCAAAAATAAAAATAAGACCGTTCGTTGTTGTTTTTTCTCGAAAAGGCTGATGTTTGTTTTCTTCTTATTAATATAAGAGATTCATTCTTATTTTGAAATTCTATCAAAGTTAAACTAAGTTTAGCTGTTAAATTAGTTCTCTTTTTAAAGCAAGGAATGTAATAAAATCTTGATTTTCTAAATAATAAGTAAAAAAAAGGCGAAACATTTACTATCAAATCGAAAGACTACAATATATGCAAATATGCATGGGTCTCGTAATCGCAAAGGTTAGTATATTCAATGTGCATGGGTCGTTAGTATATGCAACATGCATGGGTCTTGTAAAAGTTAGTTTAAATCCAAATATAAACCTAAGCAAAATAAGACTTCATAGATTACGTCTTTTTTGGTGTAGACAATTTTTTTTTTTTTGAAAATTCATGTAATTGGTGTAGAGGACCAATACGTGTGGAAATTTGACTATCCGACAAAAAGATTTTGCTTTCGACGTGATGAACGGTGTATTTTTCTCTGTGGAATTTTTTTTTGTGTGGAGTAAATGCAGAGTTTATAATTGTGTATATAAAGAAATGGGCGATGGAAGCATGTTACTCATCACCAATTTGCCTTTTCTTTTGGCTCTTTCATTTTAAAGTTAAAATAAGCTTAAAGAAGAATGAGAGATTTTTGGAACTTGACGAGTACCATTTCTCTTACTTTTGCTATAGTTTTCTTATTCAGCTACAGTTATGAGGACGTGTCTGCGGTTCCAACTACGCACTTGTGTCGTTCGGAACAAAGGGATGCACTTCTCCAATTCAAGAACGAGTTTGAGGTTCTAAACTCTTCCTTTGCTTATAATTGTTATTTGAATGATGATACAGTAAAGCGTCATTTGAAAACGGACTCATGGGCGAATAACAGCGACTGTTGTACTTGGGAGGGTATCACGTGCAACGTCAAGTCCGGTGAAGTGATCGAGCTAAACCTTAGTTGCAGCTACCTAGGTGGCTGGTTTCATTCCAATAGCAGTCTTCAAAACCTTCATTCTCTAACCACCCTAGACCTTTCAAGAAATCGTTTTAGTGGTCAAATCATTTCTTCAATTAAAAACCTTTCTCATATCACCTCTCTTGACCTCTCACATAATCGTTTCAGCGAGTTCATTCCTTCTTCGATGGTAGACCTTTCTTATCTCACCTCTCTCGATCTTTCATGGAATCGGTTTTCTGGTCAGATTCCATCTTCGATTGGAAATCTTTCTCATCTCTCCTATCTTGACCTTAATTTTAATCAAATTTCGGGTCAGATTCCATCTTCTATTGCAAACCTTTATAATCTCACTTATCTTGACCTTTCTTTCAACGATATTGTCGGAGAAATCCCACCTTCTTTTGGCAATCTAAACCATCTGACCAGCTTAAGTGTTAATCACAATATGCTCAATGGAAGCTTTCCCATTGCACTACTGAATTTGACAAAGTTGTCATCTTTAGAACTCTATGACAATCAGTTCACAGGAACAATTTCTCATAACATCAGTTCACTATCCAAGTTGTCGGTTTTTTCCGCAAGTGACAACGCTTTCACTGGAACCTTGCCTTCTTCTCTCTTCACCCTTCCTTTTATGGATAGAGTTGATTTGTCTGATAATGAACTCAGCGGTATTCTTGAGTTTGGGAATATATCTTCACCACCTAGGCTACGAGTGTTATACGTTGGCAATAACAAAATGGGAGGGGCAGTCCCGGCGACGATATCTAAATTTACCAACCTTGTCTGGCTTGACCTTTCCCATTACAAGACGCAAAGTCCAGTTGACTTTAGTATCTTTTCGCATCTCAAGTTGCTTAAAATTCTTGACCTATCGCATTTGGACGCGACCACTACAATTGACTTGAATGATTTCTTGTCGTATTTTAAGAGGCTCGGTATGTTGGCTCTCTCAGGCAACCATGTTTCAGTCACAAACAAGAGTCGAGTTCCCGTTTCCCCTTTGTTGTATCAGCTGCGCTTGTCGGGCTGCAGTATCACTGAGCTCCCGGAGTTTGCAAGATCGCAAAATATGGACACGCTAGACATTTCCAACAATAAAATCAAAGGACAAGTGCCTGGCTGGTTATGGACGACTCTACCAAATCTGAGTTACCTGAATCTTTCCAACAACACTTTCACCGGCTTCCAGAACTCAACGAAACATGGGCTATCTTTAAAGACATTGTTAGCCTCCAACAATAATTTCACGGGAAAGATTCCCGCTTTCATATGCAGATGGCGTAATCTTAGGACTCTTGATTTATCAAAAAACAATTTCAGTGGTTTAATTCCTCGTTGTCTGGGAAATCTCAAGTATACTCTTGAAGATCTAAACCTTAGTCAAAATCGTCTCCGTGGAGGTCTTCCAGGGAATATATTTGGAAGGTTAAGAGCGCTTGACGTCGGTCATAACCAATTGACGGGGAAGCTTCCAAGATCTTTGTTCAATTCCTATTATCTTGAAGTTCTGAACGTGGAAAGCAACATTATCAATGATACCTTTCCAATCTGGTTGAGTTCTCTACCACAGCTCACAGTTCTTGTGTTACGCTCCAATGCCTTCCATGGACCAATACATCAAACTTCCTTCCCTAAGTTGCAGATCATCGACATATCGCACAATCACTTCAATGGAGCTTTGCCATCAGACTTCTTTGTAAACTGGAGTGCAATGTCATCACTTGGAACAGTTTATGATCAGCCGGATGAAATGTACATGGGATATTACTATTACCGTGATTCAATGGTGTTGATGAATAAAGGTTTAGGGATGGAATTACAACGTATAATAAAAACCTTGAGAGCTCTCGACTTTTCAGGAAACAAATTTGAAGGAGAGATCCCAAGGTCCATCGGTCTACTGAAAGAGCTTCTTGTGCTCAACTTGTCGAACAATGCTTTCACAGGCCACAAAAATATTATAGGCAAATCACCTGAACAAACCTTTTCTTACAGGTCTTTTACAGCCTACCTGAGGAATCTGAAAGGAGAAATCAATAGCAACCACTATGTCTATCCGTATCAATTAAGATTTGGGGTCTCCGTTTCCTGTTAAGCTTGGTGTTTTCTCATTACTCTGTTTTTAGCAAACTTCTTTGTTTCTGGTATTGTTTCCGGTTTAGCTTGGTGTGATTGTTCTTTACATCTCTGTCTTTTACTTTTCAGCAAACTTCTTTGTTTCTCTGTAATTGAACAAATATGTTTCTTGCGCTTAAAACTACTAGCACAATAAAGAACGTGAGATGAGCAATAAACAGATGATCCAGATCAATGCTATAATAACCAACACAGGGCTTTGGAAAAGGGTGTACATAATATATATGGATATTCCGATTGTTTATACCAATGAGACGCATAAATCTATAGAAACTCTAGACTTTGCAAAGTTTTAAAAAAATTCAAGATTGTTAGGATTTTTTGAAATTTTGACAAACCAAAAGAAAAACCAAGGTTTTGCATTGATTCTTTCCATGTCACTGGTAATATTCTCATTGCTAATGTATGTATATCGCTATCATATTACACTCTTGTAAGATTTTCAGTATCTTCCAATGTATATCTCGAGGTCTAATGATCTCACGAACCGTCACTGTGAGAGCATTATATTTACTGAAGAAGGGAAACCATGGAGATTACTCCTCCCTCACCACAAATCACGCGACCGCTTTGGCATCAAAAGCTGTTGGAAAACATTCTGTTATGCAAATCGACCAAGTGCCAACGATTTCTTGACCTTTTTAAACTTGTTCAAACCAATACAGATTCTTGACACTAATTCTCAGACCATACAACCTCAAAGTTTGTAATGTTTTCCAGTCTTTGTGGTGGCAGTGTCTACCAGTGAAATATTTTGAAGATGGAATTGTATCCAGAAGGCGAGGAGTCTTAATCCGGCTGACAAATATGGAAGACTGGGATTGGGAAAAGAGTGGGACAGAGTTCTGTGAAGTTAATGGAGTGAAGACTGGTGAGTCCTTTAAGCTGGAACCCATCAAGGACGAAGGGCTCTGCTCTAAAGTTTGAAATTCTTATAGTACTTTGCTTTCTGTAGTATCTACTCGTTATGTATTCTTTTTTTTTGGGGGCTGTAATGTATCGTGCAAAGTCTTTAGGAGCTTGGGATGAACCAATGTAATACAGTTACTGTTTCATTAGAAGTTCATTGGCATTGTAAACAGTTAGCTGGTTTCTTTGCTGTTCACCTCTGCTTCTGCTCTTCACCTGCTTTTAGACCTCTAGAGGTCCTGACAAAATCTATTGTCTGACTAATAATAATCTGTTGCTTTGCAGACGTATGATGAGAGACATTCTGTGAATCTCCGGTGAGGCTAGATTCAAGAGGGATACTATTTTGGACACATTTTTTTCACAGCTAAGAAAAGTGGGAAAGGAATCAGATTCCTATAAAGAAGCAGGATATTTATCAGATACATCCTATTTTGTAGCTCGTGCCACCTTTTCAAGGTCTAACGGTTTGATGAATCGAAGGGTTCAACCATATCAGATTTGCATGGAATCCTGTTAAATATCAAAGCTTTTTCGGAAGAGTTCAACTCTGTTTCTTTCTGTTGGGTGAACAGAGACTCTGTTTCCTCTGTTGACTTTTTAGCTAACTTTGAATGCTTTTGTAACGAACCTAAGTTAAGTTAATGGAAGACATTTGGTGAACAAAAAAAAAAAAAGGCATTCTTCCAATGAAGAACGTTCTCTCGGACCTTCTCTCAAGCAAGTACACGAGCAGGTCTACACGGATGCGTGGCGTTACCTGATAGACCCGTCTGTCAGTCTCAGTCTGCTTCAAAATCAATGAGGCATATAGTCTGCTTTCTGACTATTAAATATGACCAGAGAAATTCCCACACATGAACTTAATAACGATTTAGGAAAGTTGTTTTGCTTTCGATTTGATGTATAGTTGTCACATTCTTTCTTTGATAACAGACCTTTCTGATCTCACTTTTCTCGACCTTTTTCATAATCTTTTTTCGGGTCAGATTCCTTCTTCGATTGGAAATCTTTCTCATCTCCCCTATCTTGACCTTTCTTCTACTCAAATTTTGGGTCAGATTCCATCTTCAATTGGAAATCTTTATAAACTCACTTATTTTAAACTTCCTAACAACAATTTTGTTGGTGAAATCCCATCTTTTTTTGGCTATCTAAACCGGCTGACCACCTTATGTGTTTATGAAATAAGCTCAATGGAAACTTGCCCATTACAGGTAATGTGGCGTGGACGTGTGAATGTGGTGGCGCTGATCACGTAAAGACAGCCTGATGTTGCGTGATCGCGTGAAGGCGTAGAACTCATGGAGACAGCCTAATGTGATGAGTGTGATGTGGCGTGGTCTCATGTTGACACCGTCGAAGTTTATCCTTGTTTCTTGTTGATTGTTTTCATTTTACTGTATGTTCGAAATAGACTTTCTGTTATGTTGTACGGTGAATGTTGGGTGATGATTTTGCGGTTCTTGACCTTCCTTCACTGAGCTTTTGTCGAGATGATCATCCTTTTTTCTTACCTTTTCATTTCAGGTTCAATTAATATTGATGGGTTTTTGTCGAAGGGATCCTGTGATCCTACTTTGTTAAACAACATTGTTTCGGTCCTTGTGCCTGGATACAAATATCCTGATATTGCTGATATTTTCAGCTATGTTGGATCGGAGTGTCACAAATATATATATTAAAATCTGTTGGTCACCAAGTTCATAGATACCAATATATTGTTCGGTGAATTCACAAAATGTAAGTTAAATATTAAATAAACTAAGTTCAAAGTATTTCTTTCAAATCTAATATTGTTACCAAAAGATTTGCAGAAATTTTAAATGAATTTTGCACCGTAAATTTCTCTAATAATGTTACCACAACAATATCTTTTATATATTAAACAGATAACAATTTAGATATAACACATGTCATCACTAGAATGCTTTTTAAGTTTCTAAAAAAATTGTTGGTCCACTAAATATATATTATATAGCTTTCACATAACTAACCATAAAATTAATTAAAAATCTATAATTGATATTTTCATTATTTACTTAAAAAACTACTAAATTACCAAAATAGAATATATATATATATATATATATATATATATATTTGACAATTAATGAATTTAATAATAAATATTTGATAATAATTTAAATATCCTCCATTATTTTTTTGTTTAATGTTATATTATTAAAATAAATTAAATAATCATCTTAATCTTATAATAAAAATAGATTTTTGTATATTTTATATTTTGAACTTTTTAAAATGAGTATACATTACGAAAAATGTTAAAAGCCTCACATTGCAAATTTTTGTGATCAATAACTTAAATTTTTGTTATAAAAAGATACAAGTGATCATAAAACCATATGATTAAAAATCATATTAAATTGATATAATATATATTCAGATATATATATTAAACTATATGCCATATAAAAATACATAATTTAAAAATTTTCATTGAATAAGTATTGAGAACTTAATATTTTAATTTCAAATTTGCATTTAATTCTCAAGAATGATTATAAATTATTTAAAATATTTAAACTCCCACTAAAAATGTTGTTATTAGTGGTTTAAAATGTTTGTAAAATCATATTAAAATGTACTGTATGTATATGTCGATATTATTTATATTTAATTACATGCAATACAAAATAGAAAAAAATAGTTTTTGTAAATTTTTTTACCAAAACAATAATAGTAAATATAATATATATATAATGTTCATTCCGCGCAAGGCGCGGAACTTAAACTAGTATAAGATATTATAAATAATATGTTTTTATATTTAGTTATAACATTGTTTAATAGACTTAAATTTAAAACATACCAAAATAATTTTAAAATAATATTTTAAATTAATAGATTAGATATAAATCTAAGCAAAATAAGACTAATTCGTAAGTCTTCTTTGGTGTAGACAATGTCTTTTCTTTTTAAAGAAAAATTCTTGTAATTAGTGTAGGGTACTACCATAGGTAGGTTACCAATGTGTGGAAATTTGACTATCCCACACAAAGATTTTTGCTTTAGACGCTGGATTTTTCTCCGTGGACTTTTTTTTTTTCTCCGTGGACTTTTCTTTGTGTAATAAATACAGAGTCTATTATTGTGTACATAAAGAGATGGTCATGGAAGCATGGTACTCATCACCAATTTCCCTGTTCTTTTTGCTTCTTTCATTTTTGATATTCAAGAAAGTTAAATTAGCGTAAAGAAGAATGAGAGGCTTTTGGAACTTAACGAATACCATTTCTCTTACTCTTTCTATATTTTTTTTATTCGGCTACAATTATGAGGCCGTGTATGCATTTCCTACTACGCACTTGTGCCGTCCGGAACAAAGGGATGCACTTCTCCAGTTCAAGAACGAGTTTGAGGTTCTAAATTCTTCCTTTCTTTATGATTGTAGTAGAATAAAGCCTCGTCGGAAAACAGAGTCATGGGTGAATTACAGCGACTGTTGTTCTTGGGAGGGTATCACATGCAACGCCAAGTCCGGTGAAGTGACCAAGCTAGACCTTGGTTGCAGTAACCTACGTGGCAGGTTTCATTCCAATACCAGTCTTCAAAACCTTCAATCTCTTACCACTCTAGACCTTTCAAGAAATTGTTTTAGTGGTCAAATCATGTCTTCAATTAGAAACCTTTCTCATATCATTTCTCTCGACCTTTCACTAAATAATTTCAGCGAGTTCATTTCTTCTTCGATAGTGGATTTTTCTTATCTCACATTTCTTGATCTTTCATATAATCGTTTTTCTGGCCAGATTCCATCTTCCATTGGAAATCTTTCTCATCTCACTTCTCTTAACCTTTCTTATAATCAATTTTTGGGTCAGATTCCATCTTCCATTGGAAATCTTTATAAGCTCACTCATCTTAGCCTTTCTTACAACAATATTGTTGGTGAAATCCCATCTTCTTTTGGCAATCTAAACCAGCTGACCAGATTATATGTTCGTGGCAATAAGCTCAACGGAAGCTTTCCCATTGCACTACTGAATCTGACAGAGTTGTCATCTTTAAAACTCAGCTACAATCAGTTCACAGGTACAATTCCTCCTAACATCACTTCACTATTCAGATTGACGATTTTTATGGCAAGTAACAACGCTTTCACTGGAACTCTGCCTTTTTGTCTCTTCACCCTTCCTTCTATTGATGTTATTATTTTGTCTGATAATCAATTCAACGGTATTCTTGAGTTTGGGAATATATCTTCACCACCTAAGCTACTACTGTTAGACGTTGGGAATAACAACTTGAGAGGTCCAATTCCGAGCACGATATCAAAATTTACAAACCTTGTCCGACTTCACCTTTCCAACTACAATGCACAAGGTCCAATTGACTTTAGTATCTTCTCGCATCTCAAGTGGCTGGAAGTTCTTGACCTATCCTATTTGAACACGACCACTACGATTGACTTGAATGATATCTTGTCATATTTTAAGAGGCTCCGTTGGTTGGTTCTCTCAGGAAACCATGTTTCAGCCACAAACAAGAGTCCAGTTTCGAATTCACCTTTGTTGAGTAAGTTGCACTTGTCAGGCTGCGGTATCACCGAGTTTCCGGAGTTTTCAGGATTCCAATATATGGAGAGGCTAGACATTTCCAACAATAAAATCGAAGGACAAGTTCCTGGCTGGTTATGGACTCTACCAAATCTGTATTACCTGGATATTTCCAACAACACTTTCACCGGCTTCAAAAATTCAAGAAAACATGGTCTATCTTTAATGACCTTGTTAGCCTCCAACAATAATTTCACGGGAGAGATTCCCGCTTTCATATGCAGATGGCGTAATCTTAGCACTCTTGATTTATCGAAAAACAACTTCAATGGTTTTATCCCTCGTTGTATGGGAAATCTAAGGTATACTCTTAGAGATCTAAACCTTCGTCAAAATCGTCTTCATGGAGGTCTTCCAGAGAATATATTTGAAAGATTAAGAACACTTGATGTCGGTCATAACCAACTCGCGGGAAAGCTTCCAAGATCTTTGACCCGTTTTTCTAGTCTTGAAGTTTTGAACGTGGAAAGCAACATTATCAATGATACATATCCGTTTTGGTTGAGTTCTCTACCAGAGTTAAAAATTCTTGTGTTACGCTCCAATGTATTCCATGGAGCGATACATCAAAATTTGTTTCCTAAGTTGCAAATCATTGACATATCGCACAATCACTTCAATGGAGCTTTGCCATCAGACTACTTTGCGAAGTGGACTGCTATGTCATCACTTGGAACGGTATCTGATAAGCCGGATGAAATGTACATGGGATATTACTATTACCAAGATTCAATGGTGTTGATGAATAAAGGTTTAGAGATGGAGCTAGTACGTATCCTAAAAATTTTCAGAGCACTTGACTTTTCAGGAAACAAATTTGAAGGAGAGATCCCAAGGTCCATCGGTCTATTAAAAGAGCTTCATGTTTTGAACTTGTCAAACAATGCTTTCACTGGCCACATCCCTTCATCTCTAGGAAACCTGACAGCTCTTGAGCCGCTCGACCTTTCCCAAAACAAGCTTTCAGGAGAAATTCCTCAAGAGCTAGGGAGCCTCTCATTCCTTTCCTACATGAACTTCTCTCATAACAAGCTTACAGGTCTAGTACCAGGCGGCACTCAGTTTCGAAGGCTGAACTGCACTGCCTTTGAGGATAACATTGGACTTTTTGGCCCTTCTCTTGACGAAATTTGCAGAGATATTCATACGCCAACACCGCCTGAAACGCCCGAATTAGAGGAAGAAGAAGAAGAAGAAAAGAAAGAGGAAGAGGTGTTGAGTTGGATAGCAGTGGTAATAGGAGTCATACCAGGTATTGCCTTTGGATGGGTGATTGGATACATATTTTTTTCCTACAAGCCAGAGTGGTTCATGAACCCTTTTGTCCGGAACAATGAAGATGCAGCAGCACCACAACTCATTAAAGAGGTAATATTCTAGAGTTTAAATCAACTTGTTAGCAATCATTTGAAGAAACAAATTAATTTATAAAAATCACTTGGATAAACCTTTTTGTTGTATAGGTCTTTGATAACTTACCTGGAGAATCTGCAAGAAGAAATCCAAAGCAACCACCATATCCAAATCTTGATTAGTGAAGATTGGGTTATTGTTTCCAGTGTAGCTTGGTGTGTGTTGTCTCTCTACCTCTCTGTTTTTACATTTTTAGCAAAATTCTTTGTTTGATGTGTTGTTTTTTCCTCCTCTTCTGTCATTTTAACATCAATTGCTTAGACGTGACCAGACCAACAAGCAGACGATCCAGATCAACACTATAAGCACTACATGAGTTTAGAAAAGGATATACATACTATATGTGGATATTTCGATTTTCATATTAGTGAGACACAGAAATACAGAGCAAATCTAGACTTTGCAAATATTTTTATCTAAAGAATCCATTTGCTTTCAAAAGCGAACCATATTTTTTTTTGTCAACAAGCAAACCTTATATTTACAAAGTCAAGTTTGATTTAACAAATGAAAAGTCCAGTTTTGTTTATTGTTTTCTTTTTCTTCTTGTGATTGGTATATTCTCATTGATAACGAATGATGAATAGAAGAAAAGGAAGAGAAATAGATAGTGAATGGGACGCCGGTGGTGGTGGGCTTTCTCATTCTCTTAATTATCTTGTCAAATGTCTTTTGTCTTCTCCATATCCACACTCCCTTGTTTTCTAATGCAACCTGCGATTTATTTGTTTAAATATGTATATTATCTAAATTAATATTAACCCAAAAAAAAATATATATATATATATGCTCAATTTTAGCGATCATCGTCTACTTTATAAGAAAATTCTTCTTTTGATCAATGTGAAATCTATTTTATATTTCCCTTGATTGACTGTTCATCTAATCTCAAGCCTTGCTTCTCTAAAAGGAGACATCCAACTGTCTGGTCATGTCCACTCTATCTCTAGTAAGTTATCCTTTGATTTTTCAACATTATATTTAGACATTTTCAATAGATCACTCTATTTTCTCTTCCAAATAGAATAACTCGATAATAGAATTGAGTTATACTGCAGTAATATTCTACTTTACAGTGAAAATTATTAATACAATAAACAAAAAAAATTATTCTATTTATATATTAAACCAATTTTTTAATCTATATAAAATGAAATATAGAGTATGGTTTGAACTTTTTTACTTCAAATTGTATTTTGTAGTGAAAAAAATAGAATGGAATTGGGAGTTGCCCTTGAAGCACAACACCACAATCTCAGACATAAACCAGTATATGATCATGATTTATGACCTACGAGCTTGGACTTAAACACACGAGCCAATCATGTAACTGGCAATGGAAAGGTCAAGCCAACACAAATGATGAATAGGCTCATGCCTTGTCCCATTCTGTTCCCTTCTAAAGTCGCTAATGTATGAATCCGATTATGCAAAATCACATGCTTACCTCCTCATTTGTGAAGGAAACTCAGATTAACTTCAAAAGTAAACCACCTATGCAAAATGAGAAAGCTATGAGCCTTGTTAGATTTATGACAAGACTTCGTAACTTACGTCTTCTTTGGTGTGGACAATTTAAAAAAAAGAATATTGTAATTAGTATAGGGGACAATATGTGTGGAAATTTGACTATCAGACGCAAAGATTTTGCTTTCGACGTGATGAATAAGGCATTTTTCTCTATGTATTTTTTGTGTGTCGAGTAAATACAGAGTCTTTTTTTTTGGTCAAACATACAGAGTCTATTATTGTGTATATAAAGAAATGGTGATGGGAGCATGTTACTCATCACCTGTTTCCCTTTTCTTTTTGCTCTTTCATTTTAAAGTTAAATAAACTTAAAGAAGAATGAAAGGCTTTTGGAACTTAACGAGTACTATTTCTCTTACTCTTTCTATACTTTTCCTATTCGGTTACAATTATGAAGACGTGTATGCGGTTCCTACTACGCACTTGTGTCGTTCGGATCAAAGGGATGCACTTCTCCAGTTCAAGAACGAGTTTCAGGTTATAAACTCTTCCTTTGCTTATAATTGCTATATCTATGGTTATATTGAAATTAAGTCTCATCCGAAGACGGAGTCATGGGTGAATAACAGCGACTGCTGTAAGTGGGAGGGTATCACGTGCAACGCCAAGTCTGGTGAAGTCATCGAGCTAGACCTTGGTTGCAGTAACCTACGTGGCCAGTTTCCTTCCTGTAGCAGTCTTCAAAATCTTCATTCTCTAACCACTCTAAACCTTTCACGTAATGATTTTAGTGGTCAAATCATGTTTTCAATTGGAAACCTTTCTCATCTCACCTCTCTCGACCTTTCAGAAAATTCTTTCAGCGAGTTCATTCCTTATTCGATTGTAGGCCTTTCTTATCTCACCTATCTCGATCTTTCATATAATCGTTTTTCGGGTCAGATTCCATCTTCTATTGGAAACCTTTCTAAGCTCACTTATCTTGGCCTTTCTACAAACGATATTGATGGTGAAATCCCATCTTCTATTGGCAATCTAAACCATCTGACCAGCTTCGGTGTTGGTCTCAATAGGCTAGATGGAAGCTTTCCCATTGCACTACTGAATTTGACAAGGTTGTCATTTTTGGTACTCGGCAACAATCAAATTCACAGGAACAATTCCTCACTATACAAATTGATGACCTTTGATGCAAGTAACAATGCTTTCACTGGAACCCTGCCTTCTTCCCTCTTCACCCTTCCTTATATGGATACTGTTGATTTGTCTGATAACCACCTCAATGGTATTCTTGAGTTTGGAAATATATCTTCACCACCTAAGCTACGAAGGTTATACGTTGGCAATAACAAATTGAGAGGGCCAATCCCGGGGACGATATCCAAATTTACCAATTACAAGACGCGAGGTCCAGTTGACTTTAGTATCTTCTCGCATCTAATTAAGTTGCTCGAAGATCTTGACATATCCTATTTGAACACGACCACTACGATTGACTTGAATGATTTCTTGTCATATTTTAAGAGGCTCGGTGATTTGGTTCTCTCAGGAAACCATGTTTCAGCCACAAACAAGAGTCCAGTTTCAAATTTCGCTATGTTGCGGTATCACCGAGTTTCCGGAGTTTGCAAGATCGCAAAATATGATGAATCTAGACATTTCCAACAATAAAATCAAAGGACAAGTGCCTGGCTGGTTATGGACGCTACCACATCTGTATTACCTGGATATTTCTAACAACACTTTCACCGGCTTCGAAAACTCAACAACAACTTCACTTTCAAGGATATCTAGCATAACCTTGCTTGCCTCCGACAACAATTTCATGGGAAAGATTCCCTCTTTGATATGTGATCTGCGCTTGGTAGAAGCTCTTGATTTATCAAACAACAACTTCACTGGTTTGATCCCTCCTTGTCTGGGAAATCTCAAGCTTTCTCTTGAATATCTAAACCTTCACCAGAATCGTCTTCATGGAGGTCTTCTGGAGAATATATTTGAAACCTTAAGAACGCTTGACGTCGGTCATAACCAACTGACTGGAAAGCTTCCAAGATATTTGATCCATTCCCCTTATCTTTGAAGTTCTGAACGTGGAAAGCAACATAATCAATGATACGTTTCCGTTTTGGTTGAGTTCACTACCAGAGTTAAAAAAATCTTGTAATACGCTCCAATGCCTTCCATGGACCGATGCATCACACTTCGTTCCCTAAGTTGCAAATCATCGACATATCACACAATCACTTCAATGGAGTTTTGCCATCAGACTATTTTGTGAAGTGGAGTGCTATGTCATCATCATTGGGGGAAAATTATGATCAGCGGATTGACAAGTACATGGGAGGTTCCTATTACCATGATTCAATGGTGTTGATGAATAAAGGTTTAGAGATGGAGTTTGTACGTATCCTGAAAATCTACACAGCACTCGACTTTTCAGGAAACAAGTTTGAAGGAGAGATCCCAAGCTCCATCCGTCTACTGAAAGAGCTTCTTGTGCTCAACTTGTCCAACAATGCTTTCACAGGCCACATCCCTTCATCTATGGGAAACCTGACAGCTCTTGAGTCACTTGACGTTTCCCAGAACCAGCTTTCAGGAGAAATTCCGCAAGAGCTAGGGAGCCTCTCATTCCTTTCCTACATGAACTTCTCTCATAACCAGCTTGTAGGTCTAGTACCAGGCGGCACTCAGTTCCGAAGGCTGAGTTGCAGTTCGTTTGAGGGTAACATTGGACTTTCTGGCCCTTCTCTTGACGAAATTTGCAGAGATATTCACACTCCAACACCGCATGAATCAGAGGAAGAAGAAGAGGAAAAGGAAGAGGTGTTGAGTTGGATAGCAGCGATAATAGGAGTCATACCTGGTATTGCCTTTGGATGGTTCATTGGATACGTACTTTTTTCCTACAAACCAGAGTGGTTCATGAATCCTTTTGCCCGAAACAAACGCAGAATCAGCAGCACCACAACTCATTAAAGAGGTAATATTCCAAGAGTTTTAAACCAACTTGTTAGCAAACATTGGAAGAAACAAAAATATTATAGTCAAATCATCTGAGTAAACCATTCTTTTTGTCTGTACAGGTCTTTTATAGCCTACCTGAGGAATATCAAATAAAGTTTGGGGTATCGTTTCTGGTTTAGCTTGGTGTTTTATCATTACTCTGTTTTTACTTCTTTTTTTAGTAAACTTCTTTGTTTCTCTAGTATTGTTTAAGTTGGTGTGTATTTTCTCTACATCTCTGTTTTTTAACCAAACATCTTTGTTTCTCTGTAATCGAACAAGTATGTTTCTTAAGCTGAAAATTTAAAGCACAACCAAAGATGTGTCGTCTTTTCCCCTCTTCTGTATATAAACATCAACTGTATAGACGTGAGATGCGCAATAAACAGATGATCCAGATCAACCCTATAAGCAACAAAGGGCCCTAGAAAATGATTTACATATTATGTTTCGATCGTCATATAAATGAGACGCATAAATCCATAGAAACTCTAGAATTTTCAAAGTTTAAAAGATTTCAAGATTGTTAGGATTTTTGAAATTTTGACAAAACAAAAGAAAAGCCAAAGGTTTTGCATTGATTTTTCTTGTGATGGCTATATTCTCAGTGATAATGAATGATATATCACTATCATCTTATACTCTGTAAGATTTGCAGTATCTTCCAATGTATTTCTCGAGGTCTAATGATCTCAAGAACCATCTCTCTGAGATCATTATATTTACTGAAGAAGGGAAACCATGGAGATTACTCTGGCGTCACCACAAATCATGCGACTCCGCATTTGCATCAATGAAGAAAGGCTCTGCTTCATTTGCATCATGGAAGACTGGGACTGGAAAAAGAGTGGGACAGAGTTCTGTGAAGTTAACGGAGTGAAGACTGGTGAGTCTTTTAAGCTGGAACCCATCAAGGAAGAAGGGCTTCTGCTCCAAAGTTTGAAATTCTGTAAGTACTTTTCCATATGTAGTATCTACTCGCTATGTAATGTATCGTGCAAGGCTTTTAAGGAGCTTGGGATGAAAAAAAGGAAGGAGGAATGGGAAAGTACCTCGGTCTCCCTGAACATTTTGGAAGGAAAAAGAAAGATGTCTTCGCCTCGATAGTGTGCAGGGTACAACAAAGAGCAGCTAGTTGGTCGTCAAAGTTCCTCTCAAACACGGGAAAGATGATCATGGTGAAGAGTGTACTGTCACCTATGTCTTCACACACCATGTCTTGTTTCAAGCTCCCACAGTCTATCTGCTCCAATATCCAGTCTACTCTGACTCGTTTTTGGTGGGACGCAGAACCTGGAAAGAGAAAAGTATCTTGGATCTCCTGGGATAAAATGGCTAAACCAAAGAAAAATGGAGGTTTGGGTTTTAAGGAGGTTACCTCTTTTAATGATGCTTTGCTAGCTAAGGTTGGATGGCGCATCCTCAAGAAACCAGACAGTCTACTCTCCCGAGTCCTACTTGGGAAGTATTGCCAATCTGACACATTCCTGCAGTGTAGAGCTCCGTCCACGGCGTCTCATGGCTGGAGGAGTATCTTGATAGGGAGAGACCTCCTAAAACAGCAGCTAGGTTGGATGGTGGGAAATGGAGACTCAATTAATGCTTGGGAGGACCCCTGGCTCTCTCACAATACCCAATCTAGGCCATATGGACCAGTACCAGAAGCACAACAGCATCTCACAGTCTCAGAACTCTTAATCCAGAACACCTGTGAATGGGACATCGAGAAAATAAATCAGACCCTACCCTTTCACAAGGAGCAGATACTAAAGATCAAGCCTAGCATCATGGGGGGAGACGACTCACTGGTCTGGCTGAAGAACTCAACGGGGGAGTACTCCACTAGATCAGGCTACTTGACTATCACGCAAGAGAAAGAGGCAGCTACTCCCCATGATCCAACCGCTCCAACAGACTGGATCCAAAGTGTCTGGAACATCAAAACACTAGAAAAAATCAAAGTCTTCCTCTGGAAATCCCTACAAGGTGCACTACCAGTAGGAGAACAATTTGCTACAAGAAACATACCGGTTTCACCTCTCTGTGTCAGATGCAACACAGTTGAATCGATCAATCACCTCTTTTTCCAATGCCCCTACGCGATAAAGGTATGGCAATTAGCCCCATTAGCATCCGATCTAAATACTCTGGCGTTTGGAGAATTTACAGAAGGATGGGAAAGAGTGAGGAAATTACCGTCACTACCACCAGTGGGGATCGGAGCCGGCACGTTGGCGGCGTGGATCTGCTGGTCCCTTTGGCGCGCTAGGAACCTTCTCATCTTTGAAAAACGATCGAGCCTCCCAGAAGAAACCATTCTCAAAGCCATCTCAGATGCGAGAGAGTGGCATCTGGCTCAACCTCCCGTGATACAAAAAGGGTCGAGACCTTTGATCAGCTACGAACCGAACCCTAGAAACCCGGACCTATGCAGGATCTTCACAGATGCGGCGTGGAACGCCTCCTCGGGTACAGCAGGTCTCGGTTGGATTATTGATGATCGTGTATCTTCCTCTCAACATGCAGCAACAGAGACTTCAGTCTCATCGGCCCTAATGGCAGAAACCTTGGCGATTCGAACCGCCCTAACCTTTGCCCTCTCTACTAGAGTCGAATCTCTAACAATACTCTCAGATTCCCAGGTCCTCATCAATGCCATCAAATCATGCGACTCCGCATTTGCATCAATGAAGAAAGGCTCTGCTTCATTTGCATCATGGAAGACTGGGACTGGAAAAAGAGTGGGACAGAGTTCTGTGAAGTTAACGGAGTGAAGACTGGTGAGTCTTTTAAGCTGGAACCCATCAAGGAAGAAGGGCTTCTGCTCCAAAGTTTGAAATTCTTTAAGTACTTTTCCATATGTAGTATCTACTCGCTATGTAATGTATCGTGCAAGGCTTTTAAGGAGCTTGGGATGAAAAAAAGTAAAACGGTTTACAACAATGTTGTTCATTAGAAGTTCATTGGCAATTGTAAACAATTTGTTGACCTCATCAAAAAGATTCTTAAGCTCCACAATTGGTTCAAGTTATTCTTAAGTATTGAGAACCTTCCAACAAGATTTGACCTCACCTCTGCTTCTGCTCTTCACCAGCTTTTAGACCTCTAGAGGTCCTGACAAAATCTATTGTCTGACTAATAATGATCTGTTGCTTTGCAGACGTATGATGAGAGACATTCTGTGAATCTCCGGTGAGGCTAGATTCAAGAGGGATACTATTTTGGACACATTTTTTCACAGCTAAGTAAAGTGGGAAAGGAATCAGACTCGGACAAGTATCAAGAAGCAGGATCTCTATCAGATAAAATCCTGTTCTGTAACTCGTGTCACCGCCAAGAATCTAAGCAGAGACATGCTGGTGAAAGTTTGCTCCTCTGCGGCTCTGCATTTGATAAACCAGAAATAGTATATTTTTTTTTGAATCTAAACTATTCTTTGTATACGTTGCAGTTTCTTCCAACAGACTTTTCAAGGTCTAACGGTTTGATGAATCGTAAATGTGAGATCACTCTATTGAATGGAGATGGAAAACCATGGACAGTGAAACATACCACAAAACATAGGCTTTGCTCCCGTGTCTTGACTCTAATATTAACAATTGACTTGCTATGTTTCAGTTGAGTTTGTTGTTTTCTTGAAGCTGTTTCTGTCCTTCACTTTTTTGTATACTTGTGTGTGATCTCGTTTGATATGTTTGGAGAATAGTGACATGATATGGTGTTGATGCATCTTTAAAGTATAAGAATATTTTCACTCAGGAGTCTCTGAAACGTCTCCATATCTAATCACTCCGTCCCCATAGATTCTTCCTGTCCCTTCAATGCTCCTAAACGTGGGAGGGACGTTTCTGAGTCGTCCCGTGCTTTTACTAGTCTCGCAAACGTCTCCGGTACGTGAGACAGCTATTGATTGCCGTAGCCGTGCTTCATAGGTTTAATTGACCAAAATGTGTGGAAATTTGACTATCCGACATAAAGATTTTGCTTTGGATGTGATGAATATTGGATTTTTCTTTGTGGAATAATAAATACAGAGACTATTATTTTGTATATAAAGAGATGGGCATGGAAGCATGTTACCCATCACCAATTTCCTTGTCCTTTCTGCTCTTTCATTTTTGATATTCAAGAAAAATTATAAAGAAGAATGAAAGGCTTTTGGAACTTAACGAGTACCAGCAGTATATTTCTGGTCGTACCAAGCTAGGGATGCAGTCTCTTGTATGAGTTCACTATAATTTGTTTCTTCCACATTGAAAAATTAATCGGCATTAGGGGGAAATTAAAACGGTCTTGAGCAAAAAAAAAGACTTGCCTAATTAAACTCACGATGAGTATATGTTAAACATCAACAAAACACATACCTATAAAATGAAACATTTTTATCATTCCAACGTATATGACCGTGAGAAATGCGCGACTGTGAGTTTGTGATCACTTGAATTGATAGTTTATGACCATTCAATGACAAACTTAAAATGATCAGCTATCAAAAATATGGCATTCATTATAAAAGGATAAGCTATCACAAATTAAGCACATTTATCTTTTTTTCCTTTTTGTGTTAAAAATAAATAAATAGACAAGTGAATCATAATTCATTCAGTTACTGTTTCGGTAATCTAGCAAGTGAAGCTGTGAATTGCCAATGTACCAAGGCATGTTCTACTTTATGCACCAAAATGCTATATGACTGCAGTTGAAACTGCCTAAAAAGCATATCGACGAATTAATTGTGTTAAATAACTGCTTTAAATAGGAGACAATATAATATGTAATCTCACAATATGATTCATTGATATGTTTGTTTAGGCAGTTTCTGCTGAAAGATTTGGTGCAGAAAATTGAACATGCTAAATGTTTCCATTCACAGCTTTACTTGCTAATTCACTTTGAAAATGTTTTTGAACGGATTATTATTCTCTTATCTATATTTCTGTTCCGGACTTAGGTACATATAATATTTATTAATAATAATGTACTTACAGAGCTTGCACTACATGAGCTGAGGAGACCGGTCATGGCACCGAACACATAGGATCCACACACCAACTTGAAGTATTCATTAACAGCATCACCTTGAACCAAAAATCAAAATTAGATTTAAAAAGTCTCCATCTTGTAACTTGATAGAAAATTCAATATGCCAGAATTTTGAAGAATATCATTGTATCGCCAAAGGCATAGAGACCCAGGAGTTATTGTATTGATCAAATGGTGATGAAACTAGACTTGTTTAAATACTGATTCTATCAATTCACCACCACAAAACTTCAATTTTATAATGATTTCTTGTAGGACCGTGCCTTCGTAAGACTAAAATAAAGCAAGAGCTTAAGGCCATACAAAAAAAGTTATATAAGATTTGAGATCACATTTTCAAGAGTGATTGTTTTTTTCGAATGGTCTTCTGACGACCTTATCTCCTTAAACTTTTGCACCTAACTACGCGTTTATCTAAATAATTCATTTGCTTTTCCTTTTTCTATTGATATATGAAATATTTTTTTTCAAAAAAGTGTACGGTTCGTTCAATAAAAGAATACATATATCCATTTCACGCCATTCTAGTGCTAAAAATAAATAAATAACTAGTGTTTTATATAGGTAATATTTTCTTGTAACCATAATCATTGAACAGTTTCAACCTCGTTTTATTTTTCACTTTAAAATAGAATCTAATGTAAAAATATTCTAACGTTATTTTATTTTTTATTATTTTATTTTTTATTATAAAATAAAATATCATTAAAGCAATAACTAACTCTATTGTACAGTTATTTTATTATAGATTTATTCTAGAAAGAATAAAATACAATAAACCATTGGAAATGGTATTAGAGCATTAGCCTAGTTAGTCTCTAAACACTAATTTTACTCTACTATTATTTACTCTATTTATAGAACAACTTATTATTTTGTTTTCACCACTTTATTTTTGACTCTAAAATGAAATATTATTGGATCAACAACCAATTCTATTATAAAAGTATTTTTTAGAAAATAGAGTAGATCATTGGATGATAATTTGCTTTTTTATTAAAATTAAATCCTTAAAATTCTATTGTACCACTAAAATAAAGACAAGTTGTAGAGTTTGTCTCTTTATAAAGCAACGATTCTTTATAATTTTATCTATTCTCTCCTACTTTTAATGTTTTTAAGTTTTTAATAATATATTGGTTGAGAATCATGGAAAGATATCCCCACTAAAGATGTCCTTACCAATACCATACTTCGAAAAAATGCCGGGAGCTTCGTTTGTCTTAGAATACGTGCCAGTTGTTTAATGCAACATGCTGTATAATACTATATAGTTGTCGTTGGTGACTTCTGACGTGAATTAAACCAATCCAAGAGTTCATCCTACCAATCTACCTAACTGCATATATTAAAAGGAAGGCAAATTGTTGAGAACTGCAATCATGTACCGCTTTGATAACGCGAGTGATCAGCCTGGAACATAATATCAGGAAGAAAAATATCATAATAAAGCAATTATTAAGCCACTGCTGATAAGTTTTATAGGAAGAAGAAGATTAAAATCAAGAGTTAGCCACGATATCATATAGGCTAAGTTGCATGCGTTTTCATGATCAGACAGTTAGGTTCATAGTTCGGGATAAAAATACGGACGTAAAATAGATCAGAATAATGGAGGACACCTAATTCAGACAGCTTGTGCTGCATTAATGATTCTGGATCTAGCTTGTGATGCACGAAAAAAAAAACAAGCCAGCAAGAAGAGAAAGTTAACCAAACAAAGTTAATTCATAAAAACTCAAAAAGGCTATAAAATGTCGGAAATTATAAGTGAAAAATATTAAGCTGAAAAGAAAGAACAACTCATGAGAGAAACATCGAAGTAATGACAAGTAGACTAGTTGGGAGTTAACATCTCTCTCCGCTCAAAAGAAAAATAGTAACATGGCCTCGACCAAAAATGACTCACCTAAAAAACCCCTCAAAAGAAATATTACAAACGAAAGTACGAGTTTATTATCCACACATACACCTATAGAATCAAACAACGAAAACATTCCGACAAATACCACCACAAGAGATTCCGCGCGCGACTACCAGTTCTCGATAACTTGAATGGATGGCTTTTGCTTTCGACAGGCTTAGTAGCCGCCCATCGGAGGCATTCCATACGGTGGCATTGGAGGCATTCCTGGCATTCCTCCCATCGGTGGTGGTGGACCATAACCCCCTCCCATCCCTGGACCTCCTCCCATTCCTGGCATCGGTGGTGCAGGTAGAGCCAGTGGCAGTAGTTGGGCGTACATGTTCTGTTTTCATAACAAAATCAAAGATGTGTAAGTGAGTCTTTTTATTCTTTAGCACTTTTGGGATGATGTGTAAGTGTAGTACCTGTTGGGACATGACCTCCTTCTCTTCCTGCTCTTTGGCCTTCACTTCTTTCTGTGCTTCTAGCTTGTCCTTTATTAGCTCGTCCACTTTGCCAGAGTACTCTCGGATAAACTGCCATAAATAAAAACAGGGGGAAAGAGATTTGATCATATATCGAGTCTAAATAAATCCTATCTTGTTTGAGGGATCTTAAGTAAAATCACCTGGAGGAGATACGGGAAGGCAAAGTCAATCATATTGTTGATCCAAGCAAGTTCTAAAGCAACATCTGGTCTGATTAAGTCATAACACACAAATAGACATGTGGCAAAACATTCCTTCTTCCCCTGTAACAATAAATAAACGCGAGAAGAAAAAAAGGATTCTTAATTTGATCCTCTGTTTTACTAAAAAGCTAGCTTTTGATGTTAATCGTGCTTTGAAAGACATATACCTGTTCAATGAAGTAAACCAAAAGTTGTTCTGCAAGGTCGTGGTCGCCGGATTGTGAAGCAGTTTCCATACAGTCCTTGTACATGTTATCTTTCTTCGACAACGCAATTGATTGCTTCCATCTCCCTGCTTTCTTGTAGATATACGCAGCCACACGTCTCATCTCTACAAGCTCGTGTTTCTCAGTCTGTTCGCGCCATTAACGTGAAGATTAATTAGAAATGATAAAGATGGAAGATGTAAAAACGTACACTCGATATAGATATATTTAAAGTCTTTACCTTCTGAGCGAGGCCTATCTGGTCAAAGCGGTCATGCAAATCGATAGACTCGCGCAACCTGTCGTAGTCTTCTTCTTCTACGTATATCTCGTTCAGAGCTTCATTTACAGCAGAGACATTGTTGCTCTGAACTGCAACCATGTAGGGCTTGATAAGACGCAACTGACCAGCCTGAGAATAGGAAGATAAATGTCATCAGAAATCAATAATTATAAAGCCACTGCTGATACTAGAGCAAAAACAAAATCAAGGATCAGCCTCGAACCTTGCGCATAATATCAACGACACGTGTGTGATCTAATCGCAGAGCAAGCACATTGAGAAGATCGTTGATTATATCAGGGTGCTCTTGCAAGTAGAAGTGAACTGCCTTGTAATAAAGTTCAACATTCGCAACCTTGGCGACAATGTCTTTGAATTGCATGTGCTCCCATGCTTCAGGAGAGTGGTTCATGACAGTGGTGGCAGCATTATCAAACTCATCATACTGAATGTAAAGATAAGTAAGTTCCTGCCAATGCTGTTGTTCATCACAGGCCCGTATAAGCTTGGGAATATTGAGGCGAGTCGAGAACAACTTGATGTGTTCCATAAGCTTCTCATAACGATATCTGGCGTACAATACACCCAACTCGGTGAAGATCCCCATGTGAGCCCGTTCTAGACCAAGTCCACTCTCCATAAGTGAGATTAATTCACTGAAGCATCCTCTGTTCTGGTAGAACTCGCTGACTTCTTCCAGGTCGTCCACCTATTAGAGAACAAAAAGATTACCCGTGAGAAAATAATATAAAGTAAAACGGAAAAAAACTTTCACCAAGATAAGGCAATTATTCACCTGTATAATAACGTTAAGTCCACATATTTGAGCCAACCGGAATTCCTCTGCATCGACACAAGCAAAGCAGACCTCCTTCCATGTCTTTGCACTGTTTGCTTTCCTTGCAGCATCAACTGCACCTTGGAACTGCTGCAACTTCACAAGTGTGACGGCTAACTTGGCCCAGTTTGAAATGAACGCATAGATTATTTTTGCAGCCTCATACAGAGCTTCGTCGTACAGGCGATCACCGACAGTTTGTAGGTTAGCAACGTTTGGCATCAGAATAAACTCTTCAATCTCACCTAGCCTATCAATCTTTGCATAAGCATAGATGAGCTCACTATCAACCTTGGGTTCTTTCACCTTCTGTCTAACCATAAGAAGGTATCTGACCAAGTCATCATAGACATTAGCCTCTTCAGTAGCACGTATGACCTCCAAGAAATGAGTGGCATCCTCAGCACGGATAAATGACTCAATTGCATCACTGACTAGTCCATCTCTGAGCTGAGCCTTAGCGACTTGGCTCCAAACATAATCCTCTTCAACTCGGAATGCAAACTCAACAGCACGCTCAATGCTTCTGACGTTGTCCAACAATACGTTGACAGCTTGAACATTTAAGTTAAACTTCTTAAAAATAGCAAATGCTTCCTCATATAATTGGGCATCAACCGCAACTTCTCCAACAGCCGGACCATCAAAATTATCCAGCCTGTTAATGTAATCCATAACTCTAGACGGATCTGCCTTGATTGCTGTCAATATAAGCAGATTTTGCAGATTGAAGTTTCCACTGAAAGCAGAATTTTGAAGCACAATCTTTTCAAGAAGCTCAATAAGCTCATGTGGTAGATCCGCAGTCATGAATGCTTTAACAGCTGCAGAGACTTGCTCTGGGCTCTTGCTTTCGGGTAAAGCAGTAGACACAACTTGGTCAATAAGTTGTCTTCTATATTCATTTTCTTCCATAAGAACCTTGTCCCAGAGGTCACCATCCATCCTCTCCACTACGTATCTGCAGTTGGAAATCCGTGCATAAGTAAACTACAGAGGAATCACTGTGGAATAAGTAAAAAGTTTGGCTAGAAGTAATCAAATACCTGGCTTGTAACTTGAACAAAGAGTTTTTGTTGGTGACATTGATGAGTTCTTCATCACATTGTCCTCTTCTGTATGCCACAACAGCCAGGGTGGGATCACGTTTCTCGCAGTACTTACCCACAACCTTAGAGTCATAGTACGGGTTGGTAGTCAGGAAATGCTCAGGGTTGTTGTTGCTGTCTATGATAATTTTACCCAAGGCATTGTGGACATGCGTATCTTGGCTTCCCTCACTAACTAGATGCTCCAAGAACTGAGTAAGGAGACGAAGTCGATTTCTGAAAAAACAAATACATAGTAGATCTTTAATAACAAAGGGCAATATGAAAGAAACCAAGATGACTAAAGAGAATCATACCTCTTCTCACATTCCTCAACAAGGGGTTCGACTGGAAGCAATGAACGAACTGAGAGAATGAGGCCTTTTATAAAATCTTCAGGGCATTCGTCATCAAGCAACTGACCCACAACTAAGGGAGCATTCCCAGGGTTGACCTACAAAAGCAATCACCTTAATTGTTTAATGTATAAATCCAAACTTCCACACACTAAGAGTAGCCCCAAGAAACTCCATACCTTCTGAACGTAACCTTCAATGTAGCGAAGCATGTTGTTTGTGTAAAGGTAATGAGTAAGATCAGGCACAAAGCCGAAACGGTCGCAGACATTTATCAAGGGTCGAGCATCAGGGAGCTTAGCTTCCATCAAAAAGTTCTTTGTCTTTTCAGCATTATAAAAGTTAGACTCTCTAGTTACACGCTCAACCTCCTTTATTTGACCAGTCTTGGCAGCTGCTTCAATGTACTTGAAGTGAATCTCAGGATCCTCACTATCGCACCGAAGGAAAACATTGTTTAGAATGAGAATACAGAGACAAAGAATGTGCTTATTTACAGAAATGATAGTATCTGATACATCACCTCATACTCAAATATGAGCCTAGGAAAAAGTATAGCCCTTCATACGACTTGAACTGTTCAAAGAGTTTAATGCATGCATCAACACCAAGCTGTTCACAGTACTCCTTGCAAGCCTGCAACGATATTGATACGTCAGTGTCACGTTAAAAATAAAAAATTCATATAACACAGTACTTACCTGAACGATTATCTGAAGGTTTCCTCTCAGGTTGACCAGCAGAAGATCCTTCATGCACTCCATAGCCCACTCGCTAGAAAGAGTACCGAAAAACTCAACAAGAGCCTGCATATTGAGCAGAGAGATATTCAGCAACTAGACCATCCAGGAGTCTTTAGCAACCAAAATTTAGTTCAGAAGTATTACCTGCGGCTCAATAGCATGTGTGTTCACAATTACACGTTTAATATCAGGCAACTCTGAGTAGTGCTGCACAGAGCAAAAAGGAAGAAGTTAGAGATTAAAAAGAAAAAAAAGAAAATACATCTAGTAGGCCAACAAAAAAAAGAGTAAGCATTGAGCAACAACCTTTAAAGATTGGATATACAGTCCAGCCTTTTCACAAAGCTGAGCAACACGAGGGCGGTCATAGTGGCTGAACATCCCATTTGCTAAAATTGCATCAGCCACATTGGGGAAGGTTACCAAATTGATCTCCAGAACCTGAGTTGACAGTGAAGTAAAAGGTCTGAGAAAGGAAGAAGAATAGGGAAAGCACAGACATATGCAAGGTGGCAACTCTTTTCAACCTTAGTTTGCAGAAAAGCATGCTCAGGTAAGTTTGGCTTCAGAACATCCAGAAGGAAAGCAGTCGCTTCACGGATCAGATTTCTCTGTATATGCACAAGTAAATTAGTACATGATAACTATTTTGTAAATATTGCTGTATACACTATTTACCGACCTGAAGGAAAAGATCGGTTATGGTGTTGTAGTCAACTGGACAACCTCCTTCCATTTGGGACATCATTAAAGCGAAATTAACTGCTCCCTGCATAATAAACAAAAACAGGTTAAAACTAATCAATAAAAGTTACTGGATTCGTGACTCTCCTTGTGCTACGCGCAACAAGCATCCACAAAACCAGTCTTTTCAAAGTTCAATATGTTTCAAGTATCAAAAATGCACCAAACTAACCTGAGGGTCCGTACGGAGTATTGTTTGCAGAAGAAACATGTAATCAGGTGTGTACCCAACCTAAAGTCACAATATGAAAAAATGGTACGTCGTTAGCACATTTAACTTCCGGGTAACCATAACAGGGAAGGGGCAAACTTTTAAACTTATTGTCTACCTGCTTTGAGTAAATCAGTATTTTGTCAAACTCTCTTCGCTCTGCAAAAGCTGCTACAACTTTTGGAGTAGCTCGAGCTTTGATGTATATTTTCAGAGCAAGGTCATTATCCACAGTCTGGAACAGGAAAAAAAAATATGGTTACAACATGCTAAAGGATGCATTAAAAGGACAATGGTCAATTTTATAATTACCTTGACAAGGTCTCCAAGTTCTTCGCTGCATTCTAACTTATCCTCTGCCAACCAGTTTTCCAAAAGGTTCTTCTTGTTTTGATTCACAACAAGCCGGGACAGTTCCAAAGACTCATATGAATTGAGCTTCCCTCTAGTCAAAAGGGTCCCAAAATACTGTAACAAGGGAGGAGTTTGCCCTGCTTGTACAGGAACGCTCTGCAAAATTGAATAGTGCAATGTTATAGTTTTAGATTGCTAGCTACATATAGCACATAGCATGTTTGCAGAGGATTACTTGCTTGAATGTGGAGCAAATACCTGGAATTTAGCCACAGTATCAGGTGTCCGTAGAATCCCCTGAGGAGATTCAGCAGCAAGTTCAGCAGCCTCCTTGTACTTTGTTTGAGCAAATAACTCTTGGAACCGCTGGACAACCTGCGACATCCAAACTGAATATAAGAAATTGCACACCAACTAATGACTCTCCTATTCGTCCAGCTGGATTCGTTAACTATAACTACTTCAGCAGGAGAACAGATCCACACATATGAACCAAGGTAACGTACCAGATTTTCCGCACCAGGGAGGTTTCCTCTTTTAGCCAGATTGACAGCAAGTTCCAAATTGTTCAACTGTTATACAAAAGAATAGAGTTATTAAAATATCATGTTGAAATAGATAGATTGTACCGAGTAAAACTAAAAAGGTTATACATACTTGACCGCTAATAAACGGTATTATCGTAGCCTCGTTTACTGTAGCCAAAAGAACTTGTCCTCGCCTATTAATGGCATAGAAACCCCCAACGGAAGAAGCTTCAGAAGTCAAGAAAATTGGGTCTGGACTTATTCGATTTCTGTAGATAGCAGAAGCCGTCTCTAGATCGTATACAAACAACAAGCCAAGCTTGGTGATGACATATATCAAGTTAAATTTGTTGGACACCTGTCGGATAAGGAGAAAAGGGTGTCATGAAATTTTCACCAGAAACTAAGAAAGTTAACTGAACCTCTAATGCAACTACGAACCTGCATAGCTACAGGAAAATCATCGGCAAAATCTGGGGGGAAGAAGAGATCTGCCTGCTTCTTTGAAAATGATGGTTTTCCTGCAAAGAAAGAAATTGCCCAACTTTAGACATCACACGATTACCAACTAAATATTGTAGCCAAAGATGCTGAATAACCATGGAGATATCGAGCAGTTGAGGAAGCTAACCTGGTTGTGCACCAAGCTCAATGACATGCAACTTTGATGTTATCTGTCCAGCATTAAAGCTCTTGCTTGCAAAGGATATAAGAATAGAAGGATTCTCATTCCCAGGGACCTATCGTTAATGATTTTGCTTGTCATACTACAGTTCAAGATTATACCAGGTAATGAACTCACAAAGGAATCACATAGTATACCTTAAACTGAGCAAATGAAGCAGCATGTGCTTCAAGGGCCTGGCTCCGCTGTTGATCCACAGAAAATAGCTGCATATTTCCTTTTACCAATTGTGGTCTCTACAGAAGATAACAGTAATAAAGAGCCAGTCAAAGATATATGCAATGGCTGCTATTGTGATGTCTTCATTCGACCTATTACGTAGCACAGTAAACCTACCTCAGGAGAGCCAGGGGCAATTCCAATCAACACTAACCACTTCTCATTAGGAGAGCACTTATAGTTAATAATTTGGTTATTTGCCAAATTGGCCGTTCTATCAAACATCTTAACTGGCTCAGAATCACCTGGGAATATCGGAGCAGAATGAGACACAACATATACATGATATTAAGAAGATGACAGGAAGTTAAAGATACAAAACCTTCAATTGACCAATGATACACGGAAGTTTGTGTGACCAGCCCCAACATCTTTGGTGTGATCCATTTCCAAAAAGCAACCTACAAAACACGAGTGGTTAATATCCAAAATAAAATTCGGACCCGTAAAATCAGACTCTGAGAAGGTGTACAACAAAATTTAGTTCCGATGTTCACCTGCTCAGGCATCTGATGTGATTTCAACTTTGCTTTTGCTTCGATGTTAAAGATCTGTAAGTGATCCTGAGTGGTTCCTGGAACTTGAGCTATATACAAATTAAAGAAACAAGTGAGCAACGAAGGAAGAAGTGATAGACAATGTAAGTAAACATAGAACTCTAAACTGATGTCTGCGTTAAACATATTATCGTACCCAAGTTTTGAGACATATGACTGTGGTTACTTTTCCATACTTAATTAGTATAATAGGTTTTAACACAAATGATTCATCATAACGGGCAAGTATTCATTCAAACTTATGAATCACGTGGGATTGTGGTTTTATCTGATATGAATTAAAGCTGAGAGCAAGATAAAAAAAAAGCATCCAATCTGTAGTAGATAGCAAATATTGTTAACAGAACGAAGTAGGAGTTCATCAATGATAGTTCAAGAAAAAACTTCAAAAGTTACTATTCTAGGTGCACTATTTTAGAAATAGAAGGAAACAGACAGACAAATAAAATACCTTTCAAGGCAAGGATCCTCGAGTTTGGGTTCATAAGAGCAGAATCAGCAGTAATGGGCCTCCTTAGAGGCTGCATCGGCATGTTCATATCTATAATCACGACGCTGTTCTGCGGCGCAGTCTCTCGAACACATATGTACTTGTCAGACTCCATAGTAACGTTTGTAAACGTGATGAATTGCTGGTTGATCCCAATGCTCGGAAGCTGTAAACAAAATTTCAAAAAAAAAAAAAAGCATCAGGTCGCGTAGTTCAAGAACTTAGTTACAAGATCCGAGTGTATCAGCACATTGGACTACACAAAAAACATTCAAATCGGGACTCGATACATTGAGGTAACACAGATCTGAGCTTAGGTTAAGAGATCAATCAAATTGATGATACAGCTACGATCGAGCAGAATTCAAAACAGTACGAAAATAGAATCAAATCATAGAATAGTCTGAGAAGAACCAGCTATACAAACATGCTAATCGTCTAAAATCTAGCTCGATTCCAAGGAGATGTGCATAAGTTTCTATAAATGGAGAGAGAGAGAGAGAGAGAGAGAGAGAGAGAGAGAGAGAGAGCTCACCGTTAGGACCTCCTTCATCGTGATTGGGGCGTTTGCTGCCGCCATGATTGACCTCAGATCGCGGCGAGAGAATCAGATCCAAGGCCGGGACGAAACGAGACCGTTAACGGCCAGGAGAGAGAGAGGAGCGATGCGAGAGGAGATTTGAAATCGGTGTCAGATCTGAGGCAAGTGAACGAGAAAGGTGTGGAGAGGAGAGAGAGGAGAGAGATATAATACTTTTTATTTTAGCCTTTTGGTAGTGAGAAATGTGACGAACAGCTATCCAATCTAGTCACTCGTCGAATATAAGGGGGAGAACCAGAGGAGACGACGTGCTGTTTTTGCAAATTACACGGGTCGGATCGGGTCGAGTTTGATTCGAGTGTAGTAACGGGTCGGGTTTTTGTGCAGAATATAATGCCTTGTGGAATTATATGCGGATGTTTTGATTTTAGGGTCGACAATATAAAGGGAAGACATATGTTCCATGTTTAAGTTTAACTAGGTAAAGACCTGCGGGTGAGAATACAAAAAATAAATAATTTGTATTTATATTTTCTATCATTATTTAAATTTTACATGTGGGTTTTAAGCCTTTTTAATTGTAAGTTTGTATTATTTAAGTTGTAAATTAGTTATATACAACAATTATTGGGATGTACATAAGATAAAAATGCTGATGTTGTATATGGAAATTTGTATAAATATTATCTTGTAAAATGTTGAACGGTGTGATTTGGACATTCCTAAATATAAAAAGAACACATACTTGTGTGTCTACTAAAACCATCTCGATTGTCTCTCCACCGGCCATGGAATATTGTTTTCAGAATCAATCTTAACCCTTATGTTCCAGGTTTCAAATCACACCAATCATGTTGAGGGCTGCCATGACGAATTTGACGTATTAGCTAACGATTTATTATGTGTCCAGAGTATATTAAAAAGGACTGATGGTGAGATTTGTTTAAATAGTAGTCCTAAGAAGCTTTAAATTAATAGAAATTATAATCAAATCTATTAATTTCGGATTCTATATTTTATCTACTATTAAAAAATTGTTATTAGGTTTTGGACACATTAAAATTTTTCACTAACATTATAAGTACTGTTTCAAAAAAAAACATTATAAGTACATATAACCGAATTACTTAATTTAAACCAAGATCACATTAAACCATCATTCGGTTATTTACATATAAAAGAATAATACAAAATTCAGATCCTTCGGTTTAGCTTCATTTCCATAAATTGGTTTACTTTAGTCTTATCTATATATATATATATATATATATATATATATATATATACCAATACTTTTGGATTTTCTTTCTTTTTTGTTAACGAATTGAACTTTGTTTTCTTTAGCACAAACATATAGTTTGAATCACCTATAAACGCAACCAAATTCTGACGTTTCTTAAAAGATAATTGGTTTACTTTCTTACACATATAATTAAACAGTCCAACCAATACATTTTAGTTGCATATAGCATAACATATGGTTTAAGTTACCTATAAACCACAACCAATTTTATGGATTTTTAATCTTGCCTATATCACTTTAAGTTAATAAATGGCAACATTCACATCATTAGCTAGCTAGGATTGAACATCTAATATACTACCTAGAAGTTTATGAAATTTGATATTCACATTAACATCGTTTGCTATAACATTCCCATCTATTTATGGTTTAGTTTGCAAACTGGAAACTACCAATCAGTTATTTAAAAATTCCCAAACTTGAAATTTGAGAAATCATGATAAATAGAATTTGCAATTTTCACTTAAATTTCGAAAATACATATTCTCTAAAGGATATCAAACAAAACTTTTTAAATCATTAATATGAATTAATTGTAAATCAGTAAAAAAGTTCCCGACAAATATTGAACAAATATTTTAATAAATTTAAAAAGAAACAAACGATATAGTAAATTGAGAAAACAAAATATTCTCAAATATACCAGCTTTTATTGATACCAAATAATTGATATTAGTAACAATATCAAAGATAATATATTACTTATACATTTTAAATGTAATCAAAGAAAAAAATATAATTATAATTAAAAAAATAATCTGCCAATGCTTACTATTAATAAATTATAGCTGCAAAATTAGATGAACCAAACCAAATTATAAAAACACTCAAGTCAAACAAATTCATAAATAACTGAAATATTACTCTTCTAAAACCGAAAACAAAGTCCACAATCAAAATGGAAGCAAACCAAAACCAAAAAGTATAATTTGAACGTAAACCAAAATTTATAAAATACCATCAAGTAGTAAAACTTTAGTTTAAAAATATAATTTATAAATATAAATAATTCCGCGCGAACGCGCAAATCAGAATCTAATATATAATATTCTTTCCGTTTCATTTTAATTGTCGTTCTATGTTTATGCACACAGATTAATAAAACATATGATTTTGTATATTTCTAAGATAAAGCCACAATTACCTATCAATATAACCACATTTCAACTAATAGAAAAATAAAATGGAAAATCTTTTTAATTAATTTTGCATTGAAACTCTAAAACGATAATTATTTTGAAACGAAATTTTTTCTTACAACGACAATTAAATCGAAACGGAGAGAGTAAATAAGAAGATTAATGAGGTGAGCGTAAGATCTGAAGAGAATATTGTGTTCCCCCAATTAAGCCATTAAATTTGATAACGGTAGCACATTAAACTTCTAACCTGATTCTCACTTATACGTCTTACCAAATTTGACCAAAAAATTTGACAAATTTTAATTAAACGTGATAACAAACTTTTAGCATTAAATGTTCTTCCTTATTTGATACTATCATTCCACAATTTATAATGTACGATAACAGTAAACGTTCATATATCCAATTTACCGCACGATTGGATCCTCTTTTAATATCCTTTTTATAAAATTAAATGCTAATGTCTGTGTTGAAATATGTACCCCGATTAAGTAAAAAACAAAGAATTTTCCCATTGACACAGAACATATACGAACATATTATTAAAAATTTGTATAATATATATACAGTGAAGATTTCTGTAAAAAGTTGAAATATAATAATGTTTTTGACAGACAATCTTCTTGAGAAATGATATCAATGAAGATACCATGTGTCTGCTGTTCAGTGAAGAAATCATGCGTCTGCTGTTTTAGAAGAATGTTTTAATGGACTTTTGCAAGATCACTTTCAAACTGAAATATATGATGAAACTAATCGGTTTATGGCACAGAAAAAAAAGGATTTTCACATGGACACAGAAACATACGATGAAACAAATCTGTCTAGTCTGTTCATATTCAATCGAAGAGTTGAACAATGGAATACATAAGTTATTGGAGTAATCCAGAGAAAACCAAAAGATAAAGTAAGATGAGGTACATATGTTTTTTTCACTCCACTAAGTTTCCTCTCTATTGCAAAGCTATTGTGTATTTTAAAACGATGTTGGATGTGTTATTTGAATATATGAAATGTCGTATAATATAGTTACAGTGGCATATTATGTAATTCTTCTAGTAAATGTTGGTCAATTATAAAAGGATGCTAAAAATGTATGTGGTACTGACACGTCAGCAATAATGGCAAAGTTGTGAATATAATACCAATTAAAGGTTATTCTCCTAAAATGCTTCTCTATTAATAAGAAAGGGATTGTTAGTTGTAGAGTAGGAATTTTCGTTTATCTTATTTAAGTGGGTTATATGTTTGGACTTTATCTTAACTTGTATTCCTTGTAAGTCCATGAGGCATAATAAAAAAATTAGTTGACAAAAAAAAAAGGAATTTTCGTTTTAAGTAAGTGTTGTTTTAAATTTTAATACAAAACTAGATTTTGATCCGCGTTTTGGAAGCGCGGAATATTTTACGATAAAAAATTTCACTAATAACTTAACAAATATTTTGGTAATTTTTAAAGAGTGTGTATTTAAAATATTTTTGCATTTAAATCAGTGTTTTTAAATCCAACCCGATTGTGATTATACCCGTTAATCCGGAGATCTGATAATTCAATTTTGGTTTTTAAAATATTCATATTAAAAAAAATCACTAAACCTCGAGACTAACCGATTGAACTGATGGATGACCGATATGTAATCTAATTAGATTTAAATTGTAATAGTTTCATAATTTGTAATCTTATAATCCAAATTTTAAAGTTCATTATTTTGCAATTTATGAAATTATGATGTTTCTACAAAATTCTAAAGAGAAAATGATAGATATAAAATAACTAAGATTAATTATTGTATTGTCTGGAAACATTGATGGTAGTATAAAAACTATATTGTTTGGAAACATTGATAGTAGTACAAAAAAATAAGTATATTGTTTGGAAACATGGACAGTAGTATAAAGAAAGTAACATTAGTGATTTAATGTAGGTTTAACTATAAAGTATAAAGGTGTATTTAATTTAAAAACTTACAAAGTAAATGTTAGGTCCAACAGAATGTTTCTGTTTTAATAAGATAGATTTATTGATTAGGTGTATTGATAATGATGTTTTTTATTTTGAAAATATTTAAAATTAAATATTTTTTAATTTGTGTGCACAAATTTAAAATGATAATTAAAATGAAACGAAGAAAATAATGTGTTGTAGGTTATTCTTTTAGCTAAACCTATGTATGGGCATTTTTAAATCAAACCCAAAATCTGAACCAAACAGAAATGAAAAAAAAAACTAAAGTTTATAAAGTATTACCTAAATGGAGCCTAAGGGCTAAGCATTTTCGAGTTATAACCTGAATCAACTAAAAAATACGATACGAGTAGAGTCTGAAAGGCTCTGATGAAACAGAACATAGAGGTTTTAGAACTTAAAGAATAACATTGTAACAGCAGGAGACAACTATCGGTAAGGTAAGTAACCTGAAGATGAAGAGCGATTTTCTTCATGTTTTGGACGTATTCAGATAATGAAACGTGAGGTCCTAAACCAGAAGGGTGAGGCCCCATTGAGTCGTTTCCTCCAAAATAGACAACTACCAGAGAAGGTTGTACCAAGGCATCCTGCATCCGTTTGCAAGTTATTTAAATACATAAGCTCATTTTTTCTACAAAATTATCAAATCCCAGGAATGTTATGTAAGAGAAAAACAGCTTAACAACCAAGAAAACTCGAACCAGGCATACATACATGAGACATCCCTATGGTAACAGATGCAGTGTATTAACCATAAAGAAGCTAAGAATTTACAGAATATATATACACATTTTCTCAGGAGAGAAGAAAGAACCAAACAAGAAAGTAGGAGTACCTTGGGGAACACTTTGTCAATAACTTCCAAAGCACGAGTTGAGTTCCATCCATAATATCCTCGCAGAATGATGTCGGCCTATACACGTTAGTTCACAGGAGAGAAAACGTCACGTGATTTGCATTAAATGCATTTTCTTTTGTGCTAATATCATTCCACACGGACCAAAAGAAACTCATGTCGGTGAAAGCTTGCTTTTCATATTTGGACATTAACTTCCATAGAAAGATAACCAAACATTCAAATGGAGGAGAAACAAACAACATTGGGGTTCTTATTCACTGACTCTCGTCGATTACATTGAATTATTCTTCCAAGAACCAATGCTTAAGATTCAGAAAGCGTATTTACAGTTAAGGGAATAACAAAACAGTAATTAGAGAATAGACAAACCAGTGAGTTACTACTAATCAAGAGAGAGAGAACATTCTCATTGTCATTATCATACCTTGCGAGCATAGACCTCGGAGAGAATGGCGCCCCAACCACCATGACCAAAGCTCATCTGGACGATGGATGATCCAAAAAGAACGATCTGAGGCCGCGACGGTCCAACCATTGTCTCTCTCTCTCTCTCTAAGACCACACAATCACGGCTCTTGAGTCTTTGGACGTTTCCCAAAACAAGCTTTCAGGAGAAATTCCGCAAGAGCTAGGGAGCCTCTCATTCCTTTCCTACATGAATTTCTCTCATAACAAGCTTACAGGTCTAGTACCAGGCGGCACTCAATTTCGAAGGCTCAACTGCACTTCGTTTGAGGGTAACATCGGACTTTCTGGCCTTTCTCTTGACGAAATTTGCAGAGATATTCACGCGCCAACACCACATGAAACACCTGAAACAGAGGAAGAAGAAGAAAAAGAAGAGGAAGAGGAAGAGGAAGAGGTGTTGAGTTGGATAGCAGCTGTAATAGGAGTCATACCTGGTATTGCTTTTTGATGGGTGCTTCGATACATACTTGTTTCCTACAGACCAGAGTGGTTCATGAACCCTTTTGTCCGTAACAAACGCAGACGCAGCACCACCACAACGCGTTAATGAGGTAACATTCCAAAGTTTTAAATCAGCTTGTTAGCAAACACTGGAAGAAACACAAATATTATATTCAAATCACTTAAATAAACCTTTTTGACAAAGATTAAATAAACCTTTCTTGTACAGGTCTTTTATAACATACATGAATAATCTGAAAGAAAAAAATTCAAAGGAGCCACCATGTCCAAATCCGGATGAGTGAAGATTTTGGTTATTGTTTCTGGCATAGCTCTTGGTGTGTTGTCTCTCTACCTCTCTGTTTTTTACATTATTAGCAAACTTCTTTGTTTTTTTGTAATTGGAAAACTTTGTTCCTTGCGCTGGAAACTATTTGCTCAATCAAAGATGTTGTCCCCACCCCCTTTTTTTATATTAACATCAACGGCATAGACTGTGATCAGAGCAACAAACAGATGAGCCAGATCAATATAGTCCTATATACACACTACAGTAAATCAAACTTCGTTTCCTAAGCTGCAAATCATCGACATATCTCACAATCACTTCAGTGGAGCTTTGCCATCAAACTACTTTGGGAAGTGGACTGCTATGTCATCACTTGGGACAAATGGTGATTACGAAAAGTACATGAGCGATAATTTTCACTATGACTCAATGGTTTTGATGAATAAAGGGTTAGAGATGGAGCTAGTACGTATCCTGAAAATCTACACAGCACTTGACTTTTCTGGAAACAAATTTGAAGGAGAGATCCCAAGGTCAATCGGTCTACTAAAAGAGCTTCATGTTTTGAACTTGTCAAACAATGCTTTCACCGGCCACATCCCTTCATCAATGGGAAACCTGACGGATCTCGAGTCACTAGACGTTTCCCAAAACCAGATTTCAGGAGAAATTCCGCAAGAGCTAGGGAGCCTCTCATTCCTTTCCTACATGAACTTCTCTCATAACCAGCTTACAGGTCTAGTACCAGGCGGCACTCAGTTTCGAAGGCAGAACTGCACTGCCTTTGAGGATAACATTGGACTTTTTGGCCTTTCTCTTGACGAAATTTGCAGAGATATTCACACGCCAACACCGCATGAAACGCCGGAATCAGAGGAAGAAGAAGAAGAAAAGGAAGAGGTGTTGAGTTGGATAGCAGTGGTAATAGGAGTCATACCAGGTATTGCCTTTGGATGGGTGATTGGATACATATTTTTTTCCTACAAACCAGAGTGATTCATGAACCCTTTTGCCCGAAACAAGCGCAGAATCAGCAGCACCACAACTCATTAAAGAGGTAAATCTTCCAGAGTTTTAAACCAACTTGTTAGCAAACATTTGAAGAAACCTTCTTCTTATTATTATTTTGTATAGGTCTTCTATAATCTACCTGAAGAATCTGAAAGAAGAAATCCAAAGCAACCACTATGTCGATCCGTATATCGTTTCTGGTTAAGTTTGGTGTTTTCTCATTACTCTTTTTTTTACTTTTTTTTGTCTTAGCAAACTTCTTTGTTCCTCTGGTACTGTTTCCGTTTTAGCTTTGTGTGTGTTTTTCTCTATCACTATTTTTTTTACGTTTTAGCAAACTTCTTTGTTTCTCTGTAATTGTACAAGTATGTTTCTTTCGCTGAAAATTACAAGCACAGTCAAAAATGTGTCGGCTTTTTTTTTGACAACTAAAGTTTCATATTTTATTAAGGAATTTTCGTCTGGTTGGTTTGAGCCATCCAATTCGGAATTCTTGAGTTTACATGGAAAAAGATTTTACCACGAGCTCGAACATCTTTGGCAAGAGCATCGGCTCGGATATTACAAGAACGGGGAATAAAACGTAGAGAACAAAAGTTAAACATAGAATGAAGGTGATGAAACTCTTCAAATTCGACCAATAAAGCTGGCCAGTCGTCTTCTTTTTCGTCAGTAATGATCTTGACCATTTGCTGACAGTCTGTCTCAAAGGTCATATCTAGATGGTCCATTTGAAGCGAGGACTTCATAGCCCACAGCAAAGTTTGAAGCTCTGCATGTAGGGGGGTGAGACCCCGGTTACTATAGAATGAACCGATGATCGTGTCCCCTTCCTCCTTCATAAGGACCATGCCTCCGCCAAATAGTGTATCATCTTTATGCCATGAAGCATCGATCGAGCATCTAGGGCCGGGGGGCTGTGCGTGCGGTAGTGGTGGCGGGGCTTCTTCTTCCTCTTTTGAATGTAGGATCTGCGCCAGCTTCCAGTTGCCTGCTTCTGAGATAGCTATTTGGACCGTATCCAGGGGGAAGTGTCCTTCCCGTTAAAGAGTTTATCATTTCTAGCTTTCCATATGTACCACAAGATCCAGGGCACGTTCTCCAAGATAGATGTCAGAATACCAAGATCTTTTGCGCGCCAGAGTAGGTGGTTTAGGTTGCTGAAGATTGACGTGCTCGGGAAGATACCCGGAGAGTGGGGGAGGTGAGCCAGAGCCCATGTCTGTACCGATGGTGGGCATTCGAAGAGTAGGTGGTTTATGGTCTCGTTGTCTGCTCCACAGCGTGGACAATTCCTCTCTTTGCTACAGTGACAGTCTGAAAGTCGGCTGCAAACTGGAACACAGTCTGAAAGTGCCTGCCAGATAAAGTGTTTGATCTTCCTTGAAGTTTTGACACACCAAGCTTTGGCTTTCAGGGTCGTAGTACTAGGTTCAGTGACAGGGACTGTGGCGAGAGATGAATCCATTTCCATAGCAAGAACATATCCAGACTGGACTGTATAAGCCCCTGACTTTGTGGCTGTTACGTTTCGATCTTATGCGTTCGTATGATTTGACTTCGTATTTGCGATTTGTTTGAGATTGTAAAGCTGTAAATGCACAGAGAGTTTGGTTACCCAGTTTGCTTTCGCTACGTCTGGGGGAGAGGCAATGCTCTCCAATCCACTAAGCTTAAACTGCAGTTTACAATATAAGCTCGTACGAGATTCTATCAAACATTAACTTCGAATCTCGTTCTTTCAGGATATGGATCTTTCTCGCGATGAAGATGGACTCAAGACGAGTCACCAGGTCACGCCTCTGCAACTCAGCGCTCACCGGAGATTCACCGGAGAAGACGATCACAACGCACTGCTCTCTACTCTGATCTTCTATCTCGATCAAACTTTCTGTTACAGCCGTTACAACTGAAACGGTGACGTCTGACTTATACCGAGCTCAGCTCGAGCTTTGACCCATCATCAGCTCTGAAGCCCAATGACTTAAGCCCATGAAGCTAAGGATGAAGCCACAAGCCCACAATTCTCCACCTTGGCGAATCCGACAGTCTTAAGTTTCAGACAAAACAGCTCGAACCCTAATCAGAGACTCCAACGCAAAACTCGACCGATACTCTTCTTCCTCTTCTCCTCTTTGATTCTCAACCAAACCAGCCATTGAATCAAACTCCACCTCAAATCCAAACTCCAACCAGAAAACCCATAATCTGAATCGAAGAACCCTTCTGACTCTTCTACTCAGAACTTCTCTCTGCCTCAACTCATTCGACGACTTCTTCTCACCTCCAAGAAGAACCTGACGAACACCAATCTGATCAATCTCCGCAAAACTGACTCAGGTACACTCATCCCAAACCCTTGTTTCACCAACCAGATTAAAACTCCTTTTCCGATTCCTTTGTAGATTACTCAGCCACTCCGACTAACCCACTTTCCTTTTCTTCACTCTGAGGTAGCGAATCAGAGCTCCTCAGCAGCGAACCATCTTCCGGTGAAGCTTACTCGTACACCTTGACAGAAATCAGAGCCTTCTCCAACGTCTTACCAGGTACACTCTTCGTTAGGATATCGGCTAGATTTAGGCTAGTGTGAACTTTCACAACTGACACGCTCCCATTAACAATCACATCTCTTATGAAGTTGTATTTAGTGTGAATATGCTTAGTCCTCTCGTGATAGCCACCATTTTTAGCCAAAAATATAGCCGACTGTGAATCACAATTAACCTTCACTGCTCCTTGATCAAAACCTAGATCTTCACTCACTCCCTTAAGCCACAACGCTTCTTTAGCTGATTCATTTAGCGACATGTACTCTGATTCTGTAGTTGATAGTGCCACGATAGGTTGTAACCCAGACCTCCAACTGATAGTGTTGCCGCCTACTTGAAACAAGTAGCCTATAACTGATCTGCTTCTGTCACGATCAGTTGCATAGTCGGCATCACAATATCCCTCCACCTTGAACTCACTTCCACGAGTAAACCATAAGCCAAAATCAGTAGTACCACGCACATATCTCAAAACCCATTTCACTGCCTCCCAGTGTTCTCTTCCTGGGTTTCCCATGAATCTGCTCACAACTCCTACGGCATGAGCTATATCTGGCCTAGTTCCCACCATCGCATACATCAAACTCCCGACTGCACTGGCGTATGGAACATTTGCCATTAGCTTAGCTTCCACCACTGTCTCCTTCTCTCCCAAACTCTTCAATCTGAACTGCGAGCCCAAAGGAGTTGTAACAGGCTTGCAGTCAGTCATGTTGAAGGTTGAGAGTACCTTTTTAAGGTATTTTCCCTGAGACAACTTCAAAATTCCTTTCGTTCTGTCTCTGAAGATATCCATTCCTAGAATTCTTGTAGCAGCTCCAAGATCCTTCATCTCGAACTCACTCCTCAAACTAGCTTTAAGACCTTTAATAACCTCCATATCTTTAGAGACCACCAGCATGTCATCCACATACAACAACAAATAAATCCTCTCAGAAGACCCTGTTCCACTGACGTAGACACACTGATCATATGGACTTTGCATGAACCCTTGTTGCTTCATGAAACCATCGAATCTTTTATTCCACTGTCTCGGCGACTGCTTGAGACCATAAAGCGACTTCTTCAGCAAACACACCATATCCTTTCCACCAACTTCGTATCCCTCTGGTTGTTCCATGTAGATCTCCTCATCTAGAGTTCCATTTAAGAAAGTTGTTTTCACGTCAAGCTGCTCCAAGTGTAGATCTTCCTTAACCACCAGTTAAAGGATATACCTGATAGAAATGTGTTTCACCACTGGTGCAAACACCTCATTGTAATCGATCTCTTCAACCTGTGAGTATCCTTTTGCAACCAATCTAGATTTGAATCTAGGATCTTCCACTCCCGGAATGCTTGGTTTCTTCTTATGAACCCACTTGCAACCAATCACTCTTTTCTTATCAGGTCTTCTTACTATATCCCAAGTCTCATTTCTTCTTAACGAATCCATCTCTTCATCATTCGCTAAGCCCCACTGAACACTTTTTTTAGACCTCATCGCTTCTTGATAAGACTTAGGCTCGTCAGTCTCTATATCATCAGCAGCAGATAGAGCATAGGCTACTACATCAAAATTATCATATTTAGATGGTAGCTTTGTCTCTCTGCGCTTTCTATCTCTAGCCAAGATATAGTGATCCAGATCTTCTTCTTCAGTCGCATTATCCTGACCAGCCAAATCCTCCTCTGAACCTGAAACTGCTCCACCTGAAACTGAAGTCTCTGTCTCTTCTGACGTTCCTGAACTCGACGCCTCTGAATCGTGTAGACCTTTAGAAGGACCCTGTATCAGATTCGGACTAAACGTGACATGTTTTCCTTTGTCAATCTGAACTGACTTTCCCTTATCCACAACAGACGATCCATTCTGAACCACTGGCATTTCTGCTTTCTTTGTAGCTTCCTTGAAGACCTCCTCCTCATGAAAAACCACATTTCTGCTTATAATACACTCTTGTTCTTCTAGTAACCACACTCTGAATCCCTTAACACCTTGAGGGTAACCAACGAAGAATCCCTTAACCGCTCTAGGACTTGTCTTAGCACCTTTAGTATGAACGTAAGCAGCACATCCAAACCTTCGCAAATGCTTTAGTCCCGGTTTAGAACCTGACCATAATTCCTCTGGAAGCTTGTAATCAATCGCTGAACTTGGAGAACGATTTATCAGATAAACAGCGGTTGATGCAGCCTCTGCCCAAAACTTCTCCTCCATTCCACTTTCAGCTAACATACACCTCACTCTTTCCATAATGGTGCGATTCATCCTCTCTGAAACTCCATTTTGCTGAGGTGTATACGAACACGTTTGATGCCTCTTAATCCCTGCAGCCTTACAGAACTCATCAAACTTCTTATTACAATATTCCAATCCGTTATCAGTTCTCAAACACTTCAACTTCTTCCCAGTTTGAGTCTCAGCTTCTGCAATCCATTCCTAAATTGCCTCAAATGCCTCATCTTTGGTTTTCAGAAAATAGATCCAGACCTTCCTCGAATAATCATCAATGAACGTGATGAAATACTTCTTCTGAGCTAAACTCGAAACCACAGAAGGAGAGCCCCATAAATCTGAATGAACATACTCAAGTACTCCTCTTGACGTATGCTTTCCCTTCTTAAAACTTTGCTTGTGCGCCTTTCCAAATACGCAATCCTCACAGAACCCTAGCGTATCAACATCTTTTGTCTCGAGATAACCTTCCTTAACAAGCAAATCAAGTCCTTTCTGACTTATGTGCCCAAGTCTAGAGTGCCACTTCCTTGTTGACGAAACTTTAGCGACTGCTGAATGAGCTTCACCCTTAAGAACTGTCCCTTCCAAGTAGTACAAACCACCTGTATACTTTCCTGATAAAACCTCAGAACCATCCTTAAAGAACTTCACTTTGTAGTCACCTCCTTCATACGTACAACCCGCCTTCTCTAGACAACCATAAGAAATCAAATTTCTTCCCATTGTCGGCATAAACTTCACATCTGTCAGAACAACAATCGAACCATCATAGCCCTTAATGCGAATTTTGCCAACTCCTTCAATCTCACTAAATGTATTGTTCCCCATTAGAACTTTTCCTCCACTAGCTTCCTTCAAATCAAACAACACCTCCTTGTTTGGAGTGATATGAAAACTAGCTCCTGAGTCCAACACCCACTCATCTCTCGAGTCCTGTAGACTTGCAGTTAGTATCAAAGGTTGCTTCTTTGACTCTTTTGCTGCTGCAACGTTCACTGAGCTTGAATTTGGCCCTTTGAACTTCCCTTTATCAGGGCAATCCCTTTTCCAGTGACCTTCTTTGCCACACACAAAACAACCTTTATTATTCTTGTTCGTTTTGTACTTAGAGCCATTCTTTCCTTTAGACTTAGACCTCCCTCTCGATGAGTTGTTATCCCTCCTATCAGATCTTCCTCTTTCTCCAACGTACAGACCTTCTGCCTCTGACTTAGACTTCCCAAGAGAACCTCTCTCTCTGAGCTCAGTCTCCTTCGAGTAGGCTGCGGAAACAACGTCGTTGACAGTAAGAGTATCCTTCCCACTACCATACTTCAGCGTATGAACCAGCTGTTCATACCTTGGAGGTAAACCAGTGAGAATCTGAATAGCTTGATCCTCATCAGAGATCTTAATCTCTAAACTCTCCAAATCATTAACCAGCTTCAAGAAAATATCCAAGTTCTGTTCAATAGACTTCTCATCATCCATTCTGTAGCTCGCAAACCTTTGCTTAAGATAGATCCTGTTAGGAAGAGACTTCGTCTCATAATATCTTTCCAACGCCTTCCATATACCAAGAGCCGAAGTCTCCTTCATGACCTTCCTTATGATCTGATCACTCAGACTCATTTGAATCAAGCTACGAACTCTCTTATCCTTCAAGGCTTCCTTAGGATCAACCTTAGCTTCAGAACTTGGCTCCGTTTTCTCACCTGCATCCCCTGAAACTGTTTCTTCCTCTAGAACAGAATCCAAACCAAGAATCTCCAACGCACACAACATTTTATGTTTCCAGATACCAAAATCACCAGATCCATCGAACTTATCTACTTTGAACCGACCTTGAGTAGGCTCCATCTTTATCTTTTGCAGATTGATCAGATCCACGCAAGATAGGATCGAGATCTCCCTCAAGATCACAAGCAACAATCACCAGCTCTCAAGAACAAATCGAATCAGATAAGTTTCGAACCTTACGCTGATCTCTTCTTCTCAATAGCTCGATCGATGATCACCTAACGCACAACCTTCGTTCTGATACCACTTGTTACGTTTCGATTTTATGCGTTCGTATGATTTGACTTCGTATTTGCGATTTGTTTGAGATTGTAAAGCTGTAAATGCACAGAGAGTTTGGTTACCCAGTTCGCTTTCGCTACGTCTGGGGGAGAGGCAATGCTCTCCAATCCACTAAGCTTAAACTGCAGTTTACAATATAAGCTCATACGAGATTCTATCAAACATTAACTTCGAATCTCGTTCTTTCTCGCGATGAAGATGGACTCAAGACGAGTCACCAGGTCACGCCTCTGCAACTCAACGCTCGCCGGAGATTCACCGGAGAAGACGATCACAACGCACTGCTCTCTACTCTGATCTTCTATCTCGATCAGACTTTCTGTTACAGCCGTTACAACTGAAACGGTGACGTCTGGCTTATACCGAGCTCAGCTCGAGCTTTGACCCATCATCAGCTCTGAAGCCCAATGATTTAAACCCATGAAGCTAAGGATGAAGCCACAAGCCCACAGTGGCTGCCCAAACAAAAATGTGTCGTCTTATATATGGATATTTCGATTTGTATAGCAATGAGACACATAAATTCATAGAAACTATAGATTAATAATGACCAGAAAAGATACATGCTCGGTTTAATTTGTTTTAACGATCATCGTCTATAAGAAAATTCTTCTCTATTTTATATTTTCCTTTTGACTGACTTTACATCTAATCTCAAGTCTTGCTTCTCTTTGTTTTAATGTCCACCTAAAAGAAGACACATCCAACTGTTTGGTCACTTTCATTCTATATCTGGTACGTTAGCCTTTGAGTTTTCAATAACTCCATACCAAAATTTCAAAGATAAACCACTAAATGATTACGATGCATGACCTACGAGCTTGAACTGGAACCCACGAGCCAATCATGTAACTAGCAATATAATAGAGCCTCGTGTGTCAAAATCGTGTCCATCAGGTCACAAGAGTCTTGTCCAGGAGATTCCAGTTTGATGCAAAGTCACATAAGCAAACAACAAAATCAATAGCTTGGTTGATCATTTCCAAAAGTGAATTATGGAAGAACATCAAATGCAGTGTGTTTAATCTGTAGACAATCCTGAGACCTGATTACGCAACAGACTAATTGGAACTGCATGCGGTGTTGATACACAAACCATAATACATTTTAACACTTGACAAAAAGTACATGTTGATATGTCTGTCAGATTACTACAAGAGTTTCTTTCACCAATCTGCTTTGCTACCAATGTACCCTAAATAAGATAAGTAAACATAATAAGTTAAAAAAAAAAAAAAAACATTGCTCTAACAATGAAACCTAGTGATTAAGAATAATAACAGTTTCTCCGAATGAGCTTCTCAGATCATCCAACCATTGCTCCCTTGCTCTACCACACAGTATAGCTTCTCCATAAATCTAATCCTACAACTTCTTCTCTGTACAACAAACAACGAACAATTCAAGTTTTGAGTAACTCAATTGAGTAGATGCTCAAATATATGGTTCCTGAAAATTCAGACGCTTAAAGTTTCAATCTTTACAAGCACATTAAAATGAAAACTCTACCAAATATTCACAATTTGCTTATTAACAGAGACCAAAAAAGTTTATATCTTTACCTGAAGCAGCAACAGCTCTACGTTTGGCAAGCTTGGATCTTTCAAGCTCCATCTGCATATCCATCAACATGTTCATCCGTTGCAACTCAAGCTCCTTGGCAGCCTCCATCCTCTGCTTCTCCAACTCAACCATCATCCTCTGCTTCGCACCTTCGATCCTCTCGTACACCTCTCCCAACTTCAAAATCGCTCTCGCCAGCTCTCTACACGACGAACCACCTCCACCTCCACTGGTATCCACATCCTCCACTCTCCTATGCTTCCTCACCACAAACCCCCAATCATCCCCCTCATCCTCATCATCATCATCCTCATCATCATCCAAAGAGCTCCCACTCGATTTAGATCCGGTCGGATTCTTCACCGCCGGTCTCACAACTCCGGTAGATTTCTTCGCCGCGACGGGACCGATCAAGAAGTCGAGCCTCTCGAAGAAGCACCAGGACGAAGGACAAGGCTTGGCCTTCTCCGTCTTGTACTTCTTCTTCAGCGTGTCGATCCGGTTCTTGCACTGCACGTCCGTCTTCGGCCTCCCGCCGCCGCCGCCGCCGTGGATCGAGTTCACCGCGTCGGCGACCTCTCTCCAGTCGTTCTGCCGGAGGTTTCCCCGGCTGAGGTTGACGTAGCGGTCTCCCCACGCTTCGATCAGCGTCGCCGTCGCGTCTTCGCTCCACCAGTCCTCTCGTCCCGGCGGGAGACGGTGGGAGGAGCCGGTCTGCGATTGGGATTTTGGTTGAGTCTCCGGCGTCGTCTCCATTGAGGATAAGAATCTGTGGAGAGAGGAGAGGAGAGGAGAGGGTAAAAAGTAGAGAAGGAGAGGATTGATTTTGATTACCGGCGGTGACGTCACGTCAGCAACGGCGATTATCTTTCTTTCTTTTTTTTTTCTCCGCTAAACCGAAATTAATCTGTCTCTTACACTCATCTATCGAAACCGGTTTGGTCCGTAATTGGGTCCCACAAGTATTGTCGTTTTGTTTAATGACGTAACTAAGGCTGATGATTTGATTAATTTCTCTACCTTAACTAAAGTCATAGATGACGGTTTGTTTTTGCTACTATCAATTGGATGGGATGGGGTTAGTCTATTTATCATCATAAAACCTGCTTAAATGTAATGATGGTTAGAATAATTAAACGTTATAGAGCATAAGTTACGATGTAGTAACAAATAGGACGTAGGAGAGTTTTGGAAGTGATACAATTAAGATGGTGGGATGTATAGTAAAGGAAAGATAGTTGAGTAGGCTAATTGATAATTAGGTAAAGGTGAGAGCGATCATCCAAAACGTGTTAGGTCTTATGTCTCGTGTCTTGTTATCTATATGTACTTTTGTTTGTCTCAAACCAATTAATATGCTACTCCAGGCCTAATCACTAGTTTTTTTTCTTACAAGTGCTATAAAAGATTAGCCCGAGAGGTAAAGTTCTTTTTGTCAATAAGTGTTTGGTTATTGAAGAGCCAATAGCAGAGGCATGTCATATGTGGAAACTCGTCGAGGGAAACAAAAACTGACACCCTTTGAGGTACGCTTCTCTAGTAGTAACTGTAAGTCGGTAACCATATGTAAACGTAGCGTTTGCAACTTTGGACGCAGGGCTATTGTTAGAGATAACCAATCAAATCCTATATTCACCCTTTTAAAGATAATCCATTTTTCAGTACGATATTTATAGTTAGTGAACGTAGGAAGAATTAAGCAGTATATTTCTGGTCGTACCAAGCTAGGGATGCAGTCTCTTGTATGAGTTCACTAATTTGTTTCTTCCACATTGAAAAATTAATCAGCATTAGGGGGAAATTAAAACGGTCTTGAGCAAAAAAAAAGACTTGCCTAATTAAACTCACGAAGAGTATATGTTAAACATCAACAAAACACATACCTATAAAATGAAACATTTTTATCATTCCAACGTATATGACCGTGAGAAATGCGCGACTGTGAGTTTGTGATCACTTGAGTTGATAGTTTATGACCATTCAATGACAAACTTAAAATGATCAGCTATCACAAATATGGCATTCCTTAAAATGATAAGCTATCACAAATTAAGCACATTTATATTCTTTTTTTTCTTTTTTTGTGTTATAAATAAATAAATAGACAAGTGAATCATAATTCATTCAGTTACTGTTTCGGTAATCTAGCAAGTGAAGCTGTGAATTGCCAATATACCAAGGCATGTTCTACTTTATGCACCAAAATGCTATATGACTGCAGTTGAAACTGCCTAAAAAGCATATCGACGAATTAATTGTGTTAAATAACTGGTTTAAATAGGAGACAATAATATGTAATCTCACAATATGATTCATTGATATGTTTGTTTAGGCAGTTTCTGCTGAAAGATTTGGTGCAGAAAATTGAACATGCTAAATGTTTCCATTCACAGCTTTACTTGCTAATTCACTTTGAAAATGTTTTTGAACGGATTATTATTCTCTTATCTATATTTCTGTTCCGGACTTAGGTACATATAATATTTATTAATAATAATGTACTTACAGAGCTTGCACTACATGAGCTGAGGAGACCGGTCATGGCACCGAACACATAGGATCCACACACCAACTTGAAGTATTCATTAACAGCATCACCTTGAACCAAAAATCAAAATTAGATTTAAAAAGTCTCCATCTTGTAACTTGATAGAAAATTCAATATGTCAGAATTTTGAAGAATATCATTGTATCGCCAAAGGCATAGAGACCCAGGAGTTATTGTATTGATCAAATGGTGATGAAACTAGACTTGTTTAAATACTGATTCTATCAATTCACCACCACAAAACTTCAATTTTATAATGATTTCTAGTAGGACCGTGCCTTCATAAGACTAATAAAGCAAGAGCTTAAGGCCATACAAAAAAAGTTATAAGATTTGAGATCACATTTTCAAGAGTGATTGTTTTTTTCGTATGGTCTTCTGACGACCTTATCTCCTCAAACTTTTGCACCTAACTACGCGTTTATCTAAATAATTCATTTGCTTTTCCTTTTTCTATTGATATATGAAATATTTTTTTCAAAAAAGTGTACGGTTCGTTCAATAAAAAAATACATATATCCATTTCACGCCACTCTAGTGCTAAAAATAAATAAATAACTAGTGTTTTATATAGGTAATATTTTCTTGTAACCATAACCATTGAGCATTTTCAACCTCATTTTATTTTTCACTTTAAAATAGAATCTAAAATCAAATATTAACGTTATTCTATTTTTCATTATTTTATTTTTCATTGTAAAATAAAATATCATGAAATCAACAACTAACTCTATTGTAGAGTTATTTTATTATAGATTTATTCTAGAGAGAAGAAAATACAATAAACCATTGGAAATGGTATTAGAACATTAGCCTAGTTAGTCTCTAAACACTAATTTTACTCTACTATTATTTACTCTATTTATAGAACAACTTATTATTTTGTTTTTATCAACTTTATTTTTGACTCTAAAATGAAATATTATTGGATCAACAACCAATTCTATTATAAAAGTATTTTTTAGAAAATAGAGTAGGTCATTGGATGATAATTTGCTTTTTATTAAAATTAAATCTTTAAAATTGTACTGTACCACTAAAATAAAGATAAGTTGCAGAGTTTGCCTCTTTATAAAGCAACGATTCTTTATAATTTCATCTATTCTCTCCTACTTTTAATGTTCTTAATAATATATTAGTGGAGAATCATGGAAAATATCCCCACAAAAGATGTCCTTACCAATACCATACTTCTAAAAAATGCCGGGAGCTTCGTTTGTCTTAGAATACGTGCCAATTGTTTAATGCAACATGCTGTATAATACTATATAGTTGTCGTTGGTGACTTCTGACGTGAATTAAACCAATACAAGAGTTCATCCTACCAATCTACCTAACTGCATATATCAAAAGGAAGGCAAACTGTTGAGAACTGCAATCATGTACCACTTTTGATAACGCGAGTGATCAGCCTGGGATATATCAAGAAGAAAGATATCATCATAAATCAATCATTAAGCCACTGCTGATAAGTTTTATAGGGAGAAGAAGACTAAAATCAAGAGTTAGCCACGATATCATATAGGCTAAGTTGCATGTGTTTTCATGATCAGACAGTTAGATTCATAGTTCAGGATAAAAAATACGGACGTAACATAGATCAAAATAATGGAGGACACCCAATTCAGACAGCTTGTGCTGCATTAATGATTCTTGTGATGCACGAAAAAAAGCAAGCCAGCAAGAAGAGAAAGTTAACCAAAACAAAACAAAACAAAATTAATTCATAAAACTTAAAAAGGCTATAAAATGTCGGAAATTATAAGTGAAAAATATTACGCTGAAAAGAAAGAACAACTCATGAGAGAAACATCGAAGTAATGACAAGTAGACTAGTTAGGAGTTAACATCTCTCTCCGCTCAAAAGAAAAATAGTAACATGGCCTTCAACCAAAAATGACTCACCTAAAAACCCCTCAAAAGAAATATTACAAACGAAAGTACCGAGTTTATTATCCACACATACACCTATAAAATCAAACAAGGAAAACATTCCGACAAATACCGGACCACGAGGTAGAGATTGCGCGCACGACTATGAGTTCTCGATTACTTGAATGGATGGCTTTTGCTTTCGACAGGCTTAGTAGCCGCCCATCGGAGGCATTCCATACGGTGGCATTGGAGGCATTCCTGGCATTCCTCCCATCTGTGGTGGCGGACCATAACCCCCTCCCATCCCTGGACCTCCTCCCATTCCTGGCATCGGTGGTGCAGGTAGAGCCAGTGGCAGTAGTTGAGCGTACATGTTCTGTTTCATGCCAAAATCAAAGATGTGTAAGTGAGTGTTTTTATTCTTTAGCACTTTTGGGATGATGTCTAAGTGTAGTAGTACCTGTTGGGACATGACCTCCTTCTCTTCCTGCTCTTTGGCCTTCACTTCTTTCTGTGCCTCTAGCTTGTCCTTGATTAGTTCGTCCACTTTGCCAGAGTATTCTCGGATAAACTGTCATTAGAAAAACAGGGAGAAAGAGATTTGATCATATATCGAGTCTACATAGTTCCTATCTCGTTTTGAGTGATTTGGAGGATAGATCAATCACCTGGAGGAGATACGGGAAGGCAAAGTCGATCATATTGTTGATCCAAGCAAGTTCAAGAGCAACATCTGGTCTGATTAAGTCATAACACACAAATAGACATGTGGCAAAGCATTCCTTCTTCCCCTGTACAACAAAAAAAAAGCGAGAAAAAACGAAGGATTGTTATTTCGATCCTCTGTTTTACTAAAAAGCTAGCTTTTGATGTAAACACATACCTGCTCAATGAAGTAAACCAGAAGTTGTTCCGCAAGGTCATGGTCGCCGGATTGTGAAGCAGTTTCCATACAGTCCTTGTACATGTTATCTTTCTTCGACAACGCAATTGATTGCTTCCATCTACCGGCTTTCTTGTAGATATACGCAGCCACACGTCTCATTTCCACAAGCTCGTGTTTTTCAATCTGTTCGCGACATTCACCGTGAAGATTAATTAGAAATGCTATGAGGGGAGATGTAAAACGTACACTCGATATAGATGTATTTAAAGTCTTTACCTTCTGAGCGAGGCCTATCTGGTCAAAGCTGTCATGCAAATCGATAGACTCGCGCAACCTGTCGTAGTCTTCTTCTTCTACGTATATCTCATTCAGAGCTTCATTTACAGCAGAGACATTGTTGCTCTGAACTGCAACCATGTAGGGCTTGATAAGACGCAACTGACCAGCCTGAGATCAGAAAGCAATCAATCATATTATTAAGCCACTGCTGATATGATTTAAAGTGCAAAAACAAAATCAAGGATCAGCCTCGAACCTTGCGCATAATGTCAACGACACGTGTGTGATCTAACCGCAGAGCAAGCACATTGAGAAGATCGTTAATGATATCAGGGTGCTCTTGCAAGTAGAAGTGAACGGCCTTGTAGTAAAGCTCAACATTCGCAACCTTGGCGACAATGTCTTTAAACTGCATGTGCTCCCATGCTTCAGGAGAGTGGTTCATGACAGTGGTAGCAGCATTATCAAACTCATCATACTGAATGTAAAGATAAGTAAGTTCCTGCCAATGCTGTTGTTCATCACAGGCCCGTATAAGCTTGGGAATATTGAGGCGAGTCGAGAACAACTTGATGTGTTCCATAAGCTTCTCATAACGATATCTGGCGTACAATACACCCAACTCGGTGAAGATCCCCATGTGAGCCCGTTCTAGACCAAGTCCACTCTCCATAAGTGAGATTAATTCACTGAAGCATCCTCTGTTCTGGTAGAACTCGCTGACTTCTTCCAGGTCGTCCACCTATTAGAGAACAAAAAGATTACCCGTGAGAAAATAATATAAAGTAAAATGGAAAAAAACTTTCACCAAGATAAGGCAATTATTCACCTGTATAATAACGTTAAGTCCACATATTTGAGCCAACCGGAACTCCTCTGCATCAACACAAGCAAAGCAGACTTCCTTCCATGTCTTTGCACTGTTTGCTTTCCTTGCAGCATCAACAGCACCTTGGAACTGCTGCAACTTCACAAGTGTGACGGCTAACTTGGCCCAGTTTGAAATGAAAGCATAGATTATTTTTGCAGCCTCATACAGAGCTTCGTCGTACAGGCGATCACCGACAGTTTGTAGGTTAGCAACGTTTGGCATCAGAATAAACTCTTCAATCTCACCTAGCCTATCAATCTTTGCATAAGCATAGATGAGCTCACTATCAACCTTGGGTTCTTTCACCTTCTGTCTAACCATAAGAAGGTATCTGACCAAGTCATCATAGACATTAGCCTCTTCAGTAGCACGTATGACCTCCAAGAAATGAGTGGCATCCTCAGCACGGATAAATGACTCAATTGCATCACTGACTAGTCCATCTCTGAGCTGAGCCTTAGCGACTTGGCTCCAAACAGAATCCTCTTCAACCCGGAAAGCAAACTCAACAGCCCGCTCAATGCTTCTGACGTCATCCAACAATACGTTGACAGCTTGAACATTTAAGTTAAACTTCTTAAAAATAGCAAATGCTTCCTCATATAATTGGGCATCAACTGCCACTTCTCCAACAGCCGGACCATCAAAATTATCCAGCCTGTTAATGTAATCCATAACTCTAGACGGATCTGCCTTGATGGCTGTCAGTATAAGTAGATTTTGCAGATTGAAGTTTCCACTGAAGGCAGAATTTTGAAGCACAATCTTTTCAAGAAGCTCAATCAGCTCATGTGGTAGATCAGCAGTCATGAATGCTTTAACAGCTGCAGAGACTTGCTCTGGGCTCTTGCTTTCGGGTAAAGCAGTAGACACAACTTGGTCAATAAGTTGTCTTCTATATTCATTTTCTTCCATAAGAACCTTGTCCCAGAGGTCACCATCCATCCTCTCCACTACGTATCTGCAGTTGGAAAACCGTGCATAAGTAAACTACAGAGGAGTCACTGTGAAATAAGTAAAAATTTTGGCTAGAAGTAATCAAATACCTGGCTTGTAACTTGAACAAAGAGTTTTTGTTGGTGACATTGATGAGTTCTTCATCACATTGTCCTCTTCTGTATGCCACAACAGCCAGGGTGGGATCACGTTTCTCGCAGTACTTACCCACAACCTTAGAGTCATAGTAGGGGTTGGTGGTCAGGAAATGCTCAGGGTTGTTGTTGCTGTCTATGATAATTTTACCCAAGGCATTGTGGACATGTGTATCTTGGCTTCCCTCACTAACTAGATGCTCCAAGAACTGAGTAAGGAGACGAAGTCGATTTCTGAAAAAACAAATAAATTAGATCTTTAATAACAAAGAGCAATATGAAAGAAACCAAGATGACTAAAAAGATTCATACCTCTTCTCACATTCCTCAACAAGGGGTTCGACTGGAAGCAATGAACGAACAGAGAGAATGAGGCCTTTTATAAAATCTTCAGGGCATTCATCATCAAGCAACTGCCCCACAACTAAGGGAGCATTCCCAGGGTTGACCTACAAAAGCAATCACCTTATAATTATTTAATGTATAAATCCAAACTTCCAGACACTAAGAGTAGCCCCAAGAAACTCCATACCTTCTGAACGTAACCTTCAATGTAGCGAAGCATGTTGTTTGTGTAAAGGTAATGAGTAAGATCAGGAACAAAGCCGAAACGGTCGCAGACATTTATCAAGGGTCGGGCATCAGGAAGCTTAGCTTCCATCAAAAAGTTTTTCGTCTTTTCAGCATCATAAAAGTTAGACTCTCTGGTGACACGCTCAACCTCCTTTATTTGACCAGTCTTGGCAGCTGCTTCAATGTACTTGAAGTGAATCTCAGGATCCTCACTATCGCACCAAAGGAAATATTGTTTATAATGAGAATACAGAAACAAAGAATGTGCTTATTACAGAAATAATAGTATCTGATACATCACCTCATACTCAAATATGAACCTAGGAAAAAGTATAGCCCTTCATACGACTTGAACTGTTCAAATAGTTTAATGCATGCATCAACACCAAGCTGTTCACAGTACTCCTTGCAAGCCTGCAATGATATTGACACGTCAGTGTCACGTTAAAAAATAAAAAATTCATATCATACCACAACACAGTACTTACCTGAACGATTATCTGAAGGTTTCCTCTCAGGTTGACCAGCAGAAGATCCTTCATGCACTCCATAGCCCACTCGCTAGAAAGAGTACCGAAAAACTCGACAAGAGCCTGCATATTGAGCAGAGAGATATTCAGCAACTAGACCATTCACGAGTTTAGCAACTAAAATTAAGTTCAGAGGTATTACCTGAGGCTCAATAGCATGTGTGTTCACAATTACACGTTTGATATCAGGCAACTCTGAGTAATGCTGCACAGTGCAAAAAGGAAGAAGTTAGAGATTAAAAGGAAGAAAAAAAAATACATCTCTTAGGCCAACAAAAAAGAGTAAACATTGAGCAACAACCTTTAAGGATTGGATATACAGTCCAGCCTTTTCACAAAGCTGAGCAACACGAGGGCGGTCATAGTGGCTGAACATCCCATTTGCTAAAATAGCATCAGCCACATTGGGAAAGGTTACCAAATTGATCTCCAGAACCTGAGTTGAAAGTGGAGTACAAGGTCTAAGAAAGGAAGATGAATAGTGAAAGCACAGACAAACGCAGGGTGGAAACTATTTTCAACCTTAGTTTGCAGAAAAGCATGCTCAGGTAAATTTGGCTTGAGAACATCAAGAAGGAAAGCAGTCGCTTCACGGATCAGATTTCTCTGTATATGCATAAGTAAATTAGCACATGATAATTCTCCTGTATTGAACTGTGAATATTGTTGTATACACTATTTACCGACCTGAAGGAAAAGATCAGTTATGGTGTTGTAGTCAACTGGACAACCTCCTTCCATTTGGGACATCATTAAAGCGAAATTTACTGCTCCCTGCATAATAAACAACAACAGGTTAATATTAATCAATAAAAGTTACTGGATTCGTGACTCTCCTTTTGATATGCAGCAAGCATATGTCGCAAGTATCAAAAAAAATGCACCAAACTAACCTGAGGATCCGTACGGAGTATTGTTTGCAGAAGAAACATGTAATCAGGTGTGTATCCAACCTAAAGTCACAATATGATAAAATGGTACGTCGTTAGCACATTTAACTTCCGGGTAACCATAACAGGGAAGGGGCAAACTTTTAAACTTATTGTCTACCTGCTTTGAGTAAATCAGTATTTTGTCAAACTCCCTTCGCTCTGCAAAAGCTGCTACAACTTTTGGAGTAGCTCGAGCTTTGATGTATATTTTCAGAGCAAGGTCATTATCCACGGTCTGGAACAGAAAAAAATATGGTTACAACATGCTAAAGGATGCATTAAAAGGACAATGGTCAATTTTATAATTACCTTGACAAGGTCTCCAAGTTCTTCGCTGCATTCTAACTTATCCTCTGCCAACCAGTTTTCCAAAAGGTTCTTCTTGTTTTGATTCACAACAAGCCGGGATAGTTCCAAAGACTCATATGAATTGAGCTTCCCTCTAGTCAAAAGGGTCCCAAAATATTGTAACAAGGGAGGAGTTTGCCCTGCTTGTACAGGAACGCTCTGCAAAATTGAATAGTGCGATGTTATAGTTTTAGATAGTTACATCTAGCACATAGCATGTTTGCAGAGGATTACTTGCTTGAATATGGAACAAATACCTGGAATTTAGCCACAGTATCAGGTGTCCGTAGAATCCCCTGAGGAGATTCAGCAGCAAGTTCAGCAGCCTCCTTGTACTTTGTTTGAGCAAATAACTCTTGGAACCGCTGGACAACCTGCGACATCCAAACTGAATATAAGAAATTGCACACCAACTAATGACTCTCCTATTCGTCCAGCTGGGTTCGTTAACTATAACTACTTCAGCAGGAGAACAGATCCACACATCTGAACCAAGGTAACGTACCAGATTTTCCGCACCAGGGAGGTTTCCTCTTTTAGCCAGATTGACAGCAAGTTCCAAATTGTTCAACTGTTATACAAAAGCATAGAGTTATTAAAATATCATGTTGAAATAGATAGATTGTATCGAGTAGAATTAAAAAAGGTTATACATACTTGGCCGCTAATAAACGGTATTATCGTAGCCTCGTTTACTGTAGCCAAAAGAACTTGTCCTCGCCTATTAATGGCATAGAAACCCCCAAGGGAAGAAGCTTCAGAAGTCAAGAAAATTGGGTCTGGACTTATCCGATTTCTGTAGATAGCAGAAGCCGTCTCTAGATCGTATACAAACAACAGTCCAAGCTTGGTGATGACATATATCAAGTTAAATTTGTTGGACACCTGTTGGAAAAGGAGAAAAGGGTGTCATGAAATTTTCACCAGAAACTAAGAAAGTTAACTGAACCTCTAATGCAACTACAAACCTGCATAGCTACAGGAAAATCATCGGCAAAATCTGGGGGGAAGAAGAGATCTGCCTGCTTCTTTGAAAATGATGGTTTCCCTGCCAGGAAATAAATTGCCCAACTTTAGACATCACAATATCACCAACTAAATATTGTCGCCAAAGATGCTGAATAACCATGGAGATATCGAGCAGTTGAGGAAGCTAACCTGGTTGTGCACCAAGCTCAATGACATGCAACTTTGATGTTATCTGTCCAGCATTAAAGCTCTTGCTTGCAAAGGATATAAGAATAGAAGGATTCTCATTCCCAGGGACCTATCGTTAATGATTTCGCTTGTCATACTACAGTTCAAGATTATACCACGTAATGAACTCACAAAGGAATCAGATAGTATACCTTAAACTGAGCAAATGAAGCAGCATGTGCTTCAAGGGCCTGGCTCCGCTGTTGGTCCACGGAAAATAGCTGCATATTTCCTTTTACCAATTGTGGTCTCTACAGAAGATAACAGTAATAAAGAGCCAGTCAAAGATATATACAACGGCTGCTATTGTGATGTCTTCATTCGACCTATTACGTAGCGCAGTAAACCTACCTCAGGAGAGCCAGGGGCAATTCCAATCAAGACTAACCACTTCTCATTAGGAGAGCACTTATAGTTAATAATTTGGTTATTTGCCAAATTGGCCGTTCTATCAAACATCTTAACTGGCTCAGAATCACCTGGAAATATCGTAGCAGAATGAGAAACAACATATACATGATATCAAGAAGATGATAGGAAGTTAAAGATACAAAACCTTCAATCGACCAATGATACACGGAAGTTTGTGTGACCAGCCCCAACATCTTTGGTGTAATCCATTTCCAAAAAGCAACCTACAAAACACGGGTGGTTAATATCCAAAATAAAATTCTGACCAGTAAAATCAGACTCTGAAAAAGTGTACAACAAAATTTAGTTCCGATGTTCACCTGCTCAGGCATCTGATGTGATTTCAACTTTGCTTTAGCTTCGATGTTAAAGATCTGTAAATGATCCTGAGTGGTTCCTGGAACTTGAGCTATATACAAATTAAAGAAACAAGTTGAGCAACGAAGGAAGAAGTAAGTAATAGACAATGTAAGGAAACATTCACTACACACCACAACACAACCACAAGAGATATAACACATGTTAGGAAACATAGAACTCGAAACCGATATCTGTGGTAAACATACTATATTACCCAAGTTTTGAAACATACGACTGTGGTTACTTTTCCATACTGAATTAGTATAGCAGGTTTTCACAAAAATGATGCATCAGAACGGGCAAGTATTCATTCAAACTTATGAATCACGTGGGATTGTGGTTTTATCTGATATGAATTAAAGCTGAGAGCAAGATAAAAAAAAAAGCATCCAATCTGTAGTGGAAAGCAAATGTTGTTAACAGAACGAAGTAGGAGTACATCAATGATAGTTCAAAAAAAAACTTCAAAAGTTACTATTCTAGGTGCACTATTTTAGCAATAGAAGGAAACAGACAGACAAATAAAATACCTTTCAAGGCAAGGATCCTCGAGTTTGGGTTCATAAGAGCAGAATCAGCAGTAATGGGCCTCCTCAGAGGCTGCATCGGCATGTTCATATCTATAATCACCACGCTGTTCTGCGGCGCAGTCTCTCGCACACAAATGTACTTGTCAGACTCCATAGTAACGTTTGTAAACGTGATGAATTGCTGGTTGATCCCAATGCTCGGAAGCTGTAAACAAAACAAAAAAAAAAATCAAAACAAAGCGTCATAACGCATAGTTCAAGAACTTAGTTACAAGATCAGAGCGAATCAGCACAGTGGACTACACAAATAACATTCAAATCGGGACTCGATACATCGAGGTAACACAGATCTGAGCTTATGTTAAGAGATCAACGATCGAGCAGAATTCAAAACAGTTACGAAAATAGAATCAATCATAGAACAATCTGAGCAGAACAAGCTATACGAACATGCTACTCGTCTAAAATCTAGCTCGATTCCAAGGAGATGTGCATAAGTTTCTATAAATGGAGACGGGGGAGAGAGAGAGAGAGCTCACCGTTAGGACCTCCTTCATGGTGATTGGGGCGTTTGCTGCCGCCATGATTGACCTCAGATCGCGGCGAGATAATCAGATCCAAGGCCGGGACGAAACGAGACCGTTAACAGCCAGGAGAGAGAGAGAGGCGATGCGAGAGAAGATTTTGAAATCGATGTCAGATCTGAGGAGGCAAGTGAACGAGAAAGGTGTGGAAGGAGAGAGAGGAGAGATATAATACTTTTTATTTTAGCCTTTTGGTAGTGAGAAATGTGACGAACAGCTATCCAATCTAGTCACTCGTCGAATATAAGGGGAGAACCAGAGGAGACGACGTGCTGTTTTTGCAGATTAACGGGTCGGATCGGGTCGAGTTTGATTCGAGTGTAGCAATGGGTCGGGTTTTTGTCGCAGAATATAATGCCTTGTGGAATTTTATGCGATGTTTTGATTTTAGTTTAAAGGGAAGATATATACTCTCTGTTTTAGTTTAATTGTCAGTTGTATAGTAAGAATTTTGATTTAAGTAAGTGTTGTTTTAAATGTTAATACAAAATTTATTGATTAGTTGTATTGATAATGATGTTTTTTTTATTTTAAAAATATGTAAAATTAAATGTTTCTTTATTTGTGTGTATAAATCTAAAACGATAATTAAAATGAAACGAAGAGAATAATATTTTGTGAGTTATTCTTTTAGCTAAACCTATGTATGGGTATTTTAAAATCAAACCCAAAATCTGAATCAAACAGAAAAGAAAAGAAAAACTAAAGTTTATAAAGTATTGTATATCCAAACGGAGTATAAGGGCTAAGCGTTTTCGAGTTATAACATAAATCAAAATTTGAAGTAAGATATGAAAATATATGATTAGTTAAATCTGTTAATTTTGTATATATGTTAAAGTCATTTAGATATTTAAAAGTACTTTGGAGATTTGTAGTTTGTTTGTTTTTTGTTTCGAATACTTTTTAGTTAGTTTAATTAATTTTTAATTAGAATTTTGAATATTAATATATTTGTGTATTATGGATGAATTTTATTAAGTTCTTAGATTTTTGGATGATTTAGTATATTGATTTCAATCCGAATCCAAAAAGGTTGAAGTGAAATCTAATGGAAATTTGAAAATCTGATTCAACCAAACTGAATCTGAACAAAACATCAAACGCCCATGCCTAGCTAAACCAGTTCAATCTTTTGGCATGTAACCACACAAGGCAGTATCTCTACCTTCAGTCTTTTACATTCCAGGTAATTATAACCAATCTATATATGTTACTAATCACAGATAGAAATCGGGAGGTGTTAACCGAATTAAACCGGAATGGTGAATATTTGCATGAGCATGTAGGGGAACCGAGTATGGAGTGATTTGAAGCTTGGTAGGAATGTGTATTTGGTACACATGATATAAAGTGATGGAGTCGTGGAAAAAATCGGTAAAACATTATTTTCAATACTTTATATTTCAGTATTCACATGTACACTACTACAACAACCCAAAAGCAAACCCAATGCACTAGCATGAGGTTCCACAGGCATGGTTTTAAATTTTAATTAGTTCAATGCCTCTTTATGCCTTTATGGCCAGCTAACAAAGTAACAAGAGGCCACAATATCATGTTCAATTCCCTTTAACTCGAAATACGTTAAGCCATCTTCAACATACGAAAGCAGACATGGTCTCCAAATTCTTGAAGACATTCTAACTTATCCTCTGCCAACCAGTTTCCAAAATAGTTTCAGCAGTCAATTTTTGTGCGCTTAAATTTGGACATCGAATCATTGTTGTAACCAAAAAATTCGATGAACATTTTTTATAAAAAAAAAATCACTCATATTTTATGGAATAATAGAAGTAACAAGAAGACTTGGACCTAGTCCCATTCCAATCCAGGTAATAAACAAATTAAACAACAATTCTTAAGAACATTCTATGGTTTGAATCTGTATCTGTCAAGTGGATCCTTGAAGAAGAGACGCTCATGGTATACTCTCCATGCATAATCCTCAAAACAAAAAGACTTAAACACTCTTCCCTCATCACATCTCGATCCTCCTTCCTCCTCCTCTGCGTTCTCGGCTTCTACTTTGTCACCGTCACTGATATCTCTCAATGGGGAAACCATAGAATCCATGGGAAGTGTAAGCATCAATGTCATTGTTACTGACTTCCTTGGATCATCAAGTTGTCCCGAGCACACCACCGGCCGATATCTCACTCGCTTGAGCTCTCCATTTCTCCAAACCTACAAATTTCAAATTGTTTTGTAGCTGGTTTAAAGTTAAAACTAGCTAGACCATATATATCATTCACAGAAAGCTTAGGACCATAAAGTCTCATGTATAGTCCATTGATATCAAGAATCACATGATCAAACTCAAACTTGGTATGTCTTCCCTAAAAGTTTCATGCGTTCAACCAGTTGAGTTACAAACTTCAACGTATAAATTGAGCTTTATAGTTAACATAGAAATTAAAAAAAAAATCATTTTCACAGTAGTATTTAATTTTAAATTTCCAAAAAGGTAAAAGATGAGAAACTGTTAAATTTTCTAGGAAAATTGTTGATTTTTTTAAAGATAACTAATGCAATATAGGGAAATGAATGTGGCTTTATTTAAAATGGATAATTTTCAGATTCATAGTCTCTTTCCCAAAGAAAAATCTGCCACAAATGAAAACACATTCCCGAACACTGTTGAGAAATTTAATTTACAGAGTTCAAAGTCCGAAAACAGGATTCTTTTGGGATTCTTTTTTTTAGCTCTCCACCGGAATATTTTCTCCGATTTCCTTTCTCCTTTTTGGTTACTTTGGTTTCTTTTTGGGAAGTTAATTACCGGCAATCTTTGTTACGGTTTTCTCTCCTTTTCGGTCATTTGCATTCAATTTTTTCCAGTTTTTGTGCTTTTTTCCTTTTCTCCTTGATTTTTATTTCCTTTTCTCTTCCCGCCTTTCTTGTCCAAGTTTGAAACTTTCCTTTTCCTGCTCTGTTTTCCTTTTTCTTTTCCTTGATTGATATGATTTCTCTAAAGGTTATATCAGAATATTGCTCAATCAGTGGTGATTATTGCAAAGGTTGCGTAGACCTCCTTCCAGTTGTATCTCCAGAAAGCGGTGTTTTGATCGGAAACGCGTTTCTGTTCACAAACATGGCTGACAAACTTCAATCTGCGCTTGGTGCTCTCTCGCTCGGTGGTGATGAACCTATTGATCTCCCTGATAGTCCAAGGTTCAAAGTCTTTGAAGATAACGAGAGGAGCCTTTTGGGTCGTTTGCTAAACCCTAACTGTCAACCAATGGACGAGATGATCGAGACGATGCCTCGTGTCTGGCGTGTGTATGACCGTGTGAGGGGGATTGCTCTGTCTGCTGAAAAGTTTCAGTTTGTGTTCCAGAGAGAAGAAGATCTAGAAATCGTCTTGAAAGACAGGCCTTGGTCTTTCAAACAATGGACCATGCTATTGGATCGGTGGATTCCTTCACCTCCACGTGATTTCCTGACTACGGTGGATGTATGGATCCGAATCAGCAAGATCCCGGTGAACTACTACAAGATTGAAACCATGGATTTCCTAGCTCGCAAAGTGGGGAAGGTTCTCACCATTGCTTATGACCCTAAAGCCTCTCAAAAGGAGACCTATATTCGAGCCCAAGTGCGTCTGGACATAGCCAATCCAGCGTTTGAGAGAAAGCAATTGAATCTGCCTTCTGGTGGTTCAGTGGTGATCGAGTTTGAATATGAAAAGCTCCGGAAGAAGTGTTTCAACTGTTTCTGCTTGACACATGAGCGACCTTTGTGCCCCCTGCTTAATAAAAGATTTGCAGCTCCCCCTAAGCGTGGAACCGCGGTTGGTACTAGCGAGGGCGCTCTGGTTTCGCAGGTTCCTGGTCCTAACAAAAGTACCACCGCCAGCCCTGAGGTTCCTCCTGGCTTCACTCCTCTCTTCCCACAGCTTCCTTTGGAGGAGAGAAAGGCTGCTCTGCAGTATATTTCTCACAGTGACGACACTGAGCGTCGTGCTCGTATAGCTCGTGTTGAGATGGCCATTCTTGAAGACGCAGACGGTCAGAGCAATCATAGGCCAGTTATCACTCAAGACCTGAACAAAGGGAAGGGTCACGTTTTTGGTTTCACAGACTTGTTAAAGGATGTTACTAGACGTGGAAAGCAAGTCACTGCTGATGATCAAACAAATCCTTCTCTATCACTGGTTGGGGACGCCGAGTCTAGTGAATCTTCAGCTGTAGATGCTTCCTCTGCTTTCAATGCTATGGGTTCTACGGTTTTTAGGATTGGTTCATCTTCTGATGGCCTCCTTACCGGAATTCAATCTGAAGGGAAGCGGAGTAGGAAACGCCCCAACAAATGGAAGCGTCAAGCCAATGCCAGAGCTTTAGCTAAGGCTTCTGAACACCAGACAGCACTAGTGGTGGTTGGAGAAGGAAAACGCTCAGTGTCACAGAGGCGTGAGGATGGTCTTGAGAGTCTATCTAAACGACAAGCAGTTGGTAATGTGGGAGATCATTCTTCAAAATCTCCAAAACTTTTTTTAGATACGGTGGCTTCCGATTTGAAGCCGCTGCCATCCCAATGAGTATACTGAGCTGGAACTGTCGCGGGGCGGGAAACACCGAGACAGTTAGTTACTTGAGGGAATTGAGAAGATTGTATTTTCCTGATTTCCTGTTTCTCATGGAGACTAAGCAAAAGTTTAAGTACATGTCCGATATGCAAAAAAATTTAGGTTATGATGAGTTGATTACTGTTGAGCCAGAAGGTTTGAGTGGAGGCTTGGCGGTGATGTGGAAGAAGAATTTCGTGGTTTCAGTTTTGAGTAAAGATAAGCGAGTGATTGATCTGCAAGTGGGTATGGGGTCACTCACTTTTTTTCTGTCTTGTGTCTATGGCGACCCTGTAACAGAGAAGAGAAATGAAGTTTGGGAGAAGCTAAAACAATTAAGTGCATCTAAGTGTCATGCTTGGTTGCTAACTGGAGATTTTAATGAGCTTATGAGTAACAAAGATAAGCTTGGTGGTGCTGTTCGTAACGAGTCAACCTTCTGGGACTTCCGGAATATGGCGACTTACTGCAAGTTACGAGAACTGAGAAGCACTGGTAATGTGCTTTCTTGGACTGGATGGAGGAACAAGGTCTGGGTCCAGTGCAGATTGGATCGTTGTTTTGGCAACGACGAGTGGTTTAATCTTTTCCCACGTTCTCAAGTGGAATATCTGAAGCTTTGGGCCTCTGATCACCGGCCTCTCCTTACACGCTTCTCACTTGAGATTGAGCATCCTTCAAGAGGAAGATTTTACTTTGATCGTAGAATAGTTGGGAAAGCAGGTTTGGAGGAAGTGATTCGAGAAAGTTGGAGTAAAGGTGAGGCTGACGGTTCTATCAGTCTACTTGACAGAATCTCTAACTGCAGACAAGCCATTGCGCGGTGGAAGAAAGCCTCTGATACCCACTCTCAAGATCGTATTCAGCGGTTGTCTCAGAGGCTTGAGATAGAGATTAAAAAGGCTCACCCCGATGCTTTGTTGATGAGGCAGTTACAAAGAGATTTGGCTGCTGCTTATGCGGAGGAAGAAAGGTTCTGGCGTCAACGAAGTAGAGAAAGATGGTTGAGAGAAGGTGATCAAAACACTACTTATTTTCACAATGTTGTGAAAGGGAAGAAAATAAAAAATAGAGTTTTGATGCTTATAGACGACTTTGGCACAGAGTTTTTCTCAGAAGGCGCCAAAGGTCATGTGGCTGTAGAGTACTTTAGAGACTTGTTCATGAGCACTAATCCCAGTGACTTGGATACTCTGTTTGACGGTTTTCCGGAACGAGTAACTCCTGAAATGAACCTGCGTCTTACAGCTCCAATCTCAGCAGATGAAGTTCGCCGTGCTGCTTTTGGTGTGAAAGGCTCCAGTGCGCCTGGTGAGGATGGGCTGACTGGGATTTTTTACCAGAAATATTGGCATATAGTTGGTCCGTCTCTGACAGAAGAAGTGCTCAGCTTCTTCAACTCTGCTTGTCTCTCTCCTGGTTGGAACCACACTCAAATTAGTCTACTTCCTAAAGTGGTGAATCCTACTTCCATGAAAGACATGAGACCTATCAGCCTCTGTTCTGTTCAATATAAAATCATCTCAAAAATATTGACAGAACGCCTGAAGCCAGTCCTAGGTGATATAGTATCTGAGACGCAAGGAGCTTTTGTTGGAGGCAGATTGATTACGGACAACGTCGCCATTGCTCATGAGTTGGTCCATGGCCTACGCACTATCGACTCTCTAGTTGAGGGTTACATGGCAGTGAAAACTGACATGTCAAAAGCCTTTGACAGAGTAGAATGGAGCTTTCTAGAGACCCTCTTGGAACGGCTTGGGTTTGATAGGATCTGGGTGCGTTGGATCATGTCGTGTATCTCCACCGTCTCCTATACTGTCTTGTTGAATGGTCGTTCACACGGCTTCATAAAGCCTGAAAGAGGGATAAGACAAGGAGATCCTCTCTCTCCTTTCTTATTCATTCTTTGTGCAGAAGCTCTTGTCAACGTGATGAACAAATCTGAAGCTAATGGCAAATTGCAAGGTGTTCGACTAAGCACTGGAGGTCCCTCCATTCATCATTTGCTTTTTGCAGATGATAGCTTACTTCTGTGCCAAGCTAACAGTGAAAACTGTTTGGAACTCATGAGATGTTTAAAGTTGTATAGCGATGCCTCTGGACAATGCCTCAATCACCAGAAATCGTCTATCATTTTTGGCAAGAAGGTTCCGACGTGTGACAGAGATGACGTCAAAAGGATACTGATGATTGATAAAGAAGGAGGAGAGGGTACTTACCTTGGCCTACCAGAGTGTTTCAAAGGCTCTAAGATTGAACTTCTGAACTTTATCAAGGAAAAACTACAATCTAGGCTACAAGGCTGGTACGCACAAACGTTATCTCAAGGTGGAAAAGAAGTCCTTGTCAAGTCTATCTGTATGGCTCTTCCGGTCTATGCTATGTCTGTGTTCCAATTACCAAAAACTCTGTGTCAGAAGATCACTAGTATTATTACAGAGTTTTGGTGGAGTAGTGGGAGCCTGCGACAAAGAATTCCTTGGGTTGCTTGGAAGAAAATGTGCAAGAGCAAAGAAGAAGGTGGTCTTGGTTTTCATGATATCAGTTTGTTCAATCAAGCACTACTGGCGAAGCAAGCTTGGAGGGTTTGGTCTCGACCTGACTCGCTTGTCGCTAGAGTTCTCAAGAGCCGGTATTTTAAGAACTCTACCTTTATGGATTGCAATTTGGGTGCTCGTCCGTCGTACGCTTGGAGGAGCTTGTTGCATGGGCGTAGTCTGTTGGCAGATGGAATGGTACGTGATATTGGAAACGGCAGAGATACCAACGTCTGGTCTGCTAAATGGATTATTGATGAGGTCCCAACATACCCAATGTATAAGGAAGATAGTGTCATTGACCTCACCTTGAATGTTGCTGACCTGTTGATTAATGGCACTTCCTTATGGGATGAAGCTCTGATTCGCAGGACTTTTGCTCCCAATCATGCTGAACTAATCCTCCAAACCAAGCCTGCTCTTACTCGTCAAGATTCCTTCAGATGGGGTTTCACCAAAAACGGCAGCTACACTACTCAGAGTGGGTATCGTTTACTCAACCGTATGGAGGAGCTTCATTTTCCTGCTACTCCGGCTTTGCCACCTATTGAAAAAAGACTTTGGGGTGGCATCTGGAAAATCAAGGCTCCTTCTAAACTCAAGCATTTCCTATGGCGAATTTTATCAGGTGCCTTGGCAGTAAAGGAAAGATTGCAATCACGGAACATACCTGTTGATGTCACTTGTTCACAGTGTGGCAGAGCAGCAGAAACGATTTGTCATCTGCTCTTTCACTGTCCAATTGCTGCTGAAGTGTGGACCCGTTTCGGTTTTGGTAGGCCACAAGCTGGTTTCTCAAGAAACTCTGTTTTCTTAAACATTCATGCCTTGCTTACCTCTCGTATTAGCAACGACAAAGCCTATCTTCGGAAGCAAGTTCCATGGGTCCTTTGGCATTTATGGAAAGCTCGTAATAGGCTTTCTTTTGAGAAAACTCAGACGAGTCCTGTGGAGATTCTTCGAATGGCTCGAGAAGAAGCTGCAATATGGCTCGATGTTAATGCAGAGAACGACCAATTGCGAGTGAGTTCAGCTCCAGCACAGACAGGTGTCCGTAGACGATGGTCCCCCCCAGCTAGTGGCTTTCTGAAGTGTAACGTTGCCACAAGTTGGGACTCAGTGACTGGTGACTGTGGTGCTTCTTGGATACTACGGAATGAGCAAGGCATTGCTATACTTCACAGCAGGAGATCTTACGCTGAAGTAAGCTCTACAAGAGAAGCGGAAATCCTTAGCCTATCCTGGGCAGTGGAGAGTCTTCGCTCTTTGTGTAAAATGAACGTGGTGATCGAATCTCCCTTCAATTTAGCCAGGGAAACGATGCTCCAACCTCAAAACTTCCCTTGGCTCCAACCAGTGATGGCCGTTATTCACTCCCATCTCCCCTATCTTGGACTGTGGAGTTTGGAACAGATCGATGTCTCTCGCAATGAAGTAGCAGAAGCTATAGCTTCCAGCGTTACCAGAGAAGCTAGGCTTCACTCCTACGTTGCCTCCGGTGGACCACATTGGCTCAGGTCTATGATAGAAAATGAAGGAGGAGCTTCGCTATGATTTATCTACCTCATTGCTCTGGTTTTTATTTCTTTTGAGTTTTGACGGCTCATAAGGTATCTACTGATATCATTATGTCTTCTTACTCTGTTTTCTTTGCTTGCTGGTCATCTGTTTTTCGACCTGTTTTTTTTTATTTATTTTCCTCTTTGGTTTCGGGACCACCTAGCTGTTCTAAGGTGTCCCTCCAATACTCTGTTTTCATCTCTCCCTTTTGATATTATAAACCCAGCGTTATAAAAAATGAAAACACATTCCCATATAATCCAATAAAAATCCCGTAAATCTCGCCCGTTCCTGCTCCACAATAATTTGCTGTTGTCAACAGTCTCGGTCTCGGCATGGGAAATATCAAAATTTCTAAGTCTTTTTTATCAATGCGTGGAAAACATTTATTTTGAAAATGACATGCATGTGTCTTAAGTATTTAGATAATAATATGATAACATAAAATAATTCGAAGCAGCCATAACGTTTCATACCATCACAAAGATGATAATGCGATAACTGAACTTAATAACAATTAGCTAACCACTTAATTACGATCATTAAAAAAAAGGAGAGACTAACCTGAGCAATGTCACCCAAAGTCACAAGAACCGAGTCAACTCGGGGAGATACGGACACCCAACCAGACTCGGACAGCAAACCATACTTCTGTTCCCTTATCTGGTACTGTAAACAGACAACAAACGGAAAAAACCCGTTGGTTATCGCCGGTTTATCATCCGGAACACCTTGGTTAAGCCACATCAGGGTACTAAACCGGGTTGCGTCATCTCCAAACGGGTTCTTGAACCCTAATGCGCTCGCCAGCATCTCTACCGTCTTCAGCCCAACTCTCTCAAGACTCCGAGTGAACTCGCACAGTGAGCTTAGCTTCAACTCGCCCGACTCGGTTGTACAGTCCGCGTCTAAGCAAAACGACGGCGTTTCAGCGTCGGCTTCGTAGCCAAGTGGCCAGTTTCTTGGAAACGTTGTTTCCTTTGCCTCCTCGCTTAGCTCCGAGAGCGAGAGAGCTTCAGACTCGGCTGCTTCAGCGAGTCCAGGAGGGATGGTAGTATCCGAGTCAGTGAGTTGGAAGTAGCCGAACTCTGTAGCGGCGGAGACTAGATCGTCGCGGCTCTCGGTGGAGAGAGTTACCGTCGGCAGAGATGCGGTGGTGGAGGATAGGACGGAGGAGCGGCGGGTGGGGAGTGAGAGGTTAGGAGGGAGACGGTTGAAGAGGCGGGAGAGAGCGTCGGCAGCTGTCTCCGATTTGGTGGTGGTGTTGGGATGTGCGCATGATGGAGTTGGTGGAGGCGCCGCCGTGGCTCCACCGTTGATGTTTGGAATCTGGTGGTGGTTCAGGTGGGCCGAAGAGGAAGCCATTTTTAAAGATCGATGGGACGTTGAAAGAGAGGCAACTTATATGATAATATATGCAAGTGACTACGAGAGAAAGAGTATTTGTCAAAACATATGTATACCTTGCGTGTACGCATGGAGTATATAAGTCTTCACTCACACGTGTGGGATTGTGTTTAACCTAATTTTCTAGATTGATAATATGTCGAACATATTTGGTGTACTAATATATTCATATATATTGCTACAAACACACATCATTTGTTACTACTTTTTTTTTGGCATCATTTGTTACTACTTTGTGGTATACATACTGATGTATTTAATAAACATGAAGATCAAAGTTATGTTTTGGTGAGACAACTCTATGTATCGTGTAACTCAACTGATGTATTTAATTAATATGGAAAGCAGAATTTATCTGATAAAAATAATCAATTAACCAGACAAGCTAGGGTATGTGGGATGATGTCAGGATAATTGAGTTTGTGATATAGTTATATGCATGCGCATATTATACAAATTATACCTTATAAAGTTTTGGTTGGTTGTCCAAAATATTCCCAACCTTTTACGTATTATTATTCTATAATGTCCCTTACTTTATGGGAGATGTATGTTTGTATATGGTATAAGCCAGGCTAGTCGCAGAATTATTGGTTCCCTACTTTTTCTCACACTTATTTCCTTCTTTTAAGATCCAATTTGCCTTTATTTATCTGTTCCTGCTATGTGGCGGAGCTAGCATGGTATCATGTGGGTCATATGACCCATGTGAATTTTTGAAAAAAAAAAATTTACATGTATTTCTAATAGAAAAATCTGAGGAATGTAGCTGATTGACCCTTGTAAAATTCATGTGCTATCAATCTGACCCCTGTGACATAATTTTCTCCCTCCGCCATCTGTCCTTAAAAACATAGCTGACCCTGGCGTTGAACCATCAAACCCAAAGTGTCAATTCAGAAGGTCCTGGGTAAGGAGCATTGAGGCTTCCTTCTTCAATCTCTGTATGATGTTACTTCGTGAATCTTGGATGTTAAACGAATGGACATAAGAATCCACTCAATTAACAAAGAAATTTATGGTCATTAAGTGAAACAAATTACTATATTAGTGGTTATTCAAGACTACTGATGAAAAGTCTGACCAACATTTTAACCAAGACTTTGGTCAAAAAAAATATATTGGATCTTCGGGAATTTTTTGTGATGATGGACATTTAGTTATCTTTTCTGGACGAGATTATGGATCAGATTTTGAGAGGGAGTGAAATCCACCTCCAACCTTAAGCGTCTCACAAGTAACGTAGGCCCTTTATTGACATGCTTTCTGCAATTTTTATTAGGTGGCATATATTAATATAACAAGATTTTGTTGGACATCAATGGCTGCTCTGCTTATCTGTCTCAACTTTGTGATTGGTTCAATACAAATGCTCAAACTCTATGTGATTTCTTACAGGGTAATGCGTCTCTGTTACTCCCCTGTTGCGTATTATTTCCTTATCTGACACTACAACTGTTTTTTTATGTCAAATAACAGGTAAATGTAATGTGGTTGGACTTTGTGACTTACCTGCATCACCATGGTCATGAAGATAAGCTCCCTTGGTAGTTGGTGCCGTGGGTGCAAGGTACAAATGCGTAGTCTCTAGCCTTTCACTCTTCTTTGGAGATAACACAATGCTATATCTCTCTCTGTAAGGTTGAGTAAAATATCACGTTATCTCAAAACAGGAATGGAGTTACTTGAGAGGAGGACTTACAACACTGGATCGTAACTGAAACAAAAGACTAACGGGTGTTTGGTTATGTGTTCATGCTACAAAAGGTAAAAACGTTTTTGTGTGTTTTCTCGTTGCAGACAGAAGCAGCTAAACAAGTATTAGGGAAGTAACTTTGCCATTACACTTACTGGGAATCTTAGCAAAAAGTATGAAAGAAAATCATTTTGTGAGCGACCAAGAAGGTGTTGTATACTATAAAGTAGATCCTACTCTCTAGGGAGAGATCAAGGTAACATCAGACTAAAATGAAACAGGCAGGAAGACAGAGAGGTAAGCTGTGAAATTTAGACCAGCTGATTAGTGTCAATTTATTGTGTTACCACCAGAGAGTTAGTATCTCTGAATACAATCAGATGGAGACAACAAATGGGTTTCCATTACTGAAGCTATATAAGATACATTTTGTCTTAGATTCACCATTCTTAAGGTTTATATATATATTGGGATGATTAAACCAAAGCTGAAATTAGTTTGTGTGTTTAATGTTAGTTTCAATATAAAATTTAAGGATACGGATCTTGCTCTATAAATATACATCAAAGCTAACTAGAGGCTAGAGCTACCCACAAATGTCGTACAGCATCTAACATTGATGTAACCATGCACGCTGGTTTAATGCTTGATGAGGTTGACTTAATGATGTAGCTCACGCTACGATAACACGATGATCTATATAGTTTGATATTTCCTAAGATTAAAGTATTCTTGTGATTGTTGAAAACATCTATGTTCTAGCTGATTGCAAGGATTCAAGAACACCAAAACTCTTTAAATTAATAATCAAAATATAATGTATTCTCACAAGTCAATGGATCGTTTGTTTATATAGCTAACTAAAAACCATATTTCTTGTAATAAGAGGAATTATAAGTAAACTGTGATAAACTGTGATAAACACAAAAAGGTGTTTACCACGCTGCATCACTTAAGGTACTTCAAGTTAATAGGAAATGAATATGCCATTATGGCTGCTCCTGATCATTCATTAATCAGGCATTGTGAATCTTCTTAGCCGGTCGGGAAAGCTTAAAGAGGCATATGAGCTTAGTACTGCCATACATGGTAAAACCTCAAGCTAGTAGTACCTGTGGTTCGCTTGTAGTGTGAACATGGGACTACTGGGATTGCAGCAGTAGTTGCTAGGCAAGTCTTGTTGCTTGTCGTCTTTCAGTATGTAGTTGATTACTTACGTAGATGTGCCTTCCAAATTTCAGTGGACGACCATGTTTCCATTATTGGGAAGCCGGCCTTCCATTTATGGAACACATGGTCAACCAACCATTTTATAATACAAGTTCTGCCCATAATGTATAAACTGAACCATGCAAACTTTTAAACTCTGCTTAATTGATCTAAAAAGTAATCTTGAACTAATTTTTTTAACGAATGTGGTTGGCAAGATAATAAATGAAAAAGTTGTGATTGGTTTATGAATAATATGCGGGCGCCTACTTTGCTAATGCTACTGTATGCCACTACAAAAGATAATCATCATTTACTTCCTTGATCTTTTTTTTTGTCTGTAATTTTGTCATAAGTAATAATTATGATTGCACTGGCATAAATGTGGATGGTTAGTCACCGTCCATTGCTAAAACAGATAAAAGCCACCGTCCATTTACATAGTTAGGAAAATTATACATTACAAACTCATTTTGCAGATGTGCATACTATTCCATGGAACACGAGTGTCAATGTTAGCTCACATGTCTAACAGAAGGACAACACATAAAGGGTTGTTGAGACGACACGGTGATATGAAGAGACGTTGCATGCTCGTTTTTCAGATGGTCCAAGTCACCATATAGCACTTTGTTAGGTGTTTTTTTAGGTAAGCAATGTGAACTGGCCTCTCTCCAGCTCGGTTTAACAAGTTCACATCAATGTCATTTTGGAGGAGGGGATGAATGTTGCAGATATTCTTATAATTAGAGATAAGGTAAACGTCAGCCGAAGGAGAAAAAAATATTTTCACCATGAAACAATCTTGGGTGCTTTAGCTAAAAAAATATCTTGGGTTGGGGGGGCGTCAGGGTATGGTTGACTCTGGCGTGCGCAACGGTTATTAACCGAAGCACTCTTCCCACTCTCGTGCTCGTGAAGGGAATGAGAATTCCATCCTGTGGAGAAAATGGAATTGATCAGCCGCTAAATTGACAAAGCCAAAGCAATAAAATAAAGAAAATAGAAATGCTTATTAGATTTGATTAACAAAGCCAAAATTAGTAAGAAGAACCGGACACGCATAGTAGCAAAATCTGTAGTGCGTCCGATTCATGCGCATAATTGTAAACTATTAAGAACACTTTGATATCTGAAATAAAAATGCATTTTAAGACATAATTAAAAATTGATTAAAATAACATCATTCTAAGATATGAAAGTTAAACCACGTTGTGGTGGTCTAGTGGTCTCCACTAAAGGAGGAGTACCCTGATGGTCCAAGCCAGGGTTCAACTCCCCTCTAGTGCGAGATTACTAATTCCACACGTGGCCACGCGGATATGGGTCCATGCTTACGATTCATTTGAATACCCGGGAGAGGGTCTATCCGTGGGCTGCACCTCCCCCCCGGAGGTTAGATCTGTGTTATTAATTGACCCGGGTTTAACTTTTTTTTTTCAAAAAAAAAGATATGAAAGTTAAAGGTCAACACTCTTCCAAAATGTGAGGTCACATCCCACATGAATTTTTAAATGTTCATTCTCTAGGTTGTATAGTCTTCAAAATTTAGAATTTAATTTTATTATAAGAGTTTTAGAATATCTTCATATACTTTAAATTTTGTTTAAAATAATATATTCAAAAATTCCCCTGATATTTATTTTAAATGACATAATATACAAATATTTTATGTTGATTATTATATTCTTATGAAAATGTACTTGAAACTATAACCATTCAACTTTAAAATCCCTTAAGCCTACTAACAAATATGAAGTACAACAATATCGGATTTAGGCATAACTTTAAATTATTTTCTGAATTTTGATTGGATTATATTAAAGTTATGAATTGAATATCTCCCCTTACGTTGTAATAAAGAATGTCAAGTCACTAAATATTTCGAGGTTCTTGCCAACATTCTCATACAATACAGTTAATATAATGATCCTAGATTACATTAAGAGAAGTTGAAAGAAACAATTGTAAACTACTACCGGTTTTAGTTGGTAAAATATCTTCTTCTTCTTTTTTTTTGGAACACAAATTGGTAAAATATCTACAAAGTTCCACAAACAGTAAAAATACAAAGAACTCCAAACAAACAATGTGGATGTATATATTTGTTGGAATCGTTCCACATCATTTTCAATCTTTCTATACATATTATACAACATTTAATGACATGTTAAACACGTTTCCATAAATGAACAAACACGTGGCCGCAATCCTATGTGCTCGACTCCGGATTCTCTTGGCTATGCTTTCTGTTTTTCCTCATCGGTTACGGTTCCATCCATTACTTTCTACAAAGAAAGATAGCTAACATGGCTAATTAATAAACACATGCAAAAATTCCAAATCTTTTTATTTTTTGTAACTTAAAATTCCAAATCTTTTATTTATTATATTTTTGTTAATCACGTTTCTTTCCCCTTATGGCTTTCTCTTTCTTTGTCTCTAACCATATAATCACCCTATAAAAATGTAACACTACTTCAATACTTTTCATAAACAATATTAGAAGAACAAGAAGCAAGATCAATTAGCCTAAACAGAAAACATGAACCACCAAAACGAGATTATGCTCAAGAAAGAGACCACGGACAAGAACGGCCACAACACCAAGAACGGCCTCGGAGAAAAGTGGCCAGAACCAACCGTCCGAGTGCAGTCCCTAGCCGAGAGCAACCTTGCTACCGTCCCCGACCGTTACATCAAGCCGCCGTCTGAACGCCCTGATCAAACTATCATCATCAACCACCAACCGAAAACTGCCGCCATCAATATCCCAGTCGTAGACCTAAACAGCCTCTTCTCCGGCGATGAAGACGAGAAGGAGAGGATATCGGAGGCATGCCGTGAGTTTGGGTTCTTCCAGGTAAAAATGAACTTTGATGTTTCGGTTCGTTTCCACTATCGGTTTTCTTTTTGATTTATTAGTTTTCCTCAAGTTAAATACAATGCTTTTGATTGGACTTGATTTTTACAATTTTTGTTTGCTCGGTTTAATTTGATAAATTAATATAAATAATCTATAATTGTATTTCAAGTTAATATATATATATATTTAATATTAATTTTATTTCTTTGTGGGAAAATTAATTTTGTTTTGATGCATATATTTAACTAATTTTTCATGGACTTTCATTTTTATTGCAGCAAATTCAGTTTTGAGTATACGAATATACTGACCTTTTTGTTTCGGTTTATACGCATGCATGGTCCTATTTTCAGGTGATCAACCATGGGGTGAGGCCGGAGCTGATGGAAGCGGCTAGAGAAGCTTGGAGAAGCTTCTTCAATTTGCCTATTGAGGCCAAAGAAGTTTACTCAAACTCCCCAAGTACCTATGAAGGATACGGAAGCAGATTGGGTGTGGAAAAAGGAGCTATTCTTGATTGGAATGATTATTACTTTCTCCATTATCTGCCTCTCGTCTTGAAGGACCTCAACAAATGGCCTTCTCTACCTTCCAACATTAGGTATTACATTAAGTCTCCATCTTATCCTTTTTGTGTGGGTTTTGTCTATATAGTTAACTAAGTTGGTGTTCGGTATGAAATTTGAGAAATTGTGTAGCTATTAGTTGATCCCTGAACTTAGTTTATTGTTTAAAATGGGTCATTTAGGGCAAAAGTTTGAAAATGGCATAGGGTGGTCAAAACTAGTTGGTATTTTTTGCATAGTAAAAGAAGACTATCATTATGATTGTGGTCTTTTAAAATAGTATATAAATTAATCGAAATTTCAAGAAAACTATATACTGTATGTGTGATATATGATGATTGGCGATTACGTTGATGATGAACATTAAGAAATGACCGTATTTGATTTTGTGATCAACTGTCACTGTTTTCTGTTTATTGCAAACATGTACAGTATTACAATCACATTTTATTCATTTAAGATTAACGTATCTTATAAGCAAAGGCAACCCCTTTAATGTAAAAAGAGATCGTAGAAAAATTAGTCCTAAGTAAGTAAACTAATTATGTTTTTTCGTCTTTACTCTCTCTTCTTGTCGAACTAGCCTAGATTACTTATAGAATTACTATTCTATAGTTTTCAAAGAAAATGGCTTCTGTCAATTCAGTTGCATTCAACCAAAGAAGTGCATACTTAAATAAGTGAATTATACATTTATACTACTAAACATAGTATTGGGGGAAAACTCATGACAAAAGAAAAGCATTTTACTATGACTCGATTAGTTTGCCCGGAAACTTCCTATATAATTATAAACTATGATCTTTACTCCTACTTAGAGATATTAATATGAAATCTGTAATGCGTTTTCCTTAAGAAAATTCCCTGTTAATATAAATAGAGAAGTGATGGATGAGTACGGTGAGGAACTTGTGAAGCTAGGCGAAAGACTTGCGAGGGTTTTATCGTCAAACTTGGGACTAAAAGAAGAGCAACTTCAAGAAGCCTTTGGTGGAGAAGACGTAGGTGCATGTATGAGGGTTAATTATTACCCGAAATGCCCTCGTCCAGAGCTTGCCCTTGGCCTCTCCCCTCATTCCGATCCCGGCGGCCTTACCATCCTCTTACCGGACGATAAAGTCGTCGGCCTTCAAGTCCGTTACGGCGACAAGTGGATTACCGTCAATTCTCTCCCTCATGCTTTTATCGTCAATCTCGGCGATCAGATTCAGGTAACCTAGTTTTTGCTTTCATTTTTTATTGCGTAAGGTATAAGTTTTCTTCTTCATAATTTTTTTGTTGTTGTATTTTTCCAGTTTTTTACTAACTGCACCATATACTCGTAATTCGTAAAGCAATACATCTAATAATATGAACCAATTGTTGACATAAGAATTCAAATTATATTAAACGGAGTATGTGACAGTTGGTGAAAGATGGTCCTAGTTACAGTCCCACGTTTTAGGCATGTCTTAAAAGATCACTAATATGACAATAAGTTTCAACTTCAGGGAATTTATTTGAAAGCATACATGTTTATGTAGCTATACAAAATAAAACAAATTTATTTTAATATTTTCAAAATGGCAGATACTAAGCAATTCGATATACAAGAGTTCGGAGCATCGAGTGATAGTGAATTCACAGAAAGAAAGGGTGTCACTTGCATTCTTCTATAACCCCAAGAGTGACATTCCTATCCAACCACTGCAACAACTTGTCACATCTACTAATCCTCCTTTATATCCTCCCATGTCCTTCGATGAGTATAGACTCTTCATTCGAACTCAAGGTCCTCGTGGCAAAGCCTACGTGGAGTCTCATATATCTCCTCTCGTTAATTGATATCTACTTCAAAAATGTCAGATAAAAGAGAACGAAACGTAAGTTTCCTTGCTTATGCATATATTTTACTCTTCAGTTAAGCAATGTATTTACATTAATCATCTTTGAGCAATTTGTATATTATATGAATAGGTTATTCACTGAGGAAATCGAAGTAAAAGGATATCAAAAGGAGACCAGAAGATTTCTACTGATCAACGAAGACATATACTGGATATCAAAATGAATCAATATACCGAAAATATTCTATCATAGTTTATCGTTCAGGCTATTTACATATTTTATGCTCCTATATATTTACAGTTTCTATTGTATTGTAATACAAACTCAACATAATTAAGGTTTCTATTTATATCGTTCATCATTATCATACTCCTTATGTTTCGTAATTATAGTTCTAGATTTATGACACAAATTAAATAAACATATGATTTTGTATATTTCCAAAATAAAAAACACAATTACCTATACATTTAATCATATTTTAATCAATAAACATAAAATAAAAAAATTATCAAATAAATTTTGCATTAAAACTCAAAAACAATACTTATTTTGAAACATTTTTTTTTTAAAACGACGAGTAAATAAAATCAGAAGGAGTGGTTGATATATCTTCTCTCTTTCCATCAACAATTACCTAATCCACATGTAGTGCTGAGGGTTATATTTGATTGGCCAAATTTTACTTTTCAAAAATGACAAATGAATTGTTATATTCGAAAGACTTGACCGAGAGTTATAAAATTAGATAACTCATATAATTGTTAAACCTCACTATCACTGTATCACATGATGTTAGGCTGATTCCGTGATTGTTGAAACATTCTAATCGATAATCATGTTTCCTCTATTATTAGTAACACCAATAATGGAGCTAATTGATACTAGTTTTTCATGTATTGATTAAGCAACTAATCTACCAGACGATATGTTTCATTAAAAGTTAGCATTACATACCAAATGATGGACATGTGACTGTGAACGCAATAATAAATATCTCGTGTTGACCATTTTTTTATTAGCTTGTTAGATCCGGTTTAAGTTCTTTAACAATTTAAATACAAGTTTTCTTTTTTGCTGAAATTTGATATTTGAATACAAGTTGCTTTGGTCAAATTGTAAATCGTATGTTTTGATTTTAAAAGATTAGATTCGAACGTGAAGGTATTTTGATCTAATGAAAGATCTAGTTCTGGTACTAGTTATATCTCTTAAATAGGTTAGCATGGTTAGCAATCCCAAAGTAAGTTCTGGTACTAGTTCTATCTCTTAAATAGGTGAATTATAGGTAACTGGTTTTCTTGTTTGGGCTTAGATAAGGTAAAATATTCCCCATGAGCAGATTGTACCCATTGGGCAAATATGGGCCTAGTGTAATTGATATGTTCATTATCTATTCTTCCGTTGTCAATTACCAACCTATATGTTTTTGACATCTTATTGACCTACAAAAGCTCTCTACAATCAAATTATCAAAATCTGCTTTGGCATCTCATATAATCACCTTAAAAATTATGAAAAAACAAGACTTTAACAAAGATGGAAGAGAGCTAAACAAGACAAAAAGAAAGATTAAACATAAGAGTGCCAAATGCAGTTCAACGCTTAAGCTTCGACTACATATACAAATCGCCCCGTGAGTCCGTGACACATTTTGATGGAACAAACCAGTTTTCTTATCTGAATAATAATAATACTTAAAACAGTTGTTGTTGCTACACACTCAACTTCTTGAATTCCTTTTACGGAGATCCAAAGAGAGAGAGAGTTTTGTATGCTTTAAAATTAAAAAGGTTAAGAAAAAAAAAAACAAAGGATAGAAGGAAGGTTGATTAATATATCGATTAAGACATGATAACCAGAGTCTCTGGGAGATGATGATGATCACTGTCTTCCTTTCTTTGCACAGCAAGGTGGGCATTTATACTGCTTGATGCTGTCTGCTTTGGCAGGAGTGATCTTCACGCATTTGCCATGGTACCAACGTTCACAGACGTCACAGCCGATCCAGAACTCATCTTGTGTGTAGTTGCCTCCACAGCTTCCACAGAGAGTGTCTCCATGCTCGTCTTCTTCTTCTTCATCCTCCTCCTCTTCGTACCTCTCTTCCATCAGTTTTGGTGTTGTGCTCTTTGGCTGCCCTTCTATTGATCTCTGCAACATACCCCCATTTTTTTGTTATAAACCCAAAAAATCTACAAATAAAAAAAAAAGATCTTTATCAATGTAGTACCTTAGTGCCACCGTTTCTGGATTTGCTTCCGGAATCTAAGCTTGGCTTGTTGTCTTTGATTGGTTTCCTACCAGTCACTACATCAAAGAGAGTTGGGTGATCGTTGATCAGACTGAATAGCCGCTTCCTGCAAATTGAAAACATGAGTTTGTGGACATAAAACTCCATGAATGGACAAATACACCGTGAAAGAGATATGAGAGAAGCTACAGACTTAATCAGTACACCATGGGTGAATCTATGTGAATCATGTTCATCCACCATGCTTTTTTACTAGTCTACTGAAAACATGACAGGGACTAAAACGATAGAGAAGCCATCACTTTAGAGACCTGTTCATGTATAATGAAACTACTTGGTGAGGTTAACCAAAGTCTAGTCACATGGACCAAAAAATAGCTACCCATCTAATTACCAAAACAGCTTCTCTCTTGAAAAAAAAAGAACAATGGAAACATACAAAAGATATTTTTTTTTTTATGTTGACATATTTAATAGTGATATGAACTCATTAGTACTAAGTCAATCCACATCAAAACATGGCCTAAGAGAAAAAAAAAGAAAGAAAGATCCACACACATCAATCAAAGGCAATCAATCTCATTCCAAACAAGCTTCAGTAATTATCACAAAAGTCTCAATTTTTCTTCAAGACTTCACTGTACACTTTATCGTTTAAAATACGAAAGAAACACAACAGGAAAGCATATACGGTTTCATGTAAGAATAAGAACAAAGTAAAAGCAAGACTTGGCTTCATCATAACTCAAAAAACAATTGAGAACACACTGTAACAAACTGTAAGAAAAAGGAAGAAGAGGATACACACCTCTCGTTGCGATTAAGGCGAGCACCAAAGTAGAAAGAAACAGAGAGCAACCAACAGTCACTATGGACAGCAACAAGAGAGAGCCAATCTTTCCTCTGCATACCATCTCTAGCGAAATTGATACCAAGGGCAGGCTCAGGTAGCTCCGGTGGAACTTCCTCCGCCGGTAGATTCACTTCCCACGACTCATTCGGATGTCCATACAAACACAAATTCTCCTTCTCTACAACAAACCAAAACAAAAACAAAATCTCAATTAAAATAAAAAGACCAAAACTTTCTCCCGGTTAATGCTAAACCGGACTTACCCGGATCGCATTGAGAGTAGAAATCATCAACATCTGGAGAGAGAGACAAAAGAGAAGAAATCGAATTGAGTTAGGGCATTATTATTACGAAGAAAGGTTGGAACTTTAGAGATGGGTTTTTGTGAGAGAGACCTTTGGTAAGAGCACGGAGAAGAGCGGCGCGGCGAGAGGTGTAATCTTTGAAGATCTCTTCGACGGTGCGAGGGTTGGAGGAGACGGCGGCCATAATAGCTGTACAGAGAGATGCGAGAGACCGTTTTGTTTGACGTGTAGATCAGTTGCTAGTGGAGAGAGATCGAGGTTTGTATCGATGGTTTTTGAGACAGGATGCGTTCGGACATGGAGAGAGAAAGACAGGATTATAGAGAGAGACTTTGGAAGGAGATTGGAGAAGAAGAAGAAACACGGAGAGAGAAAAAGCTTTTAACTTTATTTTATTTTGTTTGGAGAGTTTGGTTGCCCTTATTGGGCTGGACGTTCGTAGGCTTAGGCCCAATAAAATCCATTCTACTTGTACAACTACATATTATCTAGAAATATAATACCGTAGTATCCAATACTTTTTTTTTTTTTGTCAACACCGTAGTATCCAATACTTCTTTTGGATTATTATTTTTTTGGTAAAAAATGTTAAGATTTTTTTTGGTTTTCTTATAATTTATGTGTTTTTAAAACTAGTTATGTTGATTAAACCAAATATTATCTCTCGTGATTAAAGATCAACGTAAGCGTGATCCAAAAAAATTAAATTACAGTATTATGTCAATCATAAAATAGTCTTCTCCTTCCCACTTTTTATAGATAAAGATGGTACAAAGTGACGTGACTATCTCTGACCAAGTAATGAAATTCAACTTTCAACTCACTAAACTTTTACACGAATCAAACTTATAAAAGTAAATAATAGATGGAGATTATAGTACTAATTATTTGAAGAAACTAAGGTTCAATAATAAAGACAGATTCAAGAAACTACTCAAGCACGACGAAAATACACACTTATTACTTGTAAAATAATAACGTTTCAGTAGAGAAACTCGTAAAACAATCTAAACAAGCCAACAGTATATCATATAAAAGTCTTCTTGTTGTTGTGTGTGGTGTAATGTTTTACTCCCATTGTTCTCCCCAGAAGTACGTCCACTCGGAAGAGTTCAACGTCGTTTTGCCATCTGCTGCAACAAGATCATAAGGTGAGTCCTCTGAGAATTCAGTTGGCATCGATTTCCAGTGAAGCGAAGGTCTCCACTCCGCTTCTTTAACCACTCTCAGTATCTCCGCAGCTACCAGTTTGCTTCCTTGTGCTGACAAATGAATCCCATCTCTGCAAAGAAACAAAAATTTTAATGAATATTCAAAGATCTTATATTATATGTTCTCAGAGCTCAAAAGATCTTACGTGAAGCAAACGGTTTCCCAGTCATCTGCTTTCTGAAAAGCAGAGTAGAGATCAACTACTTGTAAGCCGAGCTCTTTGCACAGCTCCACACAAGCGTCTGAATACGTCTTGCAGAGCTCGTTTGTGCGGATTACCTCGCTCAAGTATGGGCTTGTGCGACCAAAAAAAAATAACATTTAAGTCTGGAGCAAGCAACAGAGAGAGATATTTTTCAGAGAAGTTACCTCTGGTTTTGACGAACTTTGGCCTCGTCCACTGGAGGACAACTAAGGAATATGATACGAGTAGAGTCTGAAAGGCTCTGATGAAACAGAACATAGACGATTAGAACTTAAAAGAAAAAAATATTATAACAGCAGGAGACAACGTATAGACAAACTATCTGTAAGGTAAGTAACCTGAAGATGAAGAGCGATCTTCTTCATGTTTTGGACGTATTCAGATAGTGGGACGTGAGGTCCTAGACCAGAAGGGTGAGGCCCCATTGAGTCGTTTCCTCCAAAATAGACAACTACCAGAGAAGGTTGTACCAAGGCATCCTGCATCCGTTTGCAAGTTATTTTAAATACATAAAGCTCATTTTGTTCTACAAAACTATCAAATCCCAGGAAAGTTATGTAAGAGAAAAACAGCTTAACAACCAAGAAAACTCGAACCAGGCATACATACATGAGACATCCCTATGGTAACAGATGCAGTGTACTACCATAAAAAAGCTAAGAATCTACAGGAGAGAAGAAAGAACCAAACAAGAAAGTAATTAGAAAAGATAGGAGTACCTTGGGGAACACTTTGTCAATAACTTCCAAAGCACGAGTTGAGTTCCATCCATAATATCCTCGCAGAATGATGTCGGCCTATACAACGTTGGTTCACAGAAGAGAAAACGTCACGTGATCTGCATTAAATGCATTTTCTTTTGTGCTAATATCATTCCACACGGACCAAAGCAAACTCATGTCGGTGAAAGCTTGCTTTTCATATTTGGACATTAACTTCCATAGAAAGATAACCAAACATTCAAATGGAGGAGAAACAAACAACATTGGGGTTCTTATTCACTGACTCTCGTCGATTACATTGAATTATTCTTCCAAGAACCAATGCTTAAGATTCAGAAAGCGTATTTACAGTTAAGGGAATAAAAGACCAGCGAGTTATTACTAATCAAGAGAGAGAGAGAGAGAGAACATTCTCATTCTCATTCTCATACCTTGCGAGCATAGACCTCGGAAAGAATGGCGCCCCAACCACCATGACCAAAGCTCATCTGGACGATGGATGATCCAAAAAGAACGATCTGAGGCCGCGACGGTCCAACCATTGTCTCTTATTATCTCTAACCACACAATCACGTGTCTCTTCCTCTGTTCACAACAGCTGAAACTCGCCTTTTCTTTCTCCTCTTCTCTCTCTGTATCGATCTCGCTCACTCTCTGCGGGGTTAAATACACGAACGTCCTATTTCATTTATTATTATTATTTTTTGAATAGCAGAAAACTAAAATTAAAAGACAAACAAATAAACAAGCAAAACAAAAGCCTGCTTTATATCATCAGCAAATCATGTCGGGCATTACTGTTATTTACTATTTTAAGCATCCCTACCATTCCCTTCTTTGTTTGTGAACTATATATTCAATAACATATAATTCATTGATATTTTGATATAATATATGCTATAAGTATGTTGTTTATGACTTTTCTCTTGAAAGAAAATGTCGATAAAAAATAAAAGAGTACGGGTAAGAAGGGAGATTAATGAGCATTGATAGAATTGGTTGGTTGGTTGGTAAGGGAAGCACCGAACTTATATAGATCAACCACAATTTCATTCATTGCCCACTCTCTACTCTTCTCTTTTATATAATAACCACGTGAAAAGTATTGAACTTTGAGTCTGTACTTAGTATCTATTCTTGGTCAAAGTTTCATGAATTATGATAACTAACACAAGTGGAAGCTGTTACTTGAAGACTTTTGCTATCTTCTTCAGCTAATGTGGAAACTGTTTGTTCAGAGCTTAGACTGTAAATGGCCAGTTTCGAAATCAGAGAACTCATTTATTTGTTTTTTAAAAGAAAGAGCTAAGATGATTGATGATGATGAGAAGAAGAAAAACTAACCCGGCAACTCAAGAATCGAGTGCTCAGGATTTGGATGATGCTGTGCAGCTCCCGGATGTGGCATACGATACGATGACCCATCTACAGGGGCTTGGTTAAGACACTCTAGAGCCAATAATCTTCTCTTCTTCAAGCTCATGGAGAAAGTCTTTGCCTCAACATTTAGAGGCAGACACCTGTTTCATCAAAACAGTTCAGACAGAGCCATTGTCTTAAGACTAAAATTAAAGTCATTTTTCTATGGTCTGTAACAAACTTCATGCTATTCTCATCAAGAGAAGAGAAACAACTTTGGAGTAAATGGGTAACTTTTTGGATTTAAAAATGACATCATAAAGTGTTTTTTACTGTGACTTAACTGAACCAAAAAGGTATTATTAGGATTCCTCTAAACTACTTTTTTTAATGTTACTCAGACATTTCATCGAGCATGTATCATGCAGCTTAGACAAGAAGCGTATATTCCACTAGATCTCAAGGAGCGAACAGTTGAACTAGAACCTGATGAGACGTAGCATCTTTCTCTTCATGTTTAACTTGGACGAGGCGGTAGGAACGTTGTAGAATGATGCGGTTGCGTGGGTCTGCGCCTCTGCGGGGGATAAGAAACGGTGTTTCTTTAAAACTTTTCTAAAAACTCTTAGAGAACCAGCGGGTTTACGTGTACTTAAGTACATTATTATTTTCTTAGGAAAACTCGAAGAAAAAAGAAATGAAACGATCCATGGCGTTTAAAGAAATACAATATTTGTGACACTGAGACATTCAAATTCAAATAAAGGATAAGAAGCAATCGCGTACACTCCATAACAAAGTCTAGTGTAGCAACTAGCAATATGAAACAGAGTAGTATATATACTTTTTTTTAAAACAAAGTTAGGTATATTCCCAGGCCATGACTTTGTCAGGTCCACGTTTCTATACAGAAGACGAACATTTTTTATTAGAAAAAAATAGCTATCCGTGAAAGTAAAGAACAGTTTGCATTTTCTCCATTTTATAGTTTTCTTTTGTCTTTCAACCAAATTCGGCAGATAAATACCCTAACGCGTTGTTCCGTAATTAATGATCTCTCCCATTTTATCACACTCTCCTTGATTTTATTACATAAAAGTTCGGTTCTTTTTCTCCAAAAGTAGTTTTTTTGTTTAAATATATATTTTTAAAATCTATTACTGGAAGGAAAAAGAAAGGTAAAGAGTTTATAGAGATGGGGAGATTGTTCTTGGTGAATTTGGAAGGGAAGTCTTACAGTTGTAGGCACTGCAAAACTAATATTGCCCTCTGCTCTGATGTCGTCTCCAAGGTCTTTTATTATTTTTCTGCTTTTTTGCTGCTAAATCTTGATATGTGTTTCTTCTCTGATCCTTCATATTCAAATCACTGATAATTTTAATTTGGTTATTAAGTAATCATGTGATCTAAATTAATTGTGGAGAATCATATATGTTGCTTGCATTGTATTTAACTAATGGCTTTTGATGAATCTCCATGATCAAAAATCCCCTTTTTTCATTGGTTTACAGTCTTTTCAATCCCGCCATGGAAAAGCTTACCTCTTCCGTAAGGTGTAAGTTTTCTACTTCCATAATTTTCAGTCGTTGGAACATGGTCTTGTTTTTTTCTTATGGCCAAAGCTCGATCAGGAAAAGTCTATGTGTATGTTTAATAGTAGTGGATTTTGGTGTGGACAGAGCGAATGTGTATGCTGGGGAGAAGGAAGATAGGATGATGATGACCGGAATGCACACCGTTGTCGATATCTACTGCGTCAAATGCGGCTCTTATCTTGGATGGCGATATGTAAATAAGAATACTTCCAATTCTTTCTTAATCTAATGTTTCTTGGTATCAACAACTTTTGTTTTGTACTTCAGGAGTTTGCTTTTGAGAAGAACCAAAAGTACAAGGAAGGCAAATCTGTTCTCGAAAGGTCTCTACTTCTCTGATTCATCTCAGTCGCTGTTATTTTTTTGTGAGTTGAGATGATGAATTTGTTTCATTTACTTTTTGACAGGTACAAGGTTTGTGGTCCGGATGAGAACAATTACTTGGTGGTGGCTCAAGAAGTTGAAGCTGGAGAAACTGATGATATTGATGAATGAATGATGCTTCATTCATCTCAATAACTTATTATCTGATTTGTACATTCTCTCCTCCTCTTTCTATCATTCTTTTTCATTGTCTTTCTTCTCATTTTGTGAACCATCCATCTTCCGTTAAGACACCTTCTGAGATCTCTCGTTAATTATCTTATTTGTGATCCAAGCTTTTAAGTTCGCTTCTAAAGTTATTCACTACATGAACATTAGTGTACATTATACTGTTTAGTAATCATATTCAGTTTGTATTCGTCCCAGGTCTTGACAGAATTTAAACTCCTTTTGGGTTCCAAACATGTAAACATTTTGTAATCACAAGGAGGAAGTGCATACTATTTTTTTGACACGAGTATTTTGGGCCCATTTACTGAGTTTAAAGCCTCAATATAATTTTTAGAAGAAAAAAGCCCAACAGTTCAAACACGTGATCTCGACGTGCTAAGAAAACACACAAAAACATTTAGTTATTCATTTTTTCTTAAAACTATAAAACTAAGACGGTGCGTTTTAGCCATATACTAGTCGCTCACGGGAAGCACAGATAAGAAACGATACTTCTCAGAAAAAAAAAAGACGAAGAGAAACTAAACCCTAACGGCAAGAGAACAAAGCGGCGCATCCATCAGAATCCAAACGACGCCGCGAGATGTATCTCTACAGCCTAACCCTACAGCAGGCGACGGGAATCACCTGCGCGATAAACGGCAACTTCTCCGGCGGAAAGACGCAGGAGATCGCCGTCGCCCGCGGCAAGATCCTCGATCTCCTCCGCCCCGACGAGAACGGCAAAATCCAGACGATCCACTCCGTCGAGGTCTTCGGCGCGATCAGATCCCTAGCTCAGTTCAGGCTAACCGGCGGCCAGAAGGACTACATCGTCGTCGGATCCGATTCCGGTAGGATAGTGATCTTAGAGTACAATAAAGAGAAGAACGTCTTCGATAAAGTCCACCAGGAGACGTTCGGGAAGTCCGGGTGCAGGAGGATCGTCCCCGGGCAGTACCTCGCGGTTGATCCCAAGGGGAGGGCGGTTATGGTTGGGGCCTGTGAGAAGCAGAAGCTTGTGTATGTTTTAAATAGAGATACTGCTGCTAGGTTGACTATTTCGTCTCCCTTGGAGGCTCATAAGTCTCATACGATTTGTTACTCTGTGTGTGGTGTGGACTGTGGGTTTGATAATCCTGTTTTCGCGGCGATTGAGCTTGATTACTCTGAGACGGATCAGGATCCGACGGGGCAGGCGTCTAGTGAAGCTCAGAAGCATTTGACGTTTTATGAGCTTGATTTAGGGTTGAATCATGTTTCTAGGAAGTGGTCTGAGCCGGTTGATAATGGGGCTAACATGCTTGTGACTGTCCCCGGAGGAGCTGATGGGCCGAGTGGGGTTTTGGTTTGTGCTGAGAATTTTGTTATTTATAAGAACCAGGGGCATCCGGATGTGAGGGCTTTGATTCCTAGGAGAGATGATTTGCCTGCTGAGAGAGGGGTTTTGGTGGTTTCCGCTGCTATGCACAAGCAGAAGACTACTTTCTTCTTTCTTCTACAGACTGAGTATGGTGATGTTTTCAAGGCTACGCTGGATCATGATGGGGATCATGTGTCGGAGTTGAAGATCAAGTATTTCGACACCGTTCCTGTTGCTGCGTCTATATGTGTGTTGAAGCTGGGGTTTCTTTTCGCGGCTTCGGAGTTTGGTAACCATGGTTTGTATCAGTTTCAGGCGATAGGGGATGATCCTGACGTGGAGTCTTCTTCCTCTAATCTGATGGAGACTGAAGATGGGTTTCAGCCTGTGTTTTTTCAGCCGAGGAGACTTAAGAACCTTGTTAGGATTGACCAGGTGGAGAGTCTGATGCCGCTCATGGACATGAAGATCCTTAACCTTTTTGAGGAAGAAACACCTCAGATCTTTTCGCTCTGTGGACGGGGTCCCCGGTCTTCTCTTAGGATACTGAGGCCTGGTTTAGCCATCAGCGAGATGGCCGTCTCTCAGCTTCCGGGTCAGCCAAGTGCGGTGTGGACAGTGAAGAAGAATGTGAGTGATGAGTTTGATGCGTATATCGTTGTCTCCTTCACCAATGCTACCCTGGTTCTTTCAATTGGTGAAACAGTCGAGGAAGTCAACGACAGTGGGTTTCTTGATACCACCCCTTCACTGGCCGTGTCTCTGATTGGTGATGATTCGCTCATGCAAGTCCATCCCAATGGTATCCGCCACATAAGGGAAGATGGGCGTATTAATGAATGGAGAACTCCTGGCAAGAGGTCGATTGTCAAAGTTGGATATAATCGGCTTCAAGTGGTGATTGCGTTGAGTGGTGGAGAGCTAATTTATTTTGAGGCAGATATGACTGGTCAGCTGATGGAGGTGGGGAAACATGAAATGTCTGGAGATGTGGCCTGCCTGGACATTGCCCCTGTTCCTGAAGGAAGACAAAGATCCCGCTTCCTTGCTGTGGGATCCTATGATAACACAGTGCGTATTCTGTCTCTGGACCCAGATGACTGTCTGCAGATTCTCAGCGTGCAGAGTGTCTCTTCCGCTCCAGAGTCTTTGCTGTTCCTCGAAGTTCAAGCATCAATTGGTGGGGATGATGGTGCTGATCACCCCGCTAGCCTCTTCCTTAACTCTGGTCTGCAGAATGGTGTTTTGTTCAGAACAGTGGTTGACATGGTGACTGGTCAGCTTTCTGATTCTCGTTCTCGGTTCTTGGGGCTGAAGCCACCCAAGTTGTTCTCCATTTCTGTGAGAGGTCGGTCTGCGATGCTGTGTTTGTCTAGTCGACCTTGGCTTGGTTACATACATCGGGGACACTTCCACTTGACGCCTCTTTCTTACGAGACTTTGGAATTTGCTGCCCCTTTTTCATCTGATCAGTGTGCTGAAGGTGTTGTCTCTGTCGCCGGGGATGCTCTCAGAATCTTCATGTTTGATCGTCTTGGGGAAACGTTCAACGAAACCATGGTTCCTCTGAGGTACACGCCCAGAAAGTTCGTTGTACATCCCAAGAAGAAGCTGTTGGTTATCGTTGAGAGTGACCAAGGGGCATTTACCGCAGAAGAGCGTGAAGCGGCAAGAAAGGAATGCTTCCAGGCCGGTGGAGCAGGAGAAAATGGTAATGGCAGTGCAGATCAGATGGAGAATGGTGGGGACGATGAGGATAAGGAAGACCCACTCTGTGATGAGCAGTATGGTTATCCCAAAGCAGAGTCAGAAAAGTGGGTCTCTTGCATCAGAGTTGTTGACCCCAAGACAGCCGATACAACTTGTCTACTGGAACTCCAAGACAACGAAGCTGCTTACAGTGTCTGCACGGTGAATTTCCATGATAAAGAGTATGGTACTTTGCTGGCTGTTGGTACAGTCAAAGGGATGCAGTTCTGGCCCAAGAAAAGACAAGTGGCTGGGTTCATACATATCTATAGGTTTATGGAGGAAGGGAGGAAACTTGAGCTGCTTCACAAGACTCAAGTAGAAGGTGTTCCTCTTGCATTGTGCCAGTTCCAGGGAAGGTTGCTGGCGGGAATCGGACCTGTGCTTAGATTGTATGACTTGGGGAAAAAGAGACTGCTCAGGAAATGTGAAAACAAGCTCTTCCCAAACTCCATCGTTTCTATCCAAACTTACCGTGACCGTATTTACGTTGGTGACATTCAGGAGGTCAGTGCTTCCTTTTCCCTTTTTCATTGTTTGGTTCTTAGAAGTAGTATATACTTGACGTTGTTGACTTAACCATAAGTTCCTTTCTTTTAATTTTTCTGCAGTCATTCCATTACTGCAAGTACAGGCGCGACGAGAATCAGCTATACATATTTGCCGATGACTGCGTGCCGAGATGGCTGACAGCATCGCACCATGTGGATTTCGACACCATGGCAGGTGCAGATAAGTTTGGGAACATCTACTTTGTGAGGCTGCCTCAGGATGTGTCGGAGGAGATTGAAGAAGACCCGACAGGCGGGAAGATCAAGTGGGAGCAAGGAAAGCTTAATGGAGCGCCAAACAAAGTGGACGAGATTGTGCAGTTCCATGTCGGGGACGTTGTGACCTGCTTGCAGAAGGCTTCGATGATTCCAGGTGGATCAGAATCCATCATGTATGGAACAGTGATGGGCAGCATCGGAGCATTGCATGCATTCACATCCCGTGATGATGTCGATTTTTTCTCTCATCTGGAGATGCACATGAGGCAGGAGTATCCTCCTCTCTGTGGTAGAGACCATATGGCTTACAGATCTGCCTATTTTCCAGTCAAGGTGATTCTTTAAACCACTCATTATTCTTCTTAGCATATCGTACGTAGCTCTCTTGTTTTTATTTTAATGACAATTTTATTTTAATGCTGCAACAGGATGTGATAGATGGAGATCTGTGCGAGCAGTTTCCAACACTTCCAATAGATTTGCAGAGGAAAATAGCAGATGAGTTGGATAGAACACCTGCTGAGATTCTCAAGAAGCTTGAAGATGCTAGGAACAAGATCATTTAGAGTTCGTTTTTGTTGTAGTGTGCTTTGTCTAAGTGAGAACTGATGAATGTTTGTTTGTCTTTTACTGTTACAATGTCTGCAATTTCCAATTTGGTCATTGTATAAACCACTATTTCAGGTCACATCTTGGATCGTAGCATAAACTTTTGCCACTATTTACTCTACATCAGCTTACAGATTGATGTCGTTTTCTTACAACCCAAGCTAATCAATATGGTAAATGAATTTGATTCAGGGAATATACAGACAAAAAGTCAATTACTTCATATAGTAGAAACTAATATGCTGCTGAAGAAGAAAAGCATTGATCACTCCTCAAATAGCTAGAAAAGATCGGATTGCAACAACTACTTTAGTAACTCCATGATCTAAAGGACCGGTACAAAACGTCGCTGATTTGCTATAGAGTTTCCGATGGTGGCTCCACCGTATGATTCAAATATGTACCTTTTCAACTATGTACTCCAGGTTGATTGGCGTAATGACCTTCCGTAGAAATGCCTCATCATCTCCACCTGATGAAGGCTTAATGTTTTTTTCACCAGTGACGGTGCTCACATTTCCAGCCATCTGAACATAAACAGGTAAATGACCCATGATATAGATATCAGGCAGAACGAGACTAAAAAAAGGTAAAATGAAGAAAATTTGAATGTATTACTGACATTGTGGAAAATATAGCATAAAGCATTCTGGCATGAAGCTAATATTTGCAGCTTCGAGTAGATACAAACCCATATATAGTATCTTCCGCTGTTGTATTATATCTTCAGAACCTTGCGGAAGACATTGCACAAAAAGAAAAACAGATGAGTGAATTTTGATTAACAGTATGAACATTATCAATTCAAAACAATTTCCCATCCAAGCAACTTATAAAATAAAGTGTTTCCTGTTACCTTAAAACTGTGTTTACGTCCTAAAAATTTGCACCAGTTCTTGTAGTTCTTAAAAGAGCTTTGACATTACAGAATCAACGGCTTGTCATTTATAGATTAAACTCATAAAGATTCCGTTTCCTAAAGGAAAAAAGTGTTTAATATGAGAACATTAAAAAAGAAAAGCAAAAACCGAAACAAAGATTGAACGTTCGCTTCTCATAAACTCTATCAAAAGAAAGGAAGCTGAATCAACGTGAAAGTTTCTCAATCGAGCGCAAAAAATAGAGAGATTGATGAAAATCAAACCAAAATACTGAATGAGATTAATTAGCGAAGCATGCTGATTAATTTATTTATCTTAAATAGTATTAGCAAATTGCAATAGCATGTAACAACTGATGATAATTAATTCAATCACTTTGACTATGAATGAATTATGCTAATAACACTATGATATTTTATTCTGTGAATATGTTTTTTTGTAACTTTATTCTGTGAATATGTTAATATACATAATTTTTGGGCGAGGCAAACGGGTTGGTTGGTGTGAAAAATGAGAAGAATGAGATTCTTTTGGTCGGTCAGAAAGTGGAAAGCAGACTCAGCCTCCTACTATTTATACTCAAAAATCAATTATTCATACACTCCAACATTATGAATATGTTAATATACATAATTTTTGGGGGATGTAAACGGGCTGGTTGGTGTAATAGATAAGAAGAATGAGATTCTTTTGGTCGGTCAGAAAGTGGAAAGCAGATTAAGCCTCCTACTATTTATACTCAGAAATCAATTGTTCATACATTCCCACACGCAAATCAATAATTTGTTAGTTTGATTTCTTTTAACAATATTACGCCTATATGGAAACAAGTATCAAATTTCAGTTTTACTTCACATGAATCTTATGGTCTTGGTAAGCTATATACTATAGCCATTTCCCTTGAATAAGTCTAAACCAAAAAAAAAAAGATGTGGTTAAAAGTTATTATAAAGGACAAGTGTTATTAACAACTATAGTCAATGAAGTAGAAAACGTATATTATATTATCATTTACTAGAGATTTCGTAAACCTAAACATACCACACATATACAGTCACAATATTCAGGTAAAAACAAAAACAAACAAGATTATGACACAAAAACACACATATAAACAACTCGGACTCTTGCTTATAATGCTAGTTGCACTTTCACCACTCATCTTCATTATAACTTTTGATTTTGGTCGTTGGTGATACTAGTATAGGTTACTTTAACTTCTGGCACTGAATGCATTTGCTCCAGCAAAGCGAACGGCATCATAGAAGGGAGATGATGATGGAGAACCTGAATATAGATTCGGACTCATAGAGATTAGTCCATCCTCGGCATTATCCTTTCCCATAAACCATAAATCCGGAAGGATGTCTCTACCATCTGAAGAGGAACGGTTGAGATTGGCGTTTAGAAGATTAACGGTTGTGGTGTCATGGATGCTTGGCCGGCGCTTATCCTTAGCCCCTGAGAGCTGTCTCAGATAATACTTTTGTGCGTGGCTCGCAACTTGCGTCGGTGTTTTCGACACCACGAAGTTCCTCGATATGTTTCTCCAGTCTCCTTTCCCGTACTTGAGAAGCCCTAGCAAGAATCTCCTGCAGGGAACAAGAAACAGAGCAATGTCAAGCCATAAGAAAAACAGGAGGGTGACTTGTTCCGCAAGAAACATATAAATTAAGAAAAAAACAGGGGAATAGCTTGTGTCACAAGAAACCTAGGAAAGGTGACTTTGCATAAAGTTAATATAGTATCTTAACCTGTGTTCTTCCTCTGTCCAAGGGACTCCTTTCTTACGATCGTGATCAGATCCTCTGCCCCAGCTAGGTCGTCTCCGACACGTGTCCGGGTCAAGCCATAAGGGAGAAGAAGCTGAAGGGTAACCAGGAAAGGGGACAAGTCCTGCTCCTATGTCGGAAACGTCTTCTTCAAGCTTACTGTATTGCTTCATAACATCGTAAACAGTTTTGCCAGGGATCATAGAAGCGATGTTGAACCAGCGATCAGGCGAGTCTTCAGGGTACATAGCAAGGGCACGTTCAAACATCTTGTTCTCTTCTTTAGTCCAGACGCTGCTCGAGCTCATCATCTCTTGAACAACTAACCGGTGGTCAGAAATAGGCACGTGAGAGAGTGGATGCAGAGTCTCCATAACTAAAACCTAAAATAAAAGAGTTAAAACTACAAACATAGCTCAAAGAAGTCCATTTTGTGTGTGTGTGAGTGGAAGCTTGAGGATTGATTTGTGGTATTATTAGGAAAATATGTAAGGTTTTATATATAGGATTTTAATGATAAGAATCAAAAGTGGAAAAATGACAAAAGGGAAGGTAAAATCAAGAATCGTATACCGAAGGAATCAAGAACCTGATTTGGGTGAGAGATATCAAAGCATATAACACCGGCCCTCGAATCTGACAAGGACTCAAAGGTTTGAAGAATCTATGAGAATCTGTAAAAGTTGGTCGGTGGTAGGAAGACAAAAGCAGCAGCAAAGGCGACCAGATGAGAAGTTCCTAGGATATATAAAGCTGCGATGAGAACAGAGACAGACTCAGTTGCCTAGTTGTGAGAGGACAACGAGGAAGAGTATTATAGATTAGAGAGAGTCACTATTGGTTTTGGGGTGGGCACTGAAGAATAAAGGAGTAAGTGAAATATGGTGTATTTGGAGTAAAGCGAATGGCACCACTCTGATTCTTGCGGTTCATTTTTGACAGAAGAAAAGATTATTGATTTTATGTAAATGATTTAAGAGTGATTTAATTAGTACACTATTTGGAATAATACGACAAATTTATTCTAGTCTTTTTTCTGGTCCACACACGGGTTGGCTACGTCGAATAATATAACGTAGATAACATGTTCAAGAGCGCCTGTAGCTCAGTGGATAGAGCGTCTGTTTCCTAAGCAGAAGGCCGTAGGTTCGACCCCTACCTGGCGCGAATTATTTTTGGAGTTTATTTATTGAGTCCCACAAACTCTAACACAAAGAAGTGTTTAATCTAACCTATACTTTTGATTGAATAATATTTTGACATTTGTTCAGAAAATACATTGTAGTTATTGACATAAATAATAAATGTTCATTACTCAATATATATATATATATCGGTCAAGATACTTTTTCACAAAAGTATGACACAATCAAATACTGTAGCTAAAGTACATCCACTATCTTTCCATTAAAAGTTTTTTACTTGTTTGATGAACAGAAGGAGACTATGAATTACTTTCCTTAAACAGAAAAATCCAAGAAATTACAACCAGCTTTTGTTATTACAGGTCTACCAAACCATAGTTTAGTTTAAACAATTTATTATCACGTTTTGAAATTGTTACAGCTGAAACCACATTGTCATAATGTGTAAAACATATGAAACGGAACAAATATGGTTAGTTTGGAACAAATTAAACTAATCTAACTATCAGATTCTAACTCATCATTTTCAGAAATGAAAAAAGGTTTTGAAACCTCATTTCTATTCCAATCATATATTACTTTTTGTAAGAACAAAGAAGAAAGTAAAAATGTAAACAACCTGAAGTGTTACCAAAAGAAAAAAAAAACCTGAAAAAATCTTCTAACTTTTCAGGTTATTTGACTCTTTCTTCAGTCACAAGTACTCAAACAATGGAAGAACCATACTCAAACTGGAAACAAACACTAATAACTTAATATCTCAAAGACTACTGTTGAAAAAGATATACATTGCTCTAGGTTACTCCCAACATATTTTAGATATTACCAACAAACATTATAAGAAAAAACACTGTCCTTACTGAAACAATAAATAAACAGTTTTGCTTAATCACACACAAGCAGGGAGAGGTCATAGTTAAAAAAGGATGATCTTAGGCAGCAGCATGAGTAGGACGACCAGCCTGAAGCCTAAGCAACCAAGAGATTCTCAAACTCGATTTCTTCAGCTGCAAGAAAATCTCTCTGTACTCTTTCCTAAGAAACAAATCCAACGCAAACATGTAAAGATCACTACCTTGCTCAACCTCTTCCATTGAATCCAAACGCTCAATACATTCACCAATAGTATACTCGCATTGCTTCTTAGCCAATGACGCCGCCAACGGACTCTCCCTCATCCTCTTAGCCTCCAAAGAGTTACACACCGGAGTTCTAATCTCAACATCTTGTAACCGAGACTCTGCAAAACCACCAAGTCTCCTGCGATGATGAGGAGTATGAGTAGGCTCACCATCATCATAGTCATCATTATCATTATCATCATCATCATCAGCATCCTCATCATCATCCCCATCTCCATCTTCACTTCCTGTGACTGGCTCGTTTATGTAGAGAGTTGATAGTGGAGTTGGGTCATGTAGTAGCTGCGGTGACTCGGAGTGATCATACAGTTTCTTGCGGTAAGGACGGAAGTCAGCTTTTCCTGGCTCAATAACTCCTTTGAAGATGATAGCTAGTTTGTCCGCACAAGGAACTTGTTTCCTTCTAAACTGTGTAGCTCTAGGATTCTCCTGCAGATCAAAAACAAAAAAAAAAGTTTCTAATCTTGTCCTCACCTCCAAACACTTAACCAAAATATTATTTTTTTGCAATTATCAGTTCCTAATAATTTTTAAACTAATAGAAATTCAATAAATTTAATTTAAAATTTCTAATTTAGTTTTTTTTTTACCTCTAAATAAATTCTCCAGTCCTCATCTGATGCACCAAAAGTACAAGTATTTGGATCCCACTTCATGATAGGAGAGCCAATAACTTGACACCAAATCTTCCAGGCCTTCCTAGTACAATCCCAGTGGTTTTTCAACTGAGCTCTTGTGTACTTTTTCCCAGTGTTTTGATTGATGGTCTCAAGCATCAGTCTCCAGCTCTCCTTTGGATAATGTGTGTTAGGTCTGTTTCCTTTGTACGTCTCCTGGACCAACAAGTCAAGAAACAGCTCGTGTGTGGCCGGTGACCAGTACCCTTTGGCATGAGTCGTGGAGAAATTAGACTCCATCTGCTGCATATCATGATGAGTCGAGAAGTTAGACGCTATCTGCATTTCATCATCATCAACATCAACATCATGATCATCTTCTTCTTCTTCTTCTTCTTCTTCTTGTTCTTCATGATGATGTATGCTTCTACGCTTCCTCTTGCATTTGCTAGAACCACCACCACCACCTTCATCATCTACGTGACTGCCTTCAAAGATAATCTCTAGTTTCTTGAGATACAATGGAGGACTCAACCGAAACGTGTTAGCATCAGGATTCACCTATGATTAAATCCAAACAACAAATCATATCATGCATAACCTTAATTAACACCAACAGTAAAACAATATTTCGATTTAATAAATGTTTCGATTTAAAAAGAAAATATGTAATGTAATTTCTTTTTCAAAAATTGTGAGTACTATATAGACCAATGTTTCACATACATGTAAATAGTTGGCCCAGTCATCAGCAGTGGCGTGGAAAATGTTAGCCTCAGGATCCCATTTCATGTCGCTGCAATTTACAAGCCTACGCCAAATCTTCCACTGCTTGCACATTGTGTCCCAATGATTCTTAAGCTGCTTCTTGTTAAACCTCGCTCCTGTCCTCTCCTGAAAAGGTTCTAATAAATGCTGCGTTCCGGGTTTGTGCCCACGCAGCTTCTGCTCCACGCATAGTTCCACGAATACTCTGTGGTATTCAGGTTCCCACGCAGCTTTCCCTTTCATAACTCTTCACTATATAATTAAGACAAGCGAAAGAAAAAAAACATAAGTTCATGTCTGGTTAGTGATGTAACAACCAACTAGATAACCTAATTAAATTGCAATTGCTTTACTTGGAAACATTACAAGACTTGTATCAAAAAAAAACATTAGTTCCTTCCCGACACAAGATCACATCATGTCTTAATAAGAACAAAACCTCTGGCTACTGTCTGAATCTCAACGAAACCATTACAAAAACTGCATATCAATTGCAAATGCATGAATGTTAAACAATTTAGGGTTAGCTCTTGACACTAGATCCACTGTTCTTTTACCCTAATCGATTTAGCGACACACACTCATCGCATCAAGATCGCGAAATTGGGTATCGCACGTAAACGCTAATCAAACAAGACGATTGAACTGTAGAAGGAGAAACGAGGAAACGCTGACTGTAAAAGAAAAACGTGAAACGTTACCCGGAAATTAGATTTCAGCGGCGAGAGCGATCTGGTGATGACCACAGATGTGGCGGTGTGGCTGCAAAAAAAAAGGAGATCGCAATTTTTTTTTCCTCGCTCTCTGTGATTTTGGCGTTTGCGCCGCTCGGGACGGAGGTTTCTGACTCTCTAGGCGATTTCATTTATACCGGTTAACCCGGTTTACTTTATTGGAAACGTTTTTTTTTTTGGTTGTGTTGACATGTTGACAGGTTTCAACCAACAATATGTTCAGACAGATTTCCTCATCAATTCAATTAAATGTTTTATGTGGATTTTAGTGTTCATTAAAAGAAGATGGCATAAATATATACTTGAACAAGGATTTGAATTTTTTTACTATGTATATAAATGAATTTATTGATTTTTTTTGGTGTTTAATGATAACAAAATCCATTTAGACACCTAAATAAATTTACTACTACATTTTGACAAAGTTCTGTGACATTACTTTTCATAGGTACAGGCACTGATGCACATATATACAACTGGCCTTTTATCATTGCTTGGCTGGATCATTATTAGCCAGTATTGCTCTCTTGTTCTCTGGATAACATTCAAGTGTTGATTGTTCCAGAAGAATATGGCTCACATTATCGATAGTCTCATTTAGTTGTCTTTTGTCTTGAATAATCTCTTGATCAACATATAAACTGAGCATTGATATAACAGTCATTGCAATACAGTCCCGGTCTTTGATGGAACCAGTGAGAATAATAACCATCCATCCTCAACGGGTTTCCGGTTTCTTTACAACCGGTCTAGTAACAGATAGGGATCAGGCATTACTTTCACATTTTCAAATGTTCGATGATGATTGTGTAGAGAATTACTCAGAGGAGACACATCCTTTCTACTCAGTTCTCTGCTTGACGAATCTACGGCTCTTTTTGAATATGAATCCAACCTGTGAAACGTTTGCTGATGCGACCATGAATCAGATAGATACATTCAGCTGTCACTACAGAACTTTGCCTGACTACAGAACATAAGTTGGAGACAGAGAGAGGTGAAAGAAAAAGCCTTTGTCTTTTTCATTAATTAATCAGTGTTGTAAATGTTGATATCACAAAGCTAGATGTAAAGAATTGACAACAAAAGAAGCTAAATCTAAGTTACTCTTAGAACAACCTACCACAAAAGCTTTAAGATCCGTAAAAAAAAATAGAGAACAAAAAAGGGTTAAACACTTATTTGAGAAGACCTCTAAATGGTTGCTAGTGGTACTCTGATGGACCAATGGTGTTGCTTTACACATCCTTTGCTTTTTTGGACCAGAGAGCCTGTGAAAGTGAGTTCTGTTCACAGCAAAAGAAACTTGCCTTGCGTGTTACCTGAGGGACCTAACAAATAAAAACAAAGGTTTTGTTTTTTCATTTAATTCGTTTCTTGGCTTCGCTGTAGAGGATAACTCCACAGACCGTGAGCGAGTAACCTAACACTATGACTCTATCACACAGTAATATCTCGGTTTCTGGTTTAATCTAATGTCCCCCCCAAAAAGGGGCCGATTCTTTTTTTGAAATATATGTAATTTTATATAAAATAGCAAAAACTGTTAAAATATTTTAACAAAAAATACTTATTTTTAATTAATGTTCATTTTATGAAAGTTACTTATAATATTTTAATAAAAATACTTATTTTAAATTTTTAATTAATATTAATTTGAAGGATCTAAATTTCTTTTGTTGTCCATAAAATTATTGAACCGATTTGATTTCGTTGGGTTTCACAGGTTTTCTTTTCTTTTTGATATGGACTTTAAACTTTTTTGTTTAAAAACAAAGCTAAATGGCGACAATTAAATAAATTTTCTTCTAAACAATAAATATAAAAAAAACAGAATCTGAATAAACATCACTCCTAAATAAATAAATAACTGATTAATGTGAACTCGATGGATGTGTGTTGTAGATCTTCATGAGTATTTGGTGGTAGAAAGAACTTTAAATTGGACCTCTACTACCAAAGAATCTTGTTTGTCCAAGTAAGCCTTCTCAAGATGAGCCAACGACACAAACTTATGATAGCCCAAATATGTGGTGGAGTTGCTGAGCCTTTAATTGGTACAGCAGATGAAGAAGAAGTAACAGAATGCTGTAGAAACAGTATGCTGTAAAAGCTGTATGCTCTCATTAATTTTTTTAATAAAGTGATTGGTAGAGCAGTAGCATTATACAATTTTAAAATTATCATAAAAGTTATTATATAATATATTTATTTGAAACTAATATATATTAAATTATAATATATATTAATAATATATTTGTTATTGAAAATATGAATCTTATTTAATTTATAAATTAAATTAATTTTTAAATGTGAAATAATATTGTTAAAAAATAAAAAATATATAAAAATAAAATTTATTTTTGGATATAAAAATAATTTGATATAATTAAATAAAATAAATAAATTAAAAATAATTTATATAAAATCATCATTATTTATTTATTAGTTGAGCAATAAATGATCCATATATAATATTATCATAAAAATAATCTATGACATATAATTTATTTATTTAAAAATAATATAAATGTTTTTATTTTACAATATATAAATATATATTATGTTATGTTTTTATTAAAAATAATGAATGATATGTGTAATTATATAAAATTTTATTATATTTTAAATGTGAAATATTGTTATTTAAAAAATAATAATAATTAATCACAACTTTTAGTTTTTTGAAAATATAATTTTTTTATTATAAACATAACTTTTATATTATTAAACATATATAATTTAATTATATAAAATTATTTTTGAATTTATATATATTCTAAATGCAAATGCTCTTCCAAAAGCTTCATATGAGAGCATTGAGCAAAAAACATTTGGAGAGCATTAGCATCATGTAAATGCTTTTCTAAATGCTTTTGTTATCAATGTTGATTGGATAATAAGAAGCATAATGCTAATGCTAATGCTCTACCAATCAAACCCTAAAGTCAAGTGGTCGCATCCGGACGGGTTGAGAATTCGCATATCACACTCCACGTAAATCTCCTCACCTGTCTTCATTGTTTCACCATCGGCTATATGCAGAAAGAAGGACAACCATGCGGAACATGTTGTGTTTTGGCCTTTAGGATACAACTTAAACACCCAATCCCTTCCTCCCACTGGGATTTTGTTTGATACGTAGCAATGCTTTTCCAACTTAGAGAAATTTTTGTACGTGGAAAAGAATTTTAAGCGGGTAAGTGGAACCATGCATCAACACCAAACTCACACCGATCTACATGAAAGTCATATCCGTTTTTAGGACCATTGAACGTATCAAGCGGAAGTACCTGAGCATAGGAGACAACTTCCCAGTTGGTAAGTGGAACCATCACATCAACACCAAACTCACACTCATCTCCATCAAAGACATATCCGTTTTTAGGATCGTTGAACGTATCAAGCGGAAGTACTTGCGGAAACCCATGCACGGGTCTTACCGCATTAAACTGCTTTCCTTCATCATCTTGAATGGTAAAGTATTTGTTTTCTTTCTTGTTGTAGACGAAGAAGGTCAGATACGCCAAAACAGTGGACGGGACGCTTTTGCTATCTAACTCAACGTACATTGAAACAAACCGTTTCCCGTTGTCTTTTTGGTTTCCTGTGGGATATATTACCAGTTTCCAGTTATATGTTCCGGAAGAGAAGGCACGGGATTTGTATCCGTCGGTACCGGGGAAGAGAGTCTTGAGCTGAGAGAGGCTTTGGATCTTCATGGAATAGGTAGAAGGAGGACGACGTCCAAACTTGGTATTAATGGTAGAATCTGATGACTTTTCTGTTTTCCACATTATGTTGCAGTTTATGAAAGAGAGAAACAAACTGTTTAGAATTTAAACCTACTTTATGCTATCTCTTAGTGCTATTCTTTGTCTTTTCAATCGGATGCTCAAGTCAGGTCGTCTTGACGTCTTCTATTTATACCAAAAGCTATTGCCTTTCCTAATGCCATTAGCTTTTGTATATTTTCCTTTTCTCATATGACTTTTTTTTTTTGACACTGGTAGTTATATTAGACATGAAACCGATTACACAGAGGCCGGCGATGAACATCCCGGAATACAAAGGCCAGCGGACAACACAAAGTCCCTGGAAACTTAAGCCCACAGATGGGAGAGACATGATATAAACAACATCAATAACTAGTACAATCTAAAAACAGATCAAATGAATCCAGAAACTTCAAGAACCAACATGCAAGAGAGATCAACAAAAAGCCTTTGAACAAAGACAAATCATAGAAGCAATCATGGCCAAATCTACGACTTGCGAATCCTCCTATAATGAATAGCCCAGACATATTGAGAACGAAGCTTCAAACAACGGCAAGACAAAGGCACTTCATGTCTGAGAGTCTTCAACCGGAGACGGTGATGACGGCAAGAGACCGACTTGAGAAAACCAGAAGCTTGACTAGGGAGATCTCGATCAAATCAATTAGTTAATGACAAGGAGCAAAACAGAAACATCTTCAGATTCAAACTATCTCGAACAGCCGAGAAAGAAAAAGATCGATACTGAGATGAACCAAAGGCTTTCGGATTCAAACATGCATGTTTTGCAATCAGTTACTGGATTCAAAAACAAAATCTATCTGGATGAACTGCAGGTTTAAGCAAGATTGACTAGATGATGCATGCTTTACTTAGAAAAAGAAAGATTCCGACTCCGGCTCTGAGTGAGCAACCGGAGTCGGTGAAACGGTGAACCAGCAAAAGCAATCAGAAGAGAAGAGAGAAGGCGGAGAGAACAAGGAGAGAGGATGAAGAAAACTGGTTGGACATATAATTTCCATATGACTTACGCCATATAATTTCCCAATCTCATTTTATAAAATCAGCGGACACATTACACAAAAGGAAATAACATCTTCAAAACTCCTTACAAGGATCTAGCTGCACCAGCAGATGTCTTTGAGGACAAGCCACCCACGGGGGAAACATCCACCCTATCCGCCGCTCCTGGAGCTGGCAAGGCCGCTTATGTCCCGCCCAGCATGAGAGCAGGTGCCGACAGAAGCGCTGGTGGTTCGGACATGAGGAGAAGGAACGATGAGAACTCTGTGCGTGTGACTAACTTGTCCGAAGACACGCGTGAACCGGACTTGATGGAGCTCTTCCACCCGTTTGGAGCTGTCACGCGTGTCTACGTGGCGATTGATCAGAAAACGGGAGTGAGCAGAGGGTTTGGTTTCGTTAATTTCGTGAGTAGAGAAGACGCTCAGCGAGCAATCAACAAACTGAATGGTTATGGTTATGATAGTCTCATCCTCAGGGTTGAGTGGGCCACTCCAAGACCCACCTAGGAACGTTTTTGAGCCCTTGCTATTTTTGGTCTTTCCAGATATGGATTCTTGTTTATCGACCGGTTTTGCATGTTTGTTTAGCTTGGTTTTGTTTTAATCAAATGAGAAGATGTTATGTTCTTTCCAGATATGGATTCTTGTTTATCGACCGGTTTTGCATGTTTGTTTAGCTTGGTTTTGTTTTAATCAAATGAGAAGATGTTATGTTTATTCAAAAGGTTTTGATCAATTACAATTGCGTTATGCGTACATACAAGTTTGATAACACTTGCCTGACAAGCAACGAACAAATGTACAAAAGTAAACCCCAAAAAAATGTAAGAATTGTTGCGACACCTAACTAGTAGTTAACAGTTTAATGGAACACAATGTGTAATGTAATTTTGTTCAATGCTATAAAGTAGCAAAGTAATAAGACACGAGAAGAGACAACATTATGATATAGAGAGAAATAAAGGGGGGAGAATAATTGAGAAAGAGAGGTCAACATCAAATCTTCTAAACCAAATCTCACATAGACAAATAGACACGTGTCCTTGTTTGATTGTCACAAGTAGGCATAATCTTATCTTAGAATCCACTTGTGTTGTGTCCCTGTCGTTCTCCAACTCTGAGTGTTTTGCCCCCTCTCACTCTTTCCACTAACCCAACAGGCAACAGCTTGACAAATCCATCATTAAGCAGTATACAACAACATATATGCATATTGCAATCAAATAGTTTTTGTCTGAGCCCTTATCTTGATGGTGAAATCTCGACAAACTGTGTCGTATTGATTTAATCCAACTCTTATCCCAGAGCTTTGAGTTACGACAGTTCTTTGATAGTTTCTCTGGTTACGTCGTGTTTTCACTTTCTTACACGATTATAAAATTTTGATTGATATTTTTATTCTTAGATTGTAAACGTGTCACCTTAATCCCAGGGCATTTAGATTGTTGATTAAAGTACGTATTATTCAATTTAATACATAACAATAAAGATTAGTCGATGAGTAAAACACTCACTCATCTTGCTCGGCATAACACAGGCCCGATTAATACCTAGTAAACTTGCAAAACATTATTGTGAATAGAATATACAACATGATTGAATGGAAGAAGATTTTATTATTTGATCATTGTGGCAACGGGCAAGTGGCAGTAATGGACGGTTTCAGAGTTGATATAATAATTATGTTCAAGTTGATAAGAATTTGAAGATCCCTTTTCATTTTCTTGTCTTTCCCTCCTTCCTTCCTAGTTGATTATAAATTAGTCAACTATCCTAAATCTGTTTAATTAATGATTGATTCCAACATTAACTGACAATTAAGCATTACAATGTTTGCCCGACAATTCTTTTAATTATCTTGCATTAAATTAAAATACATACTTTAAAATCATTATCTTTTACTTAGATTCCAGCCGAGTCTCCTCCAAAAAGAAAAAGAATTTAGAAAGGTTGTCGTTAGTTAAAAGTAAAACTCGAGAATTAACATCACTGAGAGATCCTTGAAACGTTCCATCCAAATTTCTTAATTTGATTCCTTTGTGATTTTATAAATGTTTTTATCATTCAATGTCTGACAACATTGACAACATTTAAAAAAAAAAAAAAAACATTGACAACATTTAAGTGTACTAAAACGACACACGCTATGCTACGCCACGCCAGTGTGCCATACCAATAAAAACTGATACGTAAAAATTTGCACCAAGCCGGTCTGTAATTAAATCTGTTACACCCATGCTAAACCAGCTCGTACCGGCTAACATCAAGCATGTAGTAAAAAGGTAAGGTAATGTTTTATTCTAAAATTTTCTTTTAATTGTTCAAGAACAAGCAGTTTATCTTTCTCTGAATTAACGTAATATACTTGTTTACATTTCCACTTAACAACACTTAGAGAAATAGAAATACGCGTATATGTAATGTTGCTAAACAAATAACACGATAACTAAAATTAAGAAAACGTAACTTTTTAATCAGCTCCTTTTCTTCCCTAGCCTGAATTAAGAGCTGATGAAAAAAAACTAAAACAAGAGAAAAAATAAACTAGAATATAAGAAAATCAACAAAACTTACAATTAGCTATGTAACAATTTAACTAATCTATTACTAATTATAGCACTAATTAAGATACTCGATTATTCCTTCTTTTCCTCAAGTCAACCACTACAACGCTCACGTTATCGGAGCTCTGTCTCGCCAGAGCCAGCTTCGTCAATAGCAACGCCGCATCGGAGCACGCGTTGTGCGCCGTCTCAGAGTCTCCTCCACCTTCCGCAGCTTTAAGACACATGCGAGCCACGCCGCACGCCGTCTCGTTCGTCACAACGTCCCAGAGTCCATCACTCGCCAGGATCAAACACTCGTCATCGTCTGTTCGATCCGTTACCGTCACCTCCGGATCCGGAATCACATACGGTTTAAGGTAATTATCACCTGAAAAAAACAAAAAAATAATATAATTATTAGATTTAATAATTAAAAATTAATTAACAGATAGATTGATGAATTTACTCACCAATTGCTCTAGACATGGCGAGAACTCCTAGAACCCTAGCTCCGTCCCAGTAGATAACCCGCCCGCCCGCTTCCTGGATCCGATCCAACTCATCGGGTCGATCCGGCTGTTACATCAAAATAACAAACAAACTCTTATTAGCAAATGCGATCTAGATATTTTATAAACAGTCTGTTTAAGTTTTCAACTAACCTTATGATCTATCGAGAGAGGGACGGCGACACCGTTACGGCAAAGCACGGCGCGAGAGTCACCGCAATTAGAGACGACGATCTTCTCCGGTGTGAGCACGGACACGACGGCGGTGGATCCGACTGCGTCGCACTGAGGAGACTGCAATTCGCATCTGCAGGAGCTCTTCGTGCTCGAGTCTCGCCGGCTAACTTCCGTATCCATCTTCTTGAAGCTCTTCGCCATCGTCTCCTTCCAACACTCGTCGCCGTTCATAGATTCGACCTCGTGCTTCACTATCTCGTGCAACCGCTCTCTGCACTTCTCCGCGACGTGAGAGCAGCCGTGGCCGTCGAACACGGCGTAGAAGTGAAGATTCTTAAGAAGCAAAGGGTGGAGGGATACGGCGTCCTCCATGTCTCTCCTCCTGCCGCAAACCGACGTCGTGCCGATCTTAGGCGCATCGTCGGAGAAGAAACAGCTCTCTGCCTCCGTCGTATTTAGATTCTTCTCCTCCTCCTCCACCTTCCTCCTAACTCTACTCGCGTTCGATTTCAGATCTAGATTTTCCCGCGCCAAAACGAGAGACGGTGTCTCGTGCTTCTTCCGTTTAAGCGGAGGAGTAACGGAGGATTTGGCGACGATCTTGATCGAGGGAAGTAGATCTAACCTCCGTTTAAGAGAAGTTCGAGTAACTGAATCAACCGGGGCAGCCGGTTCACTCTCCCCAACAACACCACAGCAAATCCCAGCCATGTGATCTCAACACAACCACCACAAATAACAAACTTCTAATTCTAGAAAAAAAACTGGGAGTTGGGACTGCAGCAAGGTAAATCACTGAGATGGAGAGATATATATAAGTAAAGATTGCAATGGGATTTTTAAAACAAAGGTTTGATTTAAAAAAGAAAAGGGAAGGAACAGAGACAAGGAGAAAAAAAAAAGGTTCCGCACGTAATTTATGCAATCTCCGCCGTTCATTCCTCTTTTTCTTTCTGTGCGATCTATACACGTGTGCAGTTTTCTTTCGGACACGCCGTTAACGTGGCCCAATTAGAGGGCGACACTGTTTAACGGTAACGACCGGCCTTTCTTGACACGCATGTGGTCCACCACTTCGTTTTATTCTTTTTTTTTTGTTTAATTTCTTAAATATTTTATTTAATTATTAAATAGAAAATATGTTGTTGATTAAATAATTTTAATCAGAGGTCAACAATAATGGAAGAGTGAATCTTTTTTTACTGGCTTTTATATCCTTTTGTCAACTTTATCATAAAATAATTACGAACCAATAATCACTCTGAGGTACATGTAATAATACAGTGTTTAGTAATAGAAGATTATATACTATGTGTTAAATGTTTTTTTTCTGTGTGTTAAAGGTTATGGAGTATTTAGAGGTAGATGATTAGATACTAGGCGTTAAATGTAGCTATACAATGAATTATATACATAGGCGATTTATAATACTCTGACTTCATATATTTCAGTTCAATGAAACGCACTGTCCATTCAAATTTAATTATAGCTATTTCAGAAAGAAAATTCAGAATATATTTTGAGATAATTTAAAAAAAATGTTTGAGAAGTCTCTTTGTCAACCAAACAAAAAAATGCTTGAGATATTTTGGGTATCGACGACTGATTTAAGGTGTTTTTATTTGTTTATGATTTCTCGAATGCTTAGTCGATATAAGTGTTGGATCTTCGACACGTAGTAATGTTCGTCTCCCACTTGTGCTCTGAATCCACCCGCAACACCGATTCACCATTCACGAAGATGTGTATACGACTACGCTATATATGCTTCGTCGTATAATTACAAAGAAAAAACACAATTAATTAATATTGAACCTAAAAAGATCATAAAGATAAACTATACAGAGTGTGTACAAATTGCTCAGCAAAGACCCACAAAATACAAGTTCGGAGTCGAGGATTTTACTTAGACACGAGATAATATCAAAAGGTTACAATATCTCGGAGATATTGTGTTTAGCCATTTGGGATTTCACCAAATATCAAAAGGTTACTGTCTTGGTTCTTACTTACGCGATCACAAAGTATGTGTAATAGATGAGGTCAATCCATCATTTGTTGGGGAATTGTTAGAAATAAAGATCACAAGTGAGTTTTGGTCGTGAAGAGGAAACTAATTAAAGTATTGCAGTCCTCTTCCTCAGAAAATCATAACTAGAAATCCAAAACATTATATCCATTTATATCATATTTACCCATACATACTAAATTAAAAATACAAAACATAGTGATATCATAGACATTTTTGTCAAAATGTGCTAAAAACTCACTTTACAAAACATACGTCTATTGTTGAACCTTACGTGAACACAATGCTCTGCTGAAAAATCGGCCAGTTGCAATTTTCTTGCCACGTGAAAACAGTACAGAAATATTCATTTTACAAAACATACGTACGTCTATTGTTGAACTTACGTGAACACAATGCTCTGCTGAAAAATCGGGCAGTTGTAATTTTCTTGCCACGTGAAAACAGTACAAAAATGTTCACGATCTAGTGATAATCAGATTCAAATAGGTTAAGTTTTTCAGTCACTTCTCTGTTGTCGATCAGAAAGACGTCATCACACAAACACAGAATCTAAAACGAGCTAAAACAGAACGCGACACACGCGCCACAGTCGGGCGTGGAATAGAATATGTCACTATTACTGCCTGATAATACTGCACCTGCACCACACTAACTCCCTCGCATCCAGCTGTGACAACAACTTAATGATGTCTACGTAAGCCCGTGAGAAAGTGTGGAAGTGGAACACGCGCCTTTTTGCTCGGACCCACCCATTCTCAAGTGTCTGAAACTGACTTCTGCCTGTCCAAAGTATCTTGTTTTTTCTTTTGTAGCCTAAACGACACGTGTTTGATCTCACGTGGATACTGGAAGATGCTTCCTCGGTGACTCCTCCACTCCACGACTCAAATTCGGCGCTTATCCACGTTTTCCGTATTTGTCATATAAGACCTCGTTATATTTATTTATTATGGTACAGTTCTTTTGTTTTGAATCTGGAGATCATACCCAGTATTTGTAAAACAATTCCAGTTCGGTTCCCTTGGACGAATTATATTCTTTTATATATATATATATATATATATATTTGGGACGTATTTCCTGTTTTAGTACCTTCACAACTTTATAAAAGTATATATATATTTTTGGGACGTATTTCCTGAAGCCATTCTGATTTGAAACTCAAAATCTTATTTCTTATATTTAGGGAAAATATGGAGTTTTTGAACATTCAAGTACCTTTTTCTTGTCATCAGCAATCAAGTACATATGAGCAAGTTATTCATTATGGGAACAGCTGGTAGTTTCAAATGAATATGATAGCAATATGAAAAACATTTAAAAACAAATTTTTCTCCTTTTATATACTCCATGAGAACAAATCGACAAACAATGATCGTAGATATTTTGAAATTTTCCACTGATATTTTTTTGAGGCCACAGGATTGTTACACACGTCCTCTTTGGTATAAAGGAGCAGAGCAGGTCTATAATTTCAACAAGCTTGGGACAGCAGGAAAACATGACAATCCCACTTATACTACAACACGTTGCATAATTTAGCTGTACCGAAACAGACGTACCAGTATTGCCACGTGACTGTCAACAATGCGTGTGACCAAACCTATAACAAAGGGATCAAGGGTACGACCTTAAGAGCATTTCAATGGGATATTTTGGTGTGTAGATCTTTTCTATTTGTGAAAACTTATAAATAAAAAAATTAATAGAATATAATAGTTGCCCCTTGTCCGGTTTGGCTGATTGTATTAAATACTTAATTAGGAGCCTACACTATTAGCAATATTTTTTACACGTAACCTTAATTGTCTTGGAAACTTCTTTTCAATATGATGCTTCACGAGATGGAAAGACAGCACTTTCGTTTACTTAATATTTATCTAAAAACTGGATGCTAAAGATTAGTCTAAACTAATATGACAACATCAGACCTGGACAACATTCAGATAACACTCGACTGTTCGTCCAGTTTTTATTTATTATTGCATATACTTCACTCGTTGTTGGACTTCAGGATGATTACGTTGATGTTCTACAAATTTAATCTACAATGTATACTTGCTAAACATGTTGAGGGACTATGAAATGCAAAGCCAAAGGCCTCAACATGAAATCTTACAGTTGCTTGGAACAAAACAGTGTTTTTGTTATATATTCTGATCCTTTTGAATATATACTACTATACTAAATAAATAGATACAGCTGTTATCTATTTAATTGCGGCTACTTTTCGACATCTGTGTACCGATCAGATTTTTTATAATACATCGCCGTGGAATCGGCATGCACCGTGACATTTACCCAGCATGCAAGCATACGATATATATTTTATTTTGTCAACAATTTTCTAGTATTATTCTTATCTTTTTTGTTTAAACTTCAGAACCTGCGACGGCTGGACCTACCACATTCGCTGTAAACTCTACTATGATTATTATTCATGTGATGCAAGAAATCGATCAATTGTTTAAACCAATAACGACCAAAAGCAAAAAAAAGAGATTACGGCCATTAGAGCATCAGCAACAACAGAACACATTAAATCTCTTAACTAATTTAATTTTCTAATTGTTATATATTTATATATTTAAACTAGACTAGTAATAATGTGACAAGTATAAAACAAAGCTAGCAAAATAGTCGAAGTGTTCTCAAAGAAGAGTTGTTCTTCATTCACTCTTGCTGATGCTCTTAGTTTCTACCACTTTAATTTGATATGCATGACCTATAGTAATCAATTAAATTGAATGAAGTAAAAGTTAAAGAAAAAGACTGAAATAAACTTAAACCAAACATAAAGTAATATAAGACTACACGAAAGTAATTCTAACCTAAAGACACGTATGCAAGAAAACATATAAAGAAAATTTGTAGATAATATTTAACTTCAAGCCCAAACTTCCTTATTTTGGGTCAAAGATTAGATCTGATATGGGAGGTTGCAGCTGGAGTCATGTTGTCATGTTTACGTACCTCAACACACCATGAGTCCATGACCCAAATGCTATATGGCAGCAATATTTTTTCCCACGACTTGATCTAGCAAAGTGCAACCCATGTCATTGTTCGATATGTACGGATAAAGTGGTAAGCAATAGAGGTTTATTAGAAGAAGGTTCCATAACGGATGCTAGATCTTTTTTTTTGTGTGTGAATGCTCAACGATGAAAAAAAAGAGACCATCAACCTTTTTTTGCGCCACCGTTACGATCAATATGCATCAAAGTCTGCAACATGATTAGAGATATAAACATGATGGTTTACTATGATTTTAGAAGAAGCAGGGTGTTCGATTCGGAAATTTTGAGTTTGTTGACATATGTTGTGTACATTTGTCAATGGAGAAGAAAATACAAACTTCATAGAGTGAATGAGTCGATGGTATTCGTAGGAAATCAAGTGAAAATGAGAGCGTCAAAATAAAAAATATGTGAGAACTGATAAACCCAATTCTGTGAGCGTCTCTTATAAAGGCCCACAAAATGGTCGAAAGGCCAGCAATCAGCTCATGGAGCATATCTAAAATTTGGACAATCCATGGTACGACAAGGTCATGTTAATTGGGTCCTCAAATCATCAGGATTAGGATCGTTTATGCATCTAAAGCACATCTTAGCATTGTTTCAAATTAGAGGTATAAATAAACGAAAAAAATAAATCGCCAAGTCTAGCTGAAGAACTGTCTTTAATCAAATGCGTAATGTCTGATACTTTCTCCATTGAAGTTCAACTCCACTAGATCGCGTCCCCTGGCATTATAAGATTGATTATGGATTGGATTTTATCGATCTAACTGATGGCCAAAAAATTTGTTGAGTTGAATTATATCGTAGTTTATCACTATATAACCTCCACAACAATCTCATCCATTTTATTTCTAAACAGGAGAAAGAATTACAATCTTACTATAACATTTATGTCATTCATCTTATTTCCTTAACTACTACTTTCTGATTTGTTTGTATTCTATACTTTTATAATTCAGCATACTCGTCTTATTTCTAAAACTGAGAACCAGTTACAACCTGAAGCATTTCTTTTGTTGGTTCTGTTTATTATACTCTGAAACATGATATTCAATCTGTTACCATATTATCGTTGACTGGAGGTTGTCCCCGTCATTTTGTGTGTTTCATTCACGTGTCAACCTCTTCTTCTATTTATGTCTGTTTATCTCACAGAGTTGCCACTCCCAAAAAAGGAAACAAACAAAAATAGCTACTAAAAATAGAATAATTCCAGCCACCGCCAGGGGCAATTCCGTAAAATTTCCAACAAAACTCCATTCCCACGGCGTAGGCAAGAGGGCAACTCTGTAAATTCAAGTGATCTCCGGTGATGAATAAGAGCCACTCCCTCACGCCGGAGTAAAATTTCACGGTGTTGTTCTCTTCTCACATCCACAAAAAAAAAACATGAAACTGAATCGCGGAGGAAGCGGAGAGCACCGCCACCACCACCACGAGGCCTTAAAGTTTTCAAATTTCTTCTTCACGCCGGAGCGTCCACGTGACTACCTCGTGCTTTTCACTCGCGTCTCCGTCCTCACGTGCCTCGTCTTCTCCGTCTCTCTCGTTCTCCGCATCACTTTTCTATCCTCCTCCTCCGCGCCTGACTACTCCTCCTCCTACGGTCTCCGTTTCCCCGCCGTTCCTCAGAAGGCACTAGCCCTCCCGCCGACAAGACCAACCGGTCCGATCAACATCTCCCACGTTCAGTTCTGTATCGCCGGAGCAGCTGACACGTGGCTCGATCGGAGCCGGTTCACCTCCCTGTGGTGGCGCAATGCCACAACCCGTGGATCCGTCTGGCTCGATAAACCGGTGAATTTCCCTAAGAATGATTCCGATAACCGGTTCTCGATCCCGGTTCGAGTTTCCGATCCTGGTTGGACCCGGTTTAGATTCTCCAGCTCGAGAGCCGCGGTTCGGATCGCTAGAACGATATGGGATAGTTACAAACTAAATCTACCGGACGTAAGGTGGTTCGTGATGGGAGACGACGACACCGTTTTCTTTACAAATAATCTCGTGAAGGTTCTCTCGAAGTACGACCACGAGCAGATGTGGTACATTGGTGGAAACTCGGAGAGCGTCGAGCAGGACGTGATGCACGCGTACGATATGGCGTTCGGCGGCGGGGGTTTCGCGATCAGCCGTCCGCTTGCGGCGCGTTTGGCGGCCGCGATGGACGGTTGTCTCCAGCGGTATTTTTATTATTACGGTTCGGATCAGAGAATCGCGGCTTGCGTTAGCGAGATTGGCGTTCCGTTCACCGAAGAACGCGGTTTTCACCAGGTGAGTTCTGTTGGGGGCACGTGTTAGCTTTAGGAATTGTTGTTCAGACATGTGCCAGAGCTGTTTTTGATCTCGTTTGTTGGATACGGACACATTCAAATAGTTTAGATTCTGACAAAAGCTCTTTAACTAGGTTCTTGCCACGTGGGTTTTCTTAATTAATTTGTGAATTGAGCTAAGAAATTAAAGGGATTAAACGTATTAATCACTTAGGTTAGTTCTATAAAAAAGCATTTAGAACAGCATTAACACCATCCCTTAACTGGGTTCTAATTAAAGGGGTGGGTCCCATTTTTTAGGATTTGATCTGTTGATTGTCACACTATTTAAATACTCGTTTCAAAATATGTTGTTTAATATTGGGTCAATTTGATGAATATTCATAGCAGCCCGTTTAATGAAGAATATAGCCATGGCACTGTTGATGGGACAATTTCGGTCCACTTTTTCCCCTTCGCTCCCTGGCCGCGCGTTAAGCGTGAGGTAAGTAGCGACTCTTAAAACCCATGTGCTCTATTGTTTTATACCAAACCTAGTGTTTTAGCCTGTCCAATCTCTAACATAACACTAATTAATTTCTAATTTGAAAAGAGACTCTTCCCGCTCAGTTCTATACTGGAGTCATTTATTGTATGGTTATTAAAAGTCACTGTCCTTATCTTCTCTAATTAAACACAGAGAGAATAAACAAGAAGAATGTCTGAAGAAGAAGACAGCAGCGAAGTTAAAGCATATACTGCCCACAGCGAGGTAGTTATCTTCATCTTTACACTAGATCTCGTCATAAATGTTGATCATAAAAGCATGAACAATAAATGAAGAACACTTGAGTCTATAAAGGGAAACCGCGTAGAACATGAGAAATACCTTTCCATTGATATGTATAGAAAGGAATAATTTATAAACGATATTAGCTCATCCGTTTTGTTGTTTCTGGAGTAGCTGTTACTCGATTGTGTAGAATATATAGTTACTCTGAGAAATATGAATAAAAAGGTTAGATCTGAGTTTCATGGGGAAGTCGAACAATAAGAGATTAATTTTTTACAAAATAGTTAAAATTTCATCCATGTATTGCAGATGACAGAACAAGACTATGTTCGTATACTCAAAGGAACCTGGGTACGTGAGGCTACTGGAACATGGGTGTTCGATTCGGAGAACGAGCAAGAGATAAAGTATGTTAGACTCAAATCCGGGCTTGAATACGAGGAAATGGTGGACCTCGTGAAGGAGAGACTTCGTATCGAGTCGCGCTACGTCACAATAAAACTGTCATACCAATACCCTTCGTGGATGCTGATTGACGACGGAGATGGGTCAACTCCACAGTTCATATCAGACGACCACGAGGTAGAGGTCTTTGTGCAAATGAGGCGCAAAATAGAGGAGGTCAACCTCTTTGTTACAATTGCTCAAGTCGTCGATGGTGTAACGACAGCACCGCCGAAGCCACATGCAAAAGATGTGGAAGCGGAGGATGAGTGGATGGAGTTTGCTATTTCTGAAACGCCTTTAACGCGTCCCACACTGACGAACGCTGTGGGAGGAAGTTTTAGAGCTGTTGTCCACGAGACTATACCATCGCGAGCAAATGGAATAGTAATAAGGGAGAACCAGCCTACTATCAGGCTTAGAAGCCCACCCCCGTGCGAAGGGAATCGTGGAAAAGGAAAGGCGATACTGAGGGAAGATGACAGTGGAAGCCAGATTGGCCATCGTTTCGGCGGGAATGTAGGTACGCCTTATGCGCCATTTGCTGAGGGTGGCGAACCAAGTAGGGGAGTTAAAAGGAGGTTGTTCTCCCCTGAAGGTATTGAAGATGACGTTGATATGGTTGCCGAACCCTCGGAAGCTACATCTGTGCAAGCTCCAATTCCTGTTACAGAAGCAGCACTCGTTGAGGCGGCTGAGCGAGCTGCAGGCCTAACCCATTGGTCAAGTTTTCAAGATGCACTCCACCAAATCCTTGATGATGAAACGTCCCAAAATGTGCTGTTTGAACGCGATGCTCCCCCTGTCGTCGAGACTTGTGAGAAAGATGGTAAGTTATATTCTATACCATACTACATATGTTTAAAGTATAGTACAAATATACATCGAAGTATGAGTTAACATCATAAAATTTTGAACACAGGGATAGAGGATGCGCTGGAGGCAGTGCCGTACGAAGGTGATAATCTATTTGTGGGGCAGGTGTTCAAGTCCAAAAACGATTGCAAGATAAAAATTGCAATTCATGCAATCAATCGGAAGTTTCATTTCAAGACAAAGCGTTCGACACCAACCTTCATGGTTCTTATATGCGTTGCAATTGACTGTCCTTGGAGAGTATACGCCGCACGTGTTGATGGCACAGGAAATTTCCAGATCAGACAGGCCACACTAAATCACTGTTGTACGCTGGATGCACGCCGAAACTACCACAAGTTGGCCACAACTCAAGTCATTGGGGAGATCATCCAATCGAGATTCATTGCCATTAAACGTGGTCCAACGCCGGCAACAATTCGGAAGATGCTTCTCGACGACTTCCATGTCAATGTATCGTATTGGAAATCGTGGAGGGGGCGTGAGATTGCAATGGAATTGGCATTAGGCTCTATGGCAGGCAGCTACGCACTAATGCCCGCTTATATGGGACTCATGCAAACAACAAATCCCGGTTCCATCTGCGAGCTGCACACTGAGATGTTGACGGATGGGCGCATGGTGTTTAAGTTTGCGTTCATAGCTTTGGATGCATCAGTCAAAGGGTACAGGTACATGCGCAAAGTCATAATCATTGATGGAACAAGTTTGAAAGGACGCTATGGTGGTTGTTTGCTGTCGGCCTCTGCTCAAGACGGCAATTTTCAAATCTTCCCTCTCGCATATGCCATAGTCGACAGTGAGAACGATGAGTCGTGGTCCTGGTTTTTAACCCAGCTGAAAATTTTTGTTTCGGATGAAGATCACCTGGTCTTCGTATCAGACAGACATGGAAGCATTTACAATGCAATTGAGAAGGTACGATTTTAAGCATAATGCATACTATACTATTTGATATTATAGTCTGGTTAACATGTTATACGTTTGCAAAACAGGTGTACCCAAGAGCTAAGCATGCCTCTTGCACTGTCCATCTGTGGAGAAACATAAAGGCCAGATTCAAATCCAAGCGCCTGGCATCCTTGATGGGAGCAGCAGCAAGAGCTTACACGATTGAAGAGTTCAATAAGAAATTCCTGGACATTCAACGCGTAAGCCCACGATGTGCTGGCTATCTAGTCGAAATAGGTATAGACTTTTCTAATTCTATACTATTGTACATACGTTATAGTTTAGTATATCTAAATTCTTCTACAAACAGGGTTCGAACATTGGACGAGGGCACATTTCGCAGGAGAGAGATTCAATATTATGGATTCAAATATCGCAGAATCGTGGAATGCGGTTTTGACGGAAGCAAGGGAATTCCCCCTTATCTCCATGTGCGAGTACATTCGCACCAAAATGATGTGCTGGTTTGCAATACGACGTGGAAAAGCGTTGGAACATAAGGGGACCCTAACTCCAAGTGTCCGCCGAATGGTGGAAGCAAACTACAACGCATCGACGGGGTTTGCGGTCACAGGAATCAGTGAAATGGAATTCCAAATTCAGTCAACAACAGGCGAGTTTCATATGGTCAATTTACATGCTGGAACCTGCACCTGCACGTCTTTTCAGCAGCTTCGTATTCCATGCAAACATGCTGTTGCAGCAGCAGGGAGAGCAGGGATGGCAACTGAAGCAATGGTTGCAGCCGCCTATTTCGCTGAGACATGGCACAGCGCATATGAAGCAAAAATTTACCCAATTCCTTCTGTGGGTCGGACCCAAATAGGAGAGACATACGCTGAATCTCTACTCCCCCCCGCCGTTAAGCGTCCTCCAGGAAGACCCAGGAAGCAGCGTATCCTTTCAGTCGGCGAAGATAAGGTGTGAAAATAACTTCTTCAAACTTGAGACGTTACTATATTTCTTTATAGTATAGTATGACCTATAAGTATTTCGGTTTTGGCTTCTGCAGCGATCCAGCCAGCTGCAACCAAGAAAATGCAGTAGGTGCAGGGGAGAAGGCCATAACAAGGCCTCCTGCCGTCATCCAATATGAGTAACCTAGTGACAATTCGGGGTATAACATGTGAGCTGTCTAAGGTTTTGGGAGAAGGTTAAATAAAGTTTCCACCCATTTAGTAGATGGTGTGATGATGCGGCGTCAACATTTGGTGTTTTCATCATTTGAAAATACTAATGTATACTTCTGCCATTGAAGTATACAGAAATATTTTCAAGTTTTCCTTTTGTTGACTTAGTGATCCTGTGTTTGTAAAATAGCTAAGCCTTCTGAACCCCTTATGTTTTTGTGTAATATAAATGAACTGCCCCGGTTGAATGTATTAAATATGCAACTTTTGTTTTAAACAACCTTAACTCAACAAAACATAGAGTAACCTAAACAAATCCAGAGTGTCTGCGGCATACTATTATATCTGTTAGTATAGATCAAAACCGTTCCAGATAAGCAACATGTTAAGCAATACTAAGTCGAAATAGTTGATTGAGTGTGAAACATTTTAACAATATACAGAGAAAAAATATTGGCGACAGTATTGGAGAACCAAACAATGTAATTGATCAAGTAGTGAGAGAGCTGATAAGTGGCGAAGGTATTGGAGAACAAAACACACAAATCATACGTCTTTTTGTTTGGGAGACACAATTACGTCTATACTAAAGGAAATAAAATTATAGTATAGAATTGGGGATTACAAACATACATATAAACACTACACCCAAATACTAATCCCTAAACCCAAACTATATACCCTAAAAAGAAACCATATTTCTATACCCAAACCCTAATCCTAATTCCTAAACCCAAATATAAAATCCTCAACCCAAACACAAATCATATGTCTTCTTGTTTGAGAATCCTAAATATCACTATACTATAGGAACCGATATTATAGTATATATTAGATGATTCCAAACATACATATAAACACTAAACCCAAACCCTAATCCCTATACCCAAACTATATAACCTAAACCCAAACCATATTTCTAAACCCAAACCCTAATCCCTAACCCAAACCAAACATAAAATCATCAACCCAAACACAAATCATATGTCTTATTGTTTGAGAAACACAGATGTCACTATACTATAGGAACCTGATAATATAGTATAGTATAGATGATTCCAAACATACATATAAGCACTAAACCCAAATACTAATCCCTAAACCCAAACTATATACCCTAAACCCAAATCATATACCCAAAACCCAAACCATATTTATAAACACAAACCTTAATCGTTAACCCAACTCAAATATAAAATACTGAACCCAAACACGAATCATATGTCTTCTTGTTTGAAAAACACAAATACCATTATAATACAGCAACAAATAGTATAGTATAGAATAGATGATAAACCCAAAAACAAATCTCTAATCCCTAACTATTTACCCTAAACCCAAACCATATACCCTAAACCCAAACCATATTTATAAACCCAAAAACTAATCCCTAAACCCAAACTATATACCGTAAACCCAAACCATTTTTATAAACCCAAACCTTAATCCTTAACCCAACTCAAATATAAAATCCTTAACCCAAACACAAATCATATGTCTTCTTGTTTGAAAAACACAAATACCACTATACTACAAAAACTGATAGTAGAGTATGTAAAAGATGATTCCAAACATACATATAAACACTAACCCAAAACTATATACACTAAACCCAAACCATAAACCCTAAACCCAAACCATATTTCTAACCCAAACCCAAATCTTATGTCTTCTTGTTTGAGAAACACAAATATTAGTACACTACACTATAGCGCTATTATAGTATAGTATATATTATTCCAAATATACATATAAACACAAATCATATGTCTTATTGTTTGAGAGACACCAATATTACTATACTATAGGTAATGATATTATAGTATATGATAGATGATTTCAAACATACATATAAACACTAAACCCAAATACTAATCTCTAAACCCAAACCATATACCCTAAACAGAAACCATATTTCTAAACCCAAACCCTAATCCTAAACCCTAAACCCAAATATAAAATCTTCAACCCAAACACAAATCATATGTCTTCTTGTTTGAGAAACACAAATATCACTATACTATAATTACCGGTACTATAGTATAGATTAGATGATTCCAAACATAGATATAATCACTAAACCCAAATACTAATCCCTAAACCCAAACGATATACCCTAAACCCAAACCATATTGCTAAACCCAAACCCTAATCCCTAACCCAACCCTAATATAAAATCATCAACCGAAACACAAATCATATGTCTTCTTGTTTGAGAAACACAAAAGTCACTATACTATAGGAACCTGAAAATATAGTTTAGAGTAGATGATTCCAAACATACATATAAACACTAAACCCAAATACTAAACCCTAACCCAAACTATATACCCTAAATCCAAACCATATACCCTAAACCAAAACCATATTGATAAAACCAAACCTTAACCTTAACCCAACTCAAATATAAAATCCTGAACCCAAACACAAATCACATGTCTTCTTGTTTGAAAAAAACAAATAACATTATACTATAGCAACAAATAGTATAGTATGAAAGAGATGATAAACTCAAATACTAATCACTAAACCAAAACTATATACCCTAAATCCAAACCATATACCCTAAACCCAAACCTTAATCTTTAACCCAACTCAAATATAAAATCCTCAACCCAAACACAAATCATATGCCTTCTTGTTTGAAAAACACAAATACCACTATACTATACCAATAAATAGTACAGAATGGAATAGATGATTCCAAACATACATATAAACTAAACCCAAATACTAATCCCTAAACCCAAATTATATACCCTAAACCCAAACCATATACCATAAACCCAAACCATATTTATAAACCCAAACCTTAATCCTTAACCCAACTCAAATATAAAATCCTTAACCCAAACACAAATCATATGTCTTCTTATTTGAAAAACACAAATACCACTATACTACAAGAACATGTTTTATAGTATGGAGGAGATGATTGCAAACTATATAACATAAACTCAAACCATAAATACTAAACCCAAACCATATTTGTAAACCGAAACCTTATCCTTAACCCAACCCAAATATAAAATCCCCAACCCAAACACAAATCTTATGTCTTCTTGTTTGACAAACACAAATATTAGTACACTATACTAAACCGCAATTATAGTATAGTATAGATGATTCCAAACATACATATAAACACACATCATGTGTCTTTTTGTTTGAGAGTCACCAATACTACTATACTATAAGAAACGAATTATAGTATAGAACTGATGATCCCAAACATACATATAAACACTAAACCCAAATACTAATCCGTAAACCCAAACCATATACCCTAAACAGAAACCATATTGATAAACCCAAACCCTAATCCTAAACCCTAAACCCAAATATAATATCTTCAACCCAAACACAAATCATATGTCTTCTTATTTGAGAAACACAAATACCACGATACTATAGGAACCGATGGTATAGTATAGATTAGATGATTCCAAATATACATATAATCACTAAACCCAAATACTAATCCCTAAACCCAAAACTATATACCCTAAACCAAAACCATATTGCTAAACCCAAACCCTAATCCCTAACCCAACCCAAATATAAAATCATCAACCCAAACACAAATCATATGTCTTTTTTTTTAGAAACACAAATGTCATTATACTATAGGAGCCTGAAAATATAGTTTAAAATAGATGATTCCAAAACATACATATAAACACTAAACCCAAATACTAATCTCTAAACCCAAACTATATACCCTAAATCCAAACGATATACCCTAAACCCAAATTATATTTCTAAACCCAAACCATAATCCCTAACCCAACCCTAATATAAAATCATCAACCGAAACACAAATCATATGTCTTCTTGTTTGAGAAACACAAAAGTCACTATACTATAGGAACCTGAAAATATAGTTTAGAATAGATGATTCCAAACATACATATAAACACTAAACCCAAATACTAAACCCTAAACCCAAACTATATACCCTAAATCCAAACCATATACCCTAAACCAAAACCATATTGATAAACCCAAACCTTAACCTTAACCCAACTCAAATATAAAATCCTGAACCCAAACACAAATCACATGTCTTCTTGTTTGAAAAAAACAAATAACATTATACTATAGCAACAAATAGTATAGTATGAAAGAGATGATAAACTCAAATACTAATCACTAAACCAAAACTATATACCCTAAATCCAAACCATATACCATAAACCCAAACCTTAATCTTTAACCCAACTCAAATATAAAATCCTCAACCCAAACACAAATCATATGCCTTCTTGTTTGAAAAACACAAATACCACTATACTATACCAATAAATAGTACAGAATGGAATAGATGATTCCAAACATACATATAAACTAAACCCAAATACTAATCCCTAAACCCAAATTATATACCCTAAACCCAAACCATATACCATAAACCCAAACCATATTTATAAACCCAAACCTTAATCCTTAACCCAACTCAAATATAAAATCCTTAACCCAAACACAAATCATATGTCTTCTTATTTGAAAAACACAAATACCACTATACTACAAGAACATGTTTTATAGTATGGAGGAGATGATTGCAAACTATATAACATAAACTCAAACCATAAATACTAAACCCAAACCATATTTGTAAACCGAAACCTTATCCTTAACCCAACCCAAATATAAAATCCCCAACCCAAACACAAATCTTATGTCTTCTTGTTTGACAAACACAAATATTAGTACACTATACTAAACCGCAATTATAGTATAGTATAGATGATTCCAAACATACATATAAACATACATCATGTGTCTTTTTGTTTGAGAGTCACCAATACTACTATACTATAAGAAACGAATTATAGTATAGAACTGATGATCCCAAACATACATATAAACACTAAACCCAAATACTAATCCGTAAACCCAAACCATATACCCTAAACAGAAACCATATTGATAAACCCAAACCCTAATCCTAAACCCTAAACCCAAATATAATATCTTCAACCCAAACACAAATCATATGTCTTCTTATTTGAGAAACACAAATACCACTATACTATAGGAACTGATGGTATAGTATAGATTAGATGATTCCAAATATACATATAATCACTAAACCCAAATACTAATCCCTAAACCCAAAACTATATACCCTAAACCAAAACCATATTGCTAAACCCAAACCCTAATCCCTAACCCAACCCAAATATAAAATCATCAACCCAAACACAAATCATATGTCTTTTTTTTGAGAAACACAAATGTCAGTATACTATACTAAGCCGAAATAATAGTATAGCATAGATGATTCCAAACATACATATAAACACTAAACCCAAATACTAATCCTAAACCCAAACTATGTTATACATGTTATGGTATAGAAAATTCAAAACACTCACAAAGTTTGTATATATGAAATTCGCTAAACAATGTAACTAATCAAATAGTAAGTATGAATAATCATGAGGGCTTTCAATAGATATAAACTAAAAATTTCTCTGAAAGTAAAGCAGGCAAACAGAATAATATGTCCAAACAAGTCAAATGAGATAAGTTAGATTTTAAAGATTCAAACCCGAAACATTTTTCAAACAGAAGTGTGGCCGAGAAGAGTAAGAAAGTTTGTTCTGAGAATTGCATAAGAAAAACAACATCCTGATGCCAGAAAAATACAACAACACAGAAATTCCTATCACGGAATGACGTTGGGGTAAAATGCTTCCAATGCAGCAACTGCGTAAGACTTCGCCGCCACCGAGAGTACATCAACATTCAAACTGGCAGCCTGATGCATGGAACCTGTTGCATGTAGTTCGAGAAGTAGAAGACTAGCAACACATGATAAACCTGAAATTCATTAAAACAACGAGTATGACATTACATATGTGTAACATATATACTATTCCAAATATTAACATAGTATGGAAAATTACCTGTTGGTTCTGCCAACATCGGGGGTTCTACGCGCATAACAGAAAGCGGTGCAACAATTCCCCCTTCCATCTTAGGGGCACAGCCATATAGCGGTAACAGATAGGGGAAGAGCTGGATAAGGGGTTGGAGATTTTCTTCCATTCTCTCAGTTGGGACAACCACACTATTGCAGTCTAAAATGGTGAGCGACCACTGTTCTATATCGATAACGACCCCAACCCAATGGCGGCCGTCCAACTGAAAAGGACAGTATAGAACGTTAACACTACTTTCCCACCGCATTGCAGGCATGCCGTCTTTGCCGAAACAACTCGAGAAGCTGAACTTTGCAATATCGTTCACAAGACTGAACTGACCATACTCAAGACGAAGCGAAATCAGGAAAGAGGCAGGCAGAAAATCATAGGTGGTTACTCCCGCATCACGAACCCTTTTCCGAATAAAACTAACTACCATGTCAGCTGCCTGCAGTTTAGAATACACATTAGGGTAGTATAGTCAGTGAAAAAATAAAATATCTCGTGTTACCTGAACTGTCTGCGGACTCGAAGATTGAAAGAAATCTTGAAAGACCGTATTGGGAACAACAAGACCGTTCCCCAATGTGTAATCCCTGTTTCGAACATTTTTATTATAATCAAAAATAAAAAGCAACTTAATTATAGGGCTTTTGATATACCTTTGCAAAAGAATGTGGGTTGTAAACGCTGCTAGTCGGAATCCATTTTGTCCGGGAACAGGGGAAAAGCCACCAATAAGAGGTCCAATAGGGCCTGCGGTAGTTAGAAACGGAGGTGGGTTGTTATCTGCAACTGGAAAATTCCCCATTTCAACAACGTTTTCCTCCTTCGTTTTACGCCCTTTTCCACGGGGGGCCACCTTTTTCTTCTTTTTTTGGTTCCCCTTTACTTTCTTTGCCGCGTCCTCTTCCGGAGTATATCTGACTGTAGCAATTCTTGGGCGTTTACTAACACGCTTCTCATGGTTGGTTACCTCTGGTTGCTGAGGTTGTTCACCCACTACGTCTGCACCAATGTTCCCCTGTACATATATTTTTGTTTACAAAACAGCTTACGATATATCTTCAATGTAAGTTTGTTAAGCATAACACACCTGATCAAGTTGCGAAGATGAGGATCCCAAACAAGCGGCCGTTGGCGTCTGAGGTGTTTCTCCTGTCGCATCCACACAAGCCGACTCACGATGTTGTTCCTGCTACCAAGGCGGCGTTATAATTAATTTTTGAACATACGGTTACGAAACTATACTAGATTGGTATGTAGAATAGACATCACTCAACACAAACTTTCAAACGAAATGATGCATGATGTCACTTACATTAAGAGAAGCAATATCGACCTCCGTGGGATTAGCTTCCTGGTCACATACGTCCGTAACAGGTTCAATAGGGGTAACATCCTGATAAATATATCTATGAATAAGTTGCTGAGCCAAAATGAATACGATACTATTCTGTTTGACAACATAGCATAGTATATTAACATATTTGAAAAGTGGTATGGCACCAAATAAACTTACTTGCTGCACCGCTTCTGTTGGAATGTCTGGGGATGGGGCCACTTTAGTAGGGGTAACCTCCTTATAAATAAGTATATGAATCAGTTGCAATGCCATATATATTTCTATTTTTCTACATAGAATAGTATATGAACATATTAAATATGTGTGTGGTGCAAAATAAACTTACTTCTGGCAACGGATCTGTTGAAATGTCTGCGGAGGGGGCAACTTCCGTTTCCGCACTTCTAACTAGGGAGACCTACAAATAATAGGAGGCGTGGATATTTAAGTGAGTCCCTCATATGAACAACAAACCAGTCAGGTGAGCACCGTTGTTTCCATACTATTGGTTTTATAGTATGACATCGGATAGTTAGTTACCTCTTCACGTGAAATGCCCTCTGCTTCAACGTCCTCTTGAACTCTTAAGGAATCCAAAACCATGTTCACTGTATCATCCGGATGCAGACAATCGGAAAGTACATCAGTTGCCTTCTCCTTAACCGACGCGCCGTCGCCACCGTTACCTGCGGTCACATCTAATACAGTATAAGCCGGTAAGCCTCATATACATTAAGTACAACGACAGTTTCCAGGTTTCATACCTTGTTGGCCAGCTTCAGTTTCTGTGGGTGTTCCATCATCGTTGACAATGCCTTGGTTTCCACATCCTGCAGTCGCATCCTCCCGCAATTCGTCACTGACATTAGGCGGGTTGCTCGTTTCACCATCGCCGTCCCCTACAACATTATATAAGTTGTTAACCATTGCAACATATGTATCCAACAATGCAAAAACAAAATCAACCTTGCGGCCACTTACTGCTTCTAGGTGATGCTCTACGAGTTTCCTGATACATTGTTGTTCCTCCCGCTGATTGTGGAATCAGAAGCTTACGAAATTCAACTAGCTCACGGTTGACAAGTTTCATTTCCCCGCCGATGGTTTCCTTAAACATCGATATTTCTCGCAGCACGTGACTTTTGATATTAACCGCGTAACCCTCAAACATTGGCATCGCTTGTGCCACAACCGCATCCGCTGCAGCACGTGCTATACGATCGACATCACGACCGTCTCTCTGGGGGTTGTTTAAGTTTTGGGTTGGATCGTTCCGTTCATCCGCAACTCCATCCTCGCCCTCGATGCCTGATGGGGCACCAACTCCTCTACCTTGACGCGCATCTGTAGCCTTTACACCACCCCGCCATGTATTAAGCTCGAAAGGGAAGTCCTCCCGAATCAATGCAAGAAGGTTCCCCACTTCGAAATCGTCGACTTCATCAGGAAATGGGGGAATGTCAGAACCTTCGCATAGGAGTGACCTCACATTAGCCTGGTCATAACACACAACACAATATATCAAAATCATACTATACTACATGCAGTTATAGTATAACACACGTAGGAAAAAACGTTTGCAATAAAAACCTATAGGCAACATACTAAACTACTTCCATCTATATCATAGTTTAGTAGCAGAGGTAAGAATTCAAATCCAATCAATCAGAAGCAAACTATAATACAAGGCAAGAAATATGTAAATAAGGAACATACCATGCCAATAGTCTCCATAGTTTGGACCGTCACAACATTTATCCTGACACTCCGCGCACACACACCATCAACTATGTCCTCGACTGGTAGGGAGTCGTCCAACAATTCTTCAGCTGCCCTTGAATCAACTATAATCTGGGGACAACAACATATGGTAACAAGGACAATAGCATGTGCAAATCCTTGAATTGCCACTGTGTCTTGCGCATATTGTGAAGCCGATCTTGGCTTCGCACTTGAGACCGTTAAAACAAACGACTCCCGGCCCCATGGATAGTCGAGGAACTTCTGTAAATCCGCAAGAATCTCCACAACTTCAGGTCTTATCTGCGTACACCCACTGGTTGGACACAAAATCCCTTCCACTAGCAACAGAAGTGACAAACGTAGTTTCGTTTCTTCATTTTTGCATTTGTCTTTCTGTGCCAACCGCTGGACAATCCACTCCGGAGTAATCTTATCCTCCTTCCCAAACAACGACATCCACACCCCTCCCTCGGGAACGACTTGCTTGCCCTTTGATTTTCCTTTTTTTTTCTCTCTTACTGCAGCCTGACTACCATCACCAGTTGATGGAGGGATCCCGCAGTTAAGACCCGTTACTAAAGCAAAGTCTCCAATACCATACCTTATTGGTTTCCCCGCAAAACGCCACCATAGTTCGTACTTCTTCCGGGTAACCAACTGGCGCGCCAACAACTGGTGTGCAAACATAACTGAAAATGTATGGGACCCCATCTGCATTATTTGCCGGAATTGGGATTCTGCTAACATCTCCTGCTGCTCAACGGTTAGTGATTCTTTGATAACCTCAATCCACCTCAAATTGAAGTAATTATTAATCCGTTTACGCCCAGTTGGCTCGTACCCTGTCTGATACAACTGCTCTGGCAACCCTAGCTCTTCCATTCTGCACATTAATAGACAATGCAGTATTCATTATTCGAAAGCTCAACAAAACAACAAACCATTATTATACTATACTACGAGTAATTATAGTCTAACAGACAGGACAGCGGTTTTTAGAGCAAATAAAACAGAAGTATACTAAACTACTTGCATCAATAGTATACTAAACTATAGTTTAACAGATAGGAAAGATGTATTTTAAGCAAATAAAATAGAAGTAAACTAAACTACTTGCATCAATAGTATTGTGTATTAAACACTTTCGGCAACAACTACTATCCTATGTTGCTCTCTACATAAAACGAGCCTACTCTGATGGAAAAGAACATAAAACCACTTAACAATGAAACTGCAACAAATGAGGACCGAATACTACTATCATATGGTCATATAGTATATAGATATAAAGCCTAAACAAAAGCGCTTCCCTGTTGTAGGAACACTAAAACTCCACAAAAAGATAAGGTATACTATACTACAGGCATATTTAGTTTAGAAGTACGAAAAAATTGTTTTACGGTCCTATCAAACTATATCATTTCACTAAATAGTTGCGTTTCCCCTGCATCCTACCAAATTATGCAGTCTATTATGTATTCATCTCCCGCATCAAACAAGATAGAAAACTAGACTATATACACTCGTAGTATAGTTGTAGGAACAATAAAATCCACACAAATCAAAGGTATACTATACTACAAGAATATGTGGTTTACAATTACCAAAAAATCAGTTTATATTCCTATCAAATTATAATTACTTACTCATCTCCCTCATCCAACAAGATACAAAACTAGGCCATGTACACTCGTAGTATAGTTGTAAGAACACTGAAACTCCACACGAAACAAAGGTATACTATACGACAGTCATCAGTAGTATAGTTTAGTGATAGGACGAAAGTTTGTTATTGAAGATTTGCAACCAAATCGAGTACATACCTTTCTTACTCGTTGATTCCCCTCGCCGGCGGACTCCTCTATGCAACCGTCGAATTGCGTCACCAATTAATCTGAGAAACCATCCGTTTATAGAATCAACCATCCGTCACCCTTTGCATTTGATATCAATTGTACAGAATCAAGCTTTTTACCTTTCACCGACTCTTTTCTTCGCTCACTGTCGTCGCCGTCGAACCACAGAAACCGTCGATATCGGGTGCAACTCCGCCGTTTCTCCGATAACCCCCTTTATCTGTTTATGCCGTCGTCCGATTTCAGAAGAAGATCCCTAGATTTTTTTCACCCTTTCGCCGGCGTAACCTTCTCTCTTTCGAGTTCAACAGTAACTATAAAAGTGGGACTTTTCGGTTTCTCCAGAATAAAGAGCGGTTTCCACGCGCAGGTAAGGGTATTTTTGTCATCACGTGCTATAATATGTATAATATCGTAGCATCCCGCTCAATATGGTTAACGCCTGAATTTAAATCGTACTATAGTCATGTGTCCAAATTTCCCTTTAATATTTTGCACACCGAATAAAAAAACTATTTTCAGCTACATCTAACTTAATCAATAATTATATTATATAATACAGTCAAACGCCAAATAATATCAAAATTTTTGTTTATACCAAAAAAAACATATTAAATTTTTGTATAGAAATTTGAAAATCACTTTGAACAAACATTTTATTCTTAAAACATCAATTAAAGTGAAACACAGGGAGTAGTGTATTTACATTTTGTGTATGGATGGTGGGGATTAAGTTAACAACATTCGTTGTTTTTATTGCAGCTTGACATAAGAGGAGATCCATTTGGGTTTCTAGCAGCGCATCCATTGGCTCCCCTTGTATCATTGCATCACCTCGTTTTCTTAGACTCTATATTCCCTAACAAAAACCCTATCGAGTCGTTACAAACCCTAATGAAACCTTACACCTTAGACCCGCATCGCATACTCCAACAGGTTAACTGCCATGACCGCAAGCGTCAGTGGTCCATATCCATTTCTTGGGGATACTCCATTCAGATATACTCTTACTTCTTGAGCACTAAGGAGCTGGAGAAGCCGTTGCAAACCTTCAAAACCTGGCGGTCTTCGAGCGATGGACCTTTCACGTTTAACACAAGGCCCTTGAAACCTGACCCGTGTCAGCATCCCATCACTTATTTTATGGATGGAGCTGAGGATGTGCGGGATAGTGGGACTAAAACGTGGTATAGTATGGCGGATAAGAATTATGGTTATTGCGGAAAGAGAGAGCATTCTCGGGTAACTAGAGTGAAGAGGATATTGGTGACTTCAATGAAGATGGATCCTGAGTATTGGAACAGGGTTAGCGCTTTCTGGTTCGATATTGAAACTTGTAGCATTTAAAATTAGGTTTTGAAGCTTTTATTTACATTTTTATTCCTTTTTGTTTACAGGCACCACGGAGACAGTGTTGCGAGGTGATGGAAGGAGGAGGAAGAAGAAAAGAGAGAGAAATGTCGATAAGGATTAGAAAGTGCAGATCTTCGGAGACGATATAAAAAATATTTTAATTAGAGATATATATTTGCACATACAGACTTTAGATTCGACCATAGATTGGTTACTATTTCTAGAACAGAGAGTATGAATCATCCATCACTAAACATTTATGTTGTGTAACTTAGTTAAATTGGCATAAAACAGAAATTCGTATATTTATCTATTTTATTAAGTTAAATAAGTTCGGTTTCTTTTTTAGTAATTGGTTCTTACTTATTGACGATGCCAATTCAACTTGGATTTCATGACAACCAAATTTCTTCCATACCATTTGATTCCAACCAAACCTCAGCTAACATAATTAAAGAGACGGATAAGAAATTGCATAAAGGAAAAACGTTTGTAAACACTCAAGTTTGTGTCTAAGTTTTAAAATAATATAGACATGAAAGCGTTGTGTTGTTGTGTTATGATCGTAGCTGTATGAAAAGTACTATTATAACACACATACGTTCTGTTAGAATTCCAAGCTTTCTTTTCATCTATAACATTATCGGTCAGGTAGGCAACCAAACACGGACCAGTTTAATTATTATTGAATTAAGATAAAGTTTCACTTTGGCAAATGATTTCACAGAACAACATATACGAAATTCTAACCAAACTAAATAAACTGAACCACATAAACTAATTCGGTTGGACTATATGATAAGTTTCTCTTCGGTAGAATTAAACAAAACAAAATCAAATCCAAACAGTAAAGAAACATATATCAATAATAATAAAGTAAAAACTCTATAAATTAATGATGTTGAAAATTAGATATTTTATTAATTTATAGAGTTATTAATTTACAAAATGTTTATTTTTTTTAGATTTTTTAGATTTTAGGATAATTTTTTCTTAAACAAAACATATTTGATTTTACTGTATATATACATTTAATAACATTTTGAAATTTGACATTTATATTATATTATTGGTGTATATAAAATCTATTTCATATAATTTATATGTGCTTCTAGATATAATTTACTAAATGTCATCGAAATATATTAAATATTAAGAAAATATAAAGATAATCCCATTGTGAATATAAAACAAATAAAATAATGGTTGGTTTGTAGTTATATAAAATGGATATACATATAAATTATTAATTTATAATTTTAACAGGACTATATATTTGCATATGATTTTTTGAAAATTATTTATCTTATTATTTTATCGATTTGTGTCATATTTTGAATCAGTCAACTTGGAACTGGAGAAATTTATTAATTTATGGTGTTTATTAAATTATCGAATATTAAATTATAGAGTTTTTATTGTACCTATATGGTTATATATATCTTTACCAAAAATGAAAAATATGTATCACTAATTATATTATATGATGCTGTTCACGTTTCAGATTCTAAATATAGCCACATTAATACATTACACTTAAAGCTATAATTATTTTCTCATGGACTATATGCTGTGATTATATAATTAGGTCAGTAACCTAACTAAATCCGTATATTTAGCTGTAGCCATCGCCTAATTTTGGTGCACTCTGCCAACAATTTGGACCAAATTGGTTAGTGTAAAAAAATTTGGACTAAATTGGTTAGTTTAAAACCATTAATTTTGTTTTATACAACATCACGTGCACTATTTCATTAGAAAAGAGAAGCACGTGGCGTGTATAATCGTATTTTCTTGACATCTCTCTGTGACTCTATATAATATTTGACTTATCGAACATTTTTCTAATGTACATGTACGACTACGGTAGGTGCAATATTGATAAACTGCCATTGCAATAGAGACGAATCAATCCAAAACCTTATAACAAAAAACGTTATATTTCATTTTCTCCCATTCTCAGTCGACACAAATTAATATTCGATCACATAACCAAAACAAAGAGAAGAAAAAGTAAAAAAATGGAGCGAGGTAAAACGACTTCAGATTCTGTCGTGACAGAATTTGAAGGGACAATACTGAGGAACGAAGATCCATTCTCTTACTTCATGCTCGTTGCCTTCGAAGCATCTGGTCTAATTCGTTTCGCCATCTTGCTGTTTCTTTGGCCCGTAATCACACTCCTTGACGTTTTCAGCTACAAGAACGCCGCTATCAAGCTCATGACTTTTGTAGCCACGGTTGGTTTACGCGAATCGGAGATTCAATCGGTGGCTAGAGCCGTCCTGCCAAAGTTCTACATGGATGACGTAAGCATGGATACTTGGAAGGTTTACAGCTCGTGCAAGAAGAAGGTTGTGGTGACGAGAATTCCTTATGGTGGAGATGTTTGCAAAGGAGCATCTTAGAGCCGATGAGGTCATCGGTTCAGAGCTGATTGTGAACCGGTTCGGGTTTGTCACCGGTTTGATACGAGAAACCGATATGGATCAATCTGTTTTACGCCGTGTTGCTGATTTGTTTGTTGATACAAGGCCTAATGTAGGTCTCGCGAGACCTGGCAAGACGATTTCCACAACATTCTTATCGTTATGTGAGGTAAACATTGCATCTTTCAAAAGAAAAAAAAAACATTTGCATGAACAAAATCATATAAAATATAATAATCTAATTGTTGTACACTTCTAAAGTTATAATTTCAACTGGAAAACTTTTTATTTAATATGTAATTTAACATAAGCAAATCTTTGTACATTTTACAACATATATTTTCTATATATTATGATTAAAACTAATATTAAATATTCATTTATAGGAGCATATTCATGCACCAGTTCCGGAGAACTACAACCACCGAAACAAACACCTTGAGCTACGGCCACTTCCGGTAATCTTCCACGACGGACGCCTTGTCAAGCGGCCAACTCCAGCCACCGCTCTCCTCATTCTCACATGGATCCCATTAGGAATCATTCTCGCCGCCATCCGGATCTTTCTTGGATCCGTCCTCCCATTATGGGCAACACCGTACGTCTCCAAGATATTCGGCGGCCAGGTCATCGTCAAAGGCAAGCCTCCTCAGGCACCAACGGCAGGAAACTCCGGTGTTCTCTTCGTGTGCACTCACAGAACCCTAATGGACCCGGTGGTATTATCCTATGTGCTCGGACGCAGCGTCCCGGCCGTTACTTACTCGATCTCACGCTTATCCGAGATATTATCTCCCATCCCAACCGTTAGATTGACAAGAGTCCGAGATGTAGACGCAGCAAAGATCAAACAACAACTGTCTGAAGGCGATCTAGTGGTTTGTCCTGAGGGAACCACTTGTCGTGAACCGTTCTTGCTAAGATTTAGCGGGCTTTTCGCTGAGTTAACGGATAGGATTGTTCCTGTTGCTATGAATTATAGAGTTGGATTCTTCCACGCGACCACAGCGAGAGGCTGGAAAGGTTTAGACCCGATTTTCTTCTTCATGAACCCGAGACCGGTTTACGAGGTTACGTTCTTGAACCAGCTTCCGGTTGAGGCTACGTGTTCCTCAGGGAAGAGTCCGCATGACGTGGCGAATTATGTTCAGAGGATCTTAGCGGCTGCGTTAGGGTTCGAATGCACTAACTTCACGAGGAGAGATAAGTATAGAGTCCTTGCCGGAAACGATGGAACGGTGCCGTATTTATCGTTTCTTGACCAGTTGAAGAAGGTGGTGAGCACTTTCGAGCCTTTTCTACACTAAAATCAAAATAGTAAACTCCTCTTGATTTATTTTGATTGTGATTAAAGTCTGGATTGAATTTTGTTTTAATAGATGATTCTGTTTGTATTTTTGTTTATAAATTTTGTTCTCTTTTCAGATATGAACTATTCCCCCTTAACTATTGTTGAAGAAATGTTTGGGGATGAATATGCATAGAAACATAATTAAGTTATAATGTCATGTAAATAAAACATTTCTCCGTTTACCTAGATGAGTAGAAATATCTTAACCAGTCTTGGAATATCTTGAAGTATTACGTACTGCTTGGTAGTACAATCAGTTTTTATATATAGACTATAAGAGTATAAATGATCTCAAGAGATACGCGAAAACGCAAAAGCTATCCCTGTGGGTTTGGTGCAATGAACCCATATAACCGTAACATTTTATCATCTCTTTGCTCTGATCGAAGTTTGGCGCTCAACTAGAGCGAGATGTCCAATCTTTCGTTGTTTAGTATAGTATGACATTGTAAGCTTTGAGATTGGACCTTCACATATTTGTTTTTAGGATCCGTTTCTTCCCAAAATGTGTCAAACTAGATAAAATTAAACCAAATATATGTTCAAATTTTCTTTGGTCGAATATCCAAGTTAGGACCTAAATTGTTTATTTACTATATCAATTTTCTCCTCAAACTAAAGATCACTAAGGATCACTAGTGAACCTTGACTCTGTTACCAATTTATTATGATGAATATATATATACCATCATGGGCAAGATGTTCTATTAGAGCATACCAGATGCCAATGCTTAAGCTTAGATGTTCAGCTAGAACTAGATGTCTAATTCTCGCTTAATATGATACTATTCTCACAGATTTGTTCTTGGACCAGTTGCTTTCCAACATGCTTTTTAATAAATAGAATTGGATCATATATATATATATGTTAGCTTTTTTTGAGTTTTATCTTCATCTTTTGGCTGTCAAGCTTGCTTCAGAGCTGTAGCACATACATGAGTTGAATCATCCGAGTCTTACTTATAGAGTCACCTATAAATAGCATTCAAATGGTTTAAATAAGATCCGCAATTCTCTTCTTTTGTATAAATCATCATTTTTCTGTGAAGTGGCAAAAGTGAAGTAACAACAGGCTATATAAGTAGCAAATGCATGAAAAAGGTTAGCCAGAACTTTATGTCGATTAGCCAGTCTGATTAGAGAGAGGCACAATCATACACTATCTATTTGATGTCAGATAGAATCACTGGATGACATTCATACGAGTGCGGACCCTCGTAATCTCAACGTCAGTAAACTCAAAATCACACCATTAAATGAAGTACACATTGCAATTTTAGTTTGTTGTGTTATCAAGACGCATAGTAGACGATTATACCAAAACAGTATAAATTGCAATTTGTTACACACTTCTTAAATATCACTATTATGATTATAATTACTAGATTTTTTAAAACTTTTTATTCCACAAAAATACATTTTCTATATTTTTGAAATACTTTGCATACTTTTATAAATATTTGAACTGATTAAATATCATTAATTGATAATTATTTTAAAATACATAGTCAAAATAAATTAAAATTTTATTTTGAGCAAGTAAAGAGTATTTGTTAACAAACATAATTACAGCATAACATTGACATTATCTATTAGTTTCACTCTTATTTTTATATACTCTTTTTGCCAGGAAAAAAACTTATATTTCTTCTTTGTCAGAAAATAATTATATATATATATATATATATATACATATTGAATGTAGACACATTTTTTCATGCTATAAATTAGAAATTTCTCTATAATTTTTCCAGGAAAGAAAAAAAAGTAAAAGAAAAAAAAAGAATTTCTTTTTTGTAGTAATGAAAAAGCATTAAATAAACTTTTTATTTTGAGCAACAAGCATTAAATAGAAAGAGTGTTTTATTATTTTCACTTTAGTGTGATCTTGTTCCCACTTGATCTGGTGAGCATCTCTCTCTCTCCCTCTCTCTGAGCTTATGAATGATGAATGATTGCTTTACTACTCTGATCTCTTCCCATCTTCAACCTCTGTATTGATTGCTTCTCCGAGATTAAACATCGCTCTTACCTTTCCTTCCTCGTAATCTCTCTTTTCCCTCCCTTACTTGTTTTGTTTCATCCATTTGCACACGGATCTCTCTTTAAATCTAGGTTTTATTTTGTTTCGAACCCCAAAATCGCATACTTTTTTCCTTCTTCTCTTGTCTTCAGCTCGAAACTGCGAGCTCCGACTTCGTCTCTTTGTGATAAACGCAGATCTATAGCTTAGGGTTTCGTTACTTTTCGAATCAATTTGATTTTTGGGGATTGGAGTTTTGTAATATTGAGATTGAGGATTAGGTTTTTCTTTCTATTAATGGAATCTAAGTGTGTAGAGAGCTTCTGGAATCTAATTTTGTCCAAAGATCTTTACTTGTTGCTTAGTTGTCTGTTTGATAAATATATATATTAAAGGGTCTGTCTTGCTTCTCTATACTGGTTCAGGTGTGTGAGAGCTTTGATGTCTAAACGGTTATTAAAGCTGCAACTGCTTTAACTAGAAAGAGTTAGAGGATGAGTTACACGATGGTGATGACGGACGAGAGCGATGACGCTATCTACTCCAGCATCTACAACAACGAATCACCATCAACTGCTGATAATAATGGCTGCACGAGCAGCAGAGGAGGGAGAGGAAGTGTCCTGAACCTGAAGAAAGGCCCGTGGACCTCGACGGAAGACGGGGTTTTGATTGATTACGTCAAGAGGCACGGGGAAGGCAACTGGAACAACGTGCAGAAACACACCAGCCTGGCACGCTGCGGTAAGAGCTGTCGTCTCAGGTGGGCTAATCATCTGAGGCCTAATCTGAAGAAAGGAGCGTTTAGCAAAGAGGAAGAGCAGGTTATCGTTGAAATGCACGCCAGGATGGGGAATAAATGGGCACAGATGGCTGAACTTGTAAGTAGCATTCATAAACTGATCTTATCTGTGATGATGATCCTAAAAGCTAAATCTTTTTCTTTGTCTTATTAGTTGCCTGGTCGAACAGATAATGAGATAAAGAATTATTGGAACACGCGTATCAAGAGGCGGCAACGAGCAGGGTTACCACTTTACCCTCCTGGAACCCATGTTGTTGAAGACCTGCACTGGAGTCAAGAGTATCATCCATCAACGAGTAATATCACCGGAGTAGTAGATAGAAGAAGACATCAAGAGTTCTCGCAGTTGGGGAATTCAAAAGCTAATGTCCTGTTTGAGGATCTTAATTTTGCTAATGTCCTGTTTGAGGATCTCAATTTTGCTACTAGCTTGTTACCTGGAGCTTCTGATATGCTCGCATGCAACATCCTAGGAGCTGGTGCAAGTAGCTACACGCCACACAGTAACAACATAAGGCAAGCATTCCAATCTCCGGAACATTTTCAGAACGCTGCTCCAACAAAGAATCCAAGATCTTTTAGTATCTCTGATCATCCTATGTATGGTGGAAACCAGAATCCATCTGATGTGATGATGATTCAAGATAGCCATACCTTTACGGATGGCATGCTTCCTGCTTCTAAGCCCTTGTTTGGGGCGGTGAAGCTGGAGCTCCCTTCATTCCAATATTCAGAAACTGGTGGATTTGATCAGTGGAAGACGACGACGACACCGTCACCTCCACAGTCAGATCTACTGGACTCTGTTGATACTTATATTCAATCTCCACCACCGTTGGAGATAGATGAGCCAGATTGTTTCTCTTCGTGCGACACCGGCTTACTAGATATGCTGCTTCATGAAGCCAAGATCAAAGCTAGTGCGAAGCACAGTTTGTTGTTACCTTCATCTGAGAAGAGTATATATTCAACTACCTGTATAACCGATGCTACTCAGAAAGTACCACGAGTAGGTGAATCAGAAGCTTTCCAAAACATTTGGACTCGCTCCGAGATTCCAATTCCCACGCAACTTAGTGGAGGTGGAAACTCATCAGGTGAGAGATCATTTACTCGTTGATTCGTATCTTCCTTATTGGTTGGAAGTAAAGTTGGTGTATTGTAACAGATAGTCACTCTTTGATATTTGAAGCTTTTGCAGGGTACGTTGTGAAGACAGAAGAGTTGGATCAGGTATGGGAACCAGAGAGAGTTGATGTAACACGACCTGATGTTTTACTTGCGTCGAGCTGGCAAGACCAGCAAGGCCGTTTTGGGATTGTTAGAGACTCAAGCAGCATGAGTGACGCCCTTGCGCTTCTTCTTGGTGGGTGAAGACATTGGCAACAGTTACTTGACCGTTGGGTCATCATCATCAGGTTATCCACCACGAGCCGTTGGGTCTTGCGCATGGAGTAACATGCCTCCTGTTTGGTCTGTAACAAAACGAACCACACTCTATTTTCATGCTACTTGCTTCCTTTGAAGACTTTGCGGTTTCTTATAGTTGAGACAATAAAAACTCTGTTTGGTTTCTCTTATAATTAAACAAATGATTACTCAATCAATACATAGGATTAAAGCAAATGAATCATTACAAATAATTTATCTTGCAGAGTAAGGGTGTCCCAAGAAGATTAAAACCCAAAATTCTCATGGAGCTACGAGAAGATTTGCATTTTTAGACTCCAGTGTTCTTGCTTCTTAGGAGTTCCTTGAGCTCTGCAAACTTCTTCTTGCATTGAATCACCGTTTTACCAGGAACAGCAGCAGCTACTCTCTCCCATCTTTGTCTTGTCTCTTTAGGGAGTGTCTTCAAAGCTTGAACCAAAGCTCTTTCTTGCACAGCCGACCAACCATCTTCGTCTGAACTTCCACTTGCTTCACCATTATTGTCTGAGCTTTGAGATGGAGAAGAGAGAAATAGTTTAATCAGAGATTATCACACTGTTTGGTTGTCGGAATAATAAGTCTAATTCTTTTGGTTTTGTCATCTCGGAAAATAGTTTGGGCCAGGCCCATTTTTCCAATTAGTTGGGCTTTTTACTCCCAAGGATCTTTTTTTCTGAAGCACAAAACAAGCTCTTTTTTTTATCTTCGACATTATATGCAAAAATGTAACGTTTCTTGGGACACAAGCAACCATTCATCCTCACAATACCAAAATCATTCAATAAAAATCCAAAAAGTTGGATCAAAACCATCAGAAAAATGCAATCTTTTTTTTTTGTTTTTTTTATAGAAAACGTAATATTTATTCACCGCCAAGCTTCGAACAGCTCAACTCTGTAATTCACACGTCCCACAATACTACTCGCATTCGACATTGTCCTCTTCATCTTCCTATTCTCCTCCTCCCAACCATTCTCTTTCTCTCCAAAACCTCCACAGCTTTTAATCAGAGACGACTTCAAGCCAATAAGTTCTTCAGATTCTTCTCTGTCTTTCAATCCCGCCCCAAAGGTATCCACAGCTTCCTCCTCGTTAGCATCTTTCATGAGATGCAACAACTGCCTGCTGCTCTGATCATCACCGTTCTGGTCCCTAGGACCCGGGTTCGAGCCTTGAACCAACCTATCTCGACACTCTTTACGTTCTTTAAGCGTTTTCACGATAAGGGTCTTCAGAAAGTTCATGACTTTCACCGCGTACATCAGAGCCGTCAACGGATCCAGCATCTGAGTCATGTTAGGCGCGAAAACCATAGCGATGTTTCGAGCGTTCATCTTGTTAACATGTTCCATCTCCACAACGTCTGCCATCAGATTGACTGACCAATCTAGCAGAGAAGCTTCAGTCGAAGGAAGAAGCTTCACAAGCTCCACGCACTCGTCTTCAGTTTCGGACTCCATGACTTGCTCTGGTGAGAGTGTGTCCAGCACACCAGTTGGAAGTTCCCTAAACCAAGCCTAAGTGAAAAAAAAAATCTAAGAAGTTAGAAAGAAACAACAAGTGAGAGTAAGATCCAAGTAAGGGTTTAGTATGTTACCTTAATGAGACTTGCCAAGCAATGTACATCAATGTTGTTTGGTATAACACCTTTGTTCAGCTCTTCTCTTATGTACTCCTCTTGAGTATTCTCACCATTAATCCTGAATATTCCTTCTACCTATATATATGGCAACAAATGGTTATATTTGCTGATACATATAGTTTTGAACAAAAACACAATTACACAAAACCTGCAAGCCGCCTCTACTGTACAAGTGACTCTGCATCATCAAGAGTATTGTAGGCACAATGTTCCCCCTAGTATCATATGATAGCTGCATTGACTCCGTTGAGACCCCAAACACAGTTGCACTGCATTCACATACATCCGCTTCGTTAGACATTTCACCCCAAATCACAGATAAAAACAGCTATGTACTCAAGATGTCCTCAATCAAATCTATCTACCAACATTCAAAATCCTTAACAAGCCATCTACTTAAAATTTATAAACCAAACCTCCAATCACTAATCATTTAGAGAAACATCTAAAGTATTCACGAATTTCAAAAACATAATGAAATATTTATAATTAAATTTATTATTTATTTTTACTATATATTCAGTCAATGATATTTAACCTTTTCAAAATATTTTTTAAAATATACAATTTATTAAAATTGATTAGTAAAATTACCTTAAATCTAGCAAAGCTATATTTGTTAAACAAAAAAAAATTAAAATATATATCGAGCATAAACAATATCATTTTCTTATAAAAACAAAACGAACCTTGCACTAGGAGCTCGTCTAGGGACTTCAGGTTCAAACTCAACAGGCAAGCCAAGAAAGCCATGGAAACGATCAAAGGTGACATGAGCGACATGTCTAACATCTGAAGGGACACCAATCTCCATTGAACAAAGATCCTCTTCTCCAACACACCCACCAATCACAGACCTTCTGATTGCAGAGACAAGAATCTCCAATGCAGACGAAAGCTCGAATCTTTCTTCCTCTTTCTCGCTTCTCTCCTCTTCTTCTTCCTCTTCCTCTTGACGAGAAATGTTAAAAAGAGAATGTGGGTCTCTGTTACCATCATTGGCTCCGCATGATGTAGAAGAGGAGCTTGTAGGTGAAGGGAAACGACATGATTGGCTCGAGTTTAGTACTTTCGCCATCTCTTTAGTCAAGGATAATCCTATAAAAATCAAATCTTGGAGTGATGGGGAAGAACAGTGATGGATGTCAAGATCAAAGGCTACTAAAGAAACAAATCTTTAAAGGGAAATTTTTTCAGACAAAACCTAAATGGGGATTACTAATGCGGTAATTAATGATGCTGTTGGGAAATAATGGGGGAAACTCAAAATATTAATACTTTTGGGTACTAAGCGACGCGTAGAGTTGAATTGAAGAAAGGGTTTTTTTTTAGTTGGTGGGTTGTAATTATCACTTCAATTTTTCTTTCTTGCTCAAAGAGATGAGAGAGAGAGAGAAACTGGTGAAGTTAGGTGAGAGAAGTTGAAGAAGGCTAACTAGGAAGATGAAGGTGAAGCTGTCTTTTTAAGTATCTCTTTATTAAGAATAGTATATTATGCTGTGACCTTTATCAAATTTACTACTAGCTATCTTCCATTTGAATCAGTTGGGGAATGTGAAGTGATTAAAAAAAAAGAATCAGTTGGGAACAAATAGTAAGAGTTGTCTATTCTACACTAGGACCAGTCTCATGTTTTAATAATCTATGCAACATTTAATGCTCATATTGTAATTCAATACTAGTACTAAACTAGCTTGTTTCTGTTGTTGTTAATTGGTAAATGTGTAATCAGATTTCCAAGAAGTGGTGAAGTTACTTGATAATCTAGTTCTGTTAAAAGATATTTAAGAATACACTTTGTTACCGTTATAAGGTGGCCATCTATAGGACTTTTACCTCTTGCCATAACTAAAGAGAAAGGTATTAAAGAAAAAGGAAAAGAATAGTGAAGTTGGTGAAAGTTCATTTTGGATTAGTTGACGATCCAGACTGTTTTAAATTTATGTTTTGTTATGATGAGTTGGAGACCCCCCAACCAAGGATAAACATCCATTTCTCTTTTGGATTAACTGCTAAAAAAACACTTAAGCTGTAAGTGGCTTCAACAAAAAGCTAAGAATTTATAGACAATACACAAATACAACCTACTTTCTACTAACCAATAAACACAGACTCATAGACCCCTTTGTAGTAAGAAACTGTAGAAGATGTGTATAACTCAAGGAAGCTTCAAACACACCTCCCACGTGCCGAAAATTCCGTTGTATGTTATGTGTTGTTGTATTGTTTCATTATCATTTGCCTTACAAGTTACAACAAGGCTTCGTGGGAGCACATGCATTCTCCATTCATTCCTTCCACTTTCACGGTGTTTTATTGGAGATGTTGTATCAATTTCATTCTCATTTGCCTGACAACAAGGCTTCGTGTGTTGTTGCACATGCCTTATACTTTCTTCCACTTTCACGGCTCCTTATATCTTTTTTATCGCCTTTACTCTTTTTCTTTCTTTTTCAGTTCTTATTCATAAAAACCACCTTTTGATAAAACAGAGGGGCCAAAGAGCATAATCATTATCTCACTACAATGGAATTAGGAAGAAGAAAAAATTTAAGATAGTAAAGCAAGACCCAATGACCGTTGGAGCTCATTTACCCAAAATTCAAATACAAGTCCCCACATCGAAAGGCTTTTGCTTTATTTGATGCTTGGCCCAATCAAAAATAGATTTGTTCCCATGGCTGCTTGGTAAAAAGTTGTAGCAATGCCCTTACAAAAAAATCTTTTCCTGAAATTCAAACCCCACATCAAAAGTTGTAGCAACGTTTTACAAAATTATGTACTTGTCCGACCTAGGGAGAGCCATCTAATCGCACAATTCATAAGAATCATAACTCAAAGGAGTTATTCACACACAATAAAACAGTTATCTGATTGGCTCATAACTGGTTCATAAAAAATAACAGAACAAAAGAAGAGGAAAGATTAATCATAGAAAACTTCTTCAAGATTCTCGATTCATGCTGATAGATAGTCTTATTAATTAAGTTCCAACACAGAGAGCAATCTCAAAGTTAAAAATACAGACCACCAGTGGTGCAAAGAAGCTAAGATCTTCCAACTGGCTCTAGAGCTTCAACAGTGACAATGCTGTTTCCTCTTATCACCTGCATTAACCAAATATAGAAATACAATTATACAAATGAGAGATTAAATGACTAAATAGATTATGAGGGGTGGGGGGTTTTGGAGAAGAGAAAGAGAAACGTACCACCATGCCAATGTCAGTTTTGTCATCACCATTGACCTCAACAGTGTTGTCGACAACAAGGTTCATGAACTGGTCAAACCCACGGAGAGTTCCAACAACCATTCTGTTCGCATTAAGCTTAACTACATTCGGAGACAAAAACAAAGAAAATGAGACAAGAGCTTAATGATTCTTCTAAATAGCATAAGTCGAAACAAAACCATTAGCAAACCTAGACAAAAACATATAGCCTAACGATTGTAATGGAACTGTCCTATGAATGATGCATTTATCACCAGGTTCAGTGAACATAAGATTAATCTATACACAGGCACACATATATCGGTCTTAATATCAGCAATAGATTTGAGTGAAATTGAAAACGCTCTAAAAGAGTAAACGTGGAAGAGGAAATCGAAACTTACTTTGGAGCTTCTTGTCCATGTACCTGAAGAGTTAAAATCAGAAACACGAAGAAGAAGTTAGAAGCTGGATCAAACCAAAACATATATAGAATAACCGAAAATCAAAAGGTAGTGAAGAGGACTTACTTCTTGAGATCCGGAGGCTGGCCTGATCGACTCATACTTGCAGAATCGGAGAAGACGGAGACGGAGAGAGACTAGGGTTTTCTCTCTTAGAGCTCGGAAGTATCTCGCTCAATTCGATTGCGGAGAGAAAATAGATGAAAAAGAAAAATTCGATGGCGGTATCTACAGCGTCGTTTCGAAGCCCAATGTTATTTGTTATTTGTTCCAGGCCCAATAGCCTTTCAACTGATTAATATAAAAAAAAATAGGGGTGTTCCGAGAATCGAACTCGGGACCTCTCGCACCCGAAGCGAGAATCATACCACTAGACCAAACACCCTTATTGCGCAAATGAGACATTAAGCAGCCAAAATTAATACCACTTTCATAAACTGAAATAAGAAACAATTTCCTCAGTTACATAAACTTCTACCAGGCTTAGCAATTTCTTATGAACGTCAATTCTCATAAGAGTCAGGAAGTATACAGTTCTGGTTTAAATTTCATCTATAGTATAAATGATCAAACTTGCATTCGATGAAGCTGATGATGTAACTAAAGAAAGAAAATGCAAAATAACTCCAAATGTATAATGTTTTACAATGCTCAAGAAAGACACAAGTTTTCGAAGCAAACTTGACAGGATGAAATGGAGAGACATAACTAACTTCAAAGTGTGTACCCAAGAAACTACACGAGTCAAGGGTACAACAGCTGAACGATCATGAGGCTCTCATAGGACAATCAGAGTCTTCTTCCTCTTCGCCCACCCTTTCTACGTGTACTGTCGGTGGGAATTGGAGTAACGTCCTCTGTAAAAATACATTCAAAAACGATTTCCCTCACAACCAAAACGGTCAACTGTCAAAATAATCAAAAAGGGAGTAGAGAGAGATTTTACATACCAATACGACCAATCTTCATGCCAGAACGAGCAAGGGCTCTGAGAGCAGACTGAGCACCAGGGCCTGGAGTCTTGGATTTGTTTCCTCCAGTGGCACGGAGCTTCACGTGCATGGCTGTGATGCCAAGCTCCTGTCACACAAGTCATTATTAGGATGAGCATATTAATCCACAAGTTGAATAGCATTAAAAGAAGTATGAATCCTAACCTTGCATCTTTGAGCAACATCTTGGGCGGCAAGCATAGCAGCGTAAGGAGAGGATTCATCACGGTCAGCCTTCACCTTCATCCCACCTGCCAAAAAATAAATATTTCGAGGATTTAACTCGTATAGATATACTAAACATTTGATTTTGTGGTTACAATATGGAACAATTAAAAGAACATACCGGTGATACGGACGAGAGTTTCTCTTCCAGACAGATCAGTAACATGCTGCAATAAAATTAATATAAAAAAAAGTCATGATTCGACTGCACAAAATAATAATTAGCGGTAAGAATAAAGGAAAAAAAAGGAAAACTTACAATGAAAGTGTCGTTGAAAGAAGCAAAGATGTGAACAACACCGAACACTTGCTCTCCGTCACGAACAGCAGGTCCGAGAGTTACTGTTTCCTCCTTGGGCTCTCTGGTCTTTCTCCTCGACTGTAAATCGACGGAGCAAAGCAAACAACAGTTAACAACAATAAAAACACTATGGTTCAGACAACAGACAAACAGGCAGAGTTGACCAACAACTCGGACGTGAGAACACTATACAAACCATACCTTCTACTCTACGAAGCCATACACACTACACAATGGATTAGACAACATACGACTAAAAGAAATTAACACACAACTCGGACGGTAAGAACATTAGAACTCGATGAGGGAGACAAACCTAGGTGAAATTCTAAGAAATGGAGAGTTCAATTCCCTACAGACTTAACGAAAACAAAACCAGTGCCGGAGAGAAAGAGCTTACCATGTTCACCAATGGATAAGAAGAGACAAAATGCTAGGGGCTTTTTTGGATGGGGGTCTCTGGAAGAAGGCAACACTCAGATATACAAATCTCCTTTATATATTAGGGTTACATTGGAACACACTCTGGCAATTGACATAATTACCCTCAGCTCTTTGATTCCGATACGTCGTCGTTTAAATTATGATGCGAAACATTTTTTTTGTTGGTGTCATCATATAACATATTTTTTGTTGTTGGTGTGATTACTTATTACTTTTCTCACACTTTTACAAGTGTTATATGATGAAGAAACCAAACGTTATAAATTCTGTGAGAAGAAATATTTTGTTTTTTCTACATATTATTATATCATCAAGAATTCCAATTCAAATATCATATAGAAGACCAAAATGATTCTAGTACAATAAGAATTCATTAATACTGACATCAATTCTCAACAGGAAAACATATACTACACATCCAGAAGATCAGAGAGAGATCTAAAAACACATTGCAGAGTTTTGCTTTGGTTTCTTTCAAGGCTTCTCCAAGGAGCGGGCAGAAGAAGACAGAAGAAGAGACTTTGCTGGTGAAACCAAAGCAACAGCACATCTTTCAGCTTTCGAATACTTCTTGAACACAGCTCGCAGCTTGCTCTCCCCAGCTCTCGAGTGAATGAATGCTAATATCTTCGAGCAGTCCCTGAAAGAAACACACATTCATACAAACAAATCAACATTTGATGATGATGGACTAAGCCAATAGAGAGAAGAAGTAGAACAAGATCACTAACATGAGCTCATGTTCAGAGTAACCAGTATGGAATTCGAGAGTTTCAGTCCACGCCGGGGTCTTGTTCAAGCAGCATCTCGCGGTGTAGACTGCTGAAGCAGCCAGCATCGAAGGGCGGAACTTCAAAGCGTCGTAGTGCATCAGACCCAACTCAGCTAAGAAGTGAACCATGCTCTCCATCTCCGGGTCAGGAACTGCAGCTTTGATGAACCTCGCGAGGAACACATACTGCGTCGGAACCGTCAGGTACCACTCAAGACATCCCAAAATGGTCTTCTCCATCACTAGAATCTGCTTGCTATGGTACGTGTTGTCTGTGACATACACCAAATCATTCACCTGTTTCACACCCACAGAGTCAGCTCTAGTTCACAATAATCTTGTAAACATCATCAGGATTATTACATACCTGAGGAGGCCAGATCTCTTCGTATTTGGAGGCAATGAGCAAAGCACTAACGCCTAGAAGCTGTAGCTCTCTCCTCGGGATGGTTTTCAGAGACAGGAACCGATCAATTATGTTGATGGTGAGGTAAAGAGTCTCAGGGGAGAGATCAAACTTGACATGAACGTCTACAAGCCAGTCAACAAGAATCGATCTCATCTTCTCGTTAATCTCAGTCTGTGTCTGCATATACATCTGAGGCTTGCTCTCATTCTGCAACAGGAAACAAAACAGTTAAACATTCACAAAAACTTATCCATAAAAAGCATATTAGAGAACAAAGGGGTCTGAACATTAATTAAGTACCTCAACCTCTTTGTAGAAAGAGTACATGTCCTCAACATACTCCACAGCGGCAAGGTCGTTGTCTTTATCCGCGGAATCAATATCAAGTGTCTTGGAAGCAGCAGCAGCCTAAAGTCAAGTATGTAACCAAACCAATCAATCAATAAATCAATCACAAAAATTCAAAGAGACTCTACTACTACCTTGCTTCGAGCATTGAGAACGGAAGTGTAAGTAACTTTCTTCTTGGACGCAGCAGCATCCTGTCTCTGATCATGTTTAGCTTTAGCAACCTCGTTAGTATCTGGACTGATCACAATCACTTCATGCTGTGGAGGCTTAACGACAGCTCTTGTTTTCCTTTGAACCGCTTCTGGTTTCTTGGCTACATTGATTTGCTGTTCAGTAATAAGACGAAGAGAGACAGAAACATACACAGAGTCAGATTCAATACTCACAAAACAAGATTTGCAAAAAAAATATATAATAATAAAAATAAAGATTGAACCTTTTTGTTAGCGTTTTCAAGCAACTGGGCACGGAAGTTACGGGTCAAGGGTCGATTAAATTTTCCCGCTTCGACTCCTCCGGGAAGAAGAGAAGCGATGTTTCCGATGTCCCCGAGAGCGCGACGGTTCTTTGCTTCCGCGACGACGGGATCATCACCTGTTTCATTCAATTCGAATCAATCAATCTCCGATTTCAGCAAATACATCCCGATCAACAAAAAGTTCCAGGATTTGACAAAACCCATGATCTAAAATCGTCAATTAGATTTGATGATGATTGGAGGAACAAACCTCGAACTTGTTGAGGAATAACTCTTCTCGTCGCCATGATCTTCTTCTTCAAGTTATGTTTGTTTCGTAAACCCTAGTTTCTTTCTTTCTTTTTCGTTTGTGTTTGATTATTCGCTGTAGAGGAGAGAATTGGAGAGAAGGAGATTGAGAATGCTTCTTATGGGAGAGGAAAGGAGAAGAGAGACGCTCTAAAGCGAAATTCTCCAACGGTCAAATTTTTAATGAGGTTGGATTTTTAGCCGTTAGATGAAGGAACTTCGAATCCGACGGTGGATGAGGCAAGTGTTAGAGATTCTTAGAATGTGTGTTCTGTGGGTTTAATTACGAGGTTCAAGTCTTAATTGGTATCAAATTATTTTATTTTAATGACAAACTATTTCTACAAATGGATATATTCTTATAATCTCTGTCCGCAATTTATTTTTTCCTTTGTTTTTAGTACTAGCATTTCTCAAAATACCATTACAGTGGATGTGGTTAATTGGTAAAAGTCTTATCCGCTCTCTCCCTCTAAAAACAAAATACTGTGTAGAATATAAAAATGAGAAAATTTCAAGCCTTTTTACATTTTGTAATGACCATGTACATGTCAGAGTTTTATTTTCCATTGATTACCAAGTTATGTCTTAATTGGTATTAAATGAAATTTTATTCTATTCTATAGTTGGTTTTTTTAGTTTCCGTCGGCATTTTTTTTTTTGTTTCTTAGTAGCAACAAACAACCCTTATAATACCAGTATAGTGCATTGATATTTTGTAACTGAATGCTTCAGATGTATGTATGTTATACATCATCATCATTATAGTGTTTTTGCTTAATTGTATTCTATTATAATTTTTTTTTTTCTTGAACAATTTTTTTCTCTGGTAGTTGTATTCTTATAATTTTGTAACTGAATGCTTCAGATGTATGTATGTTATACATCATCATCATTATAGTGTTTTTGCTTAATTGTATTCTATTATAATATTTTTTTCTTGAACAATTTTTTTCTCTGGTAATTGTATTCTCTTATAATTTTTTCCTCTGGTAATTTTATAGTGGATAGTTTGAACCTGATTTGGAGGCAATTACCACATTGGGCCAAGTTAGTCAACAGATTGGTTTAAGGCCTACATACTTGATCATTTCTGTATTTTTATGCTATGGGCCAATTCTATATCTCAATAAATAGATACTGGACTAGCATTATTTTAACCTAAAACTTCTTCGGTTTACTCTTTTATATCATCGGTTAATGACTTTTTTGTACCAAACGTTTATCAAAACGCAATTCTCTATTGTTATAATGTTTTTGATTGCTGTGAGACAATACATTCTTCTTCATTCATCCAATTATCCAATCAACATTTGGTTATTATTTATATCCAAAATTTTTACAGTAGTTTCTACAAAGAAACAAATCACATGAACCGGACAGACGACCTTTTTTTACAATTACCATCACCATCAGCCATTTGACAAAAACAAAAAACACAACCGGATTTAAAAAAAAACAATGCTAGGTTTGAGTTCTGGCAAAAAGCTTGGTTTTTAGTTTAGAGGAATGGTAATGTCAGAAAAATTGCCAAATAGAGTTTTTGAGCTCATAATGAAACCATTCACACATCTAATTGAATCATCATTCACAAACCATTCCTCCAATTACCAACAGAAACTAAATGTGAAAAAAAAAAAATAAAGACGACGGCGATGTCAGATTAATAATTGCCAAATTAAGTTTTTAAGCTCAACATGGAGAAACTCCATTCACACATCTAATTGAATCATCATCCTCGCCGTATTGAAAATCAAACGATTAAAAAAAAGTTACAACCAAACGGAAAACCCTAAATTACAGAAATGAAACTTAGATGACGGCTAAACCTTTAGTGAGCTAATTGAATAGTTCCGCGTGGTTATATATACATGTAGGGAGAGAGTCCTACTGAAATTATCTTCTACCCTTATCGGGCTCATTTTTAACCCATGGGCCGTTTTTGGATCGAGTAAAAAAGTGTTCTCGTTCTCAAAAGTATACAGGCCTTTTTGACTTTGGTTACAGAGCATTGTAATCAGGCATGCGCCTTTGGTTAACTGAACCGGTTTGTCCGGACATGATTACCTTCGATAGTCATAGCTATGTCTGGGACTGAAAGGTTCTACTTCTGAGTAACGGAGATCTACTCGCCGGTGACTGTAAAGTGACGAAGGTGAGAGAAAAGATAAGGTGGGTACTGTGAAAGATCATTAACTCTTTAGCTTCCAAGGAACTTCAGTATTTTCTCTGATTCTCTACTTTGCACGCTTAATTTTGAAAAATTTACTCTTCTAGGCACTTTATGAGTTTCTAATTACACTTGAAGATACATTGGACTTGTCACACACATTCTTTGAATCTATAAACTTTAATAACCTTATCAAGCTTTTATTTATTTTCTCATCTCTTGTTGTCGAAACTAAACTAATGCATCCACATTTTTATTTGGACTTGCCACGCATATGTATCCACATTTTTATTTGTCCCCAAATCTATTTTTTTTATGCATCCACGTTTTACACAATCCACTTTTGTATGCTTAGCTACATTTTACACAATCCACTTCTGTATGCTTAACTACTACTATTTCTTTTATTTGACACATAACATCCACAACTCATTCGTTGGTATTATACCGTCCACAACTCATTTTTTTGTCCAAAAGTATACGCATCCACATTTTTATTTGTCCACAAATCTATTTAAGGAACAAAATTCCAATTGCGTTCAAATTCCGATGGTTTATCATAATCCCTTCTAAAATAAATTCCATCTTTCTTGGCATTCCATAAACGTCGTTGGCCACATCGTCTTGTAGCGGCTGATCGATATACTTCAAGGTCATGGGAATACTTACCATACCTTAATTTACAACGATATTGTATCCTTCGAAAATTAACTAGGAGCACCTCCCTGAATTTGATGGTATGTGTCTTATTAAATGATAGTTCTTTATTTCCATCGTCATGATCATTGCCGCTGCTCGGTTTTGTACAATGATATTGGAGAAGAATACCAGGACCAAGTTGATTAGTAATTTCTATAATATTAGATTTGCAAGCTGTACCAAATCTGTAACACATAGCAAAAACCAACACAAAACATATAAAATGATTCATTTTTTTAGAACAAAGAAAGTCTGATCATGGTATCTATGTATAATAGTTATAGTTTTGTCTTTGTAACAATTTATATATATAATTTAGTGAATGTCTGTTTTGCTGATAGCTAAATTTAAAATTAGACATGAACTCTTTACCATTGCTCAAAGAAAATTTTGTGGCGAAAAATATTACTAATGAATAATAAAATATAACAAATTTTGTGGCTAATAATAATACTTCAACCCTATGTAGATGGACTCTGTCAAATCAAACCAAATTTCGCACAGTCGCTTAATAACCTTTGGTGTTGTCTACACAGTCCAGGTTTGATATTAGAACAAGGGTGTCTCAATGATTCCTGTATAGAGTCAATAGAATGCTAACATTACAGGGGGAAATGGATGCTGCTGCCCGCATGATCGAGAAGGTAATCCAGGCAGATCCCACTTAAGCAGAAGCTTTAAGCAACTTAGGTTCGATTTTTCTCCCTCCTGTTATTTACGAGGTATCCTAACACGACACCACTACTTGAGAATTATAGTCCTCCATGAGTTTTAGAAGGAAATGCTGCAGAGAGAGAGGTTCGAGAAGATCCGTTAATGGAAAAAGACTTGGGATCGTCATCAAGACTCAACGTTACTGGAGAAGACATACCTTCTCTCAAAGCCAATGGTTCTTCTCATCTACCTTCTACTTTACAAACACAATCCTAGCAGCTCTCAAAGAGAATGGAGTCCATTAGTTGAAGTCTGAACAGGATAAACCAGAGATACCAACTAATCAAGCTACTGAGTAATGCGGGATTATAGAACTTTAAAATCTCAATGCCTTTTGCAGATTCTAGACCCATATGGGTGAAGATGTGAAAGAGAGTCCATGAGATCTTCCTCCCTTTTTGTATTTCCAAGACTATATATAGGAACTGACTTTCAGATTATTGCTTGAATAGTGAAAGGACAGTGTCACACTTTTTTTCTTATATCCTATCAAATCTTTAGTTTAGCCTTTTAAAACGATTCTTGGGAAGTCTAGGTGGAAGTGGATTTGGAGTTTTTTCGTCTCGTTTCAGAGACTCAAGTTGTTGAATTAGGGTTTTTAAGGCTTTTTGGTTGCTTTGTTTTCATGTGTTGGTTTGATGAATCATATGATACTAGTAAACGTAGTTTTACAGCAAACTTTCAGTGCGTGTCATCAATCATGTTTGGCCAGGTCAGAAAGACCATTAGTTTTTTCATTATTGTTTTTTTTTTAATTTTTCTTATGATGTAATATTATTCCAAAACAATTTTCATAAAATAGTGTTGAATATATCCATTAAATTTAAAAATTTTGCTTACTTGTTGCCATATTCTCTCATTGTTAGAGAAAGGAGATAAGAGATTGACCATTAAAGTCTACAGACTTTTGACTTGTATTATTATTTGCTTATGTTTTGCCAACTCCATATCTCTCTAATAATTAGTGTGGAGAGAGTAACCACTCTTCAATCTCCACTTCGTCTGCTCCATTGATTCTACCAAAACCATATAAAGTACTATAAAAGCCCCTAGTCTTGTTACTTTTCTTCACCACCAAAACATCAAACTGTCTACGTTGCTCCTCGTCAAATCAAAACAAAACATTTAATTAGTCTTAAAAAAGATATGAAGAACGAATCCACCATAATTGATGTCCCTGCGGAATCCAGCTCAGCCATGAAAGGATCAGCTCCTTTAATCGGTATGGCTAAAGACCACACTACTAGTGACTCAGGTGGATACAAGAGAGGTCTCTCAATCTTCGACTTCCTCCTCCGTTTAGCTGCCATCATTGCATCATCAGTGGCCGCTGGAACGATGTTTACAAGCGACGAGACACTTCCCTTCTTTACACAGTTCTTACAGTTCCAAGCTGGTTACGACGATCTACCAACTTTCCAGTTACGTGTTTATTGAACTCTCATTAATTGTATTGTTTCCTTGTGCCGCAAGTCACCTAAAATGTCATATGTTGTTTTCAGATTCTTTGTGATTGCCATGTCCATGATCTCAGGATATCTTCTCCTATCCCTTCCTTTCTCCGTCGTCACCATCGTTCGCCCTCTCGCCGTAGCCCCAAGACTCCTCTTGCTCGTTCTAGACACTGTACATACTCAACCCTATTATATGACCAATAATTCTAAATTTCCAGTTACTTGCTAATAGTTAAAATTTTATATATGATGAAATCAGGCGGCGATGGCGTTTAACATGGCGGCTGCATCATCGGCGGCGGCGATAGCGTATCTAGCACACAATGGAAACCAGAACACTAACTGGCTCCCCATTTGCCAACAGTTTGAAAACTTCTGTCAGAAAACCAGCGGAGCTGTGGTCTCCTCCTTTCTCTCCGTAGTTTTTTTCATCATCCTTGTCGTCATCTCAGGTGTCGCTCTCAAAAGACACTAGTCAAAAACTCTTACAAACATATGTTCATTATTGTAAAACAATTATTGTTCTGTTCTGCCTTGTGTATATGTTGTATTTATCTTCTTTTTTTTTGTAAAAGAAAAATGAAAGTGTGATTGTAGCTCTGCTTTTGTGAAAGGAAAAAACGAAATGATTCTCATATTTCCATCTTCTTTTTGTGAAATGAAAGTGTGATTGTAGCTCTGCTTTTGGGTATATGTTACTATTTGTTTTTTTTTTGGTTGCAACAAGGAGATGATGAAATGCAATGCATTAAGGTCCACTGGTCCAGCCATTTTCCAGTATATCGCGGATAAAGGTTTCAGGAATTCTAATGACTGATTTGGCATCAGTATTCCAATGCTTATTCATGTAAGTCAACATAACCTTGCAGTCAAGTTTATATTCACTTTGTCTGAGTTACTCCAAGCTACATCTTTAGTTAGTTTTTAAAACAAAACTGTGGAGCTAAACCTCTGCAGCGTTAACATTTCTCATTTACAGCTTCACTTTTTAGTCTGTGACTAATATAATGTGAAAAATACCTATATTTTGAAACAAACACAATACTTCTGAAACAACTTATATTATGAAACAGAAGCTCTTTTCATTTTGTTCGGTAATTCATTGACAATAGCTGCGCATAGAGAACCTCATTCCATGTGTCAGGTACACCAGGCAAGCACCAGTGACTGCAGTCTTGAGGAGCATTTTCAGGAACATCCGGACCACGATACCTTGAAGGATGACCATCTTTCCTGAACTCAGTCAGGTATGTAATGTTCATAAACTTAACCCTACTATGTTCATATCTCATTTCTTGTATTACTTTAGAGATATAAAAGTTGTGGACAGGGTCAGATTCCATCTTCTTCATATCAATCTCTGGCTCTGTCTCTGCATCACACAAACCACCCAAGTTCCATGTCCCATTCCTACAACACCCAAAAAAAAAATAAATTTAATAAAACCAGGTTTTAAAAGACTTTTGTCTGATTCACCCTCTTATATTGTTGTGAAACTGACCTATAATGCACAGGAGAAAGACTTCTGAAGAAGATATAACTACTCTTGGGATCTAGTTTCTCTAAAACCCATGACTTCCATGTCTTTAAAGACTTCTCAAACCCCTCCATTACACTCATTGTCTTGTTTAACTTACCTACCTCCTGAAAATAGACACCTCTACAACAACAACAACAACAACAAAGCCGGTAAGAGTATGTATCGATCACCTTTGTCTTGTTTGAGTTGATATGAAGATTCTTACGCGTTAAAGGTTTTGTCCTCGTTCCACCAATGTCCTGTGTTAAAGACCAAAACATCAGACCCGACCCATCTTTTCGACTGCCAGTTAAACTCATCGACTCTAACCGTCATTCTGACGTCTTCCGATGAGTTCTCAGGTGGCCGACCAATCACAACAAGAAACGGAGTTCTATGATACTCAACGGTTAGGTTGTGTTCAGGAAACCGCATTGAAAGGAAGCCCTTGTGCTTGCTTATAGGGTTCCCATTAACTTCATATATCTCAGATTCATTAGACACAGCTTGTGAAAGCATACACAAAAGAGACTCCCATTGGTTCCTTCCGATGGAATCTCCGACGAACACTATCCTCCTATTACGACTCCTCTCCATAAAATCAATTGCGTTGAATCTATAATCGTTTCACACCAAAACAATGTCGTAACCCTAGATGTTTGTTTTAACCTAGACCAATGCCTTGAGTCCCAAGCAACCAAAAAATACATAAAGAGTGTGAATACATACCGTGGAAGATTGCAGCCGTGTGGTTGCCATCGCCATTGTCGGAAGCCAGAATCTTTTCTTCCACTATGTAGACAACGAAAACCAGAATCCAGAAACCGACACTCTTCTCCGTAATAGGTTTCGTGCACATCACGTTTCCGTCTACGAACCCATTTACCGTATGAATAGTCGCATACGTCGTTGTTTCTTGGTTTCTTAGTTAATGTTTTCGACAAGAATCCGATAGAGAGATGAGGCCTGAAGCCGACAAGATCAACGACGATGACAAAGAAGAGAAGGAAAGTAATGAGAAAAGAGATTCCGAATAACGTATGTTTCTTGATCTTGAAGGTTGAGAGGAAAGGAGATGAAGATAGAGAGAAGAGTTGCTTGAGAGAACTCGATTCTTGATGATTATCCATGTCGGCATAAGCATAAGATTTGATCTCTCTCTTCTTTGACGTGAAAATTGTGAATATGCGATCTTCTTTTACGAAAGTATTAATAAATATATATATGTTTCGGTAACGCAATAAATTCGTAATTAATAAATAATGTATCGACTATTAATTCATCCATGTGATAGACACATATATCAATAGATTCATACTACAAAATCAATTAGCGTAGTAATAAACAAACGTTTCCTCACATGCCCGCTTCTACGTGTGTTAGATCTAGCTGACTTTCAGTTTCCCAATATATCTTAACTATTTTTTTCATCTGAACGATATTAAAAACTACTTCTATTTATATTCATTGATGAGTTTCTTACTGATATTCAAGCTTTACATTTTATGCCTTTATACACTACGAAAGCGTTGTTACATAATGTTGAAGTATCCATTCATACATGATACATGATAGCGCATGCTGCTTTTTGCTTTAAATTCTAAAAAAAATATATAAAAAATCAATAGCGAACCACTAACTTTAGAGTATTGCTAGAAATAAAGAAACAATTTGAGATTGAAGAATCAAACGATTTATTACAATACTAAAAAGAGAATCGTTCATACAAGGCAAGTCTATGAAGACTTACCTTTATAACATGTGCAATGGATTTTAGCCTTTGCCTAATTTATGGATATTTTTTTTTCTTTTTAAATTAGTATGTTCCGACGTGTAGAGATGTCTCTCTGGTCATAGTACACAGACATAATAAAAAAGATATAATACTATCAAGTAATTATATACTTCAATTCAATCTTTCAAATGCAGACAATTACTAGTTGATTACTTAATTTCCCAAAACTCTAGTATTTGGATCCAGAGCGAAAACTCAAGAGGCTTTAAAGCCCAGCCCAGAGAAAGAAAGAGAACACACTTATTTGTTATGGTGTGGATGAGAAGTTGAGATCAACTCTTGGAGAGCACTAAAGGAACCAAAGAGAGGAGACGAGAACATCTGAACTTTAAAAACGAACTAGAAAATACTCCTAGAATACCAAAGTCCTGATCGTTTCGTTTGCGTTCACATTTGCAATTTAAAAATTGCAAACGTAAAGGCAAAGAAACAATTGGGACCGTCTCGTTTTGTCAGAATATCTTGTAGAAGGGATTCAGATATTCCTTTCGCACTTTCTCTGCAATTCAAAAGAAAAGACAATAGAGAATCAAAAGTAGAGTAATATAGAATAAATGGTCTTTAGGTTTTGCTTTGGACCAGATAGAAAAGGCGTTGTAAGTTGTAACACAACATACATTTTTACACACATGCTATGCCCGTTCTTTAATCATTTGTTAGGGCCACACCTTTTTCTTCTTGTAATCTCATCACATGAATCATAACAATTCCCAAATCATCTTTCATCATCATTGATTCGCAATACATGCACATATACATGATACAAGCTCTCAAATGACTTTTGCAAGCTTCATTGAATTTATCTCTGATTCTCAGGCATCAAATAATACACATTTTTAGTTAACTCTCTGACTCAAATGTTGGAAAAATAATTATACTCTTTTTTATTTTGTTTTCAAATTGGTTAAATAGCAAATAACTAAATACACAATACTGAAGTTATACTGATATTAATTTTCCTCCTTTTTGGTGTTTTCTCTGTGACAATTGAGCCAAGTATGGACTGATAATCTAAAGTCAAAGTCTAAAAGATTATCGCTTCTTTTCAAATATCATCGGCCTCGTCCATCTCCTACCTGTTCCATTGCTTCCCCAGCAAATGATACATTCTATTTCACAAAACCAACACGCAACTATTGTTAATTTGTTATTATTTATCACTTAATCTTCTTCATTAAAATCATGCTAGGCTACAGAAAAAGAAGAACAAAAATTATGTTAGGCTATCAATTTATCATCAACAAATTGGCCATGTGCGTTTACATTCAAGTGCAGTATTAGTCTTCCTGATTCCTTCTTTATTATATTAGTTATTAAACAAAAGCTCTTTCAGATCTATTTTTAAAAACTACTAATCTCATATGTCTCATCTCGTGAAACAGCCACGACATCTGTTTTATAGCTACTTAATTATTGGCATAGTAGCATAAACATACTTGACGTAAGCAAATTGAATATGACAGAATAAATAAAAAGTTACCATGGGATGAGGAGTTGAGTAATAGTAAAACTGTTGGCCACTGTAGCCGTCGGGGAACGGTGGTGGCTCGGCAACGTCACCGTGACATTCGAGGTTAACTCCAAATAGCCTCACCGTCCTCGAGCTCCCTGCAACTACCGTCGGTGTCTCGGCGACGGCGCCTACAATTTTCCACCGTCACGACACGTGCGCATGTTTTAGTTACATACTTATTTTTTAATTAAATAAAGGAAGAAATAACGAACACGTTAGTCTAAGTTGATTGGACGGTTCTCCTTAAATTTACACAACTTGGCGAAGATTATTGAAATTGCGGGGCTTTTATTTTCTTGTCCAGAATCAAAATGACATGTGAAAAAAAAGAAAAAAAAAGAGAGCTATCTATTACAAAATGTCATCTCAGGTTGTTATTTTACATCTATCTTATTAAAGCTGAAGTACAATTTCAGTGTGTTTGAATACTTGGATAAGAGTTTTTAAAAAAATTGGTGTGTTTGGAAACATGGATTGTAGTCTTTTTAGTAATATTAAACAGAAAAATTAATGGGCTTAAATTATTAAGTCTATTATAAAAGAATATTGTCAATATATATAAGAAAAATACAAATACAAAGCTCAATTTGAAATACCAACTCAAATTATGGTTTTTATATTTCATATTAAGTTTTTAAAATATAATATATGTAATTATTTATATGATGATACGTATTAAATACTATTAATTATATGATTACTTATATGATGGTACATATAAAATACGATTAATTATATGATGAAATTATACGATATATAATAATGACTAAGGATGGGTTTTCAGACATCCATACGGATTTGGTTCTGACTGGTTTGCGTTTCGGGTTTTCAAGGTCAAAGATTTCAGTCCTATTAGGATGTTTCTAAATTTTTGTTTGAGTTTGATCCGGATTTTTGCGGGTTTGGTTTGGGTTTGGATAACTTATTTAAACTATTTTTAAAGTTTTAAATCACTATATATTTTAAATTTCTCAAAATCTATAAATAAAGTAATATATTACCTATAAATTTAAATCACATATGTCAGAATACCTAAGCTTAACATATCAATTGGTTTGATTTAAAATTTTGGATACGAAATCAATAATTATTTTAAGTATTTTTGGTGATTTGAGTATACTTTAACTATTTCAGATATTTGTTTTTGACTATCTATATATATTTTCAAGTATTTTAAATCAATTTAAAAGTATCATTCTTGATGTTTTATATACGTTAAATATAAAAATAATTAATATATAAGTATATAAATCTATTTTTAGATAAATTCAGGTACACAAATACTTTGGTTCGGATCCGATTCGGTTCTCTAACTAACAAAATTTTGAATAATTCGAATATTTAATCAATTTATGTTCAGGTTTGGTACTATATTTGCGGATTGGTATCAGTTCTGTTCCTCGAATTCATTTTGCCAGACCCTAATAATTACATGAAAAACAAATATCATCATATTTTTTAAAATATACATCTGCGAGGTGCAGAGATCAAAGTCTATAATCATTTATTTTAACAATAAGCCAAATAAGTATATTAATTAAATAGTGAATAAAACAAAACTAGAGAAATACATAGTTTATTAGAGACACTTCATGTGTCGAATTTATTATAAAGAAAATTTTATTAAAGTAAATAAATTCAATAATTACAAATAAATAATATATTTTATAAAAGTGAAAAATAATACCCGCGTTTTCGAAACGCGGGTCAAAATCTAGTAGATATTAGATACACACGCAACTAAAGTAGTTGTCACATTTTTTTTGGTAAATTAATTGTCACATATTTTAGGATAAAATAAAATAACTAGTGGGTGTTTTTAATTCCGACAATTTTTATAAGAAAATGAAATATCCGCCAGCTAAAATGGTCAAAGCTCAGTCTAAAAAATGTTTAAGGTAATCTAAAACAACAAGCATAAAATAATAACCTATGTTATAACCAGTGCCGGCCTTGAGATTTAGGGGGTCTGTTGCACTGTCTATGTAAAAAAAAATTCGGAGGTCTAAAAATCTTTTTTGGGGGCTTATGTCTATATAATTTTCTTCAAAAATTTCGGAGACCTGTTGCAAATGTTTCATTACGCATTACTCAGGGCCGGCCCTGGTTATAACATGTACGAACGTATATATTTTGGTGAAAAGAAAAGACATTATCTATGACATATATCTATAAAAACAGAAAGTGTATATATCTGACACATAGATAAGAGAAAAATAACAAAATAAATTGAGATAAGAGATAAAGAGTTTTACCATAGTGTGAATACTCTTGGTGAATGGTAGGGTAAGAGCTAGTTGACGCGTGTACTTGACGGTAAGGTGTAGTCAAGCCGTTACTCCAGTATGCCGTCGTGTTAACTCGAGCATCTTGAGACACGACGGAGACGGCGGAAGGGGGCGAAACCTCGCCGCGTTTTCGCCAACCAATGAAGACTCTATGTAGATCAAAACGGTGCCGCTGAAAGAAAACAACGTCCCCTGCGTGGAGGTGCTTGTCTTTGACGTACCTGCTCCATCCTTTGGTCAACACGTAGCTTTGGCTACTGTTCCAATACGAGTATCTGAATTTCCAACACTTTCCCGACTCGTCCTCGAAGCTAAGAAGCATCCCTTTCTCAGTCGTCTCCGCCGCCGCCACGTCATCGCTGGCATTATTTAGAGGGAAGTGTTTCTCAGCGTGTTGCTTCGGTATGACTAAACGGTTTAGCTTTCCAACATCGCTTGGTGTTAGTGATTTCTCGAACAAATACTCTCTATCAACGACGGCGTCGTTTTGGCGATGGTGCAACGAGGGAGTGGTTTGGTGGATTTCTCTTGGGTAACAGTTGCCTGACATCTTTTTTGCTAGAGGGTGAGAGAGAGTAGAGAGGATGTGCAGAGGTTTGGTGGTGAAAGAAAGATGGGTAATGGTACTAATATAGTATTTTTTAACAGCAGTACTAATATAGTATTATACGAAGGAGAGAGGAAAAGAGAGTGTGTAAAAACAAAACTGTGAAAATGTTTAAATATTGATGTGAAAACTGTGGGAACTATTTGTTGTAGATGAAGAGGAGGAGGACACGACATCGATAGTACTTTTAAGGTTTTGCGTGATGATATTTCTTTTCAATCATTATTTTATTTTCCCTTTTGTTGTTGTTGTTGTTGTTGCTGATAGAGTACAGGCCCAAGAAGCCCAAGATCAGAAGACAGAAGAGCCAAAGCCCAAGAGTCAACAACGGTCACTTGGAGAAGCGACAAAGTGTACGTTGATGACTCTGCCTCTCCACAACAACTTTGATGCTCTCCGATTCATGCCAGAAGGATGACGACGCTTTACAGCTGTGTCAGAGAGCTGTCAGAGGATAAGGCCAAAGCTAGTGTCTAGATTGTTCTAAGGTTGTGTATAAAACCAAGTTGTAATCGTCACTTTAATCTCAATGAAAACAGAGCTTTTACAGTAAAACATCCCTCTGTTTTGTATTGAGATGAAGCAGTACGCTGGTGGAGTTTTTCTGCATCAACAAGGCTATGCAAAAGACGTTCTCCATCAAGCAGGCATGTCGGATTGTAATCCTATGCCAACACCATTACCAGTTCGTATTGAGGACACTCCATCTGAGTTGTTTCCGGAACCGACTTACTACAGAAGTTTAGCGGGCAAACTGCAGTATCTTACGATTACCAGGCCGGACATTCAATATGCTGTGAATCTCATATGTCAGAGAATGCATATGCCTACAATGTCTGACTTTGCCTTGCTCAAGCGTATCTTGCGTTACATCAAAGGAACGCTTGAGTTTGGTCTTCACATCAAGAAAGAAGCTGAGTTAGTGCTTTCCGCATTCTCTGACAGTGACTGGGCGGGTTGCAAAGCTACTCGTCGCTCGACTACTGGTTTTTGTACGTTGCTTGGACGAAATCTCATATCGTGGTCTGCTAAGCGACAGCCTACAGTTTCAAGGTCCTCAACAGAAGCTGAGTATCGTGCCTTGGGTTCTACAGCTCAGGAGATCACTTGGCTCTCGTTTCTGCTCCGCGATCTTGATGTACCTCAGTATGGTCCGACTCTGTTGCAGTGTGACAACTTATCTGCAGTATACCTTAGCGCCAACCCTGCTCTCCACAACAGGTCCAAACATTTTGACACCGACTACCACTACATAAGGGAGCAAGTTGCCTTGAAACTCATTGAGACTCGACATGTTCCTGCTGCACTTCAACTGGCTGACATCTTTACCAAGTCTCTGCCCAAAGGATCATACTATGAACTGCGGAACAAACTCGGTGTTGGTCTTCCTACCACCTCGAGTTTGAGGGGGAGTGATAGAGTACAGGCCCAAGAAGCCCAAGATCAGAAGACAGAAGAGCCAAAGCCCAAGAGTCAACAACGGTCACTTGGAGAAGCGACAAAGTGTACGTTGATGACTCTGCCTCTCCACAACAACTTTGATGCTCTCCGATTCATGCCAGAAGGATGACGACGCTTTACAGCTGTGTCAGAGAGCTGTCAGAGGATAAGGCCAAAGCTAGTGTCTAGATTGTTCTAAGGTTGTGTATAAAACCAAGTTGTAATCGTCACTTTAATCTCAATGAAAACAGAGCTTTTACAGTAAAACATCCCTCTGTTTTGTATCATTCACAGTTGCAGACCTGCAGTTCATTTATATCGAGTAAACATTTCAAAATTATAGTATTGGAATGCTCGTTTGATAAACCTCGTTGGCATTGGATCCAAAGAGGTTCTAGTGTTATTTATAGTGTAAGAAATAATTAAATAATTTTAAAGTTAGTGTGAAAGTTAGTGAGGTTTTGTCTTAGTGTAAATTATTTTTTTCATATTTTATTAGGTCTAGCAAATTATATAAGGGATACCACAGAGATCATTGTCATACGTTATTTTATGTTCATGGACTTAGCCACGTACTTATAAGTATATAAATATGAAAAGGAAAAAAACTGTTTGAGATCTACTATGAGTGAACAGATCGAAACTTATCTGCTTGCTAACAAAAATCTATGACATCATTAACTAACAAGATCCTTAATAATGGACTCTCAAAGCAGATAAAACTCACTTATCACATAAATGTGTGGCTTGCATGAGTCAGACAATCCTTTTTTCATGTGGAAATGGAACACATATCTGATAATCGAGTCAGCATCGGCTTCTAAACGATTTAAGTCCTCATAAATGGTAATCTCAGAATGTTTGTTATATAACGTCGTGCATGAGAGAGACTGTAGATAAAAGAGAATCATGGAACTTTGAGAACTTTATAACCAAAACTCTTTTTATAATATAAAAATGATAATTGGATGTAATCGCTTTTTGAATATGTTCATTAGTTTACGGATACTAGCTTAAAACTATACTTGGAATTCAAAAAGTGACGTAAACATCACCAACTATGGAAAAAAAAAAATATTTTGACGGACGGTGTTTGTTACGGCTGTCTGTAAACGTAAAAGATAATATTTTGACAATGAAGTTTAGTTCTAAGCAGATAAAATAATAAAAAAACCACTTTCGTATTATAAATGAATAGTATATGCAATGAATAGGGATCCAGTGGCTGAGAAGTGAGGTGGTACATAATAAGTAAAAAGTAAGAAGGTACAGAGGATACTTACCCCTGACGCAAGTGAGAAGCTCAAGTTGTGGAGCATGTGCTTTGCCTTTCCGACACACCATCGCATGCATCTTCACTTCTACTTCATACCATCCCTTATGTTCCTCTCTATCTCTCTCTTAAATTTTGCAGTTTATCCTCCCTCTTTCTTTATTATAATCATTTTATAATCGAGAAGGATAAAGACTAACAAATTATATTTGAAATCGACTTGACTTTGTGGCCGTGTTTTCTTCTTTACAATAAGCAACCACCATCCTATAGTTTGGTGCTAAGTGCTAACTAATACTCCATATAGAGATGGACTAGAAGTCTAGAATTATTGGTTCGCTTAATGAAATATAAAACTAAAACAGTATACATATGTTTCCCACTACTAAAGCTGATATATAAACAGTTTAGTAAAAAAAAAAAACTTTATGTATGAATTCAGGGAATTGAAAAAATAACCCAAAATTTGTAATAGAAAAGTAAAGTTATAAAGATTCATTACTTAATTATTTACTTCAATAAATCATGGAGTTTGAGAATAGTTTTTATAAATAATATTATATTTGGATGTAAACTGTAGTTTATGACTATTCATTTCAGAAACTATTTGACCACCAACTAGAATTTGATATGACATTAATATTAATCTAATCAGTACTACACTATTGTATTTGTATATTTTTTTTTGAAAATTATTGTATTTGTATATTACATCAATGTTGTAATTTGTTTAAGTGTCTTAGTATAATGTCTATCTTGTTTGACGATTGGGTAAATTCCTTTTATTACTATCTTAAGTCGTGAGTTTAATAAATAGTTTAGTGAAAATAAATATGTATACTACTTATCAAACGTACTGCAAAAACCAGGACGTGCAATGAACTACGTACGTGGTCCACTTCTATTTTATTCGTTGAACTCTTACAAGTGTCATTTATTTAATACTATCGTCCGTAAATTATATGATTGTGATATAATTCTCACGTGCTTTCAGGCCTTATCTTGGTGCTTACACATTTCTTTCTTTTTTCTTCTTCTTAATTTCCTCACAAAATTCCGACTGCATTTGTTCAACAATAATTTCCTATAAAACAAAGATGTTTCTTTTAAAATAATTAAATTTACTAGACAAGACTTAAGAACATGTTATATGTTCCAAATTTCGAATTCATGTTGAGGTAAGTCTTGTGACTTTATAAATCTATAAAATTATACTTCACAATACAATATATATATATATATATATATATATACTCCTATAATATATTAGCCAATAAATTATTATTTCTTGGGTTCCCAATATAATTTGCAAAAAACAAAGATGTGATCAGATTTGTTAGATTGGGATCTACTCGTGTTTTTGTGTTTCACTCTCTCCTCATGGGCGAATCTACAGTGTTCAGGGAGGGGACAGCTGCCCCCATAATAATTTACATATTAGTTTATGTACATAGTAGGCATTAAAGAATCTGTAGTTCAGGTGGTTAAGACCTTCATTTTGCCCCCACTGGTCTCGTTTTCAAACCTCCATCTGACCCCTTTAACGTGCTGTTTTATTTTATTATGAGTTTGCTTGTCTGATATTTTTTTTCCTCCACCTGTTTTTTTTTTTTTTTGCTAAATTACTAAAAATTTTGGAGACTTAATAATTGGGGGATGGTGGAGGCCCGCACGAGACGAGTTCTGCAAAAGTAAGCAGCGTCAACGACTCGGCCAGCCTATTTCCCTTCCATAAATTCTTGCGCCACTTTCTATGTTTTACTGTCAGCGCTGCGACCGGCTCTCACCGCTCGCTTTGTTTTCCTTACTCATTAGTTTAAGGCTTTTCCTCCTCCTGTTCTATCACTTTTTTCATCTTCAAGTCCCTTGGTTTCCTTTTTTTCTTCCTTACAAAGTAATTTTTTTGTCACTCAAACTTTCAATATTATTGTCTTCTTAACAACTTATGTTTTGTTCAAAAAAATATGTATTCTTTTTTTTATTTCATTTTATTTTTAGTGTATTCATCTTATATTTATTTTCAAAAAAATATATTTTAATTGTATCAGTGTAACCTTAAAATTTTATATCTTTTAAATTATATAAATATTTATGTAATAATATATGTTAATTAATTTATTTATTTATTTACCCCCACTAAAATTATTTTCTAGATCCGCCACTGTCTCTCCTCATACTCTAATCTATTGCGCTTGATTATATACGACCCACATTGATATACGTTTCTTTCATGATATATTATCACAAAGGATTACAAATCACATGTTTGTCTGTCTGTATATGAGCTATCTGCTGGTAGGAATTTATAATTGTAACTCGTTAAATGAGTTTTGCTGGTTAAAATGTGACCATTTCTAACTTTTTGTCTCGGTAAATTTTAACACCGTCAAATAAATTTGTGTGAAGAATAATTGCAACACCGTTATTGGGATTTGTTTCAGAGCTAGCCATGACCCTAATATATCTGGGACATTTTCGTTCAACATCAAAAAAGAACTGGGACATTTAAAAGAACATTTACCGATCCCAATCGTTCAACATCAAAAAGAACTGGGACATTTTCGGTTAAAATATGATTAAACCACTTATATTTGATGAAAGCGTTACGAAAAGTAAAGAAATTATCGTTCAACACACGATGATAAAATATCGATATTGCAATAAGAAACGATTTAATGTGTGATATTAACAAAAATATATAGCAAACACATGGTAGTTTTAATTTTGTCTCTTTGGCGAACAAACTATTCACGAAGACTCATACTCCCATTAGTCTCCCCTCTCAACCAAAATTATGACTTCTTTAGATACGTCACCGACTCAGTAACGATCCCACAACTTTCTAACCACAGTCGTCACTTCGACTTTTTAATATGAATCTTTTCGTGATACATGTTACGAAAAATCCTATAAACCCTAAATACTGTTAGCTATGTTGTTTTATTAGATTAACACGAAACTGAAACAAACTTTCAATGAATGCGACGCCTCTTAGGTAGAGATCTGAATGCATGTACCAATTTTTTTTTTTAAGAATCAACTTCATCACTATTCTTTCAATAATTTGTTCAGAAAACTCTAAGTTGGAAAATTTAATTTAGTCATTGGCCATAAAATGTTTAGTCCAGAATAACATAAGATATCATGTGTTTGGAAGTGATTTTGGGTTTACACATCATTAAGGTGCAGGGTCGCACATACAAACGGAGCGCTCGAACAAAATCCAAACTAAAAAATAAAAGAAAAATTAAGAACTTTTGAAAATAAATATATAAGTTATAATATAATACTTTAAATTTTTAAACAAAGTACTAAATTTAGAGCTGATAATTCAAAAAGATGTCAAATATATATAAATAAAGCTATAAATTTTTAAAATTACTCCATTATATGTTAAATATATATTATTAATATTTTTTGAATAAGGTTCATAAATAATTCGAGACATTCCTGTTAAGGTGCTATAGAAAAGAATAACTAATTTATTAATCATGTATAAGAATTACAACAATTGTGTACATAATTACACTTTGCGGCAATCATCTAGATTTTTAAGAAGGCAACTATATACATTTACATCTAGTGAAACCAATAAATAAGCCACATTATTTACTACCAAAACTGAGGTAGTATATACTTTTCACCGTTATTTTAAAAGAGGTGTTGGAGGCCATAAACATTTTAATGAATTTTTAACAAAAATGTTTCTTTTATAAATTTGAAGAGGCTTTTTCAATGTAATCTTTTTAAAAAAATATTAAGAGCCATAGACCAATGTTTTATCGCTATTATCAAAACCGTCCCTATTACAACATTAGACGACATGTATGGACACACGTATGTAAAGATAGTATAATGATATCTCTTTAGCACAAAGGAAAGGCACGAGAGGAGTCTACCCATGTAGTTCGTGGAGGGTTCCTAAAATGATAAATCTACACATTCTCTTTTATAAATATGTTCAAAACACGACAACATTATTTTGTTATTTTTAGTGTTGCGAGAAGATTCAAGAAACTAGGGGTAAGTTGCGCTAGTTTTGCCTTTTGTTATTTTATTTCTGATATTTTCACCATTCCCTAGTAAATTTTTTTTTTTGTCAACCATTCCCTAGTAAATTAAAACAACTATATAGTTAAAAAAGAAATTCGTTTGGTTTTCGCTGTCGTGATCCTTGATTTTCAATTTATCATAGTAATATTAGGACAAGACAAGATGCATAATGGAATTAAATGATGAAAATCATGCTGAAGTCAATGGTGTAGCTCCTGGATGACAAATACGTCGGCACCAATCGAGATAACTAAGAATTTATAGTAGATTTTACCACTAAAATTTACTTTTTTCCGACTATATATATTTGTGTGTATATGAACTTGGAATTTATAAATAGAACTTCTGAATTCACAGCCAAATATTAAATATGCTTATACGGGACTATGTGGTCATGTGATAGACGCTAACACATTTCTAGTTTGATCCATATATACGGTACAAAAGTAAGTTATATTATTTATATATATATATATATATATTTTGCTTACTGTCTATTTACATATTTGAAAACAAAATATTTGTGGACTTCACTTTTTTTAATAAATTAGTTTGAGACTTCATAATTTTGGAATACGTTCATATTAATCAGAAAAATTTTAGGGATGCTTGTGACTACGTCGTTTCATTAATACTATATCTATCAAACTTTTAACACATTGTAAACATAAAGAACGTGACGAGGCGCCCGTTTGTATGATTTTAAAACTAAAGTACAATTATCAACGGATACAATTATTAGTCAGTGAAAATAATGATTGCAATATGGTATAAGAAGAGTATATATTTACCTATGAAAATTAATAAACCTGATAATAATATTTGTTTGCATTCTTTATTTACATTTAGGGGACCAATTAATTGTTGTACTTTCTATGAACCAAAACTAAATGGCCGGAGGGAGGGACCACACAAAGTATTAACTGATATATGTGCAGCCGATACCTCAAGACTTGCAACCGAAAATTTCACAAATTATATATGGAAAAGTCACAAATAACTAGCAAATTTGTGTAGAGAACACAGGTAGATTACTTTCATTTAAAAAAAAAAATTGGAGAAATATCTAGGTAGAAACTCAATAATCATGCTCATCTAAACCAATTTACTGGTGACAAACAAATCCGATTGCTCTATATAGAAGTTAGAAAACCACACCATTTGATAATACGGGAAACTAGCAATTTCACACTACAAAATAATCGATCTCTATTCTAAACCCACAAAACAGCTAATCATCCAATAAAAACCCAATACATTTACAATAGAGCAATTGCACTTGATATACACGGTAGAAACATTATTTAGGTGATCGGTTACCAACTGTTTGACTTTTCTCATATCCCAAAAGTAACCTTATACAAATCTGACTCACCTTCTATGTTAATTCTATGCTGCCTAGCTGTCTCACTATCTCTCCCTCTCTGTATATTCCCTCCATCTCCCTCTCTCGTGTCTTATTGATTTTTTCTTTAAATTGATTTTTGTTATGCTTCAAACTTTCTCTATAGTGGAAGAACATCGATGTCAGACGCCGGAACGCCACCGTCTTTGTGCTAACAACTGCGGCTTCCTCGGCAGCTCCGCCACCATGAATCTATGCTCCAACTGCTACCGCGATCTCTGCCTTAAAAAACAGCAAGCTCCCATGAAATCACTCCGTCGCCGGAGATCGTTTCCGTGAAATCCACCATCGAATCCTCTCTCTCTTCCATATCCCCTCCATCATCGGAGATCGTTTCCATCTCTTCTCCGATGATCCAGCCTCTAATTCGAAGTCCATTGGCTGAATCGGAGGTAAAGGCGAAGACGGTGACTCCGCCACCGGAGCAGCACCAGAAACGGCTGAATCGGTGCCCGACGTGCAGGAAATGGGTCGAGTTGACCGGGTTCAAGTGGTCCGGGACGACTTTTGGCGGGGCTCACAGGTAGCCGGAGATTCACGGATGCAAGTTCGATTTCAAATTGGCCGGTCGCGAAGAGATCGCCAAAAGCAAACCCACTCGTCAAAGCAGCGGAGCTTCAGAATATTTGATCGGAGCCGTTCGATGCGTTGACTTTTAAGCTATACAGTTGCGATGGTGTTTGCTTTCTATGATGATGATGATGATGGTGGTGACTGGTGAGCTGATACAGTAAATCCGGCTACAATATATTACAGGAGGCGTTAAACGGCAAGGAAATGGCAACGGGCCACTTACGTAATTTTGCTTATCCTCTTATGTCCAACTAACCAATTAATTTATTTTCTGCATGGTTATCTAAATATCTTTATTTTCTTGTATATTCAGCTAAATAGCTCTTTACAATACGTGGGGTTTTTGCATATAGATAAGTCTTTCACTATAATTTTTCTTTTGTCCATCTTCGTTATGTTATCTAACTATTAACATTTTAACTGCACTCTCTTCTTTTTTTTGTAACCACATTCATATTACTGATCTTGTTGCTGAACTATCACTAATAGGTACTTCAGCCGCAACTATTAAAGAACTGTAGTTACTCCCAGTAGTAGAAATCCAATTTTTTTTTTTTTTTGAATATGAAAAAAATCCAAAAAATTACAATAGTATTATATGTGTATGTACTTTTTTTATCACAATGTGTATATATACATTACCTTCAAAATGTTATCCAACTTGGAGGATAAGTTTGAAAATGTGAACTCGAGGAAGACAACCTATTTGAATCTTTTACGTATAAAAAATAAAACACAAAACGTTTTTGATATAAATAAATACAAAAAGGGACGGCTAAGTTTGGCGGTTTGGTTGAAAAAGATGGTACAATGGAAACAAAACATTTGCACGACTTTTTCTCACACTCTCTTCTTCTGAGTTATTTCATTGCATCAAAGATTCAAGTCCCATTTCTTTTATATGAAAAGGCCCCATTTCAAATTTGAACCCCCACATTCGCATTTTTTTTCTTGAGTTTTTGTAGTTATTAGTATGTTATAATGTTAGATCTCGAGAAAAAAACTTCGTCAGTAATTTAAAGCCAGTAAAATTCTTAGTGTTACCATTATCACCACCTTTTCAGCATGAGGAATGAAATACTTGTACAATGTTTATAATTTTAAAATAGTTTGGGATAGGCTTTATGATAGTAGTAACATATGGTAACAGAAAGGAAGGTTGAAAAATATTTGTAAAGAAAACTCTAGGGAAAATGGCTTATTCCCCTACGAACTAGTTGTTCCCGGCTTTTTCACACACAAACTTTTAAGCCATATTAAAAACCACACGAACAACGAAAATATTGCTTATTCCCTTATGAACTAATTATTTCCAACTTTTACACACACAAATTTTTAAACTTTGTCAAAAACCACATGAACTACGCTATTTTTTGAATTACATACACAAACTATCAATTTTAAGTTAATTCCCCTAAAATCGTAAATTGTGTTATTCAAACATTAACTTAGTTTATGACAGGTGAATAGCCGGTTTAATTTGGGTTGATAAAAAAGGATAATACATCGTTTTGTTCTTTTTCTTTTCTTTTTGTCAACTGTTCTTCTTCATAAATCGTTTTACTCTTCATCATCAATTGGAAATAAAATTTATTATTTTGTAGAAGATTAAACGTTTTATATGATGCATAAAGAAAAAAGAGCAGTAACATAGCGGATTGGTAAACTAGTAGTTGATGCTCTTCTTTCTTTATGCATCATGTAAAACATTTAATCTTTTACAAAATAATAAATTTTATTCTCAATTGATGATGAAGAGTAAAACGATTTTTGAAGAAGAAAAGCAGTTGACAAAAAGAAAAAAAAACAAAAAAATGTATTATCCTTTTCTATCAACCCAAATTAAACCGGCTATACACCTATCATAAACTAAGTTAATGTTTGAATAACACAATTTACTATTTTTGGGGAATTAGCTTAAAATTAATAGTTTGTGTATGTAATTCAAAAAAATAACGTAGTTCATGTGGTTTTTGGCAAATTTTAAAAATTTGTGAGTGAAAAAGCTGGAAATAATTAGTTTATAAGGGAATAAGAAATATTTCCATTGTTCGTGTGGTTTTTGGCATGACTTAAAAGTTCGTATGTGAAAAAGCCGGGAGCAACTAGTTTGTAGGGGAATAAGCCATTTTCCCGAAAATTGTATCTACCTTGACTTTCAAATGACCGATCCGATCCGTCAATATATAATACATGTATTTTTTTATTATATTTAAAGTTTTAAATGCATAAAACTATATAATTACTACTCTAACATATGATTTGACAGATTATATTCACATTATTATTTATATGAAAGTATTATATATAAAAGTATTATATAAAAAGAAGAGAAAATATTTATGACAACTATACATTTTTTCTTAAGTTTTGTATTATTATAATTGTTAATTAAGTTTAAAAATTTACAAAATATATAGATTCAATATTTCTTTTAACTTTTAACTTTTATCTTTTATATCATGCAAAAAAATATTTTACAAAAAAAGAGAAATTCTTGGGTTCACCTCTAGAGTGAACTTTTAGGTTCACTCAACCAATAAAATTTCGTTATTTCATATTCAGTATCTTTTAAAAAAGGAAACAAAATATTGTCAATTTATATTAATATTTTTAAACTAAAAAATAAAAATTAATGTTAACTGCAAACAAAAATACGTTTTAGAAAAATATATTGTTAATGCCGTCAGCCAAACACTAAACCCTAAACCCTAAATTTTAAACCCTAAATCCCTGAGTAAACTCTAAACCCTTGGTAAATCTAAAATGCTTGGATAAATTCCAAATCCTACGGTTTAGGATTTACCCAAGAGTTTATGATTTACCCAAGGGTTTAGGATTTAGTATTTAGGGTTTAGGGTTTAGTGTTTTGCTAATTGTGTTAAAAATATTTTTTTTTAAATCCAAAGATTTAGAATTTATCCAAGGGTTTGCCATACATTTAAAGTTTATGATTTAGGGTTTAGAGTTTAGGGTTTAGTGTTTTGCTGACGATATTTTAAATATAAAATCTTTTTTTCGACTACTATTATTTTCTATTTTTTATTTATTTTAAAAATATAATAAAACTTGACAATATTTTGTTTCCTTTTTTAAAAGATACTGAATATAAAATAACGAAATCCTATTGGTTGGGTGAACCTAAAGGTTCACTCTAGGGGTGAACCCAAGTATTTCTCCAAAAAAAATTGTATCGAACTTTTAAGATTATTTGTATAATCAAAACAGATGAGGTATCCGTAAGTATCCGCAAATATCCGTAAATATCTATTTATTTTCAGGAAATCTATTTTTTCGAATATCCGTATTTTTTCGAAGCAAAGCAAATCGAAAAATTAGATATCCATAACATTCGAAGCAAATCACAGATACTTTTAAAAATCCGAATATCTGATATGTGCCGAGACCTACTTATGAGAAAACAAAAGAATAATTCATATGGAAAAATATTCAACAATATTTCTGACAGATTACTTTGAAATGAATAGAGGTTTCATTTTAAATATAAAATATATATACATGTTGTTTTCACGTGAGATGGTAAAAAATAAAATAAGAGTGGGCTTTTAAATTGGGTCCACACCGTGGCAGTAGCAGGCTGATAGAGAATGGGACCCCCCAGCGCCCATGATCCCAAAATTTCCAAAGAAAATGGAGACAATATCTGTGTTTATCCGAAAGCTACCCTCACGCTTTGGATTATCTTCATTCGTATTTATTCATTTATGAAATTTGTCTTTCTATTTTCATTGAAAAGATAATTACTAAGAAGATAAAATGAAATAGTAAAGAATGAAGAAAATGCAATGCTTGAAAAAAGAAGGAATCAAATGAAGATAATATCAGTTAAGTGATGTCTTTGTAAGGAAAAGAAAAAAAACAAATGAAACGAGTAATATTCAAACTGAAAAACATAAATAGTTCTAATAGATATAAGATACAGAGTAGTAAACCATCGAAGAGAACATAAGGGAGAAAAGTCAACGACAAGGAAGAGCCTTTCTTTACAAAGAAGCATAGGGGAAGATTGTAATGAGGTTGAGCCTAACGGTTTATTTAAATGAAACACAACACGAGCTCATAAACCAAACAAGGCTTCTTCAAAAGATAATCTCGTCTCGTGTCCGAGACTAAGAACTTCCACGGTCAGGAATCTAAAGACTTTTACATGTACTAATGATCTACATACATTCTCTATGCTCACTCGTTTTCTCAAGATTTGATTCTTCATATCTAAGTAACAAAAGCTTGAAACTTTAACATGTACGAGTTTTACATAAACCCACCAATTGTCATTAAAGTGGAGATTGCAGCTAGAATCAGCACCAAAATGGATTTTGTGATCTCTAATCGTCGAGCCATTTCCTGATTCGATCCTTAACGAATTGGTTCCGAGCCTTGACGCGAGCTTGTTGCGGTCCTATGTTTTCCAGCGAGAGATACGCTCCAGCGGCGAAGAGAGAGACACCCACCGCGAAAAAGCCAACAGACACCATCATCTGCCGCCGTGTCGGCGGGTACGACATGAAAAACACCATCCCCTTCCTTCCTTCCTTTTCACCGCGACTCTTACAGAAACATGTCTAATAATAAACATTATTAACTGGGCTGGGCTTCTTATATTGGGCTTTATTAGTATTGTCCTCCTAATAGGCCCAAAGACAATTATTAAACTACTGCTCCAGTAAAGTGTTTTGTGGGCTTTATCATCATCCCACCTCATAGTTCCACTACAAAGACAGACAGATAAGCTTTCTCGTCGCTCAGAGAGAAAACAAAAGTGTGTTTATCAATGGCGTCGGTTACTTCTTCAACCACTCTCATCTCCTCCACCAGGGCTTTCCCAGCCAAATCTTCTTCGCTTCCTTCTCCCTCCCTCTCTTCCCTTCGAACCGTATCCTCTCCTCCCGCATCCGCTTCTCTCCGCTCTGGGTTTGCTCAACGCTCTGCCCTCAGCTCCATTTCTCGCCGGAGCTTTGCTGTCAAGGCTCAGGCCGTAAGTTTGTTATCTCAATGTCGACACTTTCTAGTTCCACTGATAGATTTCACTTAAAGTCGGGAACTTTACTGACATTTTGTCCTACGATTGCTTTTGTGGATTGGAAGTGACATTTGAAGCTATACTTGATATCTGATATGGCTGCTCCATGTGTTCTCTAAGTAGTAGTTTTAGCCAATGTTCTAGAAATTGCTAAGTTTTGGTTTGTGGTTAGGCGCCTTATAGAGAATTATTGTTTAGGTACCATTTTTAGAAAAAAAATTGGTTCGTTTAGATCTGATTTGCGGAGTAAACCGATTTTTAGAACACTGGTTTTGCAAAGCCAGCGCTTAGGTTCTTGTTATCTAAGCTCCTTGGAACTGATGCGTTAAAGATTTGTTCTTTTCTGGATTGTGTTGATAGGATGATCTTCCATTGGTTGGAAACAAGGCGCCTGATTTTGAGGCTGAGGCTGTGTTTGATCAGGAGTTCATCAAGGTATCTTCTCTAATAAAGTAACCTTACCTTTTTTTTTTCATTTTATCTTTGACTAGTTTCTTACAACAATGACATAAGTTTGAAGCTAATTGGAGTAGTATGTGTTATAGAAACTAATTTGTAATTGATGGTTTTCAGGTTAAGCTCTCTGAGTACATTGGGAAGAAGTATGTGATTCTCTTTTTCTACCCTTTGGACTTCACTTTCGTCTGCCCAACAGGTTACCATTTTGCTTTATCCAAGTATCCGAGGTTCACTCACTGCATCCTAATCTCCTTTTTCTATATTTTCTCTTGTAGAGATTACTGCCTTCAGTGACCGGCATGCAGAGTTCGAGAAGTTGAACACAGAAGTACTAGGTGTCTCTGTTGATAGTGTGGTACGTATAACTTCGGTATTCATCATAATTTTTACTCCATCACATCATTGCTTGACTCTGTCTCTGTTTCTTTTGCTGGTGTCTCTACATAGTTCTCTCACCTTGCGTGGGTTCAGACCGACAGAAAATCTGGAGGGCTTGGTGATCTGAACTATCCCCTGATCTCAGATGTAACTAAATCAATCTCAAAGTCCTTCGGAGTGCTCATCCATGATCAGGTAAAACAATTGTTAGCTTCCTTTTAAACTTTCAAAGTGGTTGTGATGATTAACAAGGAGAACTTTTTGTGATAAGAGCAGGGAATAGCACTAAGGGGGCTTTTCATCATCGACAAAGAAGGAGTGATCCAACATTCCACCATCAACAATCTTGGTATTGGCCGAAGCGTTGACGAGACAATGAGAACCCTCCAGGTATATACTAATATTACTCAAAACCGCTCTTTCCTTGCACCCTATTACTCTTTGCTTGATGATCCATATTCTCAATGTTGCAGGCCTTACAGTACATTCAGGAGAACCCTGATGAAGTCTGCCCAGCAGGATGGAAACCAGGTGAGAAGTCAATGAAACCTGACCCAAAGCTCAGCAAAGAGTACTTCTCAGCTATTTAAAATAGCTCAAAGGTACCAAACCCTTTGTTGTATGTGATCAGCGTGTGTTTTTTTTCTTCTTCTTTTCATTTGTGCTGAACATTCCTTTGCTTAAATATCACATTGTCTCCCAAATCCAGAAAACTTATATTTTCCATTAGTGAAGTTTATGACCTCCATTTTCATGCATATCAATACATCTACAGTGCTTTCTCCCTTTTCAACAGCATCTGTATGAATAATCCTTTGCATTTTCAATGCTGAAAATTACAAAAAAAACATTTCAGACAACATATAATGTATGAAACAAAAACCTCTTTAAAGTATTAATAGGTGAAAGTAGCACTCACAGCACAGAGTATATTATGCAGTACTTGGAAAGAAATCAAATTGTGAACTAACTGTATAGTCCAAACACACATTCCACAATTGAAAAACATGTAACCAATATATATAGCATCTCATTCATTTTTGGCCAAATAAATAAAAATAAATAATTGATGATACTACAGCATTAAAGAAAAGCAGCATGCTACCTGTAAAAAGTTCCTTGTCCCCTTGCCCACAAGTTCCAACATCATTAATCATCATCATCAAACACCACCTCTTTTTTTCTAACCAACCGGCAACCTATAAACACCGGTTAACTCTCGTGCTTGAACCACACTACTACCCGGTCACATAGTTCTTTATTTCCAAAGGTTGATCTCACTTCCTCTTAAACAAAGTATGCATGCCCTCACCAACTCCGGTGCGGTGCTACTCGCCGTCTTGCTCTTCTTCCTACTCATCTTCTTCGCCGAGCTCTCTTACATCTTCTGTCGTCCATCGCCGTCTCCGGCAAGTAAAGAGGTTCTGCTCCAGTTCTTCACGTGTTGCAAGAAGCACCAGTCTCGTATTGAGCCAACCGGAACTGTTTCTGTACAGATTGAGGAGGATAATGGTCTTGCGGTGGCCACGGAGGAGGAGGATGTAATGGCGGTGGACAAGTGGCGAGTATCTAGGCTTCTGTTTACAATCGAAGAAGATGATTTGGAAATGGAAGATGATAATGATGATGACGGTGGACTAGTACGGGTTGATATTCCGGAGGAATGTTCCAGGGAGCCTACTCCGTTCTTGACGCCGTGTGATTCTCCTCCTTACTTCACTCCTTCGCCTTCTCCTTGTCGGGATGTAGATGATGATGTCATTGATGTTTGTTTATGACGTCGTCGGTAATAGCAGAAGGGGTTGTTGTTTCAATCTTCGAAAGGTCTCAGATGTGTTTCCAGTGGTTTATGTTAGTATTAGGCGTGGAACAGTTTAGTAATTAATTACATATATCTATTCAACTCGGCTATCTATTCTCAATACTTTAATCTTTGAGGTATGATAGTCTTTTTTTGGTATAACTTATATTATTCAAAAGTGAGTATGGAAACTTCCTGCTGATGAAACTGCTGGATTTCAAAATTTGTAGAGCTATCCAAGTATCGACATGCATTAGCCATATGGTCCACATAGTATATTAATGTTAGATTTTGATTTTTCAATTCTCCAAAATGTGGTTAGATAAGTAACTGAAGAAAAAAAAATACATGGATTGCATATTTAGATGATAAGTGAATGTAGCAGATGATTGAATTATATGATGTTGGATACTCACATAAAAGTTTAAAAACCATATAACCAAATAAAAGAAGAATATAATCTCCAAGACTTCAATCTAACACCAGTTACACCACCATATAATTCACCATGTTTTTCTTTGATCAAGTGAATGAGTGAGCAGTTGAATGATGTTGGATATTAGCATAAAAGTTTATGAACTATGTGGTTTGACTAAAACAGGACGGTTTGACTAATAAAAGGCGAAGTCACACTCCATAGTTTGAAACTTGAACCCGCTAGTTGACTTTAGAGCATACGAGAGGATGTTGCAGATTAGGCTGAGGATGCAGCAACAGGAGCAACGTAGACAGCTACCGATGCAGTCGAAGCATCAGCGGCATTCTGGTGGTTTGTATCGGCGTTAGTGCTTAACCAGCGGAGGAACCGATGGGCCGTAGTATGCGCCATTAAGGTATGGCTGTTTGTCTCCCATTGTAAGACGGTATGCCTCAAGAGAAAAGCAACGCAGATATTGTGTGTTTTTTAATTCAAAAGAAAGATGCTACTATTAGGGCCTGACTGGTTCAAACGCAGCGGTTGCGGTTGCGGGTGCGGGAGTTTGCGGGTGCGGGTGGTTGCGGTTTCAAGTGTTACATGGCGTTTTGTATGACTGGCGTAACGTTTAAAAATTGTTGCGTTTGCGGGATGTTTGTGACTGGTTGATTACGAGACATTACAGCGATTTAATAATAAATTATCAATATAAACATATTATAATATTATAAAATATAAAAACATACTTGTGATAAAATATAATAACTGTTAATATAATATGATTAATAATAATATTAAGTTTATTTTTAAAATTTTTAAGTAGTTGAAAGTTATAGTTTTAATATATTTTATGAGATTTATATTAAAACTTTTAAAGAATATTTTGTTTCTTTTTTATATATGTGTATATCTTTATATGTGTATGTATATTAACTTTTAAAAATTATGATGAATAGCTATTTTACAGTTTTTATAAAAAAATACTATATTGTTTGTGAATTTAAATTAATATATAAAATGTGTATATATTTTATTTATAATATTTTAAATTTTAAATTTTAAATTTTAAGTTTAAAATATTTAGAAAAAAAGTTTAATATTTTTTTATCCAACCGCAACCGCCCGCAACCGCAAACGCTAGCTGGAACCAGCTTTTGATTTTAAGAGGTTCGGAGCGGTTTGAAGCGATTTGTAGCGGTTTGTATGATTGTTTTGAAACGCTGTCAACCGCTACCAACCGCAAAAGCTGCGTTTGCGGGTGGAAGCGGGAAAACCAGTCAGCCCCTTAGTCTATTAGTAACGCATCTTTTTATTTGGAGAACAGTTTTTTAAAAAGCCAGATTTTGTTAATGTTTTCTTTGTTATTACTTATTACCAAGAAACATACTATAATTAATTTGGTCAGATCTAAAATTTTGTTGTCGTTATCTTATTTTTATTTTTTGTGTAAAGTTGCGGTTGTTAGTTTTATGTAAGACTATGTGGGAGGGATGCAAATTATCAAAGGATAAAGTAGGCGTCGGTTTCATAGTAAACAAAGGTGATAAAACCAACGTTTAGTCTGAAAATATAAGCGCCGTTACGTTTTCTTACAGGAAAGAAAGGTAACAAAACTTAAGCTTTTCTGCACTCGATAAGCAATTCAAATCTCACGTTAATCAACAACTAGCCGTTTATAAGTCATGAGAGTTGTGCCGGTCCTGAAATTTTGGGGCATGTTACAATGTCTATGTAAAAAAAATATGGGGGTCTAAAAATTTTTTTTGAAAATTTATGTCTATGTAATTTTCTTCAAAAAATTTTGGGACCTGTTGCAAATGTTTCATTAGGCATTATTCAGTGTCGGCCCTGCATGAAACAAGGTTTAAATAGAGCTTGTTATCAAGCTTGTCTTTTCACCACAGAAGAAATTAGAAGCACAAGTCCAAAACTGTAATCAAGCCCAATAGCTAGATTTCATCTATAATGTCATTGTGTGATAGCTGCCAGTTATGTTTATGATCTCGTCAAAATCTTGTTAGCATTTGGTGACAAATCAAAGCCCAGTATATATAGATGAAGTCCACAGTAGCCGAACGTAAAGACCTGTTATGCTGTTACATAGGCCTAATAACCAGCCTGATTGGTTTTGATGTACTTCTAGGTTTTCTTTTTAGAATTTGAACTTTAGTTTTGTAGCTATATAAATTTGATTATGATTTTTTTAAAAAAGAAAGCATAATTAGTAAATAATAATTATAGTTGGAGATAGATAAGAGTGTATAAATCAATGTTGAGTGATTCCATATTTGCATATTTACTAATGCATCATTGATGAACTTCCTCGAATTTCCGATATTGTATATACATAATTTCAGTGTTAGGCGAAAAGGACATCTGTATAAAATTATGTGAGTTTGGCAGTGTCTTAATCATAGATTGTAGCTAGTGCCTCTGTGCGAAGTGTCAACAGCCCACATACCACGTTCATAAATCATAACCTTTTTTGTAGCACATTCATAAATCATTACCACCTTAACTTTTTAATACTAAACCAAGGTTAGGTTTTCTCAGAAAACTTTATTCGAGAAAAAATGTGTATACACCATGTGGTTGAAATTCACGGTATACGTTAAAAAACTAGAATGAATTATTCTCCCATACTTACATTAAAGTAGGCTTTATCTTTATTAAAATTTTAAAACAAACATTTTAACAAAACTAGATGTTGATTGTCTAACTACTTTGATATGAAAAATAATACACTTCATTATTTAAATTTGACGTGTTTATTATTTCAGACATAAAAATCCAAAATTTTAGTATTTGAACTAATTTAACTTTGTCTAATTGATGCATAGACTGATTGTCAACGTTGGATAGTTACATCTCCGTCCCGAATTAGTAGTGGTTGACGAACTTTCTTCACAACGTTTCTTAGTTTATTTTTATTTGAAAAGGCTTAAATCAAAAGTTTAAGGGACCGTCATTATATATTTTCCTCTTTATTTGGTCAATCAATGGGACTATGTTTTAAACTAAATGAATGAAAATAGTCATAGCAAGAAACTAATCTTCTTGGTCACATCCTGTTCGAGCTGCTGAGAGATATGAGAATATGAGATTTTTTTTTTTTTGGTGCAAATGTTAAGATATGAGAATATGAGATGATCAGACGTCTCTTGCATCTTTGAGGCAAGTAAATATTAAATATAAATATTAAAAAGTAAATATTGTTCTAATCCTAGTGTTCTTGTCTTAGAAATAGATCGAACTAAAGAGAGAGAGAGAGAGAGTCGTATGACTTAGAGAAGAATGAATTGCTATTATTCCATGAGTAATGAGTTCCTTATATAGGATTACATAACTTGCAGACAAAGTTTAATAACTTGGAGTAGGGAACAAGTAACTTGGAGTAGGGAACAAATAAATCTAGAACATTCCATAATAGACATCACACAATATTCATAACACTTCCCCTTGATGTCCATTATGCGTGTAAGATGCTATCTCGTTAAAAACCGAGATTGTAATGCCATAACCGTCTAGAGTTTGTAATGCGTTTGGAATACTGCCTCGTTAAAACCTTTCCATGGTAAACCCAAAAACCCAATGTGGTAAAAACGGGAAGCCATGGATAGGAAAAAGAGTACAGCCGCATTACTTCCCCTGAAGTGAACATCACTGAAGGCTTCTCAGTGATCGCATACCAATCTGCTACATAAGCTTCCTGAGCGTGCATGTTGGTAATGCCTTAGTGAAGAGGTCGGCTGAGTTCTCGCTGGATCTGACTTAGAGTACCTTGACCTCTCCTTCTTTCTGAAGATCGTGGGTGAAGAAGAACTTGGGGAGAACATGCTTAGTCTTGTCACCCTTGATGTAACCATCTTTGAGCTGAGCTATGCAAGCCGCATTGTCTTCGTAAAGAATGGTCGGCTCGTCTTTACCATCCGTGATCCCACATGCTGTCCGAATATGGTGTGTCATGAGTCTCAACCAGACACACTCTCTGCTTGCTTCATGGATCGCCAATATCTTCGAGTGATTGGATGATGTGGCTGATATAGTCTGCTTGACTGATCTCCATGAAATGGTCGTGCCTCCATATGTGAAAACATAACCGGTTTGGGACTTAGCACTGTGTGGGTTGGACTGGTAACCTGCATCAGCAAAATGCTTTCATGATATTCATGGTCCATTCGGATCATATGGTTTATCTCTCTTAGATAAATTCGACCATGAATGTCTTTGTATGTCCATGATCTGTCCGGATCATGACATCATCCATAATCCATCCGGATTATGTTCTTGTCCACTATATATCTTATTCATATCCTTTGACCAAAACTCTTTATGAACTTTTAGTATATGTCCACGGTCTGTTCATGAAGTGGCTATTGTGTTATAGTTTGAAGTTTAATCAAAACTAAGCCACTTTTTGGTCAATAGGACGTTCCTCTCACTTGGATGGTTTAGGTCGGATTTAAGACCTAGAGGAACTGGTCGGAACAAGCTGGACGGGATGGATTGGTCGGGAACAATGATGATTAAGGTTGAACTAGGTCGGACATGATCCTAGTCGGTATGGTTCCCTTTGGTCGTGAATCTGATGGATTCTCAGACCATTTGATCAATCTATTCTTGGTACGTTGGATCATAGATCCCAACATTCATATACGGCTAATGATCTCTACTATAGATCATCGTAGTCTTTTCATAGCCTTTCCAAGAATCAATCATCTTAATCATCCTTTCTTTAAGTATAAACACAAGGAATATATTGACTACTATATGGACTGATCTGAAACGTTCTTATAGAACTTTCTACTAAGCATCACTTAGTCTTATCATATCGTGTGTACATACACGCATGCAGCTGCATTTCAGTCCATGAACAACGCAGGAACGATGTTGTTCTATGAGAACTTCTTTCTCATTTCTCAAGGTATCTTATGTTACCTTTATATCCAGTGATATATCCAATGTCTACTACATCTTTCTTAGATGTCCAGATCTTTATTAATTTCGATATTGGGTAGTAGCATTCACCACATAGGAATTTATTTCCTTGTTCCTTAGTCCATGTGAGTATCCTTGTGTGATTTAGCCATTCCATTGAATGCTTCATGTAGCAACATGTACGACCACTTGTCTGTATTTTCATGTTCTACTGCTCACGATTTTCTTTTCCTCACAAGACTCATCTGTTCACTGGTTAGATGGCGTCTATCTTATGTATTTGGCCAATACGCTCATCTCATACATTCTTTACTATAACTCCACGTCCCATTCATTTCTCTATGATGAGTACTCTTACGTGGGTTAGTGATCCTCGCATATCTCTTATGCTCAAGTGCTTTCTCTTTATCACTTATGAGTGTGTGTATGTGTTGACACCTTATATAATGTTCCATCGCGTTCTATCGCGTTCTAGACATGATACAATCGATTGAGATTTTATTATTATCAGGATCATTGAATACTTTGTAGTTTGCAAGGCTACATTGTATGATACCTGTACCTTAGGACCGGCCGGTCTTATCTCATTGTCTAGTATGGTTTCTCTTTCATGAACCCGGATCTATCATTATGAGCACCTTATCTCTTTCTATCCGAGGTTCCTTGTATATGGAACATACTGGTCTATCTTGTATAGACTTCTACAGCAACTTGATTATGTCTCTACTAGGACATTTATATAGTGGTGCTAAGCTGGTATGACTTAGTCATTCTTTCGGGTCTGTCTGGCTATCATTCTTTCTTTGTTTATGGACGTCCAGTACATATATATCTGGTCCGAGGATCTTTGCCAAGACTTGAATGGTTAAAACCATTCCACTTTTACTTTCTATTTACCAGCTTATAGCTTTCTCCATGATGTTGGATAGTCGGATTCATCTTGTATGTAATCCGTGTACCTTGGCCACAATATGATCACCTTTGTTTGGCTCATGGTCTCATTGAATTCGTGGGAGAAAGATCATGTTCTCTTATCCAACATATATTCCCGATTTTCATCTCATCCTTATATGAGATATTCCATCCTAGATGGCACATAGGTATGTGGTGGTTTATCCATAAAGTCTTAGGATGGTCTATATCTGGACTATGACCCTTTATCATCTTTAGACGGGAATATCTATGCTCACTTTATATGGCCTGATGTATCTTATCTTTCATACATGTATTTTTGTGGTGTACCCAAGCTTATAGACTTTTGAAGTCTCAACCTTATAGGTTATGCCTTATACGACCAAGCTATGATGCCTTATGGCCTTCGGCCATGCTTATCATGTTCGGGTTTTATAGTATGGTCATGGACCACACGGAGTGTTTATTCTCCCCCTCATGAACATGCTATAGAATACGTTTGTTTGTCCTCACTTAAACGTAATGCTTGGACGGCCAGCATGGTTTTAGACCATGATACACGAATTTGTGGTCTGGTCATGATCACAGGTTTTGTCCTCACTACCCTCATGATCAGATTATGCTTTCGTGTTGCTTGGAACAATGAAGCCTACTGAGTTTCTTTGTGTACATGTTTCACAACGTGAGATCTTATGGGATAACTCTTTGTGCCTTATTAATCAAGTTCGGACCAGGATGGCTAATCCGGTCATGCCATAAAGTGTATAAATTCGTTGGTGAACCTTACTGGTTACCTTGGCTTTTATGCCTTATCACACTGATCCTTAGCATAGTATTAGATCAATAGAGAGAATGTAGTCTCGACCTCTTTGATATGTATGCCTTTGGCGATTTTCATAAGCTAAAGGAACATTTCCTTTTTCTTTGCTTTGCCCATTGGTTTATTATTGAAACCATTTTGATGTGGCTTGTAATGCCATTTCGACCTTTACTCCCTCCTCGACCATGATTGGATCTACAACCACGGTTCTTGTCCACGGCCAGTGGGGATTTTGGGTCTCTCTCAATGGGTCTTAGGTGATAAATTTTGTGCCTCTTAAGGCCATGCCTTAGGCGTGGTGGTCTAGACATACTCTTCTCGAGTTTTCATTCTCATTTGTCAATCAAAAAAAATATATTTCAAGCAAATCAATCAAGATAAAAGAAAAACTTTTATTAATGCTATGAAATTTGAATGACAAATTATATTTAAAAGAAAACACCAAATCATAAGTATGAAATCAGAATGTCAAAAGGCTTAAACAATAGCCGGCCAGTCCATAATAACATCTTGGACGTGGCTCACATTTGGTTCTCTATTCAATGGATAAACCAATCTCATCATCTATATGAGTCCACCCGAATTTTCTTTTCTTAGCTTCTTCAGCATCACCGTATATCATCTCACATTGATACTCGGCACTTATCTCCATAACATAGTCGAGTTTGTCGAGGTTGACTTTCCTTTTCTGCTTCTTTTTCTCAAGAGCTGAAAGGTATGAGAGAAGGTCGTAATAGGTTGTGAAACCTTTAGCCTTCTGTGATAACAACACTTCCTTTGAATGGATCGTGTCACGAGTCTTGCTTAACAAGTCATAGTTTGTTATCACTTCACCACATAGTTTAAGACTATAGGTGATTCTCATAAGATCAAAATGATAGTCATCCACGGATTCATAATCCTGGAACCTCAGAGCCTTCCATTCTTTCATGGACTCATCTAGTAATGGCTAGAAGAACATGGTGTTCAATCTCGACCAGAGATCGTAAGGATCGTTGATGTAACTGCACTCATCATACAGATCCTTCACGAGATGCTTTCTCATTATCAAAACAGCTCTACGCCTTTCATATGCAAGGGTATCATTGCCGTATTTGATACACTTCCCAAGTCCTTTAGACTTTAAATCGGCTGAAGTGTTCATCGCCCAATCAAGGTAATTGTCTCCATTGAGATCAAGGGCTGGGTAATCCAAGTGATGGAATCTCGACATCTGAATCATATCAAAATGATTTGTGTTAGTACATACAATTTCTGATGCCATTGGCTATCCAAGAAATAAAAGGCACTCGGCCAGTATGTAAACAATAAAGCCATATGGCTTGTGTGACCAATGCCATTCGGCTATTACACAATTAAGATCACACTGCCAGCAAACAAATAAGAGGGCCACACGGCCAGTTTGCATTCTCTTTAGAAATTTATTTTCTCATAACTCATCCATCTCTTAATCAACTTGTTTGATTTATAAATCCCTTGAAAATAGTGGGATGGACGAGTGCATGGTCTAGCCATACCATATGGTATGCTACATCGACCCATGCAGTTTAATGGTCTAGTAGTACCATTCGGTACACTTCCTCGACCAAATAAAACGGATCGTGATTTAGCTGCACTGTGGTGCGCATCATCCATCACCGGTGATTGTGGATCACTGTGGATCATCGAGGATCACTGTGGATCACCTTGGATCACTGATCATCGTAGATCATCGCGGATCATCGAGGATCATCATGGATCATAGATCAACGCGGATCATCGTGGATGATCACCGTGAATCACAGGTGAAAAATCTAGTTGCACCTGAGGGTGAACATCATCGACCATTGATTTTGTTTTATGGTCTAATCGTACTTAAGAGTACGTATCATCGACCTTTATTTCATATGGTCTAGTCATACCTATTGGTATGCATCATTGACCTAAAAGAAAATCATGGTCTAGCCACACTATGGTGTGCATCATCGACCAAAAGATGTGGAAAACATTAACCTTATGTTTTGTTTGGACATATAGCGTATCATCCTTAAAGGGGTATCACTTGTTGTCCATACAAAACGAAAGTCATGTAATCACATGTTTTATATTTTAGGGTTTAGGGTTTCTTAAAATCGGATTTAAACTTTAAGGATTAGGGTTTAAAATTCAAATCTGATTTTAGGATTAGGTTAAACATTGACCTTAAATTTTGTTTGGACATATAGCGTGTCATCCTTAAAGGGGTATCACTTGTTGTCCATACAAAACTAAAGTCATGTAAAACTATTAAGGGTTTAGGGTTTTGATTTTAAAATAAAACAATAACTAAAATCAACCAAATCAAATCGCAAAACCTTTTAAATCGGATTTAAGATGAAGAGAAGTTTGAAATCCGAATTGCTTGAACTATAAGTAAAGATTAGGGTTCTTGAGATCTTACCTTAATCTTTGCCGATCTTTTCTCCTTGGTTCCTCTCTTAGAAATCTTAATTATTCAACAAAGAAATATTCAAAGTTGAATTAGTATCAAGATTAAAGAAAATCGGATGTAAGAAGATCTAGAGAAAGGAAGTGGCGGCTAGGGTTTTGGGATGATCTCCGAGTTTGTTGACGGCGCGGCTTGCACTGGAAGGTGACGGCGCGTCTGGAGTCCGATCACTGCGTGGTCTGCGGCGCTGGATTTGTCTCGTCAAGAGCTTCAGTTTGGTGGGTGGCTCGTCGTCTGGATCCTCACGGTTAGGGAGATATGGCGGTTTGAAGTTGCGGCCGAAATTAGGGTTTTTGTGGTCGCCGGATTTTAATTAGGGTTTAGAGTCTCGTGCTGATAACGTGTTCTAATCCTAGTGTTTTTGTCTTAGAAATAGATCGAACTAAAGAGAGAGAGAGAGAGAGTCGTATGACTTAGAGAGGAATGAATTGTTATTATTCCATGAGTAATGAGTTCCTTATATAGAATTACATAACTTGCAGACAAAGTTTAATAACTTAGAGTAGGGAACAAGTAACTTAGAGTAGGGAACAAATAAATCTAGAACATTTCATAATAGACATCACACAATATTCATAACAAATATTGAATAAAAATCATTCTAACTATTAAATTCTTTTGAGTTTGTACTTGTAGCAGTGAGTATCGGATCTGATTTCCCATTTCGAGATCCAAGAATATTCACGATAACCCCTAACTTACGCAACATGTTAGAAGGATGTGCTTTATTGTGCACGAAACTCATATTTTACGTAATACATCATCAATAGACAGAGAGAAAAAAAAATCTACAAATCCTCTACTACCAAAAAGTCAAATTCATATGATTTTTCTTTTGAACTTCATTATTTGTTTTTCTGCCTAAGCTCTTTTATCTGTTGTGGAGTAATGTACAAATACATTATAATAGATCTTGATTTAATATAAGAAGAAATGGAGACACATATATATGGACAATTAGATAGTGGCACCCTAACACAACGTCTACAAATCATTAAGGAGTCATAATCCATTCGTTTAATTTTTAAATTCTATCGCCGTCAAGCTTTACCGACTACTAAAAAATCATCGAAAAAGTTCTAAGCATATGATAGGATCACAAGATGCATCTTAGTCACCGAAAATATATATTTAAAAAAAGTTTACAACTTAAAATAAAATTTAGGATTCAATTATTTAAAAGTATTCGTATTTAAATTCTTACAACTCATCACAACAACATCGGGGATATGTAATATTTGCCATCGTATAAGCAAAATGTACAATTCACATCACTTATGATAATAAAGAAGACTATAATATATAACGGAGTCGTTAATTAGCTCACCTAATTTCGCTCCGTCGCCGTTTTAGACACTAACACTACAGCTACTCGTAAGCGTATACTTAACGGCGTTATCTCCGACAATAACTCCGGCAGCTTTATTACCGAAGTTAATATATGCAAGACACCTCACGTAAAGATGATACTTCCCTGTAATAAACGCCCCAACTTTCCACCTCACTTTACCGTCACCACGGATGATCAGCGTAACAGCGCCGTTATCTTGATCGCCGCCAAGACTAACGGCGTTGAACGGAGCGACGGGAACAGAGGTCCCGTAGACAAACGGCGACCATATGTTGACTTCTTTGTGTCCCTGATACGTAGGAGGGATCGATGTTCGGAAAGTGATCTGTTGGCTATGGTAAGTAGCGTAGACGTCAAGACGGTCGTAGTAGATGCCGATCTTGTCGTTAGGGTTCCGGGAAGAGAGAGTGATTTGGAAGTTGGAGGTGAGGAGGTTCGGTGGATTGCCGGAGACGTTGAAGGCGTAGACGGTGGCGTCTTGGAGGATGAAACGTGGCTTTGAAGGTTGGAGGATTGCCCAAACGAGGAGGATTGTGAGTAAGATGATGAAGAGGACGAATATTACTGACCATATTATTCGCCGGATTAGTTTCCGGCGAGAGTGAGTGTGGGAGCCACAGTCTTTGGAGGTCATGGTGGTGGTGGTTTTCTTTCTCCGGTGGCGGTGGGGAGAACGTGGAGAAGTTGTTAAGAGATTTCTTTGTTTATTGTTTATTTGATGTGTTGTAAATAATGGGCTAGCCTAATTGTATGTATGCTTTATAGTAGAATGATAGGCAGGTAAAGGTATTCTTTTTATATTAGCACCAAAATCATTATAGTAGTAATCAAGATAGATTTGTATGAAATAACCGAAATTAAATGTCTATTAAAAAAACAAAATATATGTGTTTTTTCATTGTCTAAAAAGTTATCTTTTTTTTTTGTTGATTTAAAGTTTTTTTTGGTATATCTTATTTTTATGGTTGATGTAAAGTATTTCTCTCTTCCTTATTTTCTTGGACAAGCATAAATTTTTCGTTTATCAGCTAATATTTAGTCAAATATCACAGTACACTACTGAATTTATATCGTAATATATTAATTGCTGAATATCATTTAGATCACAAATATATTGTATATTTCTAGAAATGTTGAAATTGTAAAAGGGAAGATGATTGATATGGTCGGTGGATGGTTTCTATAGAAAGGTGACTTTATGTGTGGTTGAAGATTTCTTCAACAATGTAATAACAAACCCAGCTAGTAAATTTCATACCCAGCTTCCTCATTTGAAGAATGAAACGTACTTACAAATAAAAAGAAACAATTTTTTATTTGTAGATATATACTTTGATTTGTATTTTCAAAAATATATATGGAGTCACTATTTTAAACGCTAGATTGAATGATTTACTATGAATGCTCTTCTTTACAAATTTGAACTCTTTAACTGCAATTTTTAATCATTCTAGCTAGGCCAATTGTAGGCGTTCCCAACCAAAAAAAAAACAGATTTCTATAGATTAGTTGATTTCGGTTAAAATTTCTCTAGGTTAAGAGGGAAGAAAACATTTCCACTTTCCATACTATTTGTAAAATTGTGAGTACAAATAAATATACACGAAAAACCAACTCAAAGCCTTAACTGAATACGTTATCAGTTAAATGAATATACATGTACAGGATAATAGATTCATACTTACAAATCGTAAAATGATTAAATGTAAATCGTAATTAAACAGAATTATGTGGTTGATAAGTACTTGCAATACTATTGTCCAATGAGCCATATATCTATGCTTTTGACTTCTAAATTTTAGCAAAAAAAATTGTTCAAAAGATGTTGAAAAACATGGGAAAAGTGACATTTTTTCGTGAAACGTAGAGAGTATTGTTCTAATCAACATTTGATGAATAGATTTCTGGAGTTATCACATGGGTAGAAGACTTTTCGCTACCGACTATAAGTTCATTTAGTGATAATAATTTAGTCCAATATAACCTTTAAGTATTAAATGATAAAGTATTTTGTATACATATGGACAATCAAATTTTAATACACGTATGGATTAGTAAGTGATTGAGGAGGAAACAAAGTTTCATTCACCACCTTCTCTCTCCATAATGGAAAAGAGGACGTATGTGACCTAACACTAGCTGCCAAAAGAGAAACCACTACTTGTCCATCATTTTCTTTGTCTTGTTACGTTGATTTTTAATAACAACAGTTGCTCTAAAGTCTAAGCATTGTGTTGTAATATTGGGGGAGGGGAGATAACTTTAAGAGGGCACTAATTGTAATTGTTATCGATTGGCATATATATTATTCAACTTTGAAATTACAAAATTACATATCCAATTGCTTTTTTTTTAAATCCGAAAATTCCATATATCAGAAAGGAGGGTCCGGCCCATTACAAAAAATAAGGCCCCCTCGAAGGGTTAAAGCCCACAGGCAATTAGCCTACAAACTACCAAAAAATTACAACCCAAAAAATTACAAGGAGGAATGTTAAAAGACTTGGAACCCACGTAGCAAGAAGAGAGAAACCAAGCGGAGTATTCTGTCCGAAAAAGAGGATCCAGCCTGAGTTGGATTGTCTGCTTAATGTCTGCTACAATGAGGTCAGCTTGTCGAGCAATACTGCTGGGAAAGCGGGAGTTTCTTTCGTTCCATATGTGGTAGATAGAGGCTTGGTAGAAAAGCCTTATGATGAGCAGTAAGTTCTTGTCTCTAATAAGGTCTTTCAGCTATCTCAAACCATCTTCAAATAGAGAGAAGGAAGAGATGCAACCTGTTAGAGAAGAAAGACCACACTGCCGTACATATCCAATTGTTGTATGTATTAGATCATGCTTTTGACAAAATTCAACGTAATAGATTACCAAAAAAAAATTCAAAGTAACAGAAATTGTGAGTGGATATGTTCAAAAAGAGAGAGAGAGAAGAAACTGTTGGTGGTTTCTAAATAAGATTTTTTGGTCTAAGTTTCTAATTAAGATGCATCAACTCACAGAGATTTTTTGGTCTAAGTTCCTACTTGAACGATTCGAATGTATCGGTAAAAATTATCTCCCAAAACCTGACGGCTTTGTCCAATATATAATCTTAGAGAGTGCATTCAACTAGATTATTGGTAATGCATATCTCTGGGAAGTATGCTCAAGTGACAAGTAACGCAGTTTAGCTTGTCTAGATAGCTCCAAATATCAGGTTGAATTCAACACAGGAACAATTATTCAGTTTTTTGCAGCTTTCTTTTGTGGCAAGTCACAGTAGTTTTAGTGATAAACTTCAGTATTTAACTAAGGATACGTATTATTGCAACTTAACTTCTAATCTTTTTTCTGTTTAGCCAGTGTTGTTTACTCTTCTTTCCTATGAAAGTTTTATATATCATTAGTAATTTGCAGATAGCAATAATGGCCAAGCCCCTAGTCAAAATATTTTCAATGGGTTTAACTGAACCGAATTAACTTCACCGGAAAACCTGATTTTCCAAGCCTCTGACAATCAGTCAAAGACTATCCGCTGGTCTTTTGGTTAAGTGGGCCAACATTTTGAGCCGTAAATGGGCTTATTGTTATATTTTTAAGGATGAACACAGTCACCATTCGCAAATCCTTTTACTAATTTAATATTGAAGGGAGAAATCGAATTTGGATTACAACAAAAATGAAGCAATAAAATTTTTAAGAGAGCGCATGAACTGAACAAGAGAAAGTAAGTGTAAAGAAGAACGGGTGCCCGACTAATTATGAATAGATTGACGAGGTGTTTGTTTTGTGAGTTCGTAGTTATTGCTCACCTCCTCTTTCTCCAGCCATTGAATACATATTTATTGAGTCGGGCTCCTGTCTTTTTCTTTTAAGAGAAGGATCGTTGAGGTATAAGGATCGTTATTATTACCATAGGTTCATGCTCGGTATAAGGATCGTTAAGGTAAGTTATTATTACCATAAATATTGTCTAATTCACCTTAGGTCATCATTGTTCTTTTCTCCTGTGCATAAGGGTTGTTGGAGGATATATATGATTGGTGCCATGACCAGATCCATTTCAGTTCTTCATATGTGTTGTTGGACTCTTTGCACCGAGTTCATTTGATTAATGGGCAGTGTCTTTCGATGGACCATAGACTCCTTTTTATTTAGGTTTACGCCAATGGTCGGGACCTTAACTCCCATCCCAACCATTCACACTCTTTTCTATAACGAAGGAAGTAAATTGGTTGTCAAAAAACAAAAGTAGTAAAGATATTCGTTCTATTTGCACGTGATGGGCTCGTCCCACTACAATATATGTTTTTGCAGGGGTTAGGTTCAAAGTACTTGCAAGAAGACTATACAACCATGCATCGCACGTGACACTCATCAGTCTTTCGACTCGTTACATTTCTTCGAAATTAAAAAAAAAAAAACTGTTCTTAGGATTTGAGATCATACACATTCAGAAAAAAAAACATAAAACAAAAATTGCAATTAGAACCATAGATCCGATTCAGCATACCATAAATTTTAAGAAAGTGCAGTTCCATCAGCAAAAAAGGTTGCAGAATTCACTTTTGGATGTTTAAGTATATCAAAACTCAAGTTAATTTGTGTTCCACTTATCAAAAAAAGAAGTTAAAGTGTTCCGAATACATAGCCTGACCTGTTCTATAAGATTAAGTATTGATGCATAACTGTTGATCCGGAAATATATAAATTTTGAAAACATAAGATTTATTGGCTTATCGACAGGAAACTTTTGTATTAAACCGATTACTTAGTTGACTATGCATATACTAAAAGTAGAATCTTCCTGACTTCTGTATTAGACAATATTTATGTCAGAGACTCAGAAATCAATACTCAATTCATTTCATTTTGTTCAAATTTTAAATAGTCTGATTCTCCTCTTACCTGAATTGTTTTTAATCCATAGTGCTACTGTACAACGAATCGATATAAATAATAAACTTCATGCTTAAGGATGGTCAGCCTTACAATGCACTACGTAATCAGATTTTGGGGATCCAAACTCCTTTTCAGTCACCATTAGTTATTGTCTGAGTAAAGATCCTTACTTTAATTTTGTGGTTATTACTATTTTCAATTTAATTTGACTTCATAACTAGTAACCCAAATAAACAATTTATAATATCATACACACTTTGATGACTAGTCACATGTTGACCTACCTATTTCTCTTTTTAAGTGGAACGAATATTCTTGATCTTCCAGTGGCACATTCTTGATCTTCCAGTGCCAAATTTTCAAGGCATAAATTAACTATAAGTAATATTTTTTCCTTATCATTTTATAGATATCATTGCAAACAGACCAAAAGGCTTTCTTGGATTGAAAATTTGGATCCATTTTGTAAACAAACGCGAAGTAAGCACGAAGAAAATAAGAATATATATAGAGAAAACATGATTAAGACAAATACATAATTTAAGGTTTGTGTATTGATATACGAATAAATAAATTTTCTTTTTCTGAACTGATTTGTAAAGAATAAATAAATTTTCAATATTTTATATCACATTTATATAACCTCAAAACTCTATATGCTACTCATCTACTTAAAGCACTTTTTCTAATCATAAAAATATATTGTACCAAAGAATGTGTCATTATATTGGTCTAATAAAGTTTAATCAGAATCAATAATCCTAAAACTGAGAAAAATCTTTCGTTTCATGCCGATAGTTATCTAGTTCACAACTATTCTTAAAAGCCAAAAGAAAAAAAACTATTTCTAAAAGGCAATTGATCATAAGTGAAATGATTAATATTATTTGTTTACACTAGATAATGTTAAGCAAGTTCCCTCTAAAGAGTTTTTAAAGTTTGGGCAATGATAACATATCTACACGACATCTACTCTCGTCGTCTTCTCTACGCCCGAAACTTTGTTTTTCGTTGGTTGTTGGTGGCTGTTCATCATGGACATTGATAACAACATGAGAAGAGCTATTGTTTTCTTCCTCGTTGTCACCCTCTAGAACAGGCTTTACAGTTCCCCTGTGAAGTAGTTGATGTTGTCCTAATTCTGGTGACACTTTTGGATCCGGGGTCTCTTTAAAGTGTGCCAGACCTGAGAATTCTTCCACAACCTCGGAGATCTTCTCGACGTAATTAACGATCTCGATCAATATTGACGCCATTGTAACTCCGGGAATGATCTCTAAGAGATCTTTCTCCGTCTCTGGAGAAGACGTTTTGAGTGCAATCCTTAGGCTTTGTATGGCATTTTTGGACTTTTCAATGTGTTTATTAATAGAAACATTGTCTCTCTTCATTGTTTTGATACATTTGGCTATGTCTTTTAGGGCTTCACCAGCTTCTCTGCTCATAATCGAGCATGGCTCTTGAATCTTGCTTATGAAGTCTAGCGGTATCTGCTTGCGTCACACGTGAAAGAACATGTAAATTATTAATATTATTCCGTCAAACCATTAGTTATTCGTTAATGTATTATTACTATTATTATCTACCGACATTTTAGCCATTTAGAGCCTTGGCATTTTATTTTTATTTTACACCTGCTTGGTGCGTTGACATTTTACAGAGGCAATCTTTGATGGTTATAATTTAAGTCCTAGTTTTTTTTTCTTTTTTTTTTAAATTTAAATCCTAGTTATAATACACTTATTTATGCATGTGTCTTATGTTGCGAGTGGGAGCCTGGGAGGGAGATAACAAAAAGAAAGGAAAATTAATAATGGCATACGACGTAGCAAATATACACATGCTTACCAAATTTAGAGTCACCTTGTTTTGGAATTAAATAGTAAATATATTGATTAAAAACTAATATTGTTCATATTTTCCTTACTATGAAAAATATATCTAAAAGTGATTAATGATAAATAACAATTTGATGCACTTTCCAGTTCAGTTTGCAGTCTTTAGTAGTCTATGGTTTAATATCAAATCAATGTGATTGCCAACGAACCTTAACGTCAGAGAGAACATAGCCATTGAGGATTTCGAAATGAAAGGCGCATTGACGAACTAGTCCTGCTATCTTTAAGTACTTTGTCCATGGATGGCGTAACCTGAAACGGCCATGTCCCGGTTCCCATCTCGCAAGATTCGCCTGCAAAACAAAAACGTTACAATCATCAATTACATTAGAACAATTTTATAAAATAAATACAAATTAACTACAACAGCAATATGTAGGAACTAGGAACATTAATTATTGTCTATCTGTAGAATTATACCAAAGTATCTTCAGCGCTTTTTGATGTTAGAATGCTTTTGTATTGTTGAACACACGAGTTTGTCTCCTTTGAAGTCTTCTCCGATGATGGAAAATATTCACCCTCGAAACCTTTTTACATATATTAAAACACGTATGCATGCATTAGTTACATATATTCATTATATTTACCAAGAATAAAGCAACTGAAATTGTTGGATATTGTAAGTCACCTTCTAAGGAGTTAGCGAGTTTGATAATGTTGTTAGCAATCATCTTGTGAAGATCTTCGCCTGCCCATACAGGAAAAACGAAGATCGATACAAGGATGCATATCGTTCCACCAATAAGAATGGTGGATAGTCTTTGATATGCCATAACCAATATTTCATCTGTACGGTAACCCGAAACGGCAACCATGCTAAATGTGAGTATGAATATCAAGGCACCATAGTCATATCTCTGTTTAATCTTTGGGAAAAACCGCGAAAATGTTGCAGCTGCCCCTAGTGAGAACACAAATATCCCAAGAACAATCGGCTCTCCTTTGTCTCCACATAATCTAGCAAGGTGTACTGCACCAACCCCTAAGGCACCGGCTATTAATGTTGCAAAACCTCTGTTTAAACCTTTTGAAAGTGTCCCACCTATATCATGAAAACATGTTTTAGTTAGCCTTGGTTTTAATAGACATCTTTCTATTTAATTTGTCATAGTAACATTGACATCGTTAATAGACTTACCAACAGTGAACTCGGAGACTACGACTACGGTTAGTATCGCCCACATACCCGAAACCCCGAAGCTATTATAGAGAGGCCGTACATAGTACAACATTGATACTAATGTGAGAGAAAGTCCCACTTTTAAGGAATGGATGATCCGTCTTGGATCATCTTTACCAAACTTTTGCACATTCTTTATGCGCTTGGTGACGCCGTCTTGAAGCTTGCTAGGGAACTCCTTAAGCCTTTGCAAAAATCCTGCTTTCTTCACTTGAGCATTCAAGTCCATCTCCATTGAAACTTTCAATGTAACTTAAAGCTTGTGAATTGGCTAATATTTATAGAGCTTTTGGGGTGTGTGTGATGCTTATGTGAGATAGTTTTTGGCTATATTTATAGGTAGAAGAAAGCTTAATCTGTGAAACGACAGGTTCTTCATTGCTGACTAAGCTTGCATCTAAACCAATATTTTTATCTGGATATCTTGATTTTTATTGATATAAATATTGAAGACATAAAAAGTGATGCGCAGTACTTTTCTTACTTAGATCTAATTAATTGATGGATGGCAGGCAATTCATATAGATAGGTAGAATATAAATGTACAAAAAAAAAATTACGTAGGTCGAATAAAAGACCAGATATTATTCTAAAATGTTTTAGTTTATTTATTTACGAGTTCCACTACCACAAGCCAGAAAAATAGAGAAGAATTACATAAAAGGAAAAAAGAGTTGATTACAAGATAAGACACATTATGTCTTTGCTTTACACAAAAAGGCACATCTTGCTTGCTAGACACAATATCTTGTATAAAGAAGAAAAGTGGACATTTATGCCCTTAATGAACCAAAACCAACTGTGCGGCGATATACGGAATCGGTTCGGTGGAAATGACGTTGGTTTGAAAACATGAAATTTGTCAGGTTTATGGATATGTGAGAATTTTTTCTAACCATTGGATTAGGAAAAGGATATCTGATCATGCGGTGTGAATTTAAAGGTGGAGAACGTTGACAACGATGTGAGTTTAATTTTATTTTTCGCCGCTATTGAGCAAGAAAGGGAATAATCCTAAATTATATTAAAAAAACAATTATGGTTTAGTTGAGCACCATTTAGTGTTTCTTTGAAACTAACAAAAATAGTAAACAAGCCAATGAAAAATTATGTAGATTAAAAAAGCTAAAGATGAGTTTCCATATGACCATTACATTGTAAAAGGCATTCATGAATATGACAAATGCAAAACATACACTAAAGCCGATGAAGGGAAAAGCAAAAATATGTAACATAAAAAACAACCAAGAGGGTGTCTTAGTTGTATTGCTTAGAGGAGCTTCCAATAGAACTGTCATAGCTCCAACAACGGAAGAGTGGAGGATTAGGAGAAAGCTGGGTGGGTTGATGATTGGTGTTTTGTGTTTGGGAGTGATGTGGACAGAATTGTTGTGGACAGGAGTGTTGTGGACGGTGGTGTTGTGTAGGAAAGACTTGTGGACAGAGGTGTTGTGGACATGGAATTTGTGGACGGATAAAGCGTGATCAGGGGAAGTTTACGACAGACGTGTGTAGGGGAGTTGTGTACAGTGGCATTGTGTATGGAGAGCTGTGTAGGGGAGCTTTGAGTTAGCTCAGCAGAGATTTGTGGAGTGGGAACGGGGTTGTCATGTTGGGTGGACAAGGGAGGTGTGGACTGAGGAGTTGGGGATGGACAAGTTGTGTACATGAGATGTGTGTACATGTGGACAAGGGAGGTGTGGACTGGGGAGTTGGAGATGGACGAGTTGTGTACAGGGGATGTGTCTTTGAAGCCTTATTTACCTAGATGAAGACATTAAAGTAGCCACCGTGCCTTTTACACGAACTCGGAGTCGCAGCAGCAAGAAACATGCGAACCTCTCCTTCTTCTGCTGCTCCCACCATGTTTGATTACTTTGAGGAGAAGACGATTGTGTATTCGTGCTATCAATTTTGTGTCTTCAAAACTCATCTGCAAAGAAAAGAAATCTCAATTAAGAAAATGGAGACATCCCAGAAAAGCATGAAACTTTACCAAAACTCGAACAAAAGGGAAGACTAAAATAGAGGCATCGAAGTTAAAGTACAAACCTTTATCTTCAAATCATGGAGAGTGGTGATTCTACAGTGACCTCAATAAGAAGGAGGAGGAGAGTAGTTGTCAGGGTTAGAGTTTCTTCAAATCGGCGGAGAGTCTTGGACTTAGGGACTAGAGATGCGAGAAAATCGTATCAATTAGAACTAGATAGCAGTAAGATGGTTGTTCTGTCATTAGAGAGAGAGAGAGAGAGTAACAGAGGCAAAACCAGAGTGATTGTAATGGTCGTCGATTGGAAACTAAGGAGATGTTAGGTTTCTCAATCGGAGTCGTCGGGAGGGGGGGGGGGGAAGAAGAAAAAAAAAGTCAAGTCACGTGATGTTTATAATATGTCAAGTTAATGAGAGAGTTGGTTTTGTCTTTGGTCAAAGGATACTAAGGTCTTTCATACACAATAATGTGTGTCACAAGTGCTAAGTGTCTTGGAATGTAATTAGAAACTGAAAATGTGTCTCTAGATGTAAAAAAATCAGGAAAAAAAGAGAGATAACAAGAAGAAGAAAAGGACCAAGTTGATCGAACCCACTAGAGCTCAGCAGAGGAGCTCTCTAAACCAAAGGTTGGGAATGTTTTGCTTCTAACTTTACAGCAGTTATGTTAACATTTGATGGAAAGAAAACATTTAGACAACTTTATGTAAGTAATTAAATATTATCGGGACATTGTGATTCGAAGTTGCTTTCATGTGAATTCTCTCAGTCTTGGTCAAACTAAGGTGCTCCCAATTTGAATTATGATGATAAGTCAATGATAATTGATAAATTAAACATATAAGATAAGAACGTTCATAAGATAATGATACTTATCATCATATGGCTGATAAGCGATAAATGCTACAGAAAAGAACTTGTAATCTTATTCTTATAGATTACACTAAATTATTTTCTTAATAGAGTATTCATACGCCTAGGATCAAATATACTTTTTATGGAAAGTGATTCATATTATTCTGTATCTAAAATTTTAACAAAATTTATACTAAAACAAGGTGATCATAACAATGGCAGTAATATGACTATGACTCCGATGAATTGATGATATGATATTTGAAAATTTGAAAAATGGTAGGCATGAAGAAGAAGCGTGAGAATTTAGAGGTTTATTAAATGGACGAGTCAATCTCTATAAAACCATTAATTTGTAAGTTAAAAAGGTTTTAGACGAGTTTAGGTGCAAAATCTATTTTTAACAATGGTCGTCTCGTCCATTCTTTTTATTTTGTTCTAACTTTACGATTTGCAAAACACATTCTTGTTTTTTTTCATTTTGCTTGCACTATATCTAAGCATTATTCCAAGAATATAACATGAATGTATGATCGAGATTTCATTCTGAGTTCTGCACAAATCTGTACTTCATAGATAGCATATTCCTTTCTCTTTTTTCACGAACATATAGCATATTTCGTTTTTCATTTTCGTATCTTTAAACGTGACAAGATAACTTATCACTATAACGTAACAATTTTCTGTCGTACTAGATTTAAGGGTATTACCTTTAATTTTGCGATTTTTTGTTTGGATATATAGATTACTCGATGATCCATAAAAAATAATTGGTTAAACCATTATTCCGTTATATATACATATATATATTTTTTTACTGAAATATATATACATATATATGCATTGTTGTAACTACATTGATGATAGAAAACGAAATTAGTGAATCTAATATTTTCATAGCTTAAGCAACAGTAAAACACACAATTTCCGTATCTAATATGTGTGTATATATATATATATAAGGAGTAACTAGTGGTTGGCAAAAACAGTAGTGACTAGTGATATACAAAATATTCCCTTTGATGTGTTTGCCCTTTGCATGTCTGAACATCTGCTGCAACCTCTCAACCACCCTTTATCATATCCGGTCATGTACTAACTCTGAGAACATTGAATTTTGGTATTTGTAATAGTTAAAAAAAAAAGAGTAGAATACTGGAGTTTTCTCTGATCATGAAACATGATTCGAGACCACTGTGGTTCATATCTAGAAGCCGGAAGAGTATTGGATGAGCTTGTACTGATGTTTGGAAGTAACTTCAAACTTTCCTACTAGCAATGCAGCACATATATATATTAGGGGCCATTCAGTTTTCATAGTTATTTTGACTTTCCATAACTATCATGTGTGAAATTGTAGTTCAACATAAACTATATCTATATGAAATGGAAACATAGTGGAAAATTTTATAACCAAAATGAATAAAAGATTTTAATGCGTCTTAGTAAATATACATACAGTATGAGTGGATTGTCAAATGTTAAAGCAGTTGTGGAATAACTGAGTAAGAACAACTAATTGAGTTCCATCTTAGAAATCGGGAATTTCTTGTACAAGTTGTATTCCGATTGATCATTTAAACTTTTTCGTTGACCATTCATAAAACAAACTTTTGTTAACAAATTCAAACAAAACGTAGTGCGTGGCTGTGACCAAGCAAAAAAGAAAAAAACGTAGTGCGTGGCTAATTCCTAAACGAAGGAGATCAATGTGACCGGAACGTGGGTCTTCTCATGAAACGTAAGGCTGGTCAGAAAAAGGACGTCAATATTCACGTCGGATTGGTCGGAAGAGACCGGCCAAAAGGAACGGTTCATCACTATATGACAAATTAGCTTAAACTTCCTACTCGTTTTTCTTTATGGTTCTTACTTTTTCCCTTATAATATTGTTCTTCATACACTTGCTTTTTTTGCAACATGTATAGTTGATCTATTTTTTTATACTTGATTATTCCATGTTGATAACCTTCCACTCAAATCATTTAAATAATTAAATCCTGTAGGAACCGACCCATTTTGCACCCATAAACTTGAGAAACACACACAAATTTTAATTAATTATAAAATCAAGAAACCGCACACACATTTTATACATATGTGAAGAAGAAACAAAAACGAAAAAGGTGATTTAGGCCTACTCTATATAAATAGTTAACCAATGTATACAGCCTAATTGGGCCTAAACTTTGATCTAGATCACACTTGAAGCCCATAATCCGTGATTTTGATTCAGGCTTGGCCGCCTATCCAAACCTTTTCAAACTTTAGTTAACCATTTGTCCAGAAAAAAAAACTTTGGTTAACCGTTCGCTAAATTCCACCCTACAATAAATTAAACTAGGTGAACCAAACTGGCTCTATATAAAAAAACAATTATTTTCAAAATAAAAAATCTATATGCCTTGAAATAAATAATTAAAATAATTAGCTACACATTTCCCAAAAATAAATCAGCTATAGACTTTCATACTAAATAACCGAAGTATCGAATCAGACCAAATTATAATTAACGTTCATCATAGACTTGGTGAACATGATTTTACAACCAGAAAAAAAGGACATGGTGAACATGATTTTGGGTCGTCATATTTGAAAAATGTAAACGACTAAACGTCTGTGATCATCGTTGTTTGTGTGGTTAACGTCTCTGTATATACGTAAAAGTCATTCTATATAGTGCTAAGGTTTTGTTTTCCCTAAATATTTTAGTGACATGTTAGTTATGAAATATTTGCATTTGGTGACATTGTTTTTTTCATGACTGGTCTCAAACGTGCTATACGTCACATAAAATCTCCAGTCAATTCGTAAGTGCAAGTAAGTACAAAACAAGATTCAGATCTGAAATCAATTTCATAATCTTCTGGAATTTATGAAAGATAATGAATGTGAGAATGCTTTACGGTGTCGTTTACCCCTCTTTCTTCTACTGCTTTTGTCTATTGCTTATCCTTCTCCACTCCATCTTATTTCCTCTTTTCTGAACCATTTCCTACTTGATGTATGCTAAATTAGGAAATGTTAAGTAGATTTTGTTGGAATCAAGCTGTCATAAACTCATATCTATAGAAATACAGATGTGCCATTGAGATTGCGCGGGTGAAGACTTTAATTTCTTTTTTTAATGACTTAAATTGAACCGTGAGATTTAAAAATGTATAAATTTTAGATAAAGACAGAATAAAAAAACTGAACCATTCCTGGTACGGTCTTTCGATAAACTGTCTATCCTGGTTCGGAACCAATGTGTTGCTGGTCCTTGAAAAATCTTAGATGCTCCACATAATTGAACTGAATAAATACAAAAAACTGAATCAATAATTCACAAGAAAATATCTAATGAACCATCTTTGTGAACTACAATTGCTTCATGAAGCTCACCTTCTTCATCCTCATTAGTTCAATCACGTGGTGGTAACTGAAAAAAGCACACGACTGATGCTTTAGATGCCTCGCTATTTTTGCATGCACTCCACTTGTTTTGGTTGACTACATGTCTCATGTCTTTCTGTCAGAATCTTAGAGAATATCAGCAACAGAAGGGAACCCAACAAAGCAAACATAAATTTATAGAAAATATGGGGAGGGTACTGCTTCTCATGGATATATGTATCCCGTCTAAATGGAACCGCAGAGCCAAAAACTGCGCCTAATAACCATTTGCTGGATTTAAGTCGGAGAGTCCACCGAAGACAAGACCGCATTTTTTTACCAAATTTTAATCGATAATGACCAGAACTCGAATCTAGGCGGCATAATTCACAATCGTGCGTCTTTTACCACCAGACCATAAACGTCCGATTTGATTTTGTGATTTTGTGTTGTGGATTTGAGTTTCTGTTCAATCACACAAGATTGTAAACGCTGATTTGTCAACCCGTCAACAAGTGTTGACTTTTTTTAGCCATCTCTTATCATTTCAAACACTTTGTTTCACTTTCTTTTACATGTAAAAAGTCTAACAATTTAAAGAAGTTTTGATGCTTTAAAATAAATGAAGTTTTTTGTTTTTTTGTATTTTAAATTTTAATATGTTTTAGATTATAAATAGTTTTAAAATATAAGTATTTTTTATATTTCTAGATAATTTTATTTTTATTAGATATAGTATAACCAATTAAATTTTATAGATTTATTTATGATTGGTTTAGTTTATATATCAAAATGATACTTTATAAGAAAATAATAACTTTCTTATTTTTTCTATAAAATTACATATATAATAAAATAGATGGAGTATAACTTTTAGTTGTAATCAAAGATATTTGCTAGTACGTGTAACTGGTTGAAGAATTTTTAAATTATATTTTAAAATATTTTATAGGTAAAATACTAAAATGTAAAATTTTTAATAGTTATGCACTGATCTAAAATTTTCTTTTTATGATTCTTCGATTAATAGTGGTTCCACATTCAATTTTTGGTTTGTGATTTTAAACATCCGTAAAATAAATCAATTGGTTGACGAGAACAAAGATACGTATAAACAAAACAAGAACAAACCAATCAACATCTAACAGCGGCGCGGGAAGATGACGTCTAATCCAGATACTGTCAGATGATATAGATACACGCATGTATGATATTTAAAGCTAATCATTATTTGTCAAACAAAATGTTATTTTCATTTTATTTTAAAATTTTAACAGAGCAAGGATATATTTTCCTTCTGTTTTTCTTTCTGATATATCAACAAAAAAGAAATCTGAATAAACAAATTCTTTTTTTTAGAACACTGAAAAAACAAATTCATTTAACATCTTATATATATATATTTTCTTTTCTTTTAACAGTCTATATTTTCCAATTGATATGTAATTTTCTAAAAACAATGTATATTATATTTCTAACAGGAAACATACAACAACTCCGAGAGTCCCAAAAAGAAGTTATTTTATGTGTTCAAATGTTTTTACAACTATTTTTATGGTCAAATGTATTTACAGCTAACCAGAAAACATGATAATGGTAAATAAAAAAAAGACAACTGTATAGTTTACTGTGTCAACACTAACAGAGAAAGCACCAACCTGAAGATAACAAATAGATAACTTGTTGGACTTTCTTTGCTATACAACAATCTCTCTTCATTTCCCATCTCTCCTTCCACTTCGGACAACCTCTCACCGAGAATTTTCCCCACCGGAAAAAAAAAATTATTGTACAGAAGTCAAAACGACTGGCTACAAAACTTCTCGCGCCTATATTACCGGTTTGGTTTCTGTGTCTTTTTCTTTTGTTTACAAGTCACTCAACTTTCTCCATATTGTCTGAAGGCCACGACCTTCGCCCTTCGCCATCACCGGAGAGATTCTGTGGTGTTGCGTTGCGTTTGACCTGAGCTTTGTATGAACATGACGTCACGTTACGGTCCGAAGCACATCTCGAGGCAGACGAAACCGTCAGACACTCCCTCGTCTTCTCCGTCTCCTAGTCATCACCGGATACATCCTCTGCTCCAGAGAAGCCTCTCCTCCCCGTCTCCGAACGCCACGTGCGGCGGATCGACGCCCGCCGAGTTCTGCGGCGGTACTACGGCGAGTTGCGCCGCCGTATGGTGCTGCTGTCCTTGCGGAATAGTCAACCTCGTCGTCCTCGCCGTCTACAAAGTCCCGCGTGGAATCTGCCGCCGCGCTATCCGCAGTCACCGCCGTAAACAGCTCGTCAAGAACGGTGTCCTCCCGCCGCTGCCGTCCGACGGAAAAGGCGAGAGGATGATGCAGAGAGTGTTCCAGAACTCGGAGTTCGCTATCTTTCCGTTGGATAGCACCGACGTCTCGGAGGAGGAGGAGGACGATTTCTTTGATCCTAAATACTTCGGGAGATCGCCGGCGGTTGCGGCTGAGCTGACGACGGATGAGGAGACCGATGATGAGGACGAGGCGGTGTTGGCGTTGGAGAAAGAGATGTGGAACAGGTTTTATGGTGCTGGATTCTGGCGAAGTCCGTCGCAGAGAGAATCGGTTTCTTCTCCGAGAGTTTCGAAGTCTCTTTCGGCATCGCCGAGACCGTCGTTTGGTGAAGTGTTTCGTAACTCAACGATTAGAGGCGGAGGAGGAGGAGGAGGAGGAGCTACGGTGACGGCGTTGACACCGAGAGCCCTTTGGCAATGACATCTTGTTAATATGTATTTCTTTTTTCTTGATTGTGTGTGGTGTGTGTGCAAACTACTGGTGCAAAGCATAGTTTGAGTCTTGCCTTAATTGATTTATTTGATTGATTGATATTTTGGTGGTGAGATTGGTTTCAAATGTTGTGGGATTTTGTGATAATTAGAGATGAAACTTTCAAAATTCTAAATTGAATGGAATGTGATTGTCGATTAAGGTGACATGACATAGATGATGAGAAGATGTATTGAATTATGCAACTCATGATAATCATTTGCTAGATGAAAAAACATCTTGCCAACTACTCCGTTGATAATGATGTGAAACCAACATAATCTAGTTAATGATTTTGATTTGGAGTGTTTAATCCAAATACAATTAGTGAATAGCGAGTTAAACTTAAACAGCAGCGGAAGGGTAAGACATAAATAGATTAGGGTTAACAAAGGGAAAGCCTATGATGGAAAAACTGTCCTTTTCCTATAGGGTTTTCTTATTATTGTGTAGGTGTTGTATAGGCTGATGTGAGGACCACAAACATCACTTTAACTCATAAGTGTTTAGCATTAAATTCAGGTGTTGCTATCACGACTATCTCATTCTGCATCTCTCTAAACTAGGCTTCTTTCCACTTTCATCTCTCATTATTTCTTCTTTGTTTGTGTTTCAATTGTCCTTTGCTAGACTTCACTAATTCAGCTTTGGTGTGTCCTGTCTGTTCCCTCCCCCACCCCATAGTATTTGGTGGTAAATCTCATACAATTCTTTATTTTTCAGATGTTTTTTAAGTTCAATGAAAGAACTGCTCTTTTGAATCCAGAATAATAACAAAACACATGGAAATATTTTGTTTTGACAAATGCTGAACAGCCAAACAGTCTATAACCATTGATTTTAGTTTGAATCATATTATGGGCATAGGTACATTTGAGATTTGTTTTAGGGATGAGCTGAAACTAAATATAGAAGATATACTGACATGGTGATCAGTGAACAATTTTTTTTTTTTATATATGATATTATTGTTCATATATATCATCATTGAACTTTTATTGGTGATAAATTTCGCAGAAACAAAACGCTGCAGAAGTAAGGATTGTACATCCAATGAGATACAAAGAAAATAGAAAGCAAAGAGTTAGGCCCATTAATACAGCCCATAAGCAGTGCAATAAGATGACTCGGGCCTGATAGAAACTAAACTTCAATTACTCGATCGGGCCTTAAAAGCCGATCTTTTCTATAAGCGCGGGAATAACGAAAATGTTTCAAACTATTGATTCGAAACGCGAGAATGCACACTCCTCGTTGAAGCGCGTGGTGAAACAGGTAAGTATAACTGAGGTGGGACATCACACGATTCACGAACTTTGACGTAGCAACCAAAAAGGTGTAATAAATATAAATAAATGATGGTTGTTTTCATACACCGACAGCTCCAACTCAAGCCACGTGTGTTTCCATTTTCCTCGGCTTCTTCTTAGCTTCATATGTCCTTTCTTTTTTCTTTTTTTTTTCTTTTATGTTTGGTTGGATTTCTTAATCTCACTTTCAATAACTATCATTAACTTATAGAAGATGACTTACTAACTCTCTTTTTGTTATCTTCTTTAGTGAGTTCACCGATTGTCTTAGTCCTTATTGTATTAAAGATTCATGACTTAAGGAAAAATTCAAAGACCATCACTTTCACTCTCCACCATATTATACGTTTTACTAACTTTTAATAATCAATAAAATATAATGTTTGCAACATGTGTAGTATAATTCTCTAGCTGTTTAGCTCAAGGCATAACTACTCTATTTTACTATGACTTTTTATCGTAGACTTTACATTTGTTTTATTCAATTTGCCATTATTTTCTTATGTACATAACTAGATTAATAACTCTATTACTATGACTTGCAAATACAACCATTTAATACTGAATACTAAATTCTTTAATGTTTTTATTAATATAATGAATTGACCACTCATTTGTCGTGCATAACCATTTTATTACGGATCAAAATGATTACTAGTTATTCACTTTCTTAAGTAGAAATTTTAGGTGAAGGGTTATAAGTTATAACATAAGCAGACCATGTTTAGTCTGAAATAATACTATTTTGTTAATATAGTTTTAAGAAAGACAAAAGTAGTGTTTATTCAATGATTATACAAAAGATTTAGCCGGAAAATAATGCAAAAGGTTTATTGAAACGTAAAGGAAGCCGAGCTGAGCCGAGGCAAGTCCTAAAGAAAGCCAAAGTCATCTAAAATAATTAAATTTTCAGACACCGTGTGGTTCCCACCACCAGCCTGTCCGAAAACCCAAACCTGTTTTTGATACACAACATAGACCAGACACCAGCCAAATTCACACATCTCTCTATCTCTATCTTTCTTCTTTCTTGGCCGTCTCTCACACCCACTCTCGGTAACCGACGATTCAAGTAATAAGAATAAACAGCATATCCTCCAAGAAGAGGCATTTTCAATTTATTCCTTCAAGAGAGATTAATCCCAATCTGAGCACCATGGATCGCTGCGTCTATGGTTGCTCCATCGTATCTTTCTTACTCCTCCTCACTGCATCGGCTTTGTCACAGACTCTCGAACCGGGTCACCACAACATAACCGGGTCTGGAGGTCAAATAAACTCAAACTCAGTCCTCGTAGCTCTCCTCGACTCTCGTTACACCGAGCTCGCGGAGCTCGTCGAGAAAGCTCTCCTCCTCCAAACACTCGAAGACGCCGTCGGTCGTCACAATATTACAATCTTCGCCCCTCGCAACGAAGCCTTAGAGCGTGACCTCGACCCGGATTTCAAACGGTTCTTGCTCCAACCGGGTAACCTCAAGTCTCTCCAAACGCTACTCTTGTCACACATTATCCCCACTCGGGTCGGTTCAACCCAATGGCCCGAAGAGAGCACCGGACGGGTCAAACACGTCACGCTAGGACGCGACCAAGTGCTGCATTTGAGCAAAACCAAAGGTAACGGGAAGAGACTGGTGAACTCCGCCGTGATAACCCGACCCGATGATTTGACCCGACCCGACGGGTTGATCCACGGGATTGAACGGCTTTTAATCCCTCGCTCGGTGCAAGAAGATTTCAACCGGCGGAGAAACCTCCGGTCAATCTCCGCCGTGTTACCCGAAGGAGCTCCGGAGATCGACCCGAGAACAAACCGTCTCAAGAAATCCGCCGCCGCCTCCGTCGCGGTACCCGCCGGATCCCCACCGGTTCTCCCGATCCAATCCGCCATGGCTCCAGGTCCGTCGCTAGCTCCGGCGCCGGCTCCGGGACCCGGAGGTCCACGTCACCATTTCAACGGCGAGGCTCAGGTCAAAGATTTCATCCACACGCTGCTGCACTACGGCGGGTACAACGAGATGGCGGATATTCTCGTGAACCTGACGTCGCTCGCGACGGAGATGGGGCGGTTGGTGTCGGAAGGCTACGTCCTCACCGTGCTAGCTCCCAACGACGAGGCTATGGCGAAACTGACGACGGATCAGTTGAGCGAGCCCGGAGCTCCGGAGCAGATAATGTATTACCACATTATACCGGAGTATCAGACGGAGGAGAGTATGTATAACTCGGTTAGGAGATTCGGGAAGGTGAAGTATGAAACGCTGCGTTTTCCTCATAAGGTTGCGGCGAAGGAAGCTGATGGTTCGGTTAAGTTCGGTTCTGGTGACCGGTCTGCTTACTTGTTTGATCCGGATATTTATACGGACGGTCGGATTTCGGTTCAGGGGATTGATGGTGTCTTGTTCCCTGAGGTGGAAGAAGAGACGGTTAAGAAACCGAGTGGTTCGGTTAAGAAAGTTGTTCAGACAAGAAGAGGTACGTTTGATTGATTGTGTTGCGTGTCTATGGTTTGATCATTAGCGTCGTGACTAATTAGGTTTCACATGATAATTGACACGAATATGATTATGATCGTTTTGAGGATAGAAGTTTGTAGTTTTACTCACTTACTTGTGACCAAAGTTATCAAAGAATTATGATTTTTAGTACGTGATTAACGCTTAGTCACTCAAGGTATTGATCCTGTTCTAAAGGTAAAGGTTGGTGAGGTATATCAAATATAAGAAAGAATCATTAGAAGCTTCTTCGACATTACCGGTCCTAAAGCATCTTCACACGTTTACAAATTTTCATTTATTATATTTGGTTAAATTATTGGCTTTTAGCTTTTTCTAAAGTCTAATTTCCGGAAATAGTTTTTAATTAAGTGACAGGAGACTGCGATTGGAATTAATTGATTGTGGTCATGACCTAATAATTAAAGTTCTTTATTTCATTAATCAACAGGGAAGTTGCTGGAAGTAGCATGTAGAATGCTTGGAGCAATTGGCAAAGACTCATATATAAGCAAATGCTGAATGAATTCACAAACCCTAAGAGATTATTGAAGCCAAATCTCTAAAGTGTTATCCTTAAACACGTACAAAAGGTTAGGATTCCATGTTACAGTCTATCGATCAATAATAAATAATAATCTCAGAATGATCTATACTAATAAGTGTATACATATTTGTTATGTTTTTGGCAGGTTGTTAGGAGAAACAAATGAAGATTTGGAAGAGGCAAAAAAGAGTGGAACATCAATGCTCAAACCATTCTTCAAAGGAATATGAAAGAGGAACTTGTGTTTCTATATATATAAAAAAAAAAATTTTGGGCAGTTTGATTTTTGGGATATAAAAATTGTAATTAGTTATATGAACTCAATTTTTTAATTGACTTGGTGTATGGAAAAAAGTGAATTATAAAGTGGGAAACAAAATAAAAAGACGTGAGAACCCACAACCTTTTCTCTTCTTATCTTTTACTCAACTTAAATGATTTCATTACCATCATCATTATTCCATCACATATGCGAATTGGTGGTGACAAAAGTGTAGTAACAGATAAGCATAAATTTATTTTTTAAAGAATTTGTAATAATATTCAAACGTATGACTTTTTTAAGCATAAACAAAATAAATATGAAAGGTATTTGGTCTGAGAGATAATAAAACATGTGTTGGAGAGAGGATATGAGTTGGCTTGTGCTGTCCTGTGAGATATGATTTTGATTTGAGACCCCAATTACAATACAAAGCTTAAAGCTGTCTGACTTTTTCTATGTGATCATCATTCATCAAAATACATATTTTGTTTCTCAATCCATGACTTTTTGTTTTCCTTCAATCTTATTAAATAGTTTGTAACATCCTTTTTTTGTCAACTAAATAGCTGTAACATTCTAAACAAGGTTACCAATAGTATACCATTTCAACCACTTTAATAATGACATAATATAAAATCATAGGCTTCAGGTCTGGATGTTCGATAGAAAATGATGCAGATCAAGCAACATAAATTAGGCTAATGTAAACAGACGGAATGAATGCATTGACGGAACAAATGGTATTGGACTGAACAAAAGAAAGTTAAATGATGTTATAATTATATGGTGTGAATATACAAATGATTAAATTTTGATTATTCTTTCAAGGTGTTTTAAAAAAAGATTATTCTTTCAAGGTAACCGAAACAAGTTTTGGCTTTAGGTAGTGGGCAATAATTGTGCAACTTTATAAAAATATTAATGACTTAAGAAAACGAAAAAAGATCAATGTGCACTCACATATGAAAACATCATGGAGCGAACAATATTATTTCTTCTATTTTATTTTTCTATAATATGTCTCTCTCTTTCTAACAAAAAAATACCCTTATATCAGACTAGTAATGTCAAATGGGCGGATTACTAATGGACAGCCCATGTCCAAATTGATATGGACCGAAATGGACAAACCCATATTAGACCATAATTAAAGTTTGTCCAAATGGGTGAACCCAATTACATCATGGACAATGTTGGGTTTAACCACTTGGACAATGGGCGGCCCAATAAACTTAAATGTCTAGGTTTAGAAAATTACGAGAAAACACAAATAACTTTTTTTTTTGTCGTCTGCGTTTCTTCTGCGATTTTCTCCGATTCTTCTTTGTAAAACAATTTTCCGCTAATACCGAAAAACGCAATTTCCCGCCAAAATCCGAAAATGCAATTTCTCGCCAAAACCAGGAAAACTCAGGTTTCCGCCAAAATCGAAAAACACAGTTTTCCACCAAAACCAAAAAACATAATTTTCCGCCAAAATCGGAAAAACATAGTAGTCTACCAAAACCGGAAAAACGTAATTTCCCGACAAAACTGAAAAAATACAATTCTCCGCCAAAGTCGAAAAATACAATTACTGCCAAAACCGAAAACCCAATTTTCCGCCAAAACCGGAAAAGTGCAATTTCCCGCCAAAACCGGAAAAGCGCAATTTCCCGCCAAAACCGGAAAAGCGCAATTTCCCGCCAAGACCAAAAACGTAATTTCTCGCTAAAACCAGAAAACGCAATTTCTCGCAAAAACAAAAAAACGCAATTTTCCATAAAAACCGGAAAACACACAATTTCCTGCCAAAACCAAAAACATAATTTCTCGTAAAAATTGAAAAACGCAATTTTCCGCCAAAACTGAAAAATGCAATTTATCGCAAAAACTGGAAAACGCAATTTCCTGCCAAAATCGAAAAACATAATTTTCCACAAAAAAAAAAAAACTGAAATTATGTTGTTTATATTAAATGGGCGTATGGGTCTCATGGACAGCTCAACAAATCATGGTCTTATTTGGTTATGGTCTCATTTGGACATGGTTTTATTTGGGCTTCGACCAAAATTGTCCAGCAAAAATATGAAGCCCATTCGGACACGCCCAAACCCGCCCGGCCCGCCCAATTGACATCTCTATATCAGACTATCAAAAATTTGAACACATATTAAAGCGCGGATCACTAGTATCAACTTAAAACCACAATTTAAAAACAATAAACGATTTTCTGAAAGTGTTACAAAGGTTTTTAATAAAAAGTTTTGTTTGTAAAAATATGGTTGTTCATACATCGCAATCAAAAGTAATTTGAGAACCGCTGCGCTGGTTGCATAATAGCACTTTCACTACCAAACTTCAAAGGCCTTAACAGGCAAAAAAAAAGAGATGAAAACTGTGCTCACTCTCCTTTGGTCTCTGCTTGCAGAGAAGCTGCAAAAAAAAAACAGCATAAAGTTGCAATCCAAACACGGATATTACTAACACTAAACCATCAGTTAGATCGTACCTTTAACGGCTGCTGGATCGTCTTGTGGCCTCATTGCAGGGAAGAGAATAACCTCCTGAAACATTTACAAGTACAATTCATGAGTTTAGCCAGAAAAGTTTAGCCAGAAAAGATCAAATCATTTAGCAGAGAATGAGAGAAGAGAATGAGAGAAGAGAATGAGAGAAGAGAATGACCTTGATGTTCTGTGAATCGGTGAATAGCATGGCAAGCCTGTCAATACCCAACCCCCACCCACCCGTAGGAGCCAACCCATATTCCAAAGCATTGCAGAAAGTCTCATCTAAAGCCATCGCCTCATCGTCTCCTGACTGTCTATCCTTCAGCTGATCAGCAAACCTTTGACGCTGAACCACTGGATCGTTCAGCTCGGTGTAGGCATTGCAGAGCTGCGGTCAAGTTTGTAATATGTTAGCATAAAACAACTCTAAAATAAACAAATTCATAGTTAAGCTAGTGCTTACTTCATGTTTGTTGATAAAGAGCTCGAATCTCTCGGTGAGAACATTGTTTGATCTGTGCCACTTTGCCAAGGGAGACATGATCTCGGGATGGTTGATGATGAAAGTCGGGTTCACACATGTCACTTCCAGAAATTCTCCAACAAGCTGCATTAAAAGAAAATGTCTCAGATTTTAATTTTCCAATGCTATATATGTCATAGGTAGAGATGTCAATTGGGCGGGCCGGGCGGGTTTGGGCGTGTCCGAATGGGCTTCATATTTTTGCTGGACAATTTTGGTCGAAGCCCAAATAAAACCATGTCCAAATGAGACCATAACCAAATAAGACCATGATTTGTTGAGCTGTCCATGAGACCCATACGCCCATTTAATATAAACAACATAATTTCAGTTTTTTTTTTTTTGCGGAAAATTATGTTTTTCGATTTTGGCAGGAAATTGCGTTTTCCAGTTTTTGCGATAAATTGCATTTTTCAGTTTTGGCGGAAAATTGCGTTTTTCAATTTTTACGAGAAATTATGTTTTTGGTTTTGGCAGGAAATTGTGTGTTTTCCGGTTTTTATGGAAAATTGCGTTTTTTTGTTTTTGCGAGAAATTGCGTTTTCTGGTTTTAGCGAGAAATTACGTTTTTGGTCTTGGCGGGAAATTGCGCTTTTCCGGTTTTGGCGGGAAATTGCGCTTTTCCGGTTTTGGCGGGAAATTGCACTTTTCCGGTTTTGGCGGAAAATTGGGTTTTCGGTTTTGGCAGTAATTGTATTTTTCGACTTTGGCGGAGAATTGTATTTTTTCAGTTTTGTCGGGAAATTACGTTTTTCCGGTTTTGGTAGACTACTATGTTTTTCCGATTTTGGCGGAAAATTATGTTTTTTGGTTTTGGTGGAAAACTGTGTTTTTCGATTTTGGCGGAAACCTGAGTTTTCCTGGTTTTGGCGAGAAATTGCATTTTCGGATTTTGGCGGGAAATTGCGTTTTTCGGTATTAGCGGAAAATTGTTTTACAAAGAAGAATCGGAGAAAATCGCAGAAGAAACGCAGACGACAAAAAAAAAAGTTATTTGTGTTTTCTCGTAATTTTCTAAACCTAGACATTTAAGTTTATTGGGCCGCCCATTGTCCAAGTGGTTAAACCCAACATTGTCCATGATGTAATTGGGTTCACCCATTTGGACAAACTTTAATTATGGTCTAATATGGGTTTGTCCATTTCGGTCCATATCAATTTGGACATGGGCTGTCCATTAGTAATCCGCCCATTTGACATTACTAGTCATAGGCATGAAAGAGAGAGACAGAAGATGTTACGTACTTTATCTAGCAGACGAGCTGTTGTCTGAGGAGGAGGGCATTTCACGTCGAACTTGGCACACGCATCAATCAAATACTTGTTGGCTTCTTCACTAGCCAAATCTTTTGGTATATTAAGGTTAGCCACCTTCTCCAACTCTCCAATCATCTCAATCCTCCTACAAAAAAAAAAAAAAAAAATCATGTATATCATTGCTGCCATAGATAAGCGTACTTTATTTTAATCAATGAAAATATTGATTTGACTCAAACCTGAATGGAGGAGTGAAGTCGATTTCGATTGGCTCCTTATCATACCCGTTAGCATGATACTTGATCTTGTAACCACCTGTCAACTCTTTGACCATGCCACTCAACATATCCTCAGTCATTTTCATGAGGTCGTTGTAGTCTGCGAAAGCCATATAGAACTCGCAAGTGGTGAACTCCGGGTTGTGGGTGAGGTCAATACCCTCGTTTCTGAATTGCTTTCCAATCTCATAAACACGCTCCAACCCACCGACGATAAGTTGCTTCAGAAAGAGTTCAGGTGCGATTCGCATGTACAGCTTCATGTCTAGATCGTTGTGATGTGTCACGAATGGTCGTGCAGCTGCTCCACCAGCAATCATGTTCATCATAGGCGTCTCAACCTAAAGAAAATATAAGAATATTAAATGCAGGAATAAGAACAATTGAAATCAGAGACCGAATGAAAAGAATGGATTATATGTTTTGTAAGAAAATTAGAAACCTCCAAGAATCTTTGATTGTCAAGGAATCTGCGGACGTAGGAAATGATATTGGCTCTGGTTTTGAATATCTGGCGAACCTCCACGTTCAACATCAGATCAAGATAACGCTGGCGATATCGAGATTCCTGACAGCAAAACAAAACACTAACATCAAATGCTTGTCCGGATAGAAACCATAGAATCTAAAACACTGACAGGAAGTGATCAAACAAATAGATAATAATATTTAATAATGTAACAGGCTACACCAATCTTTATAGAGCTTTGGAAAACTGGTTTTACCTGATCTTTTAGAACATATGCATCAGGATTTCTTGGTTCACCTGGAATCCAGTTTTCAGGTTTCTACATAATGGAAAACGTAAAACATGTTACTGCAAAAGAAGATGACTCTCAAGTAAATAGAGCAGTCACCGTGAAACTGCTTTTACCTTTGCATTAGCATTCTCAGCTTTTCTTGGCATCATGTGGAGGCAATGGGAGAGAAGAATAAATGATCGCGGGAAAAGACTTAACTCTCCTCTCTTAGTCTTCCCTGAAATAAGAGTAAAACCACCAGTTAAAAACGATGCTGTGGTAGGCCAAAAGAATGAATAACATACAAAAAGAGAGGGTTGCACAAACCTGGAAACCCAGTGACACCAACAATATCACCACGCTTAGTATTCCCATGGAGCTTTGAAAACTCAGCTTCATCCAATCCTGACTTGCTGAGACAAAGACAAAAGGAAACATGCCTAAGTAAACCTACTCAATAGCAATGAACTAACTTATAAAGAGGAGAGAGAAACAAAACATTCACCTTGCATCAGCCACAACTTGGACCTTGAAATCCTCACCATGTAGATCATAGAAGAAGAGCTTGGATGAGGAAGCTCGCTTGCTCATTATCCTCCCTATCAAAGTTTTAAAACAACAAATCAAACATCCTTTTCACTCTAAAATGAAATGGCAGTGCACATTAAGCGGTTCTTAACATACCAGCTAGAGAAACTTGAGCGTCTTCAACATGATCACCATTGTTCAAACCACCATACTTCTCAATGTACTCAGGAATAGACATTGTCACAGCAAACTTGTGAGGGTATGGATTCTCCCCCTTAGCCTTCTCAGCCGCAAGATACTTCAATCTGTTCTCAAAGTATTGCTGCAATATAAAAGAACACTCGATTCATACACACATACATATCTATCTGCGTTGCATAAGATGATTGTATACCGTTGGATCCATATCCTCATCATCTGCTGCAACTGCCTTCTGGGAGGCTGCCTTGGGAGCCTGCATCAAATCAATCAAACGAAATCTCTTATAGACTATCAATGTGTGAATCATTTGTTTACGGATTATACGAAAGAAGTGATTACTTGTTTAGCCTTTTCTTCTTCTTTGCGTCTCCTCTCTTCCTCTCTCTGCTTCATCTTCAGTTCCTTCTTCAGAGCACTGCAACGTTTTCAACATCAGCTGTAATCAGATTCCATAAGAAACATTCACGAAAGTGATAGAGAGAACGGAAACGTTACTTTTTACTCTGAGCTCCAGCTCCATCAGCAGTCGAAGAGGCGGCGGTGGTGGAATCCATGGAGAGTTTTGAAATTGCTTGCGTGGTTTGATCGAGAGAACCTTCCATAGGATTCAGTAACCGTTTCGTTAAGAAGATGGGAGAGGACGGCGAAGAAGATGAAGTTTTTTTCTTTTTTTTTTTGAAACACCGAAGAAGATTGAAGTTAGAGAGTGAGACTTCTTCTTTAGGGTTTATTCTTACTCTTTCTTTCTTTTACGCGGGCCCACCAGCCCATTAGTGACGAGTGACACTCATAGGGCTTCTTCGCTTCTCTCGGTTTATGCACTAACCGAACCGGTTCGCTCAAAATTAACGATTTTTATTTTAAATTTAACCCAGTTTCTTTCTTTTCTTTTGTTTGGCCGAAGCTGAAATAAGTCACTTGAAAGTTCATTAGTGAAAGTTAAACCGCACAAAAATCCGAAAGAAAAAATATTTGGTTAAATCATTTTTGATTAATGACTTCATTTGAGTAGATTACACAAGTCTAAAATTCACAGATATACTGCACTACTGCAGAATCAAAGCTTCTTCTATGAAATCAAGTAAACACAAAAACATAAAATTACTTCGATTTTTTTATAGGAATCAGATAAATGTGAGCATGAATGAAACAGACCAATATTTCTAAACAGCATAGCATAAGAGGATCATAGAGTCATACAATCAAATGACAAAGATGTACCTATAATAGAGAGACAGGAGTATATTATCAACTAACACCATAGATAATTCAGACAATGTCATAACATATTAAAGTTGCCAGTTGTTGTTTTAGACAGTCCTTGGTTTTCACAACACAGTAAGAACAGAAAAAGTACGTCTCACATAGTTTTTGGTAACACTTTGCTTAACTACTACTGCAGCAACCGCCATTGTTCTGTAGAATTGGCTGACCTTTCATCTGAACAGTTCCACTTCCCGAGGCCTTGTTTGCAGTAGTCTGGCTTCCCATTCTGCAAAATTAAAGAGTACTAATATGATCAGACTCAACCGAACCAGGAAAGCTATATACGATGAGAACAAATCTCTCATAAAACTCAAGTACACAAAGCTTGGGGAGGAGGCTACAAGAGATTGACAAAAAAATAAGTTTGTAAATTTGCTTTCCATTAGCCATCAAGTCTCAAAACAGCATTTCGGATTGTAAAACTTTACATGAATGGTTCATTTGCATGAATTGCAGCAGTGAAAATACCAGAGAATGCTTTGATGTATAATGGCGATTAAAGAGAGTAGTTTAGACCAGCTTCACTAGGGAACATAGAGTAACATATTGGATAAGCTAAAAGATAGTCAACACACCTCTTTTTGATCTCGCCAGCAATAGTTAAGAATGCTTGTTCGACGTTGATAGAATCCTTAGCACTGGTCTCAAGAAATGGAATTCCAAGCTCATCTGCTAAGGCCTGCAAGTGTTTTTTTTGTTAATAGATGAAACATAAGATAAACATGTCACAGCTGCGTCATAAGAAGCGGCTACTGAACATAAGCAAATTTTAATCACATCATCTAAGTTTTGGACTTTGGTCAATGATCATATACACTTATTACCCCATTAAGTTGTGGTATATAACAATTTTAACAACCGTAATATCATCACAAGGTTAAATACCTGTGCTACCAAGCCTACCATGATACGATCAAATGAAGAAACACAATCATAACTGGAAAAGCAAAAAAAAAAAAAATACTAGTAGTGGATGTGGGCTTACCTTTCCAGTTTCGGTGGACACAACTTTACTCTCAACCATATCATTCTTGTTACCAATAAGAAGTTTGCAAACACTGTCATTAGCATATCTGTCGATCTCACTCAACCACTGCTTCACGTTGTTAAAGCTCTCCATCTCAGTACAGTCGTACACAATCTGTTGCAAGATCATCACTAAATCCCATCAGCTGGGGTTTTAGAGAATTAAACATCAAATAACATTTCAAGATTCTTCCATGAGCTCCTCTGTACTAAAGAGAGGCTCACTCACAATGATACCATGAGCTCCTCTGTAGTAGCTACTAGTGATGGTCCTGAAACGTTCTTGCCCAGCAGTATCCCACTGAAGAGAAGGGCCAGCGTTCAATGATTATAAGATATAGTTATTTTTACCAAAAAAAAAAACATATAGTTATCTAGAACATACTGTATTAGTAGTATCAAAGGAAGATTAATATAACTCACGATTTGCAGCTTAACGGTCTTCCCATCCAGCTCAATGGTCCTAATTTTCTGGCATTTAAACCACATTATAAGTAACAATTGCGATAACAATCAATCAACCATATAGTATATGGCTCATATCACATAGGGTAAAAATGAACTCACGAAGTCAACACCGATGGTACTAATGTAACTGTCAATGTAAGCATCATCCTGTAAACAAAAATCAAATCCAAAATCACAAGATATTGAGATTCTACAATCGAGAAACTGAAAAAAAAAGGAGAATGTCAAAAACTCACAGCGAATCGAAGAAGAAGGCATGATTTTCCAACAGACGAGTCGCCGATCAACAAAAGCTTAAACAGATAATCGCTGGAAATTAAATAAAAAACGATAAAACCGCTGTGAGTAGTGCCGAGCAAGTAGGGAGTGCAATGCGTAAAGAAGAAGAACAAACACTTACTACTCGGTGCTCATGATTTCCTCAGGCTGTTAAGTACGTTTATCCGATTTGATTAATTTTTCCCAGGAAAACAACAAAGGAGCTTCTTCGGTGTGAGTCGTGTCAATTAGAGTGGTATCAACGTTGAAGGGACCCCACGACTTCTGGATTGAGATACGTGACCGTGGCAAATAAAGAAGCTTTTGACCTTGTCTCACTGATTTCTTTTACAAAGTTGAAACTTTGAGACTTTGTCTTCTTATATGGGCTTTTTATAGATAGTGGGCCGGGCTCAAATCTTTGAGTTAGACGAAGCTATCTAGCTTATTGAAATGGTAAACAAATTATTCACATTTTAATTCACAAATATACACTCTAAAAATAGATCATTCCTTAGTCTAATCATTTATTGCTCTCCATCAAATCTATTTTTTTTTAATTCAACGCGTTTGTAGCTTTTGGTAACGTGCTTATCAAAAAACAAATGCACCATTCACGCGTCAACACGGAATATCCTAGCTATAAATAAACAACATGGCGAAATAAACGTACACAATCTCATTCTTAATCATCTTATACAAGAATCAGAAAGAAGAAAAAAGAGAGAGTTTCAATATGGCGATCGTGAACCCTAACTTTTGTGCACCATACCCGGTAGAATTGGGAATCGTACGAAAGGTGATGACGATAACAGATGGTAACTTCGCTGTCACAGACATCAACGGCAATCTCCTTTTCAAAGTCAAAGAACCAATGTTTAGCCTCTCCGACAAAAGGATCTTACTCGACGCATCAGACACTCCAATTTTGACTTTGAAAGAAAATGTAAGAACACACACTTTTTATTGTGGAAATTTGTCATTTACAAAATTATCATTTAAATCCTTAACTTTTAAATTTAGTTGAAAAAAACATATTTTTTTAAAATGTTTAAAGTAACTTATTTTCACTAGCTAATTAAAATCTCAATCAAATTAATTTGACTAAACTGATTTTAAAACATCTTTACTTTAGTTAAAGATTGATTAAACGGAGTTAAAATCCATCTATACTCAGTTTTGTAAATTAGAAAACACCCACAATCATTTCTTCTCCAAACATAATTCCATATTTTTCTGAAAATCGAAAAATAGAATTTGATTTGAAGGAAGATCATGTAGCAATTAAAGATTTTGATTGAAGAGAATTTGATTTGAAAGAAGATGTAGCAATTGAAGATTTGAGTTAAAGACTTTCATTGAAGAGAATTTGTGTTTTTCGAGTTTTAGAGAATAAGGAATTTAGGTTTGTAGAAGAAAGGATCTTGGGTGACTTTAATTTACAAAGAGACTGTCATATTATTTTATCAAAGATTATAAACGAATTTTGATTCTTTTTAATCAATCTGTTAACCAAAGTAACGATGGTTTAAAATTGGTTTAGTCAATTTAACTTGAGATTTTAAATGGCTTGTTAAAATAAATTGATGTATTAAATAGTTCAAAAGAAAACTCATATTTTTAATCAAAGTTGAAAATTCGGAATTTATATGACAATTGTTTCCTTTTTATTCTGGTAAATATAGTTCAAAAAATCATGTGTATTAAGATATGTTAACATCACCCGTGATCATTCGTTAAAACATTTCCCTAATGGCCATGATTTAACATCTTTTCTCATTGAAATATGAATTTTTGCAGAAGGTAAGTCTTCACGATAGGTGGCAAGTGTTTAGAGGAAAGAGTACAGACCAAAATGATTTGGTATACACATTGAAACGATCGTCGATGTTTCAGCTGATTAAGCCAAAGCTAGATGTTTTCTTGGCTCCTAATAAGGAAATGAAGGAATGCGACTTCCATGTCAAAGGAAGTTGGATCGACCGGTCCTCTACCATCTATGCTGGAAAATCTGACGTCATTGTTGCGCAGGTAATCATCATCCTTTTCATTCAACTAGTTATATAGTATGATCTTATTGGTTAGATAATTTCTGGTTGTGTTTTGTGTGATGGTTTTATCAGATGCACAAGAAACATACCGCACAGAGCATATTGATAGGGAAGAGTAATTTCTCGGTTACGGTTTATCCGAATGTTGATTATGCGTTTATAGTCTCTCTCATTGTAATTCTCGATGACATTAACCGAGAAGATTCTGGAGAGTAAACACAATTTTCTTGTGAATGATTCTTGATATTCCTTTTGCTACATTTTAGATGGTGTTTAAAATTATTTATTATGTTTCATAATAATTGTCATTTTAGGTTTTTTTTATTTTGTTTCAAATTAAATGTCATTCTGCAATTTTAATGTAATTTTATTTTATACATTGAATCTACTTTTTATCCTTTTGAATAACCAATACATTTTTATTTAAATTATTTTCATTTAATTAATCATAAATTAAATAAAAATATATTAATATATTATACAATAATTACAATTTTCTTAATCGCCGTGAAAAAATGTCAAAACGACACTTATAATAAAACGGAAATAGTATTATTTTTGTTTCAATTTAAATTTTATTTTAAATTTTCTATGCAAAACTTTAATTTCATTTGATGTTTTTGACATTTATTATTCTATTTATGAGTTTTTATTGGTTGGATTAGCTTTAGTGTAAAACAAAATCAAAGTTTAACTGGTGTGCAATACCAATTAATTTTTTTTTTCAAAAAAAAACACCAAGTAATTTAAAACAGAGGGAGTAAACAATAAGAAAGGAATATCATTATTTAATTCTTGAAATTCCTAAAAGTCTTCTTGAAGTTTTGTTTTCGAAAGGATTATCATAATTTCTTGGATACCATTCTCTCTGTCACGACAGAGGATTCGGTTCATTGAATCAATGCTTTTGCTGTCGGAAAATCTCAACCCCTAAGTAATCGATAGTAGTCTTGATAAGTGCAACATTTGGCTTCGATACCTTCACCCGAACAGCGGTTATCCGAGGAAACGTTTCAAGCGTTCTGGACGCGATGAGCTCCGCGACTGTCTCCAGAAGGTTTCTTGGTGACCCTTCTACAATTTCTTTAGCTATGCTGCAAACCAAAAATCAAACCATATAACTATATGTAGTGACGGACATGGATAAGTGGACATTGAGCAAAGAACCTGAAAATGTCAACGTAGCTGATAGTGTCGTCTAAGTTGTCTGATTCACCAGCCCTTTTAAGACTCACCCACGCATCAATGTCAACGAGAAACATCTGCCCCAAAGTCTTCTCTTCTGGAATCGCTCCATGGTAACCGTAGAACTTTAGCCCTTTTAGTATCAGTTTGTCTCCTCCAGTCATTGACATGTCTTTCTCCGATGATTCTCTTCCAATAACTATATAATAAAACTGCATATAAGCTTGAGGCTCAAGAACAAAAAAAAAGCTTCACAAAGCAAGGTATTGTCAAATTTTTATACACACACGATTGAAAAAAAAATAAGCAGGATTATCTTTTTGATTACTTATTTACGCAGTAACATTTACTACAATAAATCCACATCAAGTCCCCATTAAGCACAAGACTAGAGATAAACCTAGCAACTAAACAACAATTTTAACTTTTGATGTCATCAATTGTACAGAGTGATCTGTCTCTTTCCATTATCCTTGAAAATATTTTATCAGCCAGCAAAGAAAATTATAAGAAACCAGAGTTTGTAAAATTACGACACGTTAACTAACTAATGAGAATCAATGACTGGTGTTGTCTGAACAGTAAATCACGTCAAGAGAGAAAATCCCAAATATTAACGGAAACTAAAGAAGTAAAATCAGATTCTATATAAATCTCTCGATCTTTGTTATCCAATTGAGAAACTCGGGACATACCTCGCGGTGACAACGTCGCCAGAGCCGTCGTTTCAAGTGAGCTGTACATCTCTCCTCCGTTCGCGGCAACAGATTTTAAGATTAGACGAGTGTGAGAGACATAGGAGGAAATTAGTTTTTCTTATTTAAGAAACGAAGTAGATGGAGCAGAAAGAGAGGGTATGATAGTGGGCCAATTTAAGATATTTTATAGGCCCAATATCCAAGGTCATTTCTTTCTCGTCCATCTAATATTTTTATTTTATTCGTGCAACTTTACATTAGTCTAACAGATAAATCTCGGGGAAAATAACAAAACAAAACAAAAGCTAAAACCACTTTCTCCGAATCCTAACTACCTTATGAATCTAATCGGTAAAAGGGCTTGCTTTATGAATTTTCTACTACACCACTCAACCATCATCATGCTTATGCAGATTATATTGTGTTTACATACATATTCTTATGTACAAAGAAGCTAAATTCTTTTCTAAGTGATTCTTGAATTATTATTCTTACTTCCCTTGAATATCAACTTAAATAAGTAATACAAATAAATAATTAATTTGCTTGTGCTAATATTGTATAACATTGCTATCACACTGAACACTGATGAGTTAATATCTATCATGATCGACGTTCCAATACTAGTAATTAACATGTCTCGACCAACCTTTCCAGTATTTGGAATGGCTCATAGAAACTAATCACAATTCAAATTCTAAAGAAGAAGAAAAAATTTATGGCAATAGATCATCAGCAGCAGAATTTGGATTTAATCATGATGCGTTTACTTTGTCCAACAGAATTAAAAGTCTGGAAAAAGGGCTATTATGTATTTTGAAGGGTAAACAGGATAGGAGAAAAGTGTCGCACGATTTCTTTGCATTGGAAAGAAAGTTCCAGAGAAAAAGCAAAAGCTCTCGAGAAAGTAGGACTAAAAATTGTGGTTGAGACAAAAACCCATCATCTTCAAGCTAAAAATGATTTTAAGACAATTGTGGTTTCTATTTTCACTATCTTGTTTGTTAACTGGAGTTATTAAAATTGTGCAGTCAATGACTAGCGTGATGACAACGCTGAAGTTCCACCATCTCATATGCCGATAATATCGCTGACTAAGTATCCGGTTCTTTTATAATTTAATTCAAACTTGAATTACGGGTCGTATTATTATATCGTCGTCATATATTTGGATAGTTGAATACTTTATAAGTTCACCAGTTAAATGAAACTAGGTGTTTTCCTGCACCATGTGCAGTAAATTTTTTTTAAAATATTGTTTAATAGATAAATATAAATTATATTTATTTTTTTTATTAATATTATAATTTTTTTTTCTTATCAATATTTTAATATAAATTTGATTTAACTGAACATTAAAATTAAGATAAATTTTTTTTTGTTTATTTTGAATTATATTTAAGAATGTGCATGTATATATTTAAAGTTATAATCTTAGGTAGATTTTTCTATCTATTTATTTTAATTAAATATATTAAATAAATATGTAAAATTGCATAATTGTCAAAATTAAAATTAAACAATATTTATAAAATATGTAAATATATATAAGAAACTAATGATTTTACGATTTAATTTGATTTTATGATTTAATTTTTATAATTTTCTAAAAATATGTATATAGTTTTGAAATATTTTTAAATTAAATGATATTTCGAAATTTGAAATGCCATAATTGGATATATTTATTTTAATAATGATTTATGAGTTATTACCATATTTAAAAATAAATCCAAAAATATAAATCAATAATAAATGTAATATATGAGTTATTATCATATTTTAAAAAGTTTACCAAAAATATAAATTAACATTAAATATAATTGTTCATGTCATATTAATCTATAAAACATGTCATCAATTTTAGTAGTCATGTCACAATTATTAATCTAGGTATTTCCTGCACCATGTGTAGTGATGAATTTTTTAAAAGTTAAATTTTATATTTTAAAATGTAACTTATTAATATTATATATTTTATTATTTTGACCAATAATTAATATAAATATCATTAATTAAGCATAAAATTAAGAGAATTTTTTTAAATTATATTTAAGAATATATATGTATATATAAAATGTTAAAATCTTAGATAAAAATATTATTTATTTCATTTGGTTAAATGTATTAAATCAACTTGTAAACAATTACTAAAAATAATATAAAACTGTATAGTTATCAAAAATTAAAACTAAATAATATTTATATAATTTGTAGATATCTAAAAGAAACTAATGATATTACGATTTAATTTTTTTTTAAATTCAGAAAATTTAGAAAATTTTAGATAACAAAAATTTTATAATTATAAAAGTAAAATTATATAATATTTCGAAATTCAAAATATCATATTTGAATATATTTATTTTAGTGATGATTTATGAGTTATTACCATATTCTACAAAGTTTACCAAAAATATAAATCAATATTAAATGTAATATATGAGTTATTGCCATATTTTAAAAAGATTTTCAAAAATATATATAAGCATTAAATGTAATTATCCATGTCATATTTAACCATATGACATGTCATCAATCTTAATAGCCACGTCACAATTTTTTTGTGGACATAGTTATCTTCGTTCAAATGTATCGTTGTTATTGTTAATTAGTTGTAATTTAGAACAAGCAAATTATTAATCGCCTACCAATCGTTAATCGCTCACTTTAACCTTTCAACATATACCGTTCAACTAACCATTAATCGTAGTTATTTTTTCGTAAAATCTAACAATCGCAATGGTATTCGTCTTGTTTAAACCAGATTGGTCTCACAACTTATGAGCAAATTAAATAATAGGCATGTGGCTGTGATGTGTGAAACAAGTCAATGAATCTTTAGCCATGATCATTACAATTAGAATTTAAGAAAAATGGTCAAATTATATTAATTTCGAACAATTTTTGAAATATAAAGTGGGTAGGCTAAATTATTATGCGATAAAAAGAATGATCATGCATGAATCATGATGCAATAGATACTGCTTGTTCCTTTAGTGTGAAGCATAGCTAGGGCCAGTGACCACCGCACTCCAGTGGCATGAAGCACATTAGTTGTCAAACGTTGTCGCATAAGACAATCATTTAAATTTTAAAGTGAAATTTAAACTTAAATGTATGCTTGAACCTCTAAATGCATATGATTATGTAACAATAGCATCGATCATGTCAAATGTTTGGAGGAGGATGTCTTAAAGTACGATGAACATAGAATAAAAGAATGGCATGCGCCACTAACCAATACATTTTACTATTAATAATTAAGTTCTTAACTGATAAAGAGTATTGGATTGACACGTAAAATGGATAATATAAACCCTACTTAAAGTCTTAAACAGCTTGATCGTATATCTTGGAGTTTTTCATGATTATAGCTTTTTCTTTGAAAATATTTGTTGAAACTTCAGCCATCGTTTGTGTTGTTTTTGTCTGGACACCAAGAAGGCAAGAACGGTGAACTACCAGCTTTAGTCTAATAATATTCTTTTTATTTAATAGAATGACGATAATTTGGAAGGAATAATAATAGACACCTAAGATTAGCACTTTTTAAAAATTAAAGTATAATAGGACAAAAACACATGGTCTACAAATAATTCTCAACACATGAAATCCAAAATTGAAGTCTCGAAACCAATTTAATTTGAGCTACTAAATTGACTAAGTTTAATAATAAAAGAAATGGTCAATTATACTATCTTTTTTTTTTGTAACACGGTCAATTATACTATCTTGTAAGGATTTGATTTTACTAAAAAAAAACAAAACGGGATATATTAACACCGTTAAGTAGTCGCTTCCCTCCGTGAGATTCGGTTAGACTTAAACCCGGTTCAAACGCTAACGGTCACATGCGGAAAGACTTAACCACGGTTAACTCATTTTACACATTTTAACTCCGGTTCGCTGTTTTATTCCAATCCAAGTACTCTTATCGTTCGTTAGAGAGAGAGAGAGGGACAGATCTGTGAAGTTGAGATCTTTCTTTTTCGCTTTTCTTCGTTGTCTCTCTCTGTCTACACGCTTGTGCTGTGTTCTGTGTGCCCACTTTCCCTCTCTCTCTCTCTCTCTTCGCACCTTAACCTTTTCATCTTTAAGCAGAGAAAGAAGAAGAAGAAGCTAAAAAACTTCTTCCAAGTTAATTTTAGCTTCCAAAGTTCTCATCTTTTCCAAGATAGAACTCGCTTTCTATTTCTGGGCATTCATCTAATCCAACAAGTTAAATAAAAAACAAACTTTTTTTTTTCATTTTCCCCTGTTTTTTTTTAATTTTCTCAACTACTCTGTTTTCGTGTTCCAATGGTGGTGAAGATGATGAAGTGGCGGCCATGGCCGCCGCTGGTAACGAGGAAATACGAGGTGAAGCTATCCGTGAGGAGACTGGAGGGTTTGGATCCGGCGAGGGAGCCGGAGAAGGAGAGATTGACGGTGGAGATTCGGTGGAAAGGGCCCAAAGCGACGACGCTGGGATCTCTGAGGAGGTCGTCGGTGAAGAGGGACTTCACCAAGGAAGCTGTTACTGCAGCGGAGGAAAGCGACGTTGTTTCGTGGGAAGATGAGGGAGAGGTGTTTCAGAGCTTGTGCTCTCTCACTTCTTACAAGGATGATGATACTCTGTTTTATCCTTGGGAGATTGCTTTCTCTGTTTTCACCAGTGTAAGTGTTTTGATCAATAACAGAAAACTCCCAAAAACGGTTATTAGGGTTTTGATTGGTTAGAAGGCTCTTATAGATTCAAAGCTAGAGACTTTGTGATATATTGATTTGGTAACACATTCATGTCTGGTTCAAAATGGTTATTTAGTTGCTGTAGATTCTTCATTCAAATTCAAATGCACCTTAAAAGACAAACAAGAGAAGCATGTCTGATTGAATTTGATTTCCAGGGAATGAAGCAAGGGCAGAAGAATAAAGCTCCTCTCGTTGGAACAGCATCTTTGAATCTTGCTGAATACGCCCGTGTAACCGATCAAAGAGAGTTTGAATTAAACATTCCTCTCACCCTCTCTGCTTGTGTAGCCTCTGAGCCACATCCCTTGCTCTGTGTACGCTCCCTTCTCTCGTTCATTACATTCATTGGCTTAGATCTTGGTTTCTTGAAGTTTTAAGGATTCTTTTCTTCTTTAGGTATCACTGAGTCTGTTTGAGCTTAGAACCACTCCAGAAACCTCGGACTCACAAACAGCTGTTGTCCCTGTCCCGTCTCCACCTCCACCTCATGAACCTCACCAAACCGAGAAGGAAGACGTCTCCGCAATCAAAGCAGGTCTAAGAAAAGTCAAGATCTTCGTTTCCACAAGGAAAGCCAAGAAGGCTTGCCACCGCGAAGAAGAAGCAGAACCAGAAGCAGAAGAAGGAGGCAGGTTCTCAAGCTTTGAATCATCAGAATCACTCGACCTTTCCGAGGAAGCCTCAGACGAATGCAAAGAAGATTTGATGAGCGTGAGAAAGTCTTTCTCATACGGACCTTTGTCTCACGCAAACGGTGTGGGAAGTTCGTTGAACCGTGGCGCAAAAATCAACGAAGAAGACGAAGATTGGGTTTATTATAGCCACAGGAAGTCTGACGTAGGTGGAGGAGGAGGAGGCTGCTCGGACGTTGAAGACTCCTCTTCTGGTTTGGTGTATGAGACGTCATCGCTTCTTCCACGTCGTAGCATATTGCCGTGGAGGAAGAGGAAGCTGAGCTTTAGGTCTCCGAAGGCTAAAGGAGAGCCTTTGTTGAAGAAAGATAATGGAGAAGAAGGTGGAGATGACATTGATTATGATAGGAGACAACTTAGCTCAGATGAAGCTCTTGTGGTAAGATCTCATCAGCTCCTATGTTATAGTTCTTGTTAATGTTCAAAAAATTGGTTGGTGGTAATATATAGGACTAGCTACTAGGGGTTAAACCGATTATTGATATATTTTAATATATATTTATATTAAATATTTTAATTTTTTATGTTTAAATATAAAATCATTTTGATAAATTATAAAATTAGACATACGAAAAAATTAGACAAATTTGTGAATTTACACTAACATTATTATTTGATTTGATATATTTAGATCAACTTAGATCGATTTAAATTTATTTAACCGATTTAAAACAGTTTAAACCGATTTGAAGTGCATAAATCCGGATTTAAAATCCAGATTTTAAGAAAATAATTCCAGCTATAATCAATTTGCCACCTAGATAAATTCTTAGAACATTGGTTCTTGTTAGTGTCTATGTCTCAACTTGCGGCATATGTTAAATTTGCAGAGGAGCAAAACAGATGAAGATTCTTCATCAGCCAATCCTACACAATCTTCTTTCTTGGAGTTTGGAGACGACAGTTTCGCTATAGGAACCTGGGAGGAGAAAGAAGTGGTGAGCAGAGACGGACACATGAAGCTTCAGACGAGTGTCTTCCTCGCCTCCATCGACCAGAGAAGCGAGCGTGCGGCTGGCGAGAGCGCGTGCACCGCTCTCGTAGCCGTCATCGCGGATTGGTTCCAGAAGAACGGTAACCTCATGCCTATCAAGTCTCAGTTCGATAGTCTGATCAGAGAAGGCTCTTTAGAGTGGAGAAACCTCTGCGAGAACGAGACGTACATGCAGCAGTTCCCCGACAAGCATTTTGATCTCGACACTGTGCTACAAGCGAAGATACGGTCTCTGACTGTTGTCCCGGGGAAGTCCTTCGTCGGTTTTTTCCATCCGGAAGGGATGATCAACGAGGGAAGCAGCTTCGAGTTTCTGCAGGGAGCTATGTCTTTCGATAGCATTTGGGATGAGATTATCAATCTAGACGATGATGACGACGAGCGTGTTTATATCGTGAGCTGGAACGATCACTTCTTTGTACTCAAAGTTGAAAACGAAGCTTACTACATCATTGACACGCTTGGGGAGAGGCTGTACGAGGGTTGTGATCAAGCGTACATTTTGAAGTTCGATGATAAAACGGTTATCCACAAGAATCTTCAAGCAGAGGAATCAGAATCCGAACCTGAGCCTGAGCCAGAGGTTGTGTGCAGAGGGAAGGAGTCGTGTAAAGAGTATATCAAGAGTTTCTTGGCGGCGATACCGATAAGGGAGTTGCAAGAGGATATCAAGAAAGGATTAGCTTCGACTGCTCCTGTTCATCAACGCTTACAGATCGAGTTTCATTATACTGAGATGAGTACAAGCACAGATGTCGTCGCTGTCTGAGTAGTTTAGGCGGAGAGAATGAATGCTAACGTTTTTGAGGTTGTTGTTAGTTTTTGTAACTCATCTCTTTAGCTTTAAACTAACTTTGTGAATGTAAAAGTTTAACCCTCTCTTTTAGCTGTGCTGATTTCGGTTTAGTTTTGAGTTCGGTTTGGTCTAGGAAAGCTTTTCAAATTCAAATCTGTTACTGGTTCAGTTTGGTTTAACAAACAGCAGGGTTAACCGAATTATTATTTTCTTAAAAAGTTATACCTAAATTAAACAAGCTACGAAATTGGACGATATTAACCAATAATCAATTAAATTTAATCAAAGTAACCAAATTTAACTACCTGATTTTAACTGATTTTTCATTTTTCTGTATAAAATAAATTTCAGTTTTGAAATTAAAAACCAAAATTGACCAATAATCAAACCGAAAAATGTTATACGGTTACATTCGGAATTATTTCAAAAAAAATTTGGTTAACCGAAAACCAAAAATTTGGTTTGGTTTCAGAAAACCGAAATCACAAGCTTGCTCTCTTTTATTCAAACATGATTTTGTTCACTCATAGCAACAACAAACAGATCAAAATGCACAATCTCACAAATCAATTCGATCAAGGAATAAAATGTTAGGTTGTCACATATAACAACATCCCCTCACTGCTGCAACTGATCATAGACATTGTAAACAAGCCAACCTTCAATAGCTGCAGCTTCGAGCCGATCATTACCCCCAGCTTCATTCCACTTGGACTGAATCGAATCAAGCCTACTCATGTCACACGAAAGTATCTTATGAGCCAACTCTCTAGTCCCAAGAAACTCAAAGATAGGAGTTCCTCTAGCCACAGCAGCTAACTTCCCAATCTCCAGAGAGCTTCTGATCACAATCCCGTGATTCTCTCTGAGCAGAACGAGGTCTTCTTGGATCTGGACGCCGACGAATGTGACAAACTTGGAAGCAAAGAAGCGGTAGAGGTCCTTGAGGTTGTCGCTGAACTGGTTTGGAAGACGGAGGAAGAGACAGAAGTTCTTTGTGCTTAGCTTCACCGAGGAAAGACGATACGTGGACTTTGTTGTGTGAACGGACTCGACGTCCCAGTAGACGTCGAAGACGATGGCTCTGTTTCCGTTCCAGACGGTGTCTTCTAGGATGCGGGAGAGGTAAGGGGAGATGTCGGTTGAGGGTTCAACGTCAATGGCTTTGGTCTGGATCCAAGATTTATCAACCATTGAGAATCCTGGTCCATCGAAGTTGGCCATGTGGTTCTGAAAAGATATTGATCAAAAGTACCATATTAAGACAGCATCATGGTATCCATTAGGTTCGAGAAACAGATCATAGTTTTGAACTAATCGTTTTATGTGGATAAGAAAGAAATGGTTAGACGTTTTACAAAAGTATTGATCAGAGAGAAAAACAGACACAGAAGATTGTGCTAAACACAGAAAAAGAGGAATACCAAACCTTGAGAGATTCGCTGCGAGGAGGAGAGAATCTGCTTTGGTATTTCTGTCGGGAGAGAGAGAGAGGAAAAAGTAGCTCGCACGTGCAGATGACTAGTGATAGTGTAATATTTTGCCCAATTAAAGAAATCAATTGTAATATTTTACCCAATTAGAGGCCCAATAGGACTGACCGCGTCAAATTTTCTGGGTTCAAAAAGAGAAATGGATCCGAATCAGTTGATCCGCTAACTTCTAGATTAATCGGTTCGACCGGCCGGTTTAGATCTAAAATCACTGGTTATTCGTATATGAAACACAAGACCCAAAATAAACCCTAAACTCTCCCTCTCTCTCTTCTTCACTCCCTTCTCTCTTTCGTTTCTCCGTAGCTCATCCACGCATCTACAATGGCGTCGATGATGGTAAGTTGCATCTAGACTCTCTCTCTCTCTCTGAATACATATGTTCAGATACTGACTGATGTGAAATCTTTTTTGTTGTGAGCAGCAACCGCAGATCATCCTTCTGAAGGAAGGCACAGACACTTCTCAGGGGAAAGCGCAGCTGCTCAGCAACATCAACGCCGTCACGGCCGTCGGCGACGTGGTTCGAACCACGCTCGGGCCGCGGGGGATGGACAAGCTCATCCACGACGATAAGGGATCCGTCACCATTTCCAACGACGGCGCTACCATCATGAAGCTCCTCGACATCGTTCACCCCGCCGCTAAGATCCTCGTCGACATCGCCAAATCTCAGGATTCGGAGGTGCGGTTTTGAATACTGGTTTTAATCACTATCGAGCTGGATCCTGGAGGATCCTGGATCTTCAATATTTAGATGATGGATTGTAATCTAGTTATGTAGATCTTAGAGTGATGATTGAGTTGTTACGATTTTGTTTGTTGGTTTAGGTTGGTGATGGGACGACTACAGTGGTTCTTTTAGCAGCGGAGTTTTTGAAGGAGGCGAAGCCGTTTGTTGAGGATGGTGTACACTCTCAGAATCTGATTAGGAGCTATCGTACTGCGAGCACTTTGGTTTGTGTTTACTGACTTCTCTTTAGCAATCGCTAGATCTTTTTTGTTAGTTACATTAATAAACCACTGTTTTAAAACCATATAGGCGATTGAGAAGGTGAAAGAACTCGCTGTTAGTATTGAGGGGAAGAGTGTGGAGGAGAAGAAAGGTCTGTTGGCTAAATGTGCTGCAACCACTCTTTCCTCTAAGCTTATTGGTGGAGAGAAGGAGTTTTTCGCTACTATGGTTGTTGATGCTGTTATGGCTATTGGGGATGACGACAGGCTTAATTTGATTGGGATCAAAAAGGTAAAAGACTTTTTTTTTCTTTTTGAAGCTTTAATTGGGCTTGCATTGGGAGTTAAGTTTATGTGTACTTAACTGGTATAAATGATTGCATCTATAAAAGATTTGTCTTAAATTGGGAATATTCTAGATCCAAATCGTATAAAGAAATTTCCATTTGTGCTTGTGCAAGTCAGGTTAGTGATGCTTGGAAAGTGTTATGGTTTGTTTCTGCAGGTTCCTGGTGGTAACATGCGAGACTCTTTCCTAGTTGATGGTGTGGCTTTCAAAAAGACATTCTCATATGCGGGTTTTGAACAGCAGCCAAAGAAGTTTCTTAACCCCAATATCCTCCTGCTTAACATCGAGTTGGAGTTGAAATCTGAGAAGGAAAACGCTGAGATTAGGTTGGAATTCTGGCTCATTTTTGTTAAATGTTTTCTTTAGTTAAATATCTTTATGCCTTATTTGACTTGACTCATCTCATTTGTTAACAGGCTGTCGGATCCGTCACAGTACCAGTCAATAGTCGATGCAGAATGGAATATCATTTATGACAAGCTGGACAAATGTGTCGAAAGTGGAGCGAAAGTTGTTCTTTCTCGATTGGCTATTGGTGATCTAGCTACTCAGGTCTGTCGATTCCTAATTTCTCGATTCGCTATTGACAGTCTTTCTTTATTTCTTGAGAGTTGGACATCTTTGAGGCACAATTACAATGGTTGGTTGTTCTAGCATTTGTAGATGTTTTATTCGTCAGAAAACTATCATATTAGCTGCTCTTGTTAATAAGTATTGTTGAGAGCCATATCTTGCATCTTTTTGTTTCATTTTCGTATTAAACAAGAGACTGCTTGACTGTGTTTCCTCATTTAACTGAAGACTGTTGGCATATTTTTGCAGTACTTTGCAGATCGTGATATCTTCTGCGCCGGCCGTGTAGCAGAAGAAGATCTTAATCGCGTGGCTGCTGCGGCTGGAGGAACAGTCCAGACTAGTGTTAACAATATAATACCCGAGGTTAGTGGAAAATGAATTTCTTTGCTTGCTATCTAGATATGCTTACAAGCTCTCAGCGACTTGTTAATTATATTCCTTTGATTCAGAGACTGGTTTTGATCTTGTGCAGGTTCTCGGAACTTGTGAGATATTTGAAGAAAAACAAGTTGGTGGGGAGAGGTTTAACATATTCAGTGGTTGCCCTTCAGGGCGTACAGCAACTATTGTCCTCCGTGGTGGAGCTGATCAGGTAAACAACTAATAATGAAAAAAGGCTTAAATAATGAAACGAAAAAAACCATCATTAATATGATTTTCCTTCGAAACGTTAATGGCACAGTTCATCGAAGAAGCTGAGCGGAGTTTACATGATGCGATTATGATTGTGAGAAGAGCTGTGAAGAACTCAACTGTTGTTCCTGGAGGTGGGGCTATAGATGTGAGTATCCTTCATCCACCACGATTTGATTTTTAAAATTTTGCAGATAGATTAATAACATTGACAATGAAAGAGACTGTTGCTTGTTGTAGATGGAGATAAGCAAGTACCTGAGGCAGCATTCACGGACTATTGCCGGGAAGTCTCAGCTTTTCATCAACTCGTATGCAAAGGCCCTGGAGGTACAGTACACTTCTGGTTGATTTGGATGTTTTGCTTTTGTTGTCCCTCTTGATTTCTGAATATCCCATAACTGCTACTATGTTCATATCAAAATTGTGTGTGTGTGTAATAACAGGTTATTCCACGACAATTATGTGACAATGCTGGATTTGATGCGACTGATGTCCTGAATAAATTAAGACAAAAACACGCCATGCAAAGCGGTGAGAAATCTTTCACGGTCACAAGCTTGATGTATGAATCATTTTTATAGGCAGCGGTATCTCATTTGATGAGGCTATCATGTCTGCGTGATAACAGGTGAAGGAGCTCCATATGGGGTGGACATTAACACTGGTGGAATAGCTGATTCATATGCTAACTTCGTCTGGGAGCCAGCAGTTGTAAAGGTATTGCAATATTCTATAAACGTCTACTTTTTTTTTCTGGGGGACTTTTGACCCAGTTATGAAAATGTATACTTGTGAATGTTCTCTTTTGTGTGTGAATATCATTCATATAATCGGTTGTTTCCCTTTGATACTTTGGCAGATTAATGCTATAAACGCTGCGACTGAAGCAGCTTGCCTTATCCTTAGTGTGGATGAAACTGTGAAGAACCCAAAAGTAATTAACATTTGCTCTCATTTCCCTTCTTTTGTATGTTTCGAGAATGTGTGAAGTTTGTTAATAATTGTTACAAAAAATGCAGTCTGAGAGCGCACAGGGAGATGCCGCAGGTGCTATGGGAAGAGGACGCAGTGGAGGTCGTGGCCGTGGTATGAGAAGGCGATAAGTTTTCTTTAACTTAAGGCAAAACTTGCCGTCTTCCCTCGATTTTAGTTTTATTGAATTTTGATCTTAAAATCAAGAAGCTAGTATGATGTTTGTGTTTGTTCATACAATTTGTGACACTGGAGAAACTATATTTGCTTAACTAGATCAAGACAAGGATGAATCATTGTATCAAAATTCAGTTAGTGATATCTCTCTCTACCTATAATTATTTACTCTTAAGAGTTTAGAAGCTTAGTAAGAAGAGGTACATCAATGCATGGAAACTTCTTCCACTCATCAAAGTGATCTCTAAGTATCTCTTTCGCTTTCTCTTTCAAACTCAAACCACAGTCAACTCTTAAGAAAGAACGAAGCTTCTCCACCGTCCCGACGCAAACCATCTCTTCCACAACTACGTTCTCCGGGGAGAATTTGGACAACGCGCTTAGGATAGAGAGAGCTCTATCGTCTGCTGCAGTCGAAACCCACAACACCCGTTTTGTCACAATCGCAATCCCGCCTCCATGAGCAAGCATCTCGGCTCTACCATCTGCGCAACAACATAAACGAGACAAGATTCCCAACACAAGTTCAGTGGTTCTCTTCTCACCGCTGTAGCTTATCTCGAGTTCGATGAGTTGGGAAACCGCGCCGAGATCCACGAGGACGATTCGGTTCCGGCTCCAAGAAGAGGTCTCTAGAAGAATCATCAGCGCCGCTGTCACACCTCGTTTAATAACCAAGCTACGATCAAGTTTGGACCCCACGTTTGAACTTGATGGTTGTGACGTAGCACTCACGCTAGGGTTAGTGAGACTGAAACTACTTACTACTTCCTTGAGAAAACCTATGATCCCTTTGAAAACCTCGGCACCGAACCTCTCGACGATATGAGAGGAAGCATTTCCCGTTAGATTCCTCAAGAGCACGATCGTGTAAGCCTTGTTGATGAAGTCTTGTTGGTGTAAGATCAAAGCCAACGATTCCAAGATTTTATCGTTTTCGATCAAGAGTGCTCTTGCGTCGTTTAATGGAACACCGATCAAGTGAAGAAGACGCAGAGACTCATCTAGCTGCTCTTTGATACGACGTTGTCCCTCTTCTTCTTCTTCTTCTTCTTCTTCTTCACGAGTACACTTGACAATGAACAAGATCAAAGACCTATGTACGCCTGCTTCACACATCATCCTTCTGTTTCTCTCTCCCTCCATAGCCAAAACTTCGAGCTTCTTCAACGTATCTTCTCTTCCTAAGGCTGTTCAATATAAACCGAACCAAATGTTAACACTAAACGATCGGTATAAGAAAATTCAAGCTCAACAAATTTAAATTTGGTCCATTTGAACCGGTTTGTTTAAATAACTAACATAAACCGAAGATTGAAATAACCGAACCGAACTGACTTGTCCGAAAACTCGACACATTACCTTCTACTCCAAACATTTTGAGATTCTTGATCTCCTCGAGGACGTTAAGCTTCCCCGGAGGAGCTCTAGGAGTAGGCATTCTAACAACGCCACGCATTTCGTTCTCGACGCACCAATGTTGGATCAGACGGCGAAGCGTATGGTTAGGCGTAAGATCGGAGTCGAAAGGAAGAGGCTGCTTAGTCACGGGACAAGATGGAACCCTCTCTAACCACTGAACGATACTTTGACGGTCGTATGTGATGCCAGTAACGGCCGTGACTGGATCTTCCATGATCTCTAGTGAAATAGGGCAGAGAAAGTAGTTAGGGATCTCGATCTCTTCATCTACATGATCCATTTGAAAAAAGAAAAAGAAAACGTGTGTATGGTTTTGTAGTAAAGTTGTGTGATATATAATAAGTGGTGGAGGGACCAGGTAAGAGGTGGCGAATGCAATTACTTGGGACAGATTTTGTCGAAAGGTCTTCGCTTTGAAATCCACTATCAAACACAGACACGTGTTCTATTTTGTATCTCAACCAAATCAATAATCACGCATCTTATATGGTCCAAGTAAGTTACAATTCAACGGTTGGATTGCTATAGTGAACATGTTAGAAAATTAAATTTAGTTGTGCTGCTATTTTAGAGTAGAAAAAAATTTAACGTGTAAATAAGTGTGAGTTGGGATCATTAGCGCCACATGTTACGTTCCAAAGATTTCATGTTTGTTTCTTTCTAGGACTAGATACAATAAATGTTTTATTTGAACTAATATAATGAAGCATGTTTAATCTAGTTAGAATGTGTGGATTATTTGAAATTAGGATGTGTAGGTTATTTGAAATTAAAAAAAATTAACAATTGAAATTGTTATTTATATCCGTGTGTATGAAATGAGCACAGAAAAATCATGAGCATGTATCTTATTTTACAACTTGCATCAAAAAGGCCAGTCACATCAAGAAATCACGTGGGGTTGAATCGTGTCCCAGGAAGACTCGTGAGTCGTGACAGAAAACATGTGTCCATTAGAATGATCGGTTGTCTGGTATACGCACGCATCATATATGACTGACTGACTTGTACAAGGTACAAGTAGAACATTCTGAAGATACCAAGACTCGCGAGTTTTCCCTTGCCTACCTAGGGAGATATTTATTCCACATTTGCATGAGACTTTTAGTCGAACTTGGGCTATAGGCGTGCGTGTTAGCATGAAATTTCAACTGGAGAAGAAAGGCTCGTCGGAGAGCGCAATTCAATCACTTTCTTTCTAACTACACGACAGATTCCCAGAGTTACGAGTTTTCAATGGCCTATAGGTCTAGAACTTGGACTAAGGACCCCCATCTAAGTCTAGCAATTTTTAAGATCAGTCCTTTACACTATTCACATTCCAAGTTTGCAGATGTTGAATTTAGATAACAATATGTTGGTTTGAACTTGAGTGGTAGTCTGCCTACAGAATTAACAAGTCTAACAAACGGAACATGTGTTCGAGAGAAAAAAAAATCATGTAAGAAACCACACAAAGATTGTATAGCCTCTCAGTTACAAAAACATACTTCAACCCCATTCTTTATACAAACACTTGAAATGTTGGGGACAACAGAATGAAAAAAAATAACAAACAAACCGCATAGGACAAATACTTCCTCCACAACCTGAGAACAAGATGGCAGTTCGAGCTGAAGAAAGCCACCGCAAAGTTTACCTCTCAGGTAACACTTCTCGAAATTTAGTTCATCAGTAATTGACTTGGGATTGTAGAGTCAGGAAAGTGGTTTTTGTTTGCTTTGAATGGATTAGATTATGTTTCACACTTGCGTGCTCCTTAGACATCGCCAATTCCGTGATCGAGGGACCTTTTCTAGAACCACTTGCAGGCCCATGTTGTTTGCTGACATCCCATACATGTACCTACACCATTTTCATTTCGAACAGAGAGGAATGCAAGTTACAAAATCACCTCCTTTAAACACCAACAGTACATTCTCAAACAAATTTTCATGTATAGCAATAATATATGCTAAACAGAAACTAACCAAATGTTTGTTTACAGACTACTTACTTGCTTCGACGAGCCTTTCTTCTCCAGGAAACAAAAGATGTGATCCACTGCATACCACAATAACAATCAAAAGATCAACTTAAGAGTATGCGTGACACAAGCTTCCTATCACTGTACTTAGTCTTAATAACGAAAAACATGACAACTACTCAAGAAACCACCTTAAAGACTGGCGTAAAAGTCAATGTCCCAGCAGTGGATGCTGGCAACCTCCGTTGAGGGACAACTTCCTTTGACAAATGCTGAGCGAGTTCTTTCAACAGTACCATCTGAGCCTTCTCGGTCCTCATAGAAAGAAGCGCTTCTTTCATAGATTCCCTGTCAGCCTCCAGCGCCTGTAGCCTCATGTAGAGTTTCGTTATATCCGGATCACCATGTTGAACCACATTGTTAACAACGGAAGTTTCAGCCTCGAGCTTCTTCTCAGTTAAACCACCGTGATGGCCAGAATCAATAGTATAAACTCTATCACTCATCTCATCTCCTACATCCAACGAGCCACCTTTACATTCATCATCATCATCTTTCTCTGTGTATGATGAGACATGTTCCACTTTCTTAGAGATGCATCTTTCAGACCTAGGCGATTCAACAAAAGCTTCATCTCTGAAATGTCGTTGACGACGAGGCCTAGGACTCTGACCAACCAAGCCAGGATTAGTCTCAGACTCCTCCATCTGGCTGATTCTCTGATCCAAACTCCTCAAATGCACTCTCCCACGCGGCGAATCGGCCGGTGGATAGTTCTCATCATCATCAGCAACAACATAGATATCATCAACCTCTAAAAGATCTTGATTCTCATTTATATTATTACACTTCAAAGAAGGGTACTCATACTCATAACCATCAGGACTAATCAAACCACCATCAACAACATCAACAACATCTTCTCCGTCCATAATGATCCCATAACTCATCATCCTATGCTTATAGCCCTGAGCCTCGCACTCGAGAGCCAAGATCGTCTGCTCTCTTTGATCAACCAACTCTTCCAACGCAGATATCTCCTGGAGATCGTGCTCCATCCTCTCCCCGGCGTAGAGCTTGTACTGCCTGAGCTCCATCTGAAGCTCGGCCTTGTCGTGCTGCAGCCTCTGCATCACGCTCATCGACTCGTCCGCTGCCGAGGAGGCCGCGTTACGCTCTTTCTCGAGCTCGTCGCAGAGGTCCTGGATCGATTGCTGTTGGCTTGTGACGGTTTGGCGGAGCAATTCGCATTCGTTCTCGATGTGGACTTTGGGATTGGTGGAGGATGATTGGTTGTTATTATTAGTCGAATGGCATACACAGTCGCAGCATTTGGTTAGATCTCTGGACGGAGATGATGATGATGATGACTCCATTATTGATTCTAATTTATAAAAAAAAGCTAATCCGAAGATTTTATCACAAGGACGCTATATAAATTACAGATTAAGCTCTATAGATTGCATTGCGTGAAATGATTAGAAGATATCAAAATAACAACAACCGTTGTGCTGCTGCTTTCTGGAAATGATGTTTTTTTTCTCGGGAAAATAAATAGTTTTTCGACGATTCTGCAGGAAACACAAAACTTCTAGCGAAATTAGATCATCCAGAGTCTCAATTAGAGAGACGAAATACAAAAACGCAAGTTGAAGCTTCACCTCTCGACGACGGACCCAGAAATTTTTTTTTTCCTTCAGAAAAAAAACAAAATCAATTAAACTAAAAAGGGAGAAATGTGGTAGTTAGAAGGTTTGGAATTAGCAAGATATGGAAGATAAAATATATATTTTTTCCTGGTGTTTGAAAGAACCCTAAAATACTATTCCTTATTTGTTCTTTAGAAAATATTTTTCTGGCGCAGGAAGTTTTGAGTTTAGTTTGTTATCTCCGAGGAGATGGTGGTGATTGCGTTAGACATGGAATGGCTAAAGATTTAGTTATTTGTGAGGTGTAATTTTACCTGAACCAAAAAAAGAGAGTACATGGCGGCATGATCTGGATTTTACACAGGAATATATGTGGCGGCATGATTCGTTTTGCTTCCTCTTTTAAGTGTGGAAAATCGTTTTTAAAAAATCTACGCGCCAAAAAAATAAAGTATCTACGCGCCAGGTAGGGGTCGAACCTACGGCCTTCCGCTTAGGAAACGGACGCTCTATCCACTGAGCTACAGGCGCTGTTAATGACTAAGGTAGTAGTAATACCAGACATAATGATTTTGATATTCCATTAAAAGAGCAAGAGAGGAAGCAATTAGCTGCAAGAAATCAACACACAATAGCGTATAATATATATGGAAATATTCTAGAACAATGAAAAAACTGTACCTGAGAGTACAATGATAAAAACGGCGCTTCTATTTTCAAAATGATAATTTTTTTTGGCAGTGGATAATATTTAGAGAGCCTCACACAATACCAAATATTAACATCATCAAGTGAGTAGAGAGGTCTCCGAAGCAAAATAGACCCCTGTCACACTTTACTACCGTCAGGGCTATAATCTACACCCTTCTCTTCCCTGAAAGATACATATTCCATTTTTGGTTATTGTGAAAATCTAAACTGAGACTCTCCTCCACCCTCAACCCATCACACCAAAAAAGGGTAGCAAGTCTCCTCTCTTGCTCCTCCTAATTGTATATTTTCATCGGCTTCTCATATGCATGCCGATTCTACAACCAGAGCACTCAAAACATATTATTAACAAAGTTCCAAGAGAGAGTGGACCAGAGATCGCTTCTGTTACCTGATTTGCCGCATAAGCCCTTTTAGGAGAACTATCAACGTGCTCCAACCCAAGATACTGCTCCCATGCACCATATACATCCTTTCTCTGTTTCCATACATTTAAAGTTTCCAAAAAGTAGACGGTGGTTCAATCTCGGTTTTCTTTGGCTCGCGTAATATAAGCAAAAAAGGATAATAAGTTGATTTTCCTGAAAGCGATTATAAACTACATCTGTGTCCTGCAAGTAGTCCGGACGTCCCAACGAAAATGAAGCAAACTTCCACTATATTAAAAAAAAAATTAATTAACAATAATTCAATTCAGCCACCAATAATAACAACAAACTTATTAACATTTCAGCAGTAGCTATTATAAAATCAGAAAAAGGCATGCCCATGCTTAGTACCTTGGCAAAGTCCTCATCAGGGACACGGAGTTTCTTTTGGATACGGGTCTTGATTTCTTGTAAAGTTTCACCTTCGTGTATTACCAAAAAGAAGGGATCTCCGAAATTTTGTACTTGCTGCATAAGAAACAATGGTTAATAGTGCATTCTGACACCCTCAAAGACACCAGGACCCTCCCTCATATAACTTTAGAAGTAAAAGAAAGCTTTGACCGGGACTGCCACCTGATTTTGTGCGGTCTCTTTAGTAAAATGGTACACGTGAATTAATCGATCATCGGGGCCAATGTTCTTCTCTTCCTCAGGTATCTGTGATTCCACAAGATGTGTAAAAGAAGAAAGTCAGTATGTTTGAAGTTCATCATTACCTAGCGTAAGAACTTGCAACTATATTTAATCAGTGCAGCTCAAACACAATTATTCATCTCAAGCAGTGAATATACCTCCTCTGCTCGTAAAGTCCAGTACTGATCATTGATATTCTCAATTCTTTCGGTAGATGGAAAGATCTGCAAAGCGTATCCAAGCACATTGGATCAAAAATTTCCAAAGAATGCTACTCAGCACACGGAATGTGGAACAGTTTACAAGACATCATGTTACAGTAGTAAAGAAAAAATAATAACTACATAAAAGACAAGAATTTAGCCTGTTACCTTGTAGATCTTGTGGAAAAACACCTCAAGCAACCTCAGTTCTGCGTCCTGATGTGAAAGCTCCACCTGATGCACACGTGTAGATTTGATTTTTAACCCAATAAACATTACACCAGCAATCACACGGAACAGTCCATAAAAGAAAAGCCGTTAATGTGGCTAACACAAAAACCTTTGTTTTAAGTTCGTTAATAACATCTCCGACAGTACTCTTCTTATGCAGTCTGATATTGTGGATTACCACCTGCAAATTTAATAGTTATTAAGGCTTGAAAGACAATAACGTGTATTGAAGAGAGCTAAGTTGCACCACAAGTATAAGTTCAACACGTACTTCGTCCTTTGTGGTATGATGGAAAGCTACTTTTAGAGTCTTAAGACGTTGCAGTTCTGGAAGAGGAATGTCCAGAACTTCATAATACAAAATGTCAGACGCCTGAAAAAAAAAGCATTTATAATAAGCAAATCCGCATTGAAATAGACAATAAGAGAATATATTAAACTCAATCACCTGATCATGGTGAGCTAACATATCTGAAAGATCTACTTCACGGTATTTGGTTGGCTGAGGCATGGGTTGCTGGGAGTAGCAATTGTGAGAAGTAAGCCGAATTTTAGATGAATCATAAAGGCCAAGTTTCTCAGCCAATCTTTCCACAACATCATCATAAGAATGCAGCTTTGACCTGAAAAGTAGAAGCATTATGAATCCCAAAAACAGGAATCATAATGTTGTACATAGAGAGAGAGGTACTTACAACTCCATAGTAAATTCATCTTCTTTTGGTTTTTCCAGACTACGAAAACGCACCACCTACAAAACAATATACCACCACATTAAGACACGGATCATCACACACCTTGCAGGGTAATACTGGAACATTTTCCAACTGTACACAGAAAATAATACGTTGTATAGCTCTAACAAGACGTACCCTAGCCCAGTTCACTAATGCCAAAAGTGACCAGTATAATTTCTACCTGTAGATTATGTACGTACTCCAAAAACGATGGCACATCCGGGTATGGACATTCATTCTCCTGGATGGAAATATGTTTCTGATAGCAAATGATATCTCCATTTACAATCTGAACACGAGAAAGCCATTTTAAAAAAAAAAGAGACACCAAATCATAAATCATTACAGTTCGTAACAACGAGAGCAACATTACTTGAGATAGTCTGAAAGAAGTCTTCTTATCTAGATGCTCGCACATTACACTAGGTTCAAACTGTATTTCCTGAAAATGGGAGCGAAAGGTAATTCAGTGGAATGTTTCATGGCCTTTAACATGATGAAAAGGTAGAATTTAAAAGGCACCAGCCCCTACCTCAAAAAGGTCTATTTCCTCATCAGGAGAAAAGCCAGCCATTTGATTCAGTTGCCCTACTATATCCATGGGCTTACTGGAACTTTTCACCATGAGCCTGCCAACATATCTGCACCATATGGACAACAAGTTTGTAACAATAGGCTTAAGGGTGGAATAAATATTATAGGAGTAATATACCACCTTTGTTTGAACATATGTCAAAGTGGAAATTGGTGGTACCAGAATTACCTTAGTAATTCATCCTCAGGGTCATAGAGCTTAAAGAAAAGGAGAATGTCTTCAGGTGACTTGTCTGGGGGAGGAACCGGACGCGCATCCTAAATAATGCAAGAATTAGTAAGACTATTTGCTTTTTCTCTTTGACCAATTCGTTTCGGAATCTCATTCAAGGAATTAGACTCAACAAATAAACTGGGCCAACATGGAAATATTATTACCAATCCACGCTCTATTTCCAAAAACAGCTTTAGTTCAGCATTGTTTTCCTTGTTAGATGCCTCTCTTATCTGTCCAACCTACAATAAGATCTTCCGAATTAAGATTTTAAAAACAAAGACAAGTGTTATAAAATACAAGCTCGCTTAAACATATGCAGTTACTAGGAAGGGAATTTGGCTTGGTCCACTAGTGATGCCTATGAAATTAGTAAAACATATGAGCCCATGGAGAACAAGACACTTTCAGTTCGTGACAAGCAAAAGAGTACCTAGGCATGACAGTGTATGAAGAAACCCAAAAGGGCCCCACATCTAATACAAGAATAATCACAACTAGTAATATGTCCTAGAGCAGATTATTATATATACACAGATAAATCTGTGACGGTTTTAATGTGTGGCATATCCAAAATGTTACATTACATAAATAATCCCATATGAAAGAAATGCAAGAAAAGAAATACTTATATAAAAAGGATAACTACCGTCTGTAGTTCTTCATGAGGTAATAGGGGACGGTTGGGACGATAAGTATGGTTTTGCCTCTTTGCCCAAATCCAGTACCGCTGAAGCTGAACCGGAACACCAAATTCTTTGGCCATCTCTTCCTACATGAGGACAATTTTTAAACAGTGTTATAGCTACATGTCCATAAGAAACTAGATAACCAGCAACACTGCAAAAGTCCATTCTTCCAAGGTAGATTCAAATTTACAAAAATAATTCTATCTCAAATAGAAAGATAGAGGCATCTACCTTAAATTGTTGGAAGGGAGTCTGTTTCTGGATTCGAAAACTCTGAACTTTTTCATGATCAACAAGATCAAGATACATACTATTTCCAATTTGTTCAGTGATGTCTTCATCTCTTGCGACCTTTCATAAAAAAGCATAAATTGCATTATTAACATCAGTATCAAATATATACCAGACCTATAAAAGAACACATTTTTGGACCCAGTTTATGAAAAGTAGAAAACCTTGATTGTAGTGAAAAGGTGAGCTTGAGCCTTATATTTTCTTTTATCTTCCTTTTCTTCTTGCTCCTTTTTCAGCCTCACCTGTCAAGAACATGTGAAACTCATTCAGGCAAAACCAAGACAGATACGCAGAGCAAAAGAAAAAAAAACGTGTAACTGAATTTCTTACCCGTAAATGTTCTGCAACATCTTTTTTATCAACGTTGCATATTATTTTATCCTTGTCGCTTTCCCGGATATAAACAAGCATGTATGCGTTGGAATATTTTGTGAACTTAGAAGGTGGATTATTGACGCCAAGATTATTTTTCGGCAACTGCAGAGACACGAAATTTGACAATACATGAAGTGAGAAAACTACAACTTACATAGCAAACATTAAAGACCTAGTAAAAGAGCAGTACCTCTTCTTCACCCCCATATTGCTCTTCTAGTGCCCTGTTCATTTCTTCCTTCGTCACCCGTTCATCATCAAACTTATACCTATAAGAATTAGAAGTAACATGCAAGTAAAGCTTGAAGCAAATATGTTGATAAGTACCAAAACCCCACACGAGAAACCATAAGAAACACAACAATTAGATATCTCAACGATAAAATGGGAGAAAAGGGACACACGAAAAAACTAAAAAGATTATTTATACAGTAAATCTCATATATGAAACAAATATACTTCATGCAAGTTTAAAGATGTGAATAAAAGATTAAAAAGAAATCCAATAACATATCATATATCACAGGACATGACTTCAATCCTGCTAGCTTAAATGATGAGCAACTAGGTTTCAATAAAATAACTTGATAGGTTACAATTTACAACACTTAATTAAGCATAATAATTAACCAAAAAAAAATTCAGAATAATAGATACGGAAAAGCAGAGACAATAGAATGATACATACCATTGATCTGAGAGTGTTGGCCTAATAAAAGCATAATAGTGCCCTCCATGCACTCCTCCACTGTGGACTAAGACACTGCATAGAATGGCAAGCACATCAGGCAACACAAAATAAAATTTAACTGTCCATATATTAAGGAAAACTAAGCTACATCAACCAGCTACCATGAGAAGGGAAACCTAGCAGAAAGTTAACTCAAGTTACAAATCCAAGATACAGAGGAAATATATACCTATGGAGTGTGTAGAGATTACGAACACTCTTGTCAGCATCAGGGGATAGGTATTTTCTATTCTCTCTGTCGAGATCCAGTTGAAGAGGAAACTCATATCGATCGTTTATCTACAAATAAAGTTTCGTCAGCATTCAAAAACTGATATACAGTAAGTGCAAGCCTACAATAAAGTCAGCATGTAAGTGGAACTTCAAATACTAACCTTCACCATTGTGTCTCGCATAAAATCATATTCAAACCTCTTGAGCTGAAGTTGAAGTACGGGTGGAAAGTCAGTGAACAGAACACCTTTTTTCGCATCCTGAAAACATAAATTTATTAATATTGCTCTCTGTAAATTTTAATAAGTTGGAAAATACTAGTTTATAATGCTCTCTGTAAATTCATTTTATACTGCTTGATAGCATTTAGACACTATACAGATCCTATAACATATAATATACAGACAACAATGGTTACCCAAATAAGGTTGGCAATTACACAACATTCAGCTTTGGCAACATATAAACCAAAAAAAAAGAAGGCATCCAACCTGCAAACCATGTCCTTCTGCCTGGTATTTGTTGTCTCCTTCAAGGCGTTCAACTTCGACATACTTGTCAAAAGAAGCATATACATCTTTGCAGCCTTTCACAACAAGCTGGAGGTCTGCCAAAAGACAAAATCACACGGCTGTAAATTTAGTTTGATAAATAGTAAGCCAAGATATAGCTTAAATGTTCAAAATCTACATACCATAGAATGATTCTTTCCTTGTAGATTTGTAATCGACATTAATGCACGCAATGTAATTCATCTGGTGACCCTCAAATAACTTCTGTATGGTTCCCTCCACAACAGTCCCCTTCAAAAAGCCCAAAAAAGGAATACACACGCACGAATCACTAACTGAAAATAAAAGGCTACGCAGAAGAGGCAGGCATACCTTCATTTTGTCCTCAAGCTTTTCAGAAAGAACTCGGTTGAGTTCTTGAACATCATGTTGCATGAACGAATCATTCGTATCCCAACCAAAAGACTTTGTCAGCTCCTTTGTCCCTACACGGGTGTCACTATATTGAAGCTTGTAAAACAAACCCTGGAGCGCCAATGGGATACTAGCCGTAGGTGCATCAATCTCAGTTGTTGGCATGTGGTAAACAGCCTGCAAGGAAATTGCATTATTCAAATGTATTTGGCGAAATCGTGATTTAGAAAAATTAAAAAAGAACAAAGCAAAGACATGCATCCACCCACCTTTCTGAAGTAAGGAATGTGGTATAATGTCTGTAGGAGAGAATTCATGTAACAGGTAGCACCTTGGTTCTTAAGTCCAACAAAACCAGTCTCTTTCTTTGAGTCATATGACAAGTAATCAATAACCTTCGGCACATCAACTTCAGCTTCGATCAGAAGAGTACCATTCACTAAATATCCACGAGTGGGATCATAGAGCTCGCTGAGAGTCATGAATGATGTAAACCCCCAATCGCTTTCTCTTGCATTGAATTGATGTTGGGTCTCTGCAGCCATACGTGCTCATTTAACGCATGCAGTAAGAGTGCTATATATATATATATGAACAAAACTAATCAAATAAACATACCTTTTCTGATGGAATTTTCGCTGTTTATTTGATTCACTACAGCCAGGCTGAAGTGTGAATATCTGCTCCACCCGTAAGGCAAACTCGCAGAGTCAGCAACATCCAAGTACATGGACAAATGGTCGACATTGTTTCCTTTTGGAAAAATCAATATTCTCCTGAAAGAGAAAAAAAAACATCAGTTCACAGAAAATGCCACATCATGACAAAAAAATGAATCTTACAAGTGTATGATGAGATATTACCATTTATAACCTCCAACAACAAATACATCAGAGTAAAGCCTCCTAACGTTGAGCCTGGTGAAACCTTGGGTAGACCACGTGAATTTCAGAGTGGGAATCTCCTCGGCTGGCGGATTCTCCTCAGGCTGAGCAACTACAAGAAAACCACAAACCAAAAAAAAATGATACAAAACCCTAGTGAACAGTGAAACATCATTTTCTACCCTCCAGCATTATCCACAAGTGCTATAAACATCTGCACCATCCAATAAGAGCAGAAACGCGAGGAGAATACAAGAGACCTTACCTTCCATGGGCTGAGGTCCTTCGACCAAGTCAGAATGCGGAACAAGCATCTCCTCGTCCTCTTGCTGCTGTAAACGAATTGCAAGAAGTAAAATCAGACTTTTAAACTCGTATAAACCCTAATCTCACGACCCCATGATCAGAACCCTCCACATGAACCCGACAACAAAATGACACAAAGACGATATAAGGTTAATCGGAGATTACATCTAACGGCGGCGTAGTCATCAGAGTCGTTCCTCTGAGAGCGATTGACGGTGGGATTGAGAAGTGAAAAAAGAGCGCCAAGTAGAGAAATAATCAAAAGGGAGAAGAAGAAGAAGAAGTGGGGTAAAAACTTGCAGAGGAGATCAATGTACTGTACTTTCTTTTACTAGAGATAATTACGATATTTTAACAAATTTGAGGGTTTATTTTGTAATTAACGTATATTCTTTGAGTTCAGATTTATGACAGGTACGACTTTTGAAGATCCTGAAACCAAATGAGAACTATCCACGTGTTTTCACTGTCACCGTAACCGTCACCATTGCTTTCAAGTGTCTGAATAATTGTTTTGATTAACATTTTCGAAAGGGTTTAAATTAGGTGAATAGAAATACATATTTCATATATTTTAGGCAAATATATACAATATTTATTAGTTTAAATTTTGTATATATTTATCTCAGATTACAAATTAAAATGTGATTAATATACTAAAGTATTATAATACACATACACCTTCATTTATAAGTTCTGTACCTTTTTACAAAATATTTAACTTTTATTTGTCACAATGATTGGAGAGTAATATATAATATGCATTTCTTAAGATTTTCAAATTGAAATACATATTGCTGCAAAGCTAATTTTTTAACTGAATCTAAAACTGCAAATTTTAATTATCATATTTTGGACTTATTGTACACATGAGGATCCTAGTACTATGTCACATGGGAAGCACAAGCCCATGCATGTAAGTCCAATGATGAAGATATCTAGTTTGTAGATTATCAAAGTTGCTTTCTCTATGATATTTACGTACCAAGAGCAAGCGATGTCTGAGAAAGACAAGGCTGTTATTTGAAGGTGATAGGTACTATAGTCTATAGGAAGGAAGGTATACAAATTGATAAGCAGATTCCTCCCCTTTTTTTTTGTCAAACAATAGATTCCTCCTACATGCATATTTATTGTGGCTTTTCTCTTTCTGAGCATCTACAATGGTGGACCTCATGTTAGAATCCTTAGCTATTATTAAAGTATTATATTTTTTTTTATTTTTTTTTTTGAATAGTTAAGGACCCTTAGCATAAAAGTTCGTCCAATGGTGGACTCTAATTACGAATCCTTAGAAAAAAAAAACATAATGACTAATCTGAGATATGCTAAAAAGAACATACAAAGATGAAACCAGTTATGAACCTTCAAAAATACAAAGACTTCTTTCAGTTTGATACCTAATGACTAATCTGAGATATGCTAAAAAGAACTTACAAGAACCAACCGATTCCAATACCACAACAAGGAAGACGTTCCTGTCTTACATGGCTTCCTGGTAAACAAATATGACAGAGTGAGTGAGTGATATAGATAGAGAACAACAGGCAAGAGCGTCAATTGTTTAATAAACTCAGTCACATTTCTTAAAACCATTGATATAATACATAAAGGGAGACATTACCCATTCCAAGTGCAGACAACTCAACATCTGTGTACTGCTGCATGTACCTCTGTGATATAAAAAAAAAACACACACAACAATGTAAACAACATAAGCATGTTTAATGCAATAAACAAGCATTCACCAAAAATTATAAAATTCATGGAATTTTCAGGTTATAAGAAAACATGTTTCTGAACTGAGTACTCATCTACTTACACAGCAACACGGTCAGGGGTAAACGCGCCAGTAGCAGCCTTGTACTCGAACCTACAATAATAATCCTCAGCCCCAACGTTCTCAAGCCTAGTGTAGCTCTTGAAGGTGTGAACAATGCATTTCCCCTCAATGGTGTGTGCGCTTTGGACATCAAAATGGTCAGACAGGAAAAGCTCTTTAGCTCCATGGAACTGTCTCCTACCACTAAGGGACTCCTCAGGGCGGTAATACCACCGACAGTGGACCTTCACATTGTTCCTGGCATCCGCTTCAATCTACTCAATACGGGCCACATATGGTGGCTTACCAGCACCTGATGGACGCATCAACACATAGTCTCCAGCTGCATAAAACAAGCCTCAAAAGATTACTTCATAGTTCATCATGCCCAATATTACTAAATAGATATAATCTACACATAGTACAATATTTCAAGCAAAGAGTAGAGTTCTATGTAAATGCAAGATCTTTACCAAATTAAAACACACTTTGCATCAATACACATCTGACTACTACTAATTGGTTTACAGAGAATAATTGAAATTCAATTTTCTCAGCAATGCACAATCAACGGAACATATGAACACGATGAGATTCGATTTTTTTTTTACCGATCCGTCCAGATCGAGAGAGCTGAGAAACCATTTGTAACCATAAGTGGAGGTGAACTTGATTTGTTCAGGAGGATTCTCGCTCGTGAGTTGTTGCTTGCCGCAGAAAACGCAGACCAGAGACTCGATCCCTCGCAGAAGCTTTCCTTTACAGTTACGGCAACGGAGGAGGTAAGGAGCCGAAGCGTCGAGCTCCGCGATTGCCTCCGGAGCTGTGGGAAGGGTGAGGATAGAGGAATCCGCAATCGCCGTATGAGTAAAGCTTGGCCTCGTCTTCATCTCCTCGACATCGAGTTCGGCTTTGTTCCTTTCATCAGACCAATACTCTCTCCACCAATGGCAACATGCCACCTGCACTAAGGATCAGCTAAGGATCAAGTCCTTCAAATGCCTATTTACGGACTGATCCTTAGTTATGTTTGCTTTAATATTATTATTATAATCACAAAAAAAAAAAATTAACCGCTAAGGACTCGTGATGATGCTCCGTTGCAGGTGGTCTTAGCATTCCCTTCTTAAAACTACCAATTACCCACGTGATCATGGGTATATACAAATGTTATACAGTAAAAACTCTATAAATTAAAAATACTAAAATTACAAAAATTGATTAATTTATAGAATTATTAATTGAAAAAAAAATTATTTTAAACTTTTATTTTTTTAATTGTTTTTAGTGTAGAGAATGAAAAGAATATTTAATTCATAATATTACATATTTGTTAGAGTTTACAGATTTGAATTTTAATTATTTTTATTAGAGTATTGATATAGTTTATGTATGATGAATACATATTATATAATACAAATTCACTTTCATGTGTAATTCAATAAAATTAAAATTAGAGATAAAGTTCATTTAAGAAGAATATATATAAACTCATATATATGTATAGTAATTATTAATTTATGATTTTGACTATGAGAATTTTCTAAATATTATTATCTTATAATTTTAACGAACATTATCATATTTACACTAAGATCGGAAAAATTTATTAATTTATAATGTTTATTAATTTATCGATTATTAATTTATATTTTTCTGTATATGCTTGAATTTAGAAAGGTTACATTGTTAAACTGAACAAGAAAAAGATAATCTAAACAAAAATCTTGTTATAACTTGAGTTCGATCTCAAACAGAATGGTTAATATTTTTTGTTTGATGTGGTGTTGAATTTAATTGCTAGAGTTTTCTCCATTTAAAATCGTGGTTCACACTCTTGGTTTGGATGATTTTACTTGGTTTTGGTTTATTCTGGTAAAACCATCATAATAATTAAGTAATCACATCATGATTTTGGACTAAGTCTAAGTAAACATAATATTTTGGCAAGTTTATAAAGTGAGTTAATGCATCTTGACTATTGAGAGATATATATGCATGAAACTAACTTTATGTTGAAATCTATTTATATTTCTTAATTTTTTCAGACTTGGGAAAGTAGAATTCAAAAGCTGCACACATCTCTTCGGCTTCAAACTCAGTTCCTAATGAAGGAAACCTCAAACAACCGTCAAAGTCTCGAGAAGACTCTCCCGCCTCATCCTCACCTACCGAAACTCGAGCCGCCACGTGGCACTCGCGTCTCGTCATCAGAAGAATCAACGCCCCAGGAGAAGAAATTCGCCGCCATCGATATGATGAGACTCATCCGTCAAAGCCGTAACGCGATCTCCAAACGCATCGCGAATCTACAACAGAACGGCGACGTTTCGTGGAAGAAGGATCTCGATAAATCATCGGACGTGACGGAGTTCGAAATCTCCGGAGTAAAGGTTCTCGTGAAGCTTAAAGGCGAAGAAGAGATCAGAGGACGAGTCACTTTCTTCTCGAGATCCAACTGCCGAGACTCCACCGCCGTCCGATCGTTTCTCCGGGAGCGAGGCTTCGATTTCTCGGAGATCAACATCGACGTGTACACGCACAGAGAGCGGGAGCTGATCGAGAGAACGGGCGGGACCTCTCAGGTCCCTCAGATTTTCTTCAACGAGAAACACTTCGGAGGATTAACGGCGCTGAACTCGCTGCGAAACAGCGGAGAATTCGATCGGAGGATCAAGGAGTTGCTGGCGGAGAAGTGTCGCGACGATGCGCCGTCGCCGGTGATGTACGGTTTCGACGACGAGGAGGAGGGTGTCGTTGTTGATGAGATGGTGAGGTTCGTTAGGGTTTTGAGGCAGAAGCTTCCGATTAAGGATCGGTTGATAAGGATGAAGATCGTCAAAAACTGTTTCTCAGGCGCCGAGATGGTCGAGATATTGATTCATCACTTGGATTGCGGGAGGAAGCAGGTACGATCATTTTCAAAAAATTTAATCGTGTGTTACGCACGTATCGTATCTTTACGTAGACACTATACCAGTTGCTTTGGTTTGAGGTCAACATTAGGTTCGAATAAAAATCTCAGAATCTTGAAGAGGTCAACCAAATATTAATATATGATTTATTTAGTTTTGGGTAGACTTGGATATTCTATTTGGGCACTAAAATTTAAACATGTCAATATGTTTTTTTTTCAAATTGCCATATTAAATCGAATCTAATCAACATGTCAATATATTTTTCATTGTGTGTTTTTAATTAATAGGATTGAATTTTTTTTGTGTAAAGGCGTGAAAATTTATTACCACGTCATACATTGGTTGTGCATCAGTACAAACATGTGACGTATAACATTGCGAGCAACCATGCAATGTATATTACGAGATAACAAAATAGTCAAAGAGAAACTTTGAATTGAACACGAGATAGGTAGATTACTTATTGGTATAATTAGTTACGACTTTGAAAAATATTAGTAAAGTAGTATGTTTTTAGTCAAAGGTTTAACTAGGGATGTTTATTCTAGAACAGGTATTTGAGTTTCTTCTTATCTGACATGAATATCCAAATCACATAAAGACTTAATTAGTTAAAATTATTTGAATATACCTACAACTACCCAGAATATCGATTCCTGATCATATAAATAAACTAAAAAGAGACTGATTATAATACTATCCAAAATGTTTGTATCCTTGTATATATAAAACTTTGATTGTTTTACTTGAATAAATATTAAGGGGTTTTTTTTTTTTGAGAAATGGCCTAATAATAAGGGGATTTCACGTCTGCATAATTCTTTATGATTTAATTTTCTCAAAGCTTGTTTGGTTGCTTTCTTATATGCAGGCCGTCGAAATTGGCAAGAGGCTAGCCAAGAAACACTTTATCCACCATGTCTTTGGGTACATATAAATGAATTTTCTTCATTTTTCTCATTTAAAAATGATTTCACATAAATATTATTTTTCTTTATTTATTGAACTTTTCTTTGTTTTTATTTTAAATTCTAGAGAAAATGACTTCGAAGACGGAAACCATTACTACCGTTTTCTTGAGCACGAGCCATTTATTTCAAACTGTTACAATTTTAGAGGCTCTCCAAATGACATGGAGCCCCAAGACGCAGTCATTGTTGGTCAGAAGCTATTCAAAATCATGACTGCTATCGTTGAGTCTTATTCATCTGATGACCATTCTCGTGTTGATTACGTTAGAATCAGCCAGAGTGAAGAATTTCGAAGGTACATATTTAAATTTGTTGGTTCAAATATTATTTTTATATAAAAATATATACTTGTTTTCTGGGAGAAAAATGATAGTATGTCTATAGTTTTGCATTTTTGGTCTTTCAGATAAAAAAGCATCTTAATGTACTAAAGTGTGGTTAGATTATTTATACATTATAGTTTGTAACTATTTAAATGATTAGATTATTTATACAATACTCATTCCATTCCTAAAAGATCCATATTCTAGAGAAAAATTTTGTTTCTAAAAGATCTATTTTTGCATTTTCAATACATGTTTTATTAAATAATTATAAATTTCAAAAAGCTTAATAGTACTTATTGGATTTTTATTGACTTAAAACTGTGGAAAAAAAATAATCACAGAACATATACAAATTTGATATGTTTTTTAATATCTATGAAAATCTTAGAATATTGATTTTTAGAAATGGAGGGAGTATGTTTTTTATTAACTGATTCAGTTTTAATGCCTTGGGATGGATGAAGGTACTTGAATTTGGCTCAAGATCTACAACGGTTGAATCTTCTCGAACTTTCAACAGACGAGAAACTAGCATTTTTCTTGAACTTGTACAACGCAATGGTGATCCATGCTTTGATCAGAGTCGGACGTTCCGCTGGAATGATTGCAAGAAGATCCTTCTTCACCGATTTTCAGTACGTTGTAGGAGGCTACTCTTATTCCCTTAACTCCATAAGAAACAACATCCTCCGAGGCGCTCATAGACAGTCGTATCCATTTATTAAACCGTTTGTGAGAGGCAGCACACATCATGAGGTAATGGTGGTCCATGCTTCGAGTTGTATGATTATGTGATTGTATATCTATATATATATATTTTTCTTTTTTTTGGGCTTGATATTATCTCATCTTTATATAATGGCAGCTTAGTCATCAAAAGCTGAATCCACTAGTACATTTTGGGCTTTGTGATGGGACCAAATCCAATCCAGTGGTGAGGTTTTTCACACCGCAAGGAGTTGAAGCTGAGCTCAAACGAGCAGCTAGAGAATTTTTCCAAAACGGTGGAATTGAAGTTGTCTTGGACAAGAGAGTCGTTCATCTATCAAGAATCATCAAGTGGTAACTAATTGTCAACACAATATCTAAAATGATTGTCTATTTAACATGCTTTGTTGTGGTAAATGTATAGGTATAAGGAGGATTTTAGTGAAGGGAAAAAATTGTTGAAGTGGATAATGAGTTATGTAGATGCAAACAAAGCAGGTCTTTTAACCCATCTCCTCGGTGAGGATGGAGGAGGTTATGTTCACATCGTCTACCAAGACTATGATTGGTCTATCAACAGTTGAAACTAGTATCTAACTAATAATCCATATCATTGATATTTTGTATTGAATCTTTTTTGACTGTGTTCATGCATGGTTCACTAGCAATTTACTATTTGAATATTATGTACAAATCAATTTAGTTTATTAGTTGTTTGCGCAACGCGGGATACATAGCTCTGATTCCTAAAAAAAAATTTAAAATATTTGTTGTGTTTGGTAATAGTGTTGTTACTGGCCTCGTAAATCCTAACGTAAAAACTCGTTTTGGTTGTGTTTTGTTACTGTATCGTGGGTCGCACGTTACATGGCGGTCTCCAATTAGCTTATTTTTTTATTAATTGAAAAAGAAAAAAACTAATAAAATAATCAAAAGTTGGAATTGGAAACCGAGCCGTGGCAATACATGATTGCAGATGCTCTTAGACTTCGGGGATAGAACACTACATACATGATAGATTGATGCTACAACAATCACATAGCAATTTTATATTTTAAAGAAAAAAATATTTCGGATAGCGTCTTGTGAATTATCATTACCCGATGGACTACTTGGCCACATTTTTATGTGGTTGGAGTAGACTAGAAGCAGATTTTTTTTCTGAAACAGAAAATGGGCAGAGGCCTTCCTTTGCAGTCTTGCTTTTCTCCCTTTCTTGATTTTGCTCACCTATTAATATCTTTTCTATTAAAAGAATGTAATATCAAAAAGGAAATATAACTAAAACCTATAATTTAAGAAAAAATCATTTATATATATTAAAAGAATGTAATTTCAAAAAGGAAATATATTTAATGGTTCAATGGCAATGCACTATTTGAATTTTACGTCAAATCAGTTTAGTTTATTAGAGTTTGATGATCAAAAGGTGACATGGATGATGATGGATGATATACATTGATACTTCTTTTTATGTGGTTGGAGTAGGATCAGCTTCTTTTTCTTAATCGGAAATGTGTAGAGGCTTCTTATGATCAATATATCACCATCCTCTTGCTTTTCTCCTTTTCTTTTGCTCTCCTTTTACGATTTTTGGCATCGAAGCGCTTCCCTTTAAGCTAGTTGGAGAAACGAAGATATTGCCTAATTAAAAAAACGCCAATAATTCGCATAATCAATTTAAAAACAAACAACTGAAGAGTATTTTTTAGGTAAAATATTAGAATGGACTTTGATCAACATCACATGTTTTCACTAGTATGACTTTGTTTTTAACCGTCACAAATAGATTTACGAAACTATCTAACGTGAAGCGCACATCTTTCTGTGTACTTTCCATGTGTTCTATAAGTAATTATATTCCCCTACCACTGCAGTTTATTAAACAAAGAATCTATAATAAAATACATTTAAGTGATTTATGTTACGAGTTACAAATCAAGTATCGTGTGAATGAATTGATCGGCGTGAGTTCTCATTCAATTATGTGACATTTTCATACAAATATATATAATTTGAATTCAGTTTCTTTCTTTTCTTCTTCTTTTTTTTTCATTTTTTTTCTCTCTGTTGAGTGGCGTCTAAAGCAAAAGTGAAAAACGGATGAAGATAGAGATCGACACAATAAAAGGAAAACCGTAAGCAAACAAATAATTACAAACCACTAACACATATAGCATGCACCTTTTTTAATTCATTTTTATTAACATAACCTTCCTCTGAACAAAAAAACTAAATAAAGGTATGTCTATCTTATTGCACGTTACATTCTCAACCATGCATGCCACTTGGCAGTTGCGTGCGAGTACGTATCATACTTTACATGCAATATATAAAGCATCGCTAATGGAACAGTGCTTGCTCACATCATTATTGAATTAGCTAAAAAAAACTATTGAAACAGAGTCCAATGGCGGAGGATCAAGCAACGGCGGCGATGGAAACATTGGCGGTGGAGAAGCAGCCGGAGACGACAGCGGCTGAAGCACCGACAGTGACAATAACAAAGAGGATGATGGTTGCTATCGACGAGAGTGATTCGAGCTTCTATGCTCTTCAATGGGTTATTGACCATTTCTCTAACCTCTTAATGACCACTGAGGCGGCTCAAGCGGAAGGTGGCTTGCTCACGGTGGTTCATGTGCAGTCTCCGTCCCATCACTTTGCTGCTTTTCCGGCTGGACCCGGCGGCGCAACAGGTCCTATCCATTGATCTCTCTCATCTTACAATTACAATTGGCTCCCAACATAAAATTAAAACATTGTGCTAATATTAAGTATATATTTACACTTAAATGAATAACATGTTCGATTTTAGTATTTATTCGTATAGTGAAAACAAAACTTATTCACATTTTATTTTATGTTATATATGATGAATAACTTGGTTCTGTGAACGGATGTAAAAGCAGCAGTCTACGCATCTTCGTCGATGATAGAGTCAGTGAAAAAAGCACAACAGGAGGCCTCTGCAGCCCTTCTCTCGCGTGCACTCCAAATGTGTCGAGACAAGCAGGTTTACAAGCATCACTTTTCATACATACCATTCTATTGATCGTAGCTCTTGTAAGCATTAAATTGGTACAACTTAGTATAGCTAAATAGATTTCACATACAAAACTTGAGTCATGTATGCAGATACGTACTGAGACTATGGTGCTTGAAGGCGACGCAAAGGACATGATTTGCCAGGCGGTTGAGCAAATGCACGTTGATCTTCTCGTTGTGGGTAGTCGTGGCCTTGGAAAGATCAGAAGGTATAATAGATATTTTCACTTTTTTTAACTATATTCCAAACCTTTCTCAAATTTTGTGACCGCGGTTTCAATTTTTTTTGGCAGAGCGTTTATTGGGAGCGTTAGCGACTACTGTGCTCATCACGCCAACTGTCCCATCCTTATTGTGAAGCCACCAAAGGAGATAAACTAATTAAGTAACAACATGTTTGGTGTGATATGTCTTTATAAATTGTGTCAAGTACTTGCGTTATGTTTGAAGATATTTAACCTTGGATGGATGCGATATTAAGTGTGTGTTGAAGAGTAATGTCAATTACATGAATCGAGTCGAATAATTGCTGCAATGTATGTATAATCGATTGTACGTTTATTGCTTGTCTGAATATGTTCCGTATCTCTCCCTGTAATATGGAAGAAGTTTTAAGATTATAATATTACCAAAGTAACGTGCTCTGCTCTTCCTTGTAGAGCATATCGAAATAAATAAAAGTATCAAATGAATCTATTCAAAGCCGTCCAGACAAAATAAACTTCAAAAAGAACAAAACATTTGAAACACATTCCAATCTAGTTGAAAACAGAGCATAAAATTGATTCGACAAAGATTGTAACCCTCACAGGGCAAAAGGCAACTCCTTAACGATTAGCCTTGGCAACTCTCTCAATCTCATCCTTCTTTTTGATAGCATAGCTGCAAGAGTTTTCAATTATATGATTATTAGAGCTTCACAGATAACAACACCCAGCAAGAAGCCATTTTAAAAGCCGATTGTGTAATTACCTGTTGGAAGAGCCCTTAGCTGCGTTGATCAATTCATCAGCAAGGCACTCAGCAATAGTCTTAATGTTCCTGAAAGCAGCCTCACGAGCACCGGTTGTAAGCAAGAAGATAGCCTGGTTCACACGTCTTAGAGGGGAGATATCAACGGCTTGTCTCCTAACAACACCAGCAGATCCAATTCTCGTAGCATCTTCACGAGGACCACTGTTTTAACCAACCAACCAACAAAACAATCATATGACGAAATGGTATATAATATAACAAAACACGTTAAGCATTGTAATCACAAGACTTTTGGTACCTGTTAACAATGGCATCAATGATGACCTGGATTGGGTTGGCATCAGTCAAGAGGTGGATGATCTCCATGGCGTGCTTGATAATCCTCACCGCCATCAACTTCTTTCCGTTGTTTCTCCCGTGCATCATGAGAGAGTTTGTGAGCCTCTCGACGATGGGGCACTGAGCCTTCCTGAATCTCTTCACAGAGTATCTTCCGGCTGTGTGGGGGACGAAGGTGGCGTGCTTAGCTGCCTGAACTCCAATGTAGTCAACAAGACTGATATCTGTGACCTAACAACATATTAAAGATTACAAAAAAACAAAATGAATACAAATACATTTTAAAAACCAAAATGAGTCTTTCAGAAGTTGAATTAAATAGAGACTGTTCAGGCTAATGTGATTGGTATGATATGATCATAACTTATACACTGAAGCTAATGTGATTAGTGATATCGCACAAACCTAAATAGAGAGTTGCATTATACTACAAAGGCTAGATTCCAATCGAGTTCTGATACGAAGGAAGCAATGGCTATATCTAACAGAGGAGAGCAATCAAAGAGGAGAAGTTACCGAAACGTCGTCGTAGGTCCAGCGGTTGAAGAGCTTGACCTCGTTGGTAAGCTGCTGCTGGATCTCAGCGTCGATTTCCGCGGCGGCGGCCATAGCTGCTAGAGAAACGAGAGTGTGAGTGAAATTAACATATACGAGACGAGAGGGAGAGAGAGAGAGTTTGGAGAGAGAGAGTCACCTGAGATCGTTAAGCGTCGCGGGTGAGAGGTACGGCGGAGAGTGAGAGCAGAAAATCTTCAAGAGGACGGTTTGAACACTCTAGCAGCGTTTTATATACGACTGAGAATTAGGGTTTTGTATATCCAGTAACGAACGGGTTTAATTAATTTCTTCCACGGTTTGTTTCTGGTTAGCTGGTTAAATTTTTTCTTTTTGACAAAGGTTAGCTGGTGAAATTGCAAGACTTTTCTTTTAAAATAATGGAAATTTCTTTTGTTGGAAAAATATTAAATATTTTTTTTTAAAATTAAAAATTCATGAAAATTTGTAGAATAAGGTTTCCAATATTTTTAATTTTAATTTTAATTTTGATTTAAGGTTTATTATTTCTTTCTGGTTTAAGCTAGTCAGTAACCAAAAACTAAACAAGCTTGTGTTTGCATTGTATTGGTACACAGAAGAAGAAAGGTATTCCATTGTGATTGATAGCTTCCTGCAACTGCAAGAATCAAGAAAGTTTATATATAGTCCATTGTATACCCACTGGCCACTCACATTGATCATTCACAACATCATTTTCTGATTTGGGTTGGATCTTAATGTTAGGTTTTAATGTTACACCTATAAGGTGGGCCCTAAGCTTAAAAACCATGAATCTTTTTAACGCATATGCAAGGTTACAAATCAAAACACGAGTTATTTTATATTACACATTAACTTAGATTTTTTTCACGTTCCTTTAACTTAATTTTTCTTTCTATTTTGATAAAAAAAATTCGTTATTATCTTAACGTATTAGAAAAGGAAAATGAAAACGTAATAGGATCTCAAAACTGTATTCTACAACTTAAACATGTCAATCTCTTGCACCCTATTTCAATGGCTGGTTCTCAAAAATTATAGTATTTTACAAAACTTGGTGCTTCCGTTACAAACAACATCTCAGGCCAAGGTACTGTCTGCATACTCCATTGCCCTTTGCTTCACGTACTCCACTCTCTCCTCGTCACCACCAGCTTTCTCATATTCCAAAAACTTCTTAAATAAAAACTGCCAATACAAAACGCACAACAGGGATAAAACAAAGTCTTCAGTGACCAAACACTAAATAAAAAGGAGATTTTATGAATGGCAGGCAAGTACCTTCATCTTCTTAGGAGGCAAGCTCAAGCTAATGGCTCTCTCGAACAACGACCTTATCACATCAACTTCCCCCAACCGAATCTCCTGAATTTACCAAACAAAACTTGAGATGGCAAACGAAACAGAAGTTTTGAAGAAGTGGAATATTATAACGAACCTGGTCAAGGTAAACACTCCACAAGTCCGTTCTTTTCGGGTATTCCCTAAGAACGCCTTCAAACAGTGACCTCCCTCTGTCTGCATCTCCGCATTTGAACTCGAGAATAGCGGTCTGTGATATGAATTTAATGTGCTTATGGCGCGGAAGACATAGCAAGGCACGGTTCACGACGGACTGAATGTCTTCCATGTCTTGCTTTAGACAACTTTGTATCTTCCGTAACCAAACCTAACCATGCACACATCCCCGGTTAAAAGGTCGTTAAAAAGAGTGAAGAACGAACCCTTGCTAAAAGAAAATAAAAAATCAAACAGCATGTACCTTGCAGGATTGCTTGAACTTCTTGATCATCTCGTCAAGTAGCTTATCAACCAATTTATATTGTTCTGTTCTCTCGTACACTCCCAAGAGGGCATTGTAAACTTTCTTCGGGTCACAGTATTGACGCGCTCTTTCAAACACTTTCTTTACAGCTTCCTGGAAACGAGAACCAAGTAAGATAGCAATATATTTAGGTAAGATAACAAAAAAACTTCCGCTAGAGTCATTTGTCTACCTCTGGAGGACTTCCATGTTCGTTTTCCAAGTTGAAGTAAGCAACCCATATGTTTAGCTTCTCTTCTTCTTCGCGAATATTTATAGTCCTCAAAGCCCTTCAGTAGATATTTAGGATTTAGGATTTAGACAGGATAAACGAAATGAATATGGAGACAATCACACATAAAAGTATTAGATCTAGGTGTTACTTTGCATTGGATTTCCCTATTTCTTGAATGATGAACATATAAGTTAGGGAAAATTACCTCTCAGCAATGGACCTGGCTTTCTCAATATCAGCCAAACTGAGCATGAACGCCATATACTTAATCCACACGAAGCTGCTATTTGGAGAGCTTCTAACCAATTTCTCAAATTCATCAGCACTCTCGGGAGCGTGATTCTCCAGCAACCTCCCTTCAGCAGCTTGTATCTTTTTCTCTCTACAAAAGAAATTGTTTTCAGCACAGGTGGAAACCAAATATATACCATCGTAGCTTTCAAATCAGGAACTAAAGAAATAGCCAACCTTTCCTCCTTGTCTTTTTGCTTTTCCCTTCTCTTACTCTTTTCATCTTTATCCGCTCCCTGTAGTTTCTGATTTTGATTCTTGTCAAAGTCCGCCTCCTCAATGTCGTCAAGGTCAACCTCAAGCGGAAGGATAGAAGCCCTTGACTCAACTTGGGCAATAGCCAGAGAAGTTCCATTGAACCCAAAATCACCAACTGCTGTAAGAACTCCCGACTTCGAATCATTGATTGGATCACATTCCATGCTCGCTTCATCAGCGTTTTCTTCAGAACGTGGCTGTGCCTTGTCATCATCGCTGTTCATAAAATATGAACTCTTCATCCCAAGCGATATACGTCGCTTTTCCTCGTCCAGCTAAAGGGAAACACAAAATTGAAAAGAAACAACAGTTATATTCCTTAGATAGACCAATGACATCTTAAAATATGTTAAATGTAAATCATAGAAGAGCTACATTCACGTTAGTTCCCAGATTATATTTACTGGGTTCTTATAGCATAAGGCTAGAAGGATCAGTTGTTGTCAAGTAAAATACTACACATCACTAATTCTTAATGACAGAGAACTACATACCTTCAAAATCTTTGCGGTGACGCTTTCCCCAGCTTCATATGTGGCATGTATGTCCTCGATATGATCATCAGAAAGCTGTGATTTATGACATAATCCAACCTAACACAAAAACAAGAAAGATATAAAATAAAATATGGCAACTCTGGTTACTCCCTACGAACTATTTGGCAAGCAGCATACTGTTTGAAATATTAAGAGATTTTAACGTAACACAAAACTAGATCTTTACCATGCCCGTTTGATCTATTTCAATGAACAACCCATAGGGCTCCACACGTTTGATCCTCCCAGAAATCACGTCTCCAACATGGAATTGCTTCAGGTCATAAGATTCAGATTTTGGTGGTCCACCAGCTTTTTCTTTCTTCAAAGTGACTTCTACCCGCTTCGATAACGGCTCCACATTTAGCACCCTAGATTTAAATTTGTTAGAGCATAACATACTGTATTACAGAATGTCTGTTTGACAGGAAATCTGCTTTACCTGCCAGTGACAAGTTTTCCTACTGGAAATTCATTTTCGGGATCCTTGACATATGTATCAGATAGATTTGACAATAGAACTTTTGCGTCGAGTGTTCTTGAAAGCATGATAAAACAGCCTTTTGACATCGTATTCTTAACATAACCCTGTAAAGAAATTTGTATAAACATAAGTTCTACCATAAGGAAAGCGATTGAGTTGCTGAATCATTAATTGTTAAGGCAAAAGTACCTCGATGCCCATGTCAGGAGAAAGATCTTCAATCCTTTCAAAGCGCTTGTAACCACTGACAATACAAATCATCATCAGGTTAATAAGTAAACTGTAAATAATTTGGAAAAATCTTTCAGCAAGTGATTTCAAGTTCACATAGAGGCAAGGCTTAATAGTTATCATCAAGTCAGTGTTACTTATTTTATTCTATATATAAAGGAGGAAATACACATGAATTGGAAGGTTGATGATGAGCAACACAGGCAGTAATGCTTGTTATAGGAAAAAGAAAAACTTACTTATTACTGGAAACTTCTGAGAGATGGTCAGAACTCATGCCATCTAGTGATGTCCGTAATGACAGTTCAATTTGCAAAGTCCCTTTACTAGAATTGCTGATTTCTAAGACCTTGCATTTGACAAATTGGCCTTCGTGAAGACCATCTAATGGATTGGAAACCCATGAATCATTGATTTCAGTAAAGTGAACTCTCCCAAACACGTAAGGACCTATTTGCACACGAAGTCCACCAACACCAGGAAGTATCTTAGAAATTCTTCCACCCAAAATGTCTCCTTCATGAATGAATAGAGTAGCATCACCACCAGGAATGCTACTGTCTAGATTATCCTTTTTAGGCCCTCCATCATTGGCAATGCTTTTCTGGATATTCAGTAGTGGACGCTGAACCAACCGTAATGTTTTCTTTTCTTTGTTGTACGTCAAAACATAGCCTGAAACAGCTTTACCAATGGGAAAGCGCCCCTCGAACTCCTCAAGTTCACGAGCATCGCATGCAGTGTCTAAAATGTATATGCGTGCCGTCACATTGCGAGATATTGCCAACCAAACCCATTCTTTATCCACTTTGTAGACATATCCGCAGACACGCTCTCCAGAAGCAAACTCAAGTTGTTCCCTCACTTCAGTCAGCCCACCAGAGTCTAATTGATATTGCAACATAAAAAGATACGGAGACTATGTAAGATACACACAAGCTTACGGATTTCATCACTTTTGATCTTAGTCTACATCTATTGAACTAATTGAAAATAATTTTGCAAGCATAACAGCTAGATGTGGGGATAAAACAATATTTTTAATAGATGGATCTAAACGTTTACACGAATTACACCGTCTACAAGATGTGACGGTTCTGTAATATATATTTCCAAATGTGAGTCAATAAGCCATAGGTTGGTGAAAAAAATTCAATTCTCTTGGATTACCTCTAAGTAATGAAGGCTTTACAGAAAGCTCCCAGAGTTGACTCTTTTTATTATCCGTATGAGAGGGCTTTGCAACAACCCTTGCAGACACTGATTGCCCGACTCTAAATTTGGCAAAAGGTTCTTCACTTGTACCTACATCATTCACCTATCCAACCAAGAGTTGATAGTTAAGCAAATTTTAGTCCACCCAATACTGAAAAATGAACGTTAATATCTACAATGATGATGGTAACATAAAAAAAATCACCTCCGTTATGTGGATTCTTCCTCGGAAACTTTGGCCAAAGTTTACTCTTACTTCAAAAGGCTTTATTTCAGTAATCTGAGAAAGTAAAAGATGTTAGTCTGACACAGTAGAAGTTATGGTGGATACTGGATAGCTACTTAAGTTCCATACAATTTATATTCCAATTCTTTCTTTGTTCGTTTTCAAGCTCAGGATTATTTCCCTTCGATTTTTGGATTGTTTTGTTTTCTCCTTAACATACCTTACGTATAGAAAAAATATGAAAGTAGGGCATTAGTACCTCCGCTTGGACAACAGAACCAACTTCACAGTTGGATTTCTTCTTTGCCCTCTTAGACGATGTCTCAGAATTCCCGGAAACTGAGTCAAGAAGTAAAAGCAACCTCCCGGACGTCAAAGGGTTTTGCAAAGCCTCAACAGACGCAACAACACTGCCCGGAGAAAATCAATAAAAGAACTTAGCTAATCAATAAAAGAACTTAGCTAGACCTAACTTAGCTATGGTCTAGTAGCTAAATCAATAAGGACAGTACGAATATTGCTAATTATAGGTACGATCGAAGTTAGATTATCAACTCCACATTTTTATCAGTTTAGCCAGGCAGGGCCAAGAAATCATGGGGGTATAGAATTCATGAAAAAGGGGAGCAAAATTAACAAATAAAAGATAATTTAACAAATGGATAAATGATCACCTTTGTCCAGTGGAAAACTGTTTCACTGGTAACTTCTGTGTGTTATAGTCTGATACTGCGGCATATCCTATAGTGTAATTATGTTCTGGAATCGACAAAATCTGGAAAAAAGTGGCAACTCTGAGTGAGTAACATGCAACAATCATTAACTTAATGCAATAAAGCGCTTACCAAGTATTGCTCCTTCACAATCTCTACAACAGCGCTGACCCTCTGGTGGACTTCAGGTTCCTTGGAAATACCTCTTTTACGTTTCTGAAACAAAAGAAAAGATACAATGTTTCATAAAATCCATCCACAGTAGCACAATTTGAACTCAAGCTAAAAAAAATGAGCTGAAAGAAAACACGAATAAAGCAAAACTTGGCCAGAAAGAAACCTTTTTTGACTGACTGTTGGACTCCTCTTTGGCTGAGCTGTTTATGAGCTCAGGCTTCAAAGACAAATCAACTAGTCTCTCTGCCCTAGAAATATCAAGAACAACTGCTTGGACAACAGAACCGTTTTCCAAACTAGTTCCACCCACTACAAATAAAAAATACAATGTGTAAGACAGAGGCAAGGTACAGATGTGTTAATAATGCAATGCAACCCACAATGACTTACAATGATACTTGGGTATAAAACCAAGGACATTATTAACATTGTCAAAATTCACCACCAAACCAAGGTCATTTTTGTCCTGTACGGTTCCCTTGATCAAACTCCCAATAGAGAATTTCTCAACCCAGCTACACTCGCTTTCAGCAATATCAGATGATTGCAAGTTAGAGATCTGGACACACGAAACAAAGAAAGTTAGAAATCATCCTTCTTAAAAACACAGTGCTACTTAAAGTTATGCAGACAAATCCAAAACTTCCTAACCCAAGCTCAATTTGAAGTGCAATACACAACGGGTTACATAAAGTCTTAAAGCCCAATAAAAAGAGAAAGTATGTCCCAAGATCTACCTTCTCATCCGTAAGGAAATACTCTTGAACAAAAGAAGCATCTACAGAAGCACAAGATGACTGTTTCAATGAAAGAGTCACCCTGCTTTTTTCTTGATTGACCTACAAAAATATTGCAAATGATCAAGATTTCATTGTATCTTCAGCAAAATAAATGTAGGGACCTGAGTCCAGCGTTCACATACATCAACTATATTAGCCCGAACCGATTGTCCAACAAAGAAGGACTCTGACAGATCTGCCCTGGGTTCGTCAATTGCCTAAAAAATAAAATGGAAATACTTAAAGAAACACAGTATGCCAACAAAAATGTATTAAAGACGCATAGTAGAAAATAATCCACCTTGCTTCTCGGGGCGAAACCAGTCAACCGACCAAGAAAACGGACGAAACAGCCATTTTCAATCAGGTTGCAAACATAGCCCTGTGCACAAATTCATAAGAATAAATGCGACTGAACAAACAACTAAAATTCGACTGTTACATTTCAAAGACGCAACTACTCACATGAACCACTGAGTTTGGCTGGAGCTGACTAAAGTCCGAAGGGAGCTCTTCAGCAAACTTGATGAGAGAATATTTTGAAGAGAGAGCCAAGTTGTTGCCTTCAATGTCTAAGATAAACAAAAATAATTCCCTGTCACTATTACGTTTCTTCAACCATTAAAATAGTTAACACTGCAACAGTATGACTGCTATCCTGTAATATTTCTTAGCTTTAAAAACTACACAGTCAGATAAATGAAGCAGACTTAAATCAATCATTTGGGGAAAGACTAGAAACGTTTCTCTCTCAACCACCATCAACACTAACAAAAAAGCTTAGACAATAGACGTCCTTTAGATGTGTTGAGGATATAGGCAAAGAAAACAAGTCTGAAAATTAGCAAAGGGTGATCATAACCGTACCTATTACCAGCAGCTTATCAAGCTCAAATCCAGGTCTTAAAAGTGATATCATTAATTTTGCTTGGTCTACATCAAAAAAAGAATACTCAGAGACAAATTAATAAAATCAAAACTCAAAATATACGCTCATTTAGGAGAAAACACATACCATGATGATCAGCTAAATGTTCTGCAGAAATTGTACCCTTCAGAAGACCTTTGGATTTAACATGGACAGTGACTGCCTGAGGAGTTATACTATCAATTACCCCAGATACAATACTACCTAACTTGATTGAATCGTCTTCAGAAACGCTGTCAGGAATTATGTACACAAATGTGAGATGCAGCATTTAATGATATTACAGCAGGCTTGAACGCAACACGATTATCACATAACAGATTAAAAGGGAAAAACCTTGTTGGCTTTATCATAAAACTGAGGTTGATCCTTCGAGTACCATGAACCGCACTGGCAACTCTACATTTGACAACCTCCCCAACATGAAACACTGAAGCGGGATCACTTCCTGGCTCCAAACCAAGTTCAAATCTGCTTAATCAAAGTACGTATAGCATATTAGACCAAGATCATCAAAATATAGAAGATAAACCAATCCCTTTATGATGGAGAAAAAAATGGTCACCAAAAAAGAAACCAGAACAGAAAGGCAACGGCACATGAAATACAACAACAAATGCAGCAATTACCTGGCAACAAACCCTTGCACTCCATTATAGAAGCGAACAAAGCATCCATGCTTTTCAATCTTTGTTATCCAGCCATGTGTCACCAGTCCTTCAGTTGCATCAGCGTAAGAACTCAAAATCGGAAGTTTTGACTTAACCTGCAAAGAATATACATATTAACTCCACTAAATGAGAAGAGGCTTAAATCTGTTACAACCAGAGACGTCATATTAGCATATGTGCTTTGTACGAAGGGATTAGTTAAATAGCATTTCTCCACTCCTAACCTCCAAATAAGATACAAGTTCGGGATAAAAGTTCCTACAAATTATTTCATAGCTAACTGAAAAGACTAAATGAAGAAGGAACGTAGTTTCTATCTAAAACCGAAGTGTAGCAAATGATATCTAAAATCAGCAGAAGGAAATAAAAGAAGTAATGATAATAGAAACAAGATGCATTATATTCCAGTAACTAAACACATCAAGATCAAGGAATATGCAAATAAAGAAACAAAGTCAGATCCACTATCAGAAAAAACTTACAAGTGTTTTCTTGCAGGTAACAGTTATTCTCTTTGATTTGCAGCCAAGAACACGAAATATTAATTCAGCTCCAACCTGAAAGAAGAATCACAATTTATGCATGCCCAGCAACATTGCAAACTAATTATTGTACTGTCAATCTAAGGAGCTGACCTTAAACTTCTTCCTGGGCTTCGTAACTTCAAACTCAGACATATGCTGAAGTGGGCACATTGCTTTCAGACCACCCGGAAATTGCACAATGGCACCAAATGTATCAACAGATATGACTTTAGCCTTCGTCACCATGCCCGGCTTGACATCTGAGTGGGTGAACGCTGGACCTTCAAAGGCGCTTTCCTGCTCACACAAAAAACACCGAAAGAAAGAGAAAGTAAAATCAGAAATCCACCAAGGTAAAAGAAACATAGATGTACCAGCACAAAGGGAAATATATACTGTATATGATTATACATCAAACTATCGCTTAATTGGCATTCGATTACAATGCTCGTACGATGTAAAGAATCTGTAATAAAAGAACGGAAGATGCTTCTCACGCCAACAATTGTTGAAGAAAATAAAATCTGTAAACACGTCTGGCAGTAAACTACCTTTAAAGTCCCTATGGCCAACCCCTCAATCTGCTTAAGGCCGAGCACTCGAACACGGATGCGGTTTCCTTCCTTGAAATTCTTTTCCAGTTTCTTTACTTCATCTTCAACAGCGTCATATGTCTGCAATTACGGTATAGCTAAGGTTAAAAAGGACATGAGAACATTAAATCATTTAAAGAATAATGGCCGATTGGACATACGCTAACATATGCTGGAGTTGAAACAGGGTTAGAAGGGAGCTCAAGAAGAAGGCCTGATTTATCAACACGGACAACTTTTGCTTCGTCGAATATGTCTCCACTGGAGACGAGCTGGAAAGAACCAAACACAACTATTACAAAATAATTTTATAAAGAACAAAGATAAGCAAATGCAGGTAGGTCCACGAAGACCACACACAGAGAACAATGCTGTATTAAAGTATCAAAGTGACGAGCCAAAATTGTGAGATAGTGATTCAGCATTCGGGTCAAGCTTAAGCATACAAATATAAGTTTGAAATCAGCGGGTGTAAGAAATGCTGGTGTTAAATTGAATGAGCCTTCATTTAAACCCAAGAAGTAGGTGTCAATCAAGGTCTGTTACTATCATGTCACCATTATATTTTAGTGGAAGCTAAGGCACATTAGATGCTTACCAAAGGAGGAGCCTTGTTGCCAACAAGATGTGGGTTTAACGTCAAACCAACAGCTCTAGTTGATGGATCCATAAATAATATTCTAGCATTAACCTGAACAACAGTAGGAGCATTTTGTGCAAGTTAGACCAAAAAGAGAAAAAAAAATATATCTTGCACCAAAGAAAATAGACCAGAAAGTCAAAACAATCCAGGACATAGTTTGTTCTTAGACAACTGCTCTGTACAGGCTTTGACAACCTAGATTTTCCAATTCATTTTTAGACAAAGACGCAAAACTGAGACTTCACAGACATGTAATTAATATTCTTCTGTATGCCATACTAAATTCGATCAAGGTAGGTATGTCACAGATTTAGGGGTGGCCCTAACTAATACGACAATGGGACTACAAGATCAGCAAACTACAATGAGATTCATAATAAGAAACACAACAACAAGAAATGAATACCATCTTAGTCTGATTATATTCATCCTTCCAGCTCTTGTTACATAATGGATTTTGTAGATGGAATAGATCAACCTGCACATAAATGAGAAATGTTCCTCAGAAACGTCACCTAAACTTTATGTTAACTACGACAAACATAGTTCCAGCTTAAACAATAATGCACACTACCAAATCATAGGTAACTCACCGTTCCAGTAAAGTACATAAGAAATCCTAATAGTAGTCCGTTCTCAAGGACATGTTGAACACGGGCATTAACCATCATGCCTGGGATGAGAAGATCGAACGACATCCCACTCAGATCCTTGGTCTGCAAAATGGCAATCACGAGGTCAAGTTTGTTTAAACCAAGGAAACTTAACTGCATAATTTGGGAAGTACGAGGCGTACCACACACTTCGCCACTGAATCTGGGTCAGAACTAAGACGAACAATTTTACGTTCTTTATCAATATTTGTAACCACGCCCTGAATAAGCTGCCCAGTCTTTAACTCCTGAGTTCCTGGAAAATTCAGAAAATGGTACATAAAGATATTTAAGATGACGGGAATCAGAATAACCAGAGAGCTAGGAAGTTGCAAAGAAAGATCAAAGGCGTCCAAAAAGTTTTTGGAAATGTATTTATTTTAGTTGGACATAGACAATTCATGATGTACGTTAGAAGGTGCATTGAATATCATTCGCCAGAAGAAGTTCTGGGATAAGAGAGCAAACAAGACCACTAGGTCAATGAGACTTAGTACCTTCATGGCTTTTTTTGATAAATCCTGTGATGGAAGGCATTCCAAATTGAAGGATATAACCATGATCTTCCACGCTTTTTACATTTGCAGTTACCACCTGAATAAGAATGATGGAAAAGAAATTATTTTTCAAGAGCAATAACAACTGAGATGGTACTTGGTAAAGATACGACCCCATTCAGAAGATAGCAGAAGATAATTATCACTATCGCATAATTTTCATCTGAAAACTGCTATAGCCTCTGCTAGCGTATTAAATAACCTCTAAGCTCATTTAGACAGGAACTCTTTAAGCTCGTTTTGGACTCTACGTCAAACATACTTGAATGCCAGTATAAAAGCTCCCAAGAAGTAAACATTACGAATAAAAGGAAAATGAAGTAGACATTGACATACCATCCCTGGCTGAAAGGAATCCAAACTGAATCCCTTGTGCAATAGAGAAAGTCGCAATGAAAGCCATATTTTCCTTTTACCCGCTTCCTTCTTATCATCATCATCTAACTGCAATACAATGCAGGGAACAAGCTGACCCACAGAAAAGATGTCTCGAAGGAGTTCATTTTCATCGTCCTGGTAGACAAAAAGGAGGTACCAACTCAGTTCAGAATTGCAGAAAACAAAATGGAAAATGTCAAATTGACCAAAGACAAGAAATTATAAACCACCTCAGTTCCGAAATCTGTAAAATCCAATGCCTCGCTAGCGCGAACTAAACCACGTAAGCCCCCAGGAAGACTAATTACAATATCTTTCTGGTTCACTTCAGTAACAACTCCCAGAAGCTTCATTCCCGCGGAAATATTCTGATCATAAACCCCATCAGACGTCAGAAGAGAAAAGTAGAGATGTAAGTAACTCTCCTTAGACGGTAGCATCATACAACCATAATGAACAGAATAAATGTCGCTAGAATAAAGAAACAGCCAAGCACGAAGAACTATCTACATAGCTAAAACGTCAGAGAACATTGACACAGAAACTAGTCTTTACAAATCTATGAAACATCTATCTATGGATCAATATCATGATTAAAACTCTGGGGTTGGTTTAGTACAATGTACACGAACAATCTCTTCTATGAAATCCAATGATACAGAGAACAAATGAATCCGACTTGATTCAAGAGTAGCTGTCTTAGCCAATTCTAACTAAAGAGCTTTACACTTGATAGTTAATTAATTACCTTAGTGGTGATCTTATTGGCATATCTTGGCTGTTTTCCGGTTAAACCACCGTCGAAAAGAGATCCCAATTCGTCTACATCCCTAGGGGTTCTCTTCTTAGGTTTACCTCCTTTACTCCTCTTAGCAACACGCTCATCACCAGCGTCGAACTCAGCGTCGACCTCTTCATGAATCTTCTCACGCTCTTTCTTGCTCAGAGAAGAACCTCCACCTGAACCAATCAATCAATCAATTCAAAAAAAATTGTAAATGGAAGAGCGATTCTATATTATCTCTCGAGAGAGAGAGGGAAGAAGAAGAAGAAAACCTCGAGGGAAGTCGGGAACGTCTTCGAGCTGGAGAGCCATGGCTTCAGACCTTGCAGCGACATCGTCTTTCGTCTTTTTGAACGGTTTCTTCGATGATTTGAATACTTTGTTAGAGTCGTTACGTTTTCCGTTTGGGACTTTTCTCGAAGGAGCCACCATATCTGTAATGGCGGACGCAAGAGATTTTGGGAGTTTTCTGGCTGTAAGGGGTTTAGTGTTAAATTAATGAAGAAGAAGTTTTTTAGGGTTTTTCCGAGTCGCCGGGTCTCTGGAGTTTTTAACCAGATTTAAAAAGAAAAGAAAATTATATTTATAATCAGATATGGGCCTATTTGGGCCTTGATTTAATACAATGAAAGGCCCACTGTTTAAGTGAGTTGATTTTTGAATCTGAAATTTCAGTCGGGAAGGGGGGGGGGTTACTGGTTATTATATCTCAATGAATTCAAAAATCTAAGCAAAATCATTGATTAAATAGATTAATAGTTTTAATATTTATAAAAATGTGATGTTATTTCATTTTACAAATTTACTTATGGATTTGGTTTTCTAGTGAAATTAATGGTCTTTGAAGATTTTTTGTATAAACTATAAAAGAAAGAATCAAGATAAAATTTATGGATTTTAAACAATACTAAAAATAAATTTGTAGATTTAAAAATTATTACAACTATAAAATTTATAAATTTTTGAAAAGTTTATATGAGTTTTCAATTCAGCTCAAATGCTTTTTTTTGCTTAATCTAAAATGCATATATTCCTTATGTTTTGTTTTGAGATTGCAAAGATATATTAGTAACTGAATCAACTGATGCATTGTTTTATTTCATTTCTATATCTAAATCACGTGTAGGAAACTGATCAAATGTTGGAGAGAAAAGATCGTATAAGGTAATCTTTTTGTTTGGCTTAGTTATTTAACTATCCATTTCCCTACAAAACAGAGGAAGTTTTTCATCATCTTTTGTCCTTAAAACTAACCAATCTTTCACTTCTCTTATAAAAACAAAAACTCACATACTTGTCTCCTAACGATAAACTAATAAGCAAATACAACAATCTTTCTTGGTTTACTTAATCTCTTTTTATTTAAGTATATTCTTGTAGATCATTACCAAAGGTATGTTTTCTAGGTTAAGTACATTACAAGTCACCAGTTTCTTACCCAACAACTTTCTATTTTCTCAGTGAACATAGTAATGGAACTGACAGTTTACTTTCTTAGTCTAAAAATGAACCTCTCTCTATTTCCTATTTCTTAGTTTGTGATGGAAGCTCTATTCTTGAGTTCTTCTTCTTCCTCCATTGCTGCATCAATCAAGCTTTCCAGATTACACGACCGCCGTGACTGGTGCACATTGGTAAGGGACAAGAGAAGGGTAAGCCCCACCTGGTGCCGCGTAGGTGATGGTGGCGGTGCTGGGAGAAACATCAAACCAGAGAGGCCTATTAGGGTCTCTTCGCTTTTGAAAGACAGAGGTCAAGTCTTGATTAGGGAACAGAGTTCTCCAGCTATGGACGCTGAGACATTGATTCTGTCTCCAAATGTGAATGGAGCAAAAACTTTGATGCCTTTTAATGGTGCTGCTATGGTGGGGATTAAAGAAGGTCTTGGCATTGTCAGTTACCTCCAAGGGAAGACGTTTCTAATCACTGGCTCCACTGGTTTCTTAGCTAAAGGTACCTAACATACTTATACAGGGCCTGTTTTTAGATTTTGGGGAGACTACAGACAATTTAATAAAAGTTTTTATAGTTCTTTTATAAACTTGAGGTCTATATATGTAATTTCTTTTCCAAAAATTTTGGGATCATAGGCCAATGTTTCACCAACATATGTTCAAGACCGGCCCTGAACTTACATATAAATTTAGAATATTCCATAAATATGTCTTTACATCATTCTCCATGTGATATGTCCAGTACTGATTGAGAAGGTCTTGAGAATGGCTCCTGATGTTGGGAAGATATATCTCTTGATTAAAGCTAAAAACAAAGAAGCAGCGATTCAGCGGTTAAAGAACGAGGTAAGTTCATCTTCTTCTTTTTCTTTTTTTTCTTTTTGCTTAGTAATGTTTGTTTCATGTTATGTGCATAATGATATCCCATGCATGGGGTTGCTACTTTTTCAGGTGTTAGATGCAGAGCTTTTTAATACTCTAAGAAAAACTCATGGAGCATCTTACATGTCTTTCATGTTAGACAAGCTTGTACCTGTGACAGGAAACATTTGCGATTCAAACATTGGGTTGCAAGCAGATTCAGCTGAGGAGATTGCAAAAGAAGTTGATGTAATTATCAACTCTGCTGCTAATACAACCTTCAATGAAAGGTTATTAAATTCTGTGTTTTCTAGTTCTCTTGTTTTGTTATCTAGATTAAAATCATTGTCTTACTAATCTTGGAGGAGATTGTAGATACGATGTTGCTTTGGACATTAACACACGAGGGCCTGGCAATCTCATGGGATTCGCCAAGAAATGCAAGAAACTCAAGCTTTTCTTGCAAGTATCCACAGGTATGTGAACGGGAAACAAAGAGAGCTGAAGTGTTTTTGGCTTCTTCATTTGAAAAATATATATATATATATCACTGTGCAGCTTATGTGAATGGACAAAGACAAGGAAGGATCATGGAGAAGCCCTTCTCGATGGGAGATTGTATAGCAACAGAAAACTTCATGGAAGGTAACAGGAAAGCATTAGATGTGGATAGAGAGATGAAGCTAGCTCTTGATGCGTCAAGAAAAGGAACTCAAGATCAAGATGAGGCGCAGAAGATGAAGGATCTCGGTCTAGAGAGGTAGTAATCTAAATAATAAATATTCACCTAGAATCTTAAACATACAAAATCATTTGAAACAGGGCAAGATCATATGGATGGCAAGACACGTATGTTTTCACCAAAGCAATGGGAGAGATGATGATCAATAGCACTAGAGGGGACGTACCTGTGGTTATTATAAGGCCTAGCGTCATTGAAAGCACCTACAAAGATCCTTTCCCTGGATGGATGGAAGGAAACAGGTAACTTGTGTATATATATGTCACATGGTGTATAGATGTGAATGTATACATAACAAAACTGATACTTACACAATTTAAAAACCAGGATGATGGATCCTATAGTGCTGTGTTATGGAAAGGGACAGCTCACGGGGTTCTTGGTGGATCCAAAAGGAGTTCTTGATGTGGTTCCTGCTGATATGGTCGTTAATGCGACATTAGCTGCTATAGCAAAGCATGGAATGGCTAAGGCAGATCCAGAACCTGAGATAAACGTGTATCAGATCGCTTCTTCAGCGATAAATCCTCTTGTTTTCAAGGACTTAGCTGAGCTTCTTTATAACCATTACAAATCCACCCCGTGCATGGACTCGAAAGGTGTTCCTATTAGGGTGCCTTTGATGAAGCTTTTCGACTCAGTTGATGATTTCTCGGATCATTTGTGGAGAGATGCTCAAGAACGGAGTAGCTTAACGAAGGGTATGAACTCATCAGATAGTAAGATACTACAAAAGCTTAAATTCATGTGCAAGAAATCTGTTGAGCAAGCCAAACACCTTGCCACTATTTATGAGCCATACACTTTCTATGGTGGAAGGTAAGAACTAAGAACTTTCTGATTATAAGTAGACCAAAACGAAAAATTTTGAATCTTTTTGTTTGTTTTTTTTTTGTGCTGAAGATTTGATAACAGCAATACACATAGATTAATGGAGAATATGTCCGAAGAAGAGAAGAGTGGGTTTGGGTTTGACGTTGGAAGCATTAACTGGAATGACTACATTACAAATGTTCACATTCCAGGTTTAAGAAGACATGTTTTGAAAGGAAGGGCTTAGGTCAAATCTCGCTAAACCAGAATCAAACCTTTTCTTTGGTCGTTTTCCTATGTCTAATGACTATAATCGTGTTATTGTTATATAATATATTACTAGATTTTGACCCGCGCTTTTGAAGCGCGGGATATTTTACGATGAAAAATTTCACTAAATTTAACAAATATTTTGGTAATTTGTAAAGAGTGTGTATTTAAAATATTTTTGCATTTAAATCAGTATTTTTAAATTCAACCCGAGTGTGATTATACCGGTTAATCAGAAGATCTGACAATTCAATTTATGTTTTTAAAATATTCATATTAAAAAATCACTAAAACCCGAGACTAACCGATTGAACTGATGGATGACCGATATGTAATCTAATTAGATTTAAATTGTAATAGTTTCATAATTGGTAATCTTATAATCGAAATTTTAAAGTTCACTATTTTGCAATTTATGAAATTAAGACGTTTCTACAAAATTTTAAAGAGGAAATGATAGATATAAAATAACTAAGATTAATTATTGTATTATTTGGAAACATTGATAGTAGTATAAAAAATATATTGTTTGGAAACATTGATATAGTAGTATAAAGAAATAAGTATATTGTTTGGAAACATTGATAGTAGTATAAAGAAATAAGTATATTGTTTGGAAACATGGATAATAGTATAAAGAAAGGAACTTTAGTGATTTAATGTATGTTTAACTATAAAGTATAAATGTGTATTTAATTTAAAAACTTACAAAATAAATGTTAGGTCTAACAGAATGTTTCTGTTTTAATAAGATAGATTTTAACTTGTAGTAATTTGAAAGTAATAATAGCTTTATCTCAAGTTTACCAAAGTCTAATCACGATTAAACTCGAGTGATCCAAGACGAGCCTAAAACATGAAGACTACTTTTAGTGAATACATTTTTAATACTTTTAGTATTTTTTTTAATACTTTTAGTGAATTAAAATATAAAAAATTAGGATTGCATGAAATTGTGCAATATTTGATTAGAGAAAAAGATAGCAGCTGCTACTTTGACACAAAAATCTTGCAATCTAGGTCCGCATATCCATGAGATTCTCATCATCACCGGTCCAAAGCAAAGCTAAGACAAATATTACTTTTTTTTTCAATGCTGGCGTGTTTCATTTCAGAAGTATGAGAGGAAAAACTCAGAAAACCCAGTAAACATAGTACAAAAGTTACAGTAGGCAACATGAAAACCACCAACGTAGATGGGAGAAAAAGAAAAGATCCAATAATAACACAAAGGTATCTTATACTATAAAATAGAACTCAACTCTCTTCTCCCTTTACCACGTAGGAAAATAATGCAAGGAGAGGGCACTACGTGTCATGCGCTTCATTCAATTTTTACTCCATTCGTACGGGCTTAATATTTTGTTGGACTGTTTCACATCTCCATTGAACTCAGTAGATTCTCTTTGATGAAACTCCACGTTTTTATTAGGTTATAGCGTTTTCATCTCTTCCCTTCCTGTTTCCAAAGCTAATGTCGATTCATGTTTTGAATACGGTCTTTCATCTTCTTCTTCACTGTCCGAAACGAAAAAAGTAACCGAGTTATCCTCTTTAAACCCCTCCATTAATCGATCACCCACGCTCCTTGGTTCATTTTTAGATTGAATATGAGGGGCATGAGAGTGTCTGAGAGCGATAGATTGTGAGAGAGGAGAGAACAACTGGTGCTGATGAGGTCAGAGCTTCGTCGCTTTTGTATTATGTTTGGTGAAGACAGCGCTGGTGAAGAAGTTCAAGAAGGTATCCCGTCGTCTCTGTGTTTCTACCTATGCGCCCTATTGGATCTCATCCGCCTGGTTTGAGATTAGCGTTTAGTCAAGATCTATCAGGCTTCTTGAATTGCAAGGTACAGTTTTAGTTTCGTGAGTTACTGTGAAGTTTTGGTCTTTGATCGAAATGTGTAGATTTCATTGATTTTAAGTGGTTTTTGTGTGGATGTTTATGCTATGTGACTACCTAGCTAGGTGAGGAGAAGCCAGATGTTTGTGTTTGAAAGATTCATGAGTTTTTAGGTCTGATGCTTCCAAGATTGCATAAGAGGTTCCATTGTAATAACATTATCTCAGACTATATAAATTGAATTTAAATTCTTAAAGATTGTACATAGTTGTTTAAGTTTTGACTTTTGCTTATATTTGTGATGTTATGTTCGGATATGTTTTCTTTTGTATGTCTATACACATGTTTTATGTGTATACACACACCTTTCAACTTCGATAATGTTCTTCACATGTTCTGGAATTATGTTTTTTGAATTCTCTCAGAATTCTGTTTTATGTTGTGTATACAACTTTGAATGCTTTTTTTTTTGTCAACACCTTTGTATGCTTAGATCGTAGAAATACAAAAACTATTAAATCATGGAAATTCATAAAGGCCTTTTTTATATTCTGCTGATTACTGTTATCTTAAGTTTTCACCGAAAACACCATGATTAAGATATATAATTACTCACAAACAATGACTAACAAACATGCAAATAACTTGAACGCAAATTACATGACTACAAGACAGACAACTACATGTTACTCCAACAACAATGAAAACCGGTGGGACTCGTGCTAGCAAGGCCAACTAAGTATAGAGGCAGGAGGTGTCAGTGGCAAAGCAAGCAAAGTTTTGACTGGGGTCAATTTTATTTATAAAAATATATTAATCTTTTATCTAAAGCTATTAAAATAATATAAATATTGAATCGGTTAACGTAATTTATATTAACTTATAAATGTTAGTATTCTTATTTTTTAAAGTGGTAACTTAAAACGAGTTATAGCAATGTATATTAACTTATAAAATTGAGAAAAAACAAAAATATCACCAAACCAAATTTTTATCACAAAAATAGCAGCACAAGGAAGAAAATGACCAAAATAAATTTTATTGAAAAGTAAATGTGCATTTATAACCATTGGGTTAATTAATTTACGACTTAAGGTTTAGAATTAAAGGGTGAGGTTTTAGTAATGTGTTCAAATATTTAAAAATAAAAAATTAAAATTAAAATTTTCAAAACAAAAAAATGCTATTTTGGTCATTTTATTTTTTGAGTGCTATTTTTGTGACAAAAACTTTAAAAAGTATTATTTTAGAGATTTGCCCTGCAAAATTATTAGTATTCTTATTTTTTAAGTAGTAATTTAAAACGAGTTATACTTAAATAGATAAAAAGTAAAAAAAAAATTACAATAAAGAATGAAAGGAAAAATGTTTATGTCAAAAATAAAGTTATTTTTTGGTAAAAGTGATTTTGAGATAATGTATTTAATTTCAGTCTAAAATCATAATTCCTTGGATCACTTCAGGGTGTCCTAGGTCTCGACTCATGGGTGTTTGATGTGTCATAAAAGGATGTTGAGGTGGCTTAAGACAAAAGGTGTCGTTACATTTTAAGACTTGGATCACAAATCACAATTATCTTAAAAATATATATATACTTACAATCAGAATTAAGATAAAATATTGAAAATATGTAAAATAATTACCTTTTCATACATCTTTTAGTGGTGAAATATGCATATAATATCTAAAACAAAAAAGTAAGTTAATATCACAAAATTATATATAAGATTTATAAACATAATTTCAAATTTATATAATTTCATACATTATTCTTTTATTTACTCACCCGCCCGTAGGGCGAGTTTCTCCTAGTAATTCATATAGCAGAAGGATGAAACTTTTCAGTTATTATTCAATCCAATGTTATCATCAATAGTACTAAAACATATTTGTAATTTAGTGTAAACGTTATTTTGAAACCAAAACGTTAAATGGTGATTTATCCAAAGAACTGTTAAATAATGGTTAATGAATTAACATAAAGTATCAAAGAATAAACTTATCATCAATTAATTACTCTTTCACAAATAAAACTTATGCATTGCCCTATAACATCTCTAGTTCGCTGTCACCAATCTAACATCCTAAACCAAAAGCAAATATGGCAAAGTCTCTTTCTATGTTAATGCTTGTATTCATGGTACTATTTATCATGGCTCACACAACTTTTTCCCAAAAAATTGATCGATATTCTCTAGAGGTACCAGAAGATGTGAACATATCTCCCCCGCCATATTTTTATATTTACACCGAAACTCCTGATAAATCTCCATTCGAAGCTGATCCACCGACAATGGAATATAACATGAAGCTTGGGAGACAGTACACGGACAAACAATTTAATTTTCTTCAGATTTGCCTTCAAAAGCTGAATTCGGATTGTGGAGATAACATTGTCCAGAACATGTTGGATAAAACTACGACACAATTGACGAATGAATGTTGCCGTAATCTATTAAAAATTGGCAAAGATTGTCTTCTAGGAGTGGCTCATATCATTTCTTCAAACACTGAGTATAATAATATTGCGTCTAAGACTATTCCAAAAAGCAAACATACATGGAAAGATTGTGTCCGCAGAGTTGGGAGCCATATTGGTTCTCCAGTTTTTTTGGAAGAACTAAACTAATATTTCATCGTCTTGATATTATATGCATTTTGAGTTTTTTTTTTGGAAGAACTAAACTAATATTTCATCATCTTGATATTATATGCATTTTGAATTTTATGATTCCTATCACACCACTGAAAAATGCATTATATGTTTGATGTAGTCTTAAGATTATATGGCCATGGCCATGCAAATATTTATATTTTCTAATCAAGGATCTCAGATCCAATAAAAAATACTCAATGATGATATCGTTCTCGTATAATAGAGAATAAACTGTTTCAACTTGGGTTGGTTTGCAAATTACTGCCAAAAATCATTTACTCAAACGACAAAACAAATGTAAAATATTTTGATATTTATTTGATATATGTTTTCATAAGTCATATGTAGAAAGAATGTGAATCACAACAGTACATATCGGCATATTCAATTGTAGATCTTAAGTTATATTATGACCCATATAACTTTTCAACAATACTCATTTCCCTATAAGATATCTCGTTTTTGTTGTCGCCAATCTGAAATAAAAAAAAACCAAAAAAAAAACACAAATAAGCCAAAGTATTTTCTCATGGTGATACGTGTATCCATAGTAGTAGGTTTTACGTCTCATCCATTTTTTTCTAGAGTGATCAATAGTCATAAAAGGTGTAAGAAGATGTGAATATATCTCCTATTGAACCTCCCGCCACTTTACCAGAAACTAAATATGAGATGGAGCTTATACATCATTACTCGCATGAACAGTCTCGATTTTCTTCATGTTTGCCTACAAAATTTGAACTCGGAGTGTGGGAATGACAATTTTAAGAACATGTTGGATGAGACGACGACACAAATATTGACATATGAATGTTGTTGTCATTTATTAAAAATGGACAAATATCATATTTAGGACTGACTCAAATTATTCTTTTGATTTGTGAATATAAAGATATTGCTTCTAACACAATTTCAAAAATCAAGCGGAGATGAAACACTATATATTCATACTCTTTTGATTTATGAGTATAAAAATATTGATTCTGGGACGTTGGGAGCCAGATTGGTGCTCATGTCTCTTAGGATGATTTAAACAATAGCACCTCGTCATGATGCTATATGCCTTCTCAGTTTTATGATTATTACCACTATATATTCATACTCCCTCATTTTTTAGTTGAGAAAAAAATACTTTTATTCTAAACAAAAAGTCATTAATATTTTTGTCATCAAACTCATTAAATATCTATATAACTGTAATTCCACTAATCAAAATTAAATTACAGAATATAGCGAGCCATATTATATAAGAATTTTACATAATTTAATATTTAATATTTAAAATATTATTTAATTTTAAGTAAGAGAAATTTTTTGAAGTGTTAAATATTTTTTTTTTAAAAAGAGAATATTAATCAAATATCACTACATATTCGGTAATCAAGAAACTCAAACCATAAAATAGTTATGTTGGTATCTTAATATCATTAATACAACATATACAAAAATAACAAAGTGTTGGATTACCAAGAATAATCCTTTCTCAGGAAAAAACATACTAAATATGCGTGGAAAAACAGATATAAGAACAGATATATGCTACCCTAAAACAAACAATTTTTTTCTGTTTCAAATGTCTGAAACATTAATGATTAATGATGCATGAAATAGATATGTTTGGAAAAAATACATATGTTTGACACAATTTTCAATTTTTACAAGTAGTAAATCATTTTCAAAAAGTATGTTAATGCATGACCGGATAAAAAATTTCATCCAAAATTAATTTGATACATTCATCTAAAATAAAAAAAAAGTTAAGGAAGTCATGACCCAACTCTACATATTGAATATGAATACTAATAGTCCAAATTTCATGCTATTTTTTTTTAGTACTTTTGGTGGATAAATTATTAATATTTTTAGTGAATAAAAATATAAAAATTAGGATCACATGAAATCATGGAATGTTCGATTAGTTGAATAAATGCTAGCAGCTGCTAGTTTGACATAAAACTCTTAACCTCCGGTAACCTAGGTCCACAATTCCGCGTATCTGTGAGATCCTCGTTGTCACTGGCTAAAACATTTTTCCTTTTCTTTTAACTCTGATGAGTTTCATTTCAAATGTATGGGGGCAACCCCAGAAATCCCGGTAAACAGAGTACAAAATTTACTATTAGGCAACATAAAAACCGTCAACGTTGGTGGGAGAAAAAAAAAAGATCCAATAGTAACAGAATGGATCATAAAGCGGAAGGACGAGAATTTCTCAGCTAGTATTCAATCCCACATCATCATCAAAAGTGCTAAAATGTAGTTGTATTTTAGGCCTCGAATGTTTTAAAACAGCCCCCCCCCCCGGCCCTGTACCACACCTAACAGTAATAAAAATCTTTACATATACCATATATCTATATATTTTTATAATTATTAAAACTGCACCGCAGTTGAACCGCTTGTCATGCACCGCTTAATGCGCAGTTACCATTCGGAGCCTTAGTGTAAACACTATTTTGAAACAAAAAATATTAAATGATGATTTTACCCAAAAACTGTTAAATAATGAATAACATAAAACTATTAATGAATAATTTATCGTCAATTAATTACTCTTCCACAAATAAAACGTAAACACTTCCCTATAACATCTCTAATTCATTTTCACCAATCTAACATCCTAAACCAAAGAAAAATATGGAAAAGTTTCTTTTCATGTTAATGTTTGTATTCACAGTAGTATCTTTCATGTCTCACACAATTTTTTCCCAAGAATATGATTATTCACTAGAAGATGTGAGCATACCTCCTATACCAGATTATATCGAACCTCCATCTGAAGCCAATCCACCGTCATTGGAATATATATTGAAAAAAGGGAGTTATTACTCGGAAAAAGAGTTTGCTTTTCTTCAGAGTTGCCTTGAAAAATTCGATAAACTAAATTCGGATTGTCGATCTAAAATTTCGACGGACATGGAGGATAGAACTACGACGCCGTTGACGATTGAATGTTGTCGTGATCTATTAAAGTTTGGCAGAGATTGTCATCTAGTAGTGGCTAATTTCACGTCTGCACCCATGGCTGGTTATCCTAGTACATCTAATGCAGTCGCAAAAAGCAAATATACATGGAAAGATTGTGTCCACAGAATTGAGAGCTATATTGGTGTTCCCCAGCAATCCCAAGAATTTGATCGATATTCACCAGAGGTACCAGAACCAGAAGATGTGAACATATCTCCTACGCCGGATTTTGATATCCAGGATCAACATGATCCTCCCGAAGCTGATTCACCGGCATATAGATCTACCAGTTATTACACGGACAAAGAGTTTTATTTTCTTGAGGGTTGCCTTCAAAAGATGGAAACGGATTGTGGAGCTAAAATTTGGAGGGGCATGTATGATGATATCACAACGCCGTTGATGTATGAATGTTGTCTTTATCTGTTAAAGATAGGCAGAAATTGTCAACTAGTAGTGGCTAATTTCACATCTGTACCCATGCTTGGTTCTCCTAGTGCGATTAATGCAGTCTCAAAGAGCAAATATACATGGAAGGATTGTGTCCGCAGAGTTGAGAGCCATATTGGCACTGTCATGTCCCTGATCCTGGATATGATCCTTAGGATCGACCATGGTGCAAGGAGACGCACCAGTCAGCTCATGTGACTTAAACACAAGGGTATCATGGCCTGGAAGTAAGGTTAAGGGCATCAGGAAGCTAAGATATAGCTCAACCAAGAAGGAGACAAGTATAAAGGAGCTGTACAAAGTGTATGGCAGCTGGGCGATGCAGTGAGCAAGCTCGGCCAGCTAAATGAAGTGTAGTGCAGCTCAGAGTAGCTCACTGAAGAGTGTGTCAGCTCCCTGAGCTGGATGAACTAGCTCACTCAGCTGGGTCAGCTGGGGATCAGCTCAACTCAGCTAGACTGAGTGTTCAAGTCTTGGACAGTTGGGCCAGGTCCGGACAGTGGTCGGACCATGTGGACCACCCGGGTGTGCCGGTGAGCCGGTGGGCACTTGTGGTTGAACCAGGGGCTTGGGCAACCAGCCTAGGCTTGTGTGTGACGTGTCTAGAGGTAGTTATTGCTGTCAAGGACGTCTGGTAACTGCCCTAGGCGAACAGGTGTGATCTGGACCATTGATTAAATCAATGGCCAGAAATGTTAATGAAGGGATGCAATGGTTAAGAAGTAACCACCCCTTCTTCTATATAAGGAAGGCAAGTCCGTGCCTTTGCAGGCACGCCAGGACTTCATTCTTCTTCCTGAAACACAAAGAAAAACAGAGAAAAACAGAGAGATGGTCGGATTACACAATCCAAGACCAAGAGAGGCTTGAAGGCAGCAAAGAGGCAGTTTTGATGGCAATCAAGAGGGGAGTTGAGAACGACCCTCTGGTGTGTTTTGATTGTGGTTTGCCACGCCATAGGCTTCATATACATCCTTACTACACATCCAAATAGCCAGGGAAGAAGGGAGATGACCGGATCCACTCTCAAAGTCCAAGAGCAGCCTTAAGGGCAGTGGTGTGTAGAAAGGCAGTTTCATGGGAACTGAAGTGGGAAGTGATGCACGACCCTTGGGTGGTGTTTGATCATGGATGAACACACCCTAGGCTTCCTCTGTGTCTTAGGGACACACGCAAATGGTCAGAAGAGAATAGAGAAGGCCGGACTCCACTCCCAAAGGCATGTACAGCCTTGAAGGTGGATGCAGTGCAGAAACTGGTTTCATGGAAGTTCCATGAAATGGATGATGGGTGCGACCCATGGTTGGATCTTATCAATACTGGAAGTATATGATAAGGCATGATAGAGGCGTGCAATGGAGGAGCATGGCCGGACATGATACAGGAAGCACAAGATCTAGTAAGATCAAGTATAAGGTAACATGTACATATGATTACTTTGTGGTTTATGTTGGTGTCTCTTGAGGTGCATATGAGGCCAAGTATGGCACGCCCTTGGAGACCATATATTGTGATGTATTGTAGGGATACAGGACCCTGGAGAAAGGGGCGGATCATAGTTGAACTAATTCATCCATATGGGATGGTAATTAGATGCTATACAGCAACTAGTGATTCATGGTGGTTCATGAGTGAACCTGATCTATGGTTTTGCATTACCAATGGCTTCAGGCCGTGGCAATGAGGTAATGGAATCATATGGTATGATAGGTATCAACCTTGGGTTGGTACAGGATTGGCTGAGAGCCATGAAGAAGAGCAAGACTAACCAGGTTCATTGGGACATGGTTCCATGGCCGGTTAGGTATGTGTGAAGACTCATCAGTTCTGAGTCATGTGGGGTGGTTGGTTGATTGACTCAGGAACTGGTGGGCATTATTAATCCTATTATATGTTGATCAGACGTGGAGGTACTGAACCATGGAGTGGCCGGTTCAGAGAAATCTCTCCATGGCCTTGGTTGGGCAGGTAAGTGGAGATCTGATAGTTCCTGAAGGAATTGTTAGGATCCGACTTCAAATATCTCTTAATGGGTATTTATCATGAATTATCATGGTGAAAGATTAGTTTTATCTCATTGATTTAGAGGTGGTCAGTTATGGCCGTATGGGCTGTTCATGGGCGAGATCAGTATGATCGAGGCCAGTTCTGAGAAATCTGACTTGACCATTCTCTTAGTTATGAATTATCATGAATTATCATGAATTTTAATTAGTTTTTGGAGCATGTTTGCTTGTGGTTGGTTTTGCAGCTGAAGACTTCCCAAAGGTACTTGGTCTGTGGGGATGGTTGGTTGAATGACTAAGTACCCAAGGGGAGAGTTTATACAGGTATAAGGGAGTTGGACGAGTGGATGGGGAGCTAGGCAAAGCTGCCTCGCAGCTCGATCAGCTGGGAGAGAGTGAACCTCAAGTGAAGTGGTTCAGCTCAAGCTGAGCTGGACAAGCTAGTTTAACAAGCTGGGGATAGCTGAGACAATGAGCTAACAAGCTCCGTGGATGTGGCAAAGGTATGATCTAGCAATTCTTGCATAGATCTAGATAGAATGGTTTAGGGGAACAGAACCTCGGATATTGTATGACTTGGATTAGGTTCAGGATCAACCTTGGAGCTGGTAGTAGTTGTGAATACTGACCATGGCTAAGGTGATTCGATCTGACCAGTGTTAGATTGGTTTTAGACCAATGGTTAAGTAGAGAATATTCCGCTGTGCATAAGTTGAAAGGATTTAAGCTAGGGAATGACTAAGGTAGTCTTAAGCTAAGGTCCAAGATAGACTTCGCCCTTAGGCGAAAGTACAGATAAAGATCGAAAACTTGAGTGGTTCGGTCAGGGTATGGACCGAGCGACGTGAGGCATCGACCGCGGCCTAGCCGGCCGGGTTCGGGTCTTACAAGTTGGTATCAGAGCATGCTTGATTCTAGGATCATTGGGTTGTGGTTGTTCACCCATGCATCCGGACAAGTAGATGCTGATGTGATTAATCCACCAGTTTTATTGTTGACTCAGCTGGAGGAAGTTAACAATGAAGCTGGAGTGACTGTAAGTCAGCTCAACCCTACCGAGGTTCTAGTGGGGGAGAGCTGAGCTGCAGCGGGAAGGGGAAGTTGAATCCTCTTGTGATGTGAACCGGGCTGATCCAAACAATTGTTGCAAACAATGAGAGGACTAACCGGTTGATTGGACAGCTGTTTTGACAGCTAATGATCAAGCTGGGCCAGTAGCTGAGGTGGTCTAGATTGATCCACCAGCTAGGGCAGCTTGGTTCGTGGACTACCTGAGGGTGCTGGAGCACATAGCTCAGATGAGAACTAAGTATTTCTCAGGTAGTATGGATCCTTTTGAGGCAGATGAGTGGAGGTTCTGATTGGGTTGTAACTTCAGCTCAACTCACTGCTCAAAGGTAGTATGTTCCAAACCAAAATTATTTCTGGAAACTGAGACGACCATGGAACCTTACTAGGTGAGCCAAGAGGGAGCTGAGGCAAGATAGGGTATCATGCTTGTGAACGGGAAAGTTCCAAGGTGAACCGGCTTGGCCAAGATGCATTCTCCAAGGGCAAGATCCTGAACAGAAGGTTGGTTGATCTAGTTATCTGGAAATAATAAACGGATTGGACGGATCGATGCAATGCAAGATCTTGTATGGATGACCTGGACCAGGGAAGTAACATGAACCTGAGAGTGGCTTAGGTTGAAAGAAACGTGCAGCACTCTTTGGGGGGTAAGTGTTATCCTTGGTGGCCGTTCAAAACAAGTGAGCATTTGCGAGGTTCAAGTTGGTTTAAGGGAGATGCTACATGGCTAGTATACGAGTGGCTTGGGATCAGATGGATCAGCTGGGACTCAGTGTAGGCCAAGGTAGGATTCCTTAGATCAATTTGAATGAATTGGGTATATGATGTTAAGTGGCTTAGTATGATGGGGATTGAGGTATATTATAAACACTCCTGTGAATGGTATGGGACATTCACAGAAGTGTGACACTTTGGAGAATGGTATGGGACGTTTTCCAAATGTGTGATCAAACCGATGTCTTATTCATCTAGGTCCTTAATGATCAGTGGTGTGGAAACACATGTACTTTCTGATACTGGAGCTACACATAGGTTTGTGAGTCCAGGATTGATCGGAAAGGGTTTGTTCCAGATGGGAACATGGGATTGTCTGGTTAGAGACATCCTGGTATTGATCACAGACAGGGTAATGCCTGCGGATCTGATTGTTGATCACAGACAGGGTAATGCCTGCGGATCTGATTGTAGTCCGCCTTAAGAATCACGAGGTGATCATAGGCATGGACTGGCTTGGCAAGAATCGGGCCACCTTGGACTGTCATCATGAGAGGATGCAGTTTGAGAGTGGGTGTGGACCCCCGATCAAGTACCAAGGTATTAATCCGGCCTCTGGATGCTTAGTGTTATCAGCAGTCCGTGCAGAAAGGATGCTTGAGCGGGGTTGTTGAGCCTAGTTGGCCACAACCAGCACTAAGGAGGTCGTAGGGGTTGGTGGCCCGGACGGGATACCGCTGGTCAGTGAGTTCGAGGATGTGTTTCGGGCGCTACAGGGCATTCCCCCTGATAGGGCTGACCCGTTCATAATAGAACTGGAACCAGGGACGGCCCCAATGTCAAAGAACCCATACTGCATGGCTCCTGCCGAGATGGCCGAGCTGAAGTCGACTAAGTCCAGTGAAGGACGAGGGTCGCAGCACAACCAAGTCGGAGATTGACCTAGGGTTGGAATGAAGTCGACCAAGTCCAGTGAGGGACGAGAGTCGCAGCACAACCAAGTCGGAGATTGACCTATGGTTGGATTGAAACGGTGGAGTCCCGGAGTGGACAGGACCGGAATGTGATCGAGTTCTTTAAAGACTTGACTGATACATCGAGTGTCTTGGAGATTGGGTAAATCTACTAAGACTCGAGTATGCAGTAAGTTCTTAAGGACTAAAAATGATCTAGTCATGGACTAGGCTCAGAGAATAATTGACTTGGTGTATACTAGACTGCAACTTGGAAAGTTGAGTTCAGTGACACAAGTCTGTTATGGTGTGATATGTAAAAGGAGAAGACCATTTGGTTCGGAATCAAGTGAGTTCCGTCCAAGTGGGGGAGACTTGTTCATACATTGATCAAAAAGGTGATCAATGAAAAGGAACAAGGATGATGATGCAAAAGAGTTCGGTGGAACCTTTGGCATCAAGCAAAATGACAGCACCACTGGATTCGAGGACGAATCCATTCTAAGTGGGGGAGACTTGTCATGTCCCTGATCCTGGATATGATCCTTAGGATCGACCATGGTGCAAGGAGACGCACCAGTCAGCTCATGTGACTTAAACACAAGGGTATCATGGCCTGGAAGTAAGGTTAAGGGCATCAGGAAGCTAAGATATAGCTCAACCAAGAAGGAGACAAGTATAAAGGAGCTGTACAAAGTGTATGGCAGCTGGGCGATGCAGTGAGCAAGCTCGGCCAGCTAAATGAAGTGTAGTGCAGCTCAGAGTAGCTCACTGAAGAGTGTGTCAGCTCCCTGAGCTGGATGAACTAGCTCACTCAGCTGGGTCAGCTGGGGATCAGCTCAACTCAGCTAGACTGAGTGTTCAAGTCTTGGACAGTTGGGCCAGGTCCGGACAGTGGTCGGACCATGTGGACCACCCGGGTGTGCCGGTGAGCCGGTGGGCACTTGTGGTTGAACCAGGGGCTTGGGCAACCAGCCTAGGCTTGTGTGTGACGTGTCTAGAGGTAGTTATTGCTGTCAAGGACGTCTGGTAACTGCCCTAGGCGAACAGGTGTGATCTGGACCATTGATTAAATCAATGGCCAGAAATGTTAATGAAGGGATGCAATGGTTAAGAAGTAACCACCCCTTCTTCTATATAAGGAAGGCAAGTCCGTGCCTTTGCAGGCACGCCAGGACTTCATTCTTCTTCCTGAAACACAAAGAAAAACAGAGAAAAACAGAGAGATGGTCGGATTACACAATCCAAGACCAAGAGAGGCTTGAAGGCAGCAAAGAGGCAGTTTTGATGGCAATCAAGAGGGGAGTTGAGAACGACCCTCTGGTGTGTTTTGATTGTGGTTTGCCACGCCATAGGCTTCATATACATCCTTACTACACATCCAAATAGCCAGGGAAGAAGGGAGATGACCGGATCCACTCTCAAAGTCCAAGAGCAGCCTTAAGGGCAGTGGTGTGTAGAAAGGCAGTTTCATGGGAACTGAAGTGGGAAGTGATGCACGACCCTTGGGTGGTGTTTGATCATGGATGAACACACCCTAGGCTTCCTCTGTGTCTTAGGGACACACGCAAATGGTCAGAAGAGAATAGAGAAGGCCGGACTCCACTCCCAAAGGCATGTACAGCCTTGAAGGTGGATGCAGTGCAGAAACTGGTTTCATGGAAGTTCCATGAAATGGATGATGGGTGCGACCCATGGTTGGATCTTATCAATACTGGAAGTATATGATAAGGCATGATAGAGGCGTGCAATGGAGGAGCATGGCCGGACATGATACAGGAAGCACAAGATCTAGTAAGATCAAGTATAAGGTAACATGTACATATGATTACTTTGTGGTTTATGTTGGTGTCTCTTGAGGTGCATATGAGGCCAAGTATGGCACGCCCTTGGAGACCATATATTGTGATGTATTGTAGGGATACAGGACCCTGGAGAAAGGGGCGGATCATAGTTGAACTAATTCATCCATATGGGATGGTAATTAGATGCTATACAGCAACTAGTGATTCATGGTGGTTCATGAGTGAACCTGATCTATGGTTTTGCATTACCAATGGCTTCAGGCCGTGGCAATGAGGTAATGGAATCATATGGTATGATAGGTATCAACCTTGGGTTGGTACAGGATTGGCTGAGAGCCATGAAGAAGAGCAAGACTAACCAGGTTCATTGGGACATGGTTCCATGGCCGGTTAGGTATGTGTGAAGACTCATCAGTTCTGAGTCATGTGGGGTGGTTGGTTGATTGACTCAGGAACTGGTGGGCATTATTAATCCTATTATATGTTGATCAGACGTGGAGGTACTGAACCATGGAGTGGCCGGTTCAGAGAAATCTCTCCATGGCCTTGGTTGGGCAGGTAAGTGGAGATCTGATAGTTCCTGAAGGAATTGTTAGGATCCGACTTCAAATATCTCTTAATGGGTATTTATCATGAATTATCATGGTGAAAGATTAGTTTTATCTCATTGATTTAGAGGTGGTCAGTTATGGCCGTATGGGCTGTTCATGGGCGAGATCAGTATGATCGAGGCCAGTTCTGAGAAATCTGACTTGACCATTCTCTTAGTTATGAATTATCATGAATTATCATGAATTTTAATTAGTTTTTGGAGCATGTTTGCTTGTGGTTGGTTTTGCAGCTGAAGACTTCCCAAAGGTACTTGGTCTGTGGGGATGGTTGGTTGAATGACTAAGTACCCAAGGGGAGAGTTTATACAGGTATAAGGGAGTTGGACGAGTGGATGGGGAGCTAGGCAAAGCTGCCTCGCAGCTCGATCAGCTGGGAGAGAGTGAACCTCAAGTGAAGTGGTTCAGCTCAAGCTGAGCTGGACAAGCTAGTTTAACAAGCTGGGGATAGCTGAGACAATGAGCTAACAAGCTCCGTGGATGTGGCAAAGGTATGATCTAGCAATTCTTGCATAGATCTAGATAGAATGGTTTAGGGGAACAGAACCTCGGATATTGTATGACTTGGATTAGGTTCAGGATCAACCTTGGAGCTGGTAGTAGTTGTGAATACTGACCATGGCTAAGGTGATTCGATCTGACCAGTGTTAGATTGGTTTTAGACCAATGGTTAAGTAGAGAATATTCCGCTGTGCATAAGTTGAAAGGATTTAAGCTAGGGAATGACTAAGGTAGTCTTAAGCTAAGGTCCAAGATAGACTTCGCCCTTAGGCGAAAGTACAGATAAAGATCGAAAACTTGAGTGGTTCGGTCAGGGTATGGACCGAGCGACGTGAGGCATCGACCGCGGCCTAGCCGGCCGGGTTCGGGTCTTACAGGCACTCCCATCTCTTTGGAATAACTAAACTAATATTTCATCATCTTGATATTATATACGTTTAAAATTTTATGATTGTTTTATTATATTAAACAACTATCCCTCCACTGGAAAATGCATTCTATGTTTGATTTACTCCTCAAATTATACGGCCATACCCATGCAAATATATATAATTGGATCTTTCAACAAAATTTAATATGAGACTCTTCAGCAACTATTGACCCATCCTTTAAACTGAACCCACACCCATCGCGTTCCCTCATCACGGACTGAAGCTGTCTCACCTTATTTCTGTGATCCTCCGTAAAGTCCGACATCCACATCGATTAGTGCATTAAGTTCTCTTATTTACTTCATCAATCAATAGCTATGCAACTCAAGCGACTCCCCTTCCTTGCGCCTCTCATATAACCTATACTGTTATAGCCACATCCACATCCACATCGATTAGCGCCCTATTGAGCCACCGTGAAACCTATCATAGCCTCCAGTCCCTCATATTCCCTGGCCTTCCATCTTCTTGCTGTCACCTGATACTGTTATGAGGCCTCATATGGTGTTAATCTCTTGCTCCATTCACCACCCAGTCACCCACAGTTTCTGTGAGAAGACAAACAGGTATGTGATTTCAGCTTCAGATCATCTTTTGATGCATGCGTGCTACTGCTCTCGCTGATTCGTAATATATTTGTTGTGATTACATCGCTGACCATAGAATCTTTTATTAGGAACCATGTTTAGGCTAATATATACTGGTACCATTATGAGGACTCTGCTATTAGAATATGTGGCCCTTTGTTTACATCGCAATGCTCTATGTCACATTGCTTTCTAGCAAATTTGCAGTTGATCCTGATTACATTTGAACTGAGAATTTTATAGTGAGCTTCTCATGGCTTCTACTGCTACGAGTGTCTTTTTCTTCAAGCTTTTAATAATTGAACCCATTTTTTTTGTAGGGAACTTTTGTAGAAGGGATTAAAGAGGAAGTTATTTTATAGCAGCTGGAGAAGGTATGTGTAGTGTTACCATTTTTTTTTGCTTTTATTTCACATAACTTGATTCTAAAGACTGATTATCTCTTCATGATTCCAGTTGATAATTCTTTATCCTTCAACTTTGTCATAAATGTGGAATATTTTTCATATTATTCAATGTATTATGGCTAAATATTTTTCATCATGACAGAGCAACGCCCTGTAGGATAATCAACAAATTTTAATTTGCTCAGCAGCCGGAGCCATACAATATTTACCTAGGTTTGTAGAATTGAATAACTGATGAAGTATCATCTGCAGACATGTGAATATGAAGTATTGCAAACCTAAAGCCAGCAACTCTCTAATTCCCTGGAACTAGCACAGGTCTCTCTCTCTCCCTATATATATACATTTCATAATCATTTAATCACGCCTTTCACCAATCTTCAGGCTTAATGGGTACATGATTCGAAAACTAAAAAGTCTATGTGATTTCTGACACGAAAGGAAACAAAGATGGAAGAGCTGAAACTGAAAGCTAAGGAACTAAGCGAATCAAAGGATCAACTAGAACACCCTAACAGGAAAAGAAATCTCGCATCAGCCAGCTGCAGTTGAGCTCAAAGGCATTATCCGAAAAAGTTGCAAAGCTAATGAATCAAAAACGAGAGAAACTATCAGCTGAGCTAGCAACACAGAGGAGCTCAGTCACACAACGCATCAACTAAACAGGATAGTTCCATAAATCGAAATCAAGAAAAAAAAACCCAAACAAAAACATAATCATCACAACTTAAATTAGTTTCTTATTACGAAGAATTTAAAAAAAAAAAAAAACAGTGATCACATAACTAACAGATCAGATCATCAGTTAGTCTTGGGATCAGGCATGGGGAACAAACCACCAGCACCAGCAGCACCACGCGGCGGAGAAAACCCTAGAAACTTCTGAAGATTCGTCCTTATACTAATCGAACACAGCAAATACAAAAACGCCATCGAACAATCCGTCGCATCCTCCCCTTTCAACCCCCTATGACTCATCTTCTTCACGATCGCGATCGGCTGGAACGGGAGCTTCGCCACGACTCTCCCTTCGAAGAGCGAGTTCAGCAGCCCGAACACGACGAAGAGCACGAGCGCCACGACGGCGCCCGACTTGAACTTGAATAAGGACAGATCTCGGCTCGACTCCTTCAGGCTCGTCTCGACGCGGTCGATCTTCTTGGTCTTCGATTTCTTGATCGTCAGCTTGGAGGAAGGGTTCTCGGTCTTCATCGTCTCGAGCTTCTTGGCGGCGCGGTCGATGGAGTGTTTGAGGGATTTGTAGGAGCTCGTGCGGTAGATTAGGATCCAGGAGATGGCTTCGCAGACCAGGGCGGTGCAGAAGGAGATGCCGACGACGGTTAGGCTGTCTGCGTACTTGAAGGAGGCGAAGAGTGGGATCGTAGTCGCCATTAGGATTCAACTCCCCTTTGGTTTCTCGAGGAAGAGTATGGATTCTATCGCTCACTGGGAGATCTGATTAGGAATTGTATAAAAAGTCAAAAGTGGGTAAAATGAGGAAATAAGGTACATTTTGGGGACTTTAAAATACTTTTTTAGTTTTCACGTTTAACCCAAAACCTTTCTAATGTTATTTATTTGCCCCAGCTGATTTTGTTTTTTTAATAGACAACCCAAATCACAATTTTAGCAAAATCAGGATGTGTCACAAAAAAAAGAAGAAGCAAAATCAGGATAAACAATGTACACACACCAGAGAGTGTGATCATGCAGATGTATGTCTATTTATAGATAAGAAGAAGCAAAAAAAAGAAGTTTGTACCAAACTCATCAATCTGTGTTTGCTTGATTTTTATTGGTTTTGATTTGAATTTAGAGTACATATAATATTAAATTTTATTTAATAATCAAACAACTTATTTTGAAGTATCTGAACTTTTTTAAAAAATCATAGATTTATCTAGTAAAACATTACATAAACAATCCAATCCAAATATATCTTAAAGTGTTTAAAACCAGAAATTTTATTTAATAATCAAACATTTTTTTTTGATTTGATGATATATTTAGGATATTTTATGACAACAAGAATTAAACTAATATAATTGTCCTATCGGTTCGGAAAGCCAAACCGATGGAATAGAATCAACATAGAACATAGCTGAAAGGGAACTGCGAACACCTCGTGTAAGCTTGTCTATCACTAGATTAGTTGCTCTTGGCATATGTCGAATCTTGAAGGTAAGAAAAAAAGTCTTACTCCATCGACACTCTTCCAAATGTATATCAAAAGCTGACCATTTGTCAGGTGAGTACACCATCTTCACCAACTGAAAACAGTCTATTTCAAAAATTATGTCTGAATAATCAGAAGTCTTCATACACTCAATAGCCTATATCAAAACTTCACATTTTGCATGTAAAGCTGATAAGATTCTTCGAAAATTCATCGGTTTAGAGTATCTTAGTAATTAAGAAAAGAAAAATTAAAAAAAAAAAAAGAAAGATAGGGAAGAGACATTAGAAAAAATCTTAAACATATAGTTTTAGATTCTCTTCCTAAACTGTTTACACACATCTCTTATAACTTCTGTCGGTTTCGTGCTTCCGCCCCAAGACTAAACAGCCACATACACAAATACTTTGTTCCTATCTTTTTCTGGTGACCATTCCATTCCAGAACATGATTTTAAACATCACAGTCACAACATTCCAAGTGTAGAAAAAACACAATCTAAACATTCCAAACATTCCAAACCTGCCACACCAAACAAAAAGCAATGCCTTCTCGTAGTTTACTCCAAATACAAAGGCTGTTAACAAAAACGAAACACTCAACACTTTACCGAACACACGCATTGTCTTCCGAGAGTCTTTTTAATCTCTCTCTGACATCAGAGAGACTCTTCACGTGCCAAACAAGAAAAAAAATCAACACCTTCCTCCCGCCATGGCCACGGACTCCGTCAAGCACGCGCCTACTATACTCAGCGGGGCAGCCATCTCCACCGAAATGAAAAGCTTTTTCACCGCCGTGAAACCAACGAAAACCATCATAACTTTTGTCTACGCCTCCTTCATAACCTTTGTTGCGCTTACTGTTTACTTAGCCTTCACCCCTTCTCTCATCACCTTTGTGTATTCCGTCTCTTCCTATATCCTCCCTAATGTCACAGCCGTGACTTCACCGTCCAATTTCACAACTAACACCACATCGCGAGCCCCCTCGCCGCCGGGAAATCTCACTCCGGCTACCCATAAATCTTCCGCCGCTAATGAAACAAACACACTTTCTAGAAAAAACGCTTCACTGTCTCGGACCGAGCATGCAAGTGTACACTTATGTCCTAACAACAATACTGACAAACAAGCACCTCTGTCCGTGAATTCAAGTGCTTCTCCGATGAGGAAACAAAGTAGAACTAAACGAGAAATCAAGTCTCTAGAGAACTGCGAGTTTTTCGAAGGAGAATGGGTCAAAGACGATTCGTACCCGCTTTACAAACCCGGTACGTGCACTCTCATCGACCAACAGTTTAACTGTATGGCCAACGGAAGACCAGACGTTGAGTTTTACAAACGGAAGTGGAAACCTAAAGAATGCACTTTACCAAGGCTGGACGGAGGCAAGCTGCTGGAAATGATTAGAGGAAGAAGGCTCGTGTTTGTAGGAGACTCGCTGAATAGAAACATGTGGGAGTCTTTGGTTTGTATTCTTAAAGGATCAGTTGAAGATGAGAGACAAGTCTTTGAAGCTCATGGAAGGCATCACTTTCGTGGGGAAGCTGAGTACTCTTTCGTCTTCAAAGTAAGTTTGCAATCTGTTTCACTTAGGCCTGCGGGTTCGGGTTGGGCCGGTTCGTCCAACTGAACCGAAGAAAGTTTGGTTTCGGTTTTTAACTTCTTTTTTATCGAAACTAATCAAAGTTTTTGGTTTCAATTATATTTTGGTTTAAAAGTTCGTTAAATTTGGGGTAATTTTGGTTAGTTCGCTTTGTCAGTTATTTTGATTCGAATTTTCGGTTGATTTAGTTAGTTTGTTTTTTTTTTTTTTTGAAAAACCGAGCTAACCAATTACCGAACCAAAAACTGAAGTATTTTATAAACTTGCCCGAATTAAGCCGAACTAACCAAACATTTTGGTTCGGTTATAAACCGAAGGCCTAGTTTCACTACCTAGTTGTTATTGGAGACTTGATTTGTGTGGTTGATATGATATAAGGAATATAATTGCACTGTGGAGTTCTTTGCGTCTCCTTTCTTGGTTAGAGAATGGGAAGCTAAGGACAAGAACGGGACGAAGAAGGAAACTTTGCGTCTAGATATGATGGGGAAGTCATCAGAGCAGTACATAGGAGCGGATGTACTTGTGTTCAATACCGGATCTTGGTGGACTCATGACAAAACATCCAAAGGGTTAGAGTTCTGTCAGCTATTTTTTTGCTTTTCTTTTTTGTGGAGGATTTGTCTCATTGGCTTTTTGGTGTTTGGGTGGTTTGATTAGTGAGGATTATTATCAAGAAGGAAGCAATGTTTACCCGATACTCGACGTTGATGAAGCTTTTACAAAAGCATTGACCACATGGGGTAGATGGGTTGATAAATATGTGAATCCAAATAAGTCTCTTGTCTTCTTCAGCGGATACTCGCCATCACACTTCAGGTATATAGAGACCTTTGCATGGTAGTTTAAAGATTTTTAATCACCGTTAATTGGTTTGGTTTGGTCTGGTCTGGTTGCAGTGGAGGGCAATGGAATGCAGGAGGGGCATGCGATGATGAAACAGAACCGATCAAGAACGAGACTTACCTAAGGCCTTACCCAACCAAGATGGAGATACTCGAAAGCGTGCTAAGGGGAATGAAAACGCCGGTCACGTATCTCAACATAACGAGGTTAACAGACTACAGGAAGGACGCTCACCCGTCTGTTTATAGGAAACAGAAATATACTGTAAAAGAAAGAAGATCACCGTTGTTGTACCAAGACTGCAGTCACTGGTGCCTCCCAGGGGTTCCTGATTCTTGGAACGAGATTCTCTATGCCGAGATGCTGGTAAAACTAGACCAGCTCCGTGGCAACAGACGGCGGAAACCTAAACTAGTATAGGAGTTGAATCAGATTCTTGTGTTAGATGAAATACACTTATCTTTTCAATGGATGAAAAGAAAAGAAACACTTAGAAGCAATTATATGTTTTCAAAGGCATAAAGAAAGTAAGAGATGAGAATCATATTATAGTGCCTTGCTCATCACTTTTCTTGGTTGTTTACTATTCATGGGAGAGGTTTGAGATTGTAAATGTTTTTTTTTACTCAATTTAATAGTAAAGGTTTGTCAAATCATAACTGAACCAAAATATTAGAACCGGAAATGGACCGCAACAAAATGGGATACAATAATACCAAACAGAAACCAACAGACCGCAGCACACTACGAGGACGATGTTCGAGAGAAGCTCCGTTCTCTCAAATGGGCACCTATGGTTTGTTTATTCAACTGCGATAACTTGTCATAGCATTGACAAGTACGTTTCCTTACCTTTACAGTTTTCTTTTAACTTAATTCTGTTGGACGTTATATATATATGAACAACAAATAATTATACATGTAAGTATTGTGGTTTCTGCTGCGACTGTTCAAAAGGAGAGATTAAGAAGACTTAGTACCGCCATTTTAAACCAAGCGATAAGAGAATTAGCTGTTGCATTTAAATCCCCTCCAAGAACCCGAGGTGGGAAGCGAGAGGCCGTGTTTATTATATTGCACATTTGCAGTCAGGTAAATAAAATATAATAACATCTCTCGATCAATGTTTTTTTTTTGCTATTAGCAGTAATGAAGAAAAACTTGGAGAGTGTTCTTTGTAATGCAGGCAGCAAATAAGACCACCGAACGTTTGTGTTCTTTTGTAAACGATGCAAAGTATTATAGTGTATAGTTTCATTATGGTTATTAGCTGATTGTACACTGGTATTCATAAACCGGTCTATTTACATTTGGTTTACTTAGTACGGTCATGTATATAAGCTAACCTTGTACATTATAGTTCAATTAATGAGAATAATGATGTTTACTCATACAAAGCTGTTTTCTAATAGAAGATATCTGAAGAAGCACGTACTGTACTGATGCAGGCTCTGCTGGGACTCCTATTCCTCTTCTTTGGCGCAGCCGTAAAAAGATCTGACGACAAGAATGGAGGAGGTACAGAGTTTTTTAGCATTAAAACTTATTATTCTAATTAGTTTGTAGGGTATAATTTGAAAAAAAAATGCTAGGAACAATGAGAATGTCAAGTCTTTCACGTAATGAGAGAAGAGGGAGATAATAAACTGAGACTATTATATAAGTTTCGTTTAATTATGTATTTCTTGAGAAATAATGTAATTCTTTGTTCAAAAAAATGTAATTCTTTGTTTTTTTTTTGTTTTTGTTAAATGTTTTATTATTCACTTATGTGTGATGGGCGTAAATGGGACAGCTTTATGCGATTCAGTGATGTTTTTAGTTTAATTTCAACTTCTTTCTTTGCATGACTGTCGATAAAATTCAAGCTACATACTTCACAAATCAAGATGTATGCATATTTGCACAGTGGCGGATGCAGGAATATAATTAGGTGGGGGCACATACATAAAAATTATTTTTCAGTTGGGGGCATTTCATAGACACCATAAGAATTACTCAAAGAAAATTGAAAATGAGATGGGGGCACGTGACCCCATACCCTTGGCTGTACATCCGCCACTGTATTTGCATGAAAGACACCCATTCATCAAGAACTCTATTTATAATCACGCCCTAATCATGAATCGTCATTTGAACCAAAAAAAAATTACTTCCTAATGAATCGGTCATACTTTTATTTTGGAGATCAATGTTTTATAAATAAAAATAGAACTCAGTGTACGTATTCTCCCTTAACTTTAGGATTCGATTCACACCTTCAATATTCCACCTTTTTTCTCATTTCAGTTTGTTATTTAAAGATTTCAAATAACAACAAATCTGCTAAAAAAACATACAACAATTATCCAAAACTACATTGTTTCAAATTTCTCAAAAAATATTTAGTCCGAAGCTAATTATCACGAGAACTACAAATTAATTCCAAAAATGAAGTTAATTTCATTGATGTGCATCGCTGTTGTCATACTCTTAACATCATTCCCGGCTACGGCTCAAAACGACCTTTTTTGCTATGATAATATTGATAATTGTAACCCGGACAACGACCCCGAATGTTGTAAACTTTGGACCGGGAATCTACCGTACAAAACAAGATATTGTGCATGCTTTGCAATGACATATCGTAAGCTAGAGGTGTTGCTTCGCGTTCTTTTATACAAGTGTAAATTACCTAGTGGTGTCGAACGATTCAAGTGCCACGAAACTACCATCACAGCAAAGTTTATTGACATTAAGAACGGTTATTAACTAACCAGAACCTTCAAACCAAACTGGAGATAATAAGATTAGCAATCAATTGGCCGGGTATTTCTTTATTTCTTTTTAATCATTTTTATTAATGTTACAGTTCAATAAGGAGAGAGAATTGTTACGACTCCATAATTTTGTTTCTATGTATTTTCTTATATTTTTAGCAAAAACAAAAATGTATAATCTACTTTGGATTAACTACCATAAATAAGTTTTTGTTCTTAATCTTAGTGCTTTGGACTTCTACCACCAATTTTGTGCGTAACAAGCATGGGGAGAAAGAAGCAAGAGAAGAATTCTTATTCACCAAGATTTGTAATATAAGAATTTTCATTCTATCTACTAAAAGGCTCTCTTCTTAATTCCTTAGATCCCTCTTCATTATCCAATATTTATCATTTCTTCCTCTTGACTATCAACTTTCATCTTCTACAAGTTTGAGAACAGACCCCAACGGGTTCATCATATCCTATTCCCTGTTGGGGGAGAGTCTGTTTTGGATAGCCATCCATGCATGCTGTGAAGGAGTATTCGGGGTGTGATAAAGGAAACCAAATCCCTTTGTACCAGTCAACTGCTAATGGTTAGCTTCCATGTGAGCTAATCATTACTCATTCTCACAAGTTTTTTTTAGATGATTGCTTCTTTTTGATCAGCTGGTTGAGTATTATCTATTTTGAGACAGCCTGTCGGACTAGTTTCTCTTATTCAAAAATCCACTTGCTGATATACCAAGTGACACAAGAGCAGCTAAGCGGGTCTGTAAGTTTGTTCGTAATATAAAGGGAAAACTCAGATCTTTTGTTTCGATCTTTGCTTGCGTCTCAGACATGTATTGCACATCTTTGTTTCTTACAAGCGTCAAATCGTTTATACATTTTTCGTGAAACAATGGTGATCACGGCACGGTAGTACCTTTCCTTGCAACTCAAGCATGAATATAATATATAAACTATTTCATTGTTGATGACTGGAGACCAGGGATGATTCACAATCAAGTTGCTGGGTATAATATTTACACTAATTTTTTTTTCTTTTGTTTACTCGTATGAGTTCATCAAAGATGTTTTAGATATATGAAAAGCATATTTCATAGTCTATATTCATCTTCCATGTATGTTTCTTTGATGATTTAAACAAAAAAACAGTAGTGTCAACATTTCTTATCTTTGTGTTTTCTTGATCTCAAGTTGGTAAAGTTGGTAAATAGAAAAATATGATGAAAAGAAGAAGAAAAACAAAGAATATGAGGCTCTCAGTAAAGCTGTTCTTTCTTTTCATGCCACCATCTCCACCTGTAAACACAAAATTGCTAGAAACATTAGTGAACTTTTATATAATTCTATATAATATAAAATATAATTTTCTTTCGAAAAATTGAACTTTTAAATAATTTTGTTTCAAATCTTGCATTCTGAGATCATCCATAAGTCAATGTAGTATACGTACCAGTAATAGTCCCAACGAGGACGGACTTTGGTCATGCGGTTATCATCAGAAGGATGATAAGGATGAGCTGCGTGGCGAGTGTTGTGGAAGGCGCAGCAACCTGCAGCGTAGACGGCGATGAGGAGGACTAGGACTAGAATGTTGACAACCGATAACTTTCTCCAGTCAAGACGGATCTCTTCAAGAACACCAGCTTTACAAGCATCACACTCGTAGCATAACGTTTCAATACCATTGTTCCATCTATAGCAATCTTCTCCTCCTACTACTACTCCTGTCTCATACGTGCATGCCGTTGGTGGCTTACAACATCCCGACTACAATTAAACACAGGTTAGTTACTAAAAAAACTGATGAAGATGCTAGTTCATACTGTATGAGGACACAAGGGGAGTTCATAACCAAACCGAAAAACAAAAACAGAATCCGATCGAACAGTTATACAAAAATACTCGAACAGACCTAAAATTCAGATATTTTTGGATTTTGAATTAAGAGCATGATTAATAATGGGAGATTCTTAGGACGGTGTTCTTAGCTTCGGATAATAAACCGTCTCTTAATTTTTAAGAACCCGTGGTTAATCATGGTCTAAGATCTGAAGATATCCGAAACTAGCTAAATTTGTTAAATTTTTACATATTGAAGGTATTTAGATATTATCACAGGATACTGAAGAGGATGATAATACCTGAACAGAAGTCATATCCCTTTGTAAATAATCAAGTGTAGTCCAAGATTCAATCTTAGAACAAGTCTTTGAAGTCAAGATACAGCTTCTAATGGAGTTCCAATACTCTTGATCTCTAACTCTCTCTCTCAACCATGGATGATAATCTCCAAGCCTATACTCTTTATAAACCCTTCCAGGTACTTCCACACCGCCTCCTTGGCTGGTCACCACCAGACCAAACAGAGTTAACCCCATGAGAGTCGCTATGAGGAAGATCATGACAACTAAGTACACCCAAAGAGCCCATGCCACGTTGAAACAGGCTCCTATGAAACCAGCAAGGGATACTAACAGTATGATGAATCCTATCACGAGAAGCGGTGTCTGGAGGAAGTTCTCGCAAGTTGTGCTGCTTCTTGCCTTCCATAGAGCGGTTCCTATGATTGGTATCGAAGCTAGTAAGCTGAGGAGGTTTAAGACACCAATCACTGTGTTGCTGAACCTGTACATAGCAGGATTGTTATCAAGAAGAAACCAGAGAACTTAGCAGTGTCTTCTATCTTCTCTAAGCAGATTATCTTCGTGCTCATAAGCTTTATCTTACAAATAATCTTCTCTCTTTTGTAGTTTATTATATTGTTTAACACTACTTTTTGCTTTTGATTCTGTCTTATCAATTAGGAATTTTTATAAGGGAAAAGGTTATGAGATAATGGTTTGATGATTCATGCTCATATTCTCTGGTCGTCTCTTGATTTGAATCAACTAAACAAAAACATTAAAATCATATAATTTTTCAAATAAAAGTGTCTTTTTGGACAATTGTTTCTTGTTTAATATTTTTTTATGAGAGATTTAGGTAAATATACCCAATAGCTGTTTAAATTGGGAGATTACCCTCTGTCAATTTTAAGAACCAAATGCATATACTTTTGACCAATACATGACGATTATGCCCTCATCGCAGAATAAAAAATTGGGGAAGTACACTGACATGAATACTGAAAAGCTATGGTGTCAGACATAGACTCAGACTTTGAAGGTCTATTTTCATCAGTGGGCAGGTGAATAAATTGATTGTAAGTCACACAGTTTTTCCGTTTTAATATTTTTTCTTTATTTAGTAATTTTTTCTTCAACAATCACCATCTTATCTTTTAAGTATCTTTTTCTATATTGCAATATCTTTTTAATAAGGAAAAAAGTTTCCTAGCTACACGAAGTTTGCACTAATATGATGGAAACCATCCAAAGTATCAAAATGTGTTAACAACTACACGAAGTTGATGTTAATACATGCCACATGTACGAAGTAAATGATAATATGTTGCCAACATCACAATCGGGTTTAATTGATCTTAAACTAAGTTAATGGGGGCAATCCGTAATTTATGAAACTTAATAAATTTAATTGATTTTATTAATAAACTTAATAATTATTAAAATTAATAAAATTAATAATTTATTAAACTTAATAAACTTAACAAACATAATATTTTTTTAACATAGTAAAATTATTAAACTTGATAAAATTACAAATTTATTAAACTTAATAAACTTAATAAACATAATAATATTTTTAACTTAATAAAATTACCATTTTTAAACTTATTAATTTTTAAATACTTAATAAGTTTATTAAAATTAATAAATTTAATAAAGTTGATTGATTTTATTAATAAACTTAATAATTATTTAAACTTAATTAAATTATAATTTATTAAACTTCAGGAAATATTTTTAATAAATTTAATAAATCTATTAAACTTTTTTCCTTAAGTTCAATAATTAGTAAACTTAAATTTAATAAACTTGATAAATTTTATTATTAAACTTAATAATTATTTAAAATTAATAAAATTATAATTTATTAAACTTCAGGAAAAAGTTTGATAAATTTAATAAATTGAATAAATCTGTTAAAAATGTGTCCTTAATTTTCATAAATTATAATTTTATTAAGGTTAAATAATTATTAAGTTTATTAATAAAATAAATCAAGTTTATTAAATTTATTAAGTTTAATAAACTTATTATGTTTAATAAATTTAATAAGTTTAATAATTTTCTTAAGTTAAAAAATTATTATGTTTATTAAGTTTAATAATTTGTAATTTTATTAAGTTTAATAATTTTATTAAGTTAAATAACTATTATTTTTGTTAAGTTTATTAAGTTTAATAAATTAGTAATTTATAAAGTTTATTAATTATTAAGTTTATTAATAAAATCAATTAAATTTATTAAGTTTCATAAATTACGGATTGCCCCAATTAACTTAGCTTAAGATCAATTAAACCCGATTGTGATGTTGGCAACATGTTATCATTTACTTCGTACATGTGGCATGTATTAACATTAACTTTGTGTAGTTGTTGACACATTTTGATACTTTGGATGGTTTCCACCATATTAGTGTAAACTTCGTGTAGGTAGGAAACTTTTTTCCTTTTAATAAATCATGTGTTCTAGTGGTCACACGAAAATAAGAGAAGAAGAAAGACAAACAAGAAAGAGTTTGCCTGAAAATAGGAAGATATATATATATAGTTGGGAAAACTAAATCAAAATATACACTTTTGTTCATTTTTATGAGATTGGTACGTAAATAAAAAAAATAGACTATGTTATTTACTAACTATAATTTATGGAGATGACGATGTACAATGCTACCGAGATAATAATTTGTTTAGCTGATAATAAATTATTTAACAGATAACATGTCATGTATCAAATAATATAATCAATAGCAAATCATGTGCCAATCATTTATCAGCTAACACAATTTGTACCGAGATAATAAATTATTTAACATATAACATGTCATGTATCAAACAATATATTCAATAGCTAACACAATTTGTATCGAGATAATAAATTATTTAATGGATAACAAGTTATGTATCAAGCAAAATATTCAATAGCAAACTATGTGCCAACCATTTATCAGCTAACAACCCACGTTACGTATCAAAACTGTATCATCTAACAAATCATGTATCATAACTTTATCATCTAACAAATCATGCATCAGACAATGTATCAACCAACTAACCATATAGTAAACCGTTTCTCGTTTCACAACACCAAAATTTCTTTACAACATCATGATCATAATTGTGATTGAAAATTGAAGGTGGCTTGTAATTTGAAACTAAAAGCACCGTATTAATAAGAAAAATAAAAGTTATGGTGTTCAATAAAATATAAGGATTTACAATGAATTAGAACACATGAAAAAAAGACAAAGTAGAATATAAGAAGAGAAAGAGAGCGATAAAATACACATCATACAAGAAATAAACATAAAAACAAAAAACAAAAAGGATTGGAATTTATGTAAGTATAAACTTAACAAGCAAAATATAAGTAAAAAAAAGATTGGAATTCATGTAAGTATTATCGATAAAATATAAATTTGCGGTTAACAAAAAGAATATCTAATGTATGTTTTAGTATGTAAGTATAAACTTAACAAGCAATCCTTAACATATATGTTTAGTGGATAACTAAAATATATAAGTAATGTTCTAAACATTGTAGTGATAATCTATATAATATTTCATTGGGTGATTAATGAAATAGTGAGGATTTCATGAATTGAACACAAAAAAAGAGAGGAAAAGAAAGTTTTAAAATAGTAAAATTACGTGGAGTGGAATAAGAGAGACAAGAGAGCAAATCATAAAAAAAGACATGAACCACTCTACTTACCAATTGACCAATGGGTGAAAGGGAGTCATCTGACACATATCACAGGAGACGCAGGTCTACTATATGTAGATTGACGCATTTTCCAGGGACAAAAATGTCCACATAAAAAGGATTTCACAATTAAGGGTATATGGCATATTATGGGAGTGTTTAGGTGCATCCTCACCAATTTCTGTTTTTTTATACGTTTATGTTGTTTAAAGCAGACCACAAGTAGTGACTTGATTAAAATGTGTACTTTAAATTATACTCCCTCCGTTCCTGAAAGTAAGATTTTCTAGAATTTTCACGTTTATTAAGACTATAATAAATACTGGTAATTTTAGTTTATTATTTATCTTTTTATACAATTTCCAACAACTATCTACCAATAAAATTTAATCAGTTCAAATATTCACAATTAATGATCTTCAAAAGTATACAAAAGTACCTTAAAAATATAGAAAATCTATCTTTGTGGAACAAAAATAAAATCTAGAAAATCCTACTTTCAGGAACGGAGGGAGTACTATATTGTATAATGAATCATATAGTGGACGATTTCATATGTGGAATCCGATAAATTCACAATGATCAATGAAGGTAAGCAAAGAATAATATAGACATGGACGGATGGTGATTTCGTAGTCGATGAATTTTCTTTTTAAAAGATGCTTTTACTGGCCCCCATAACTTAGCATATTAGGTTCTGTAGGTAGAGGAGAACAATATGATCTTTGATTCCCCCACTTGTACTTTTTTTGTGTGTAAGCAAGAAAATACTAGTATCTTGTTTTCATTTCTTTGATTCCCCCCAATCTCTAGTTTACATCAAAAATCCTCAAATCAATATCTTAAAACATAGATGCAAATGCAGCTCAGGTGTGATCAGTTTGCAAGGTCAAGTCTTGTACAACTAAATCATGGCATACATCACACACATAGTACCTGGAACCTGTAGTAAACCGTTGCTTAATGCGTAAGAAGGTATGGTTAGAGGTGTCATCTGATGCAAGACTCCACCAGTGTCTTTGAAAGAGAGGCATAACAAGCATACAACTGTAACAGACACCGATCCTAAACATAGGACCTCTGCATTTTGAAGAGTACACTCGTCTGGAAGTCACATTTTTTATGATCCCAAAGAACAGTACAGACACAGAACATTTGAACAACGAACACTAACTTCCCACATCACATAACTAATTTAGCCAAAATGTCATTACACAACAAAGTGGATAATAATTAAGATTATTGGAAAAAAACAGACTTCTCTAACACAAAGACAACCAGACACAAGAGAAAGGTCGACAACTTTTTTTTCACCAGCATCCTCTCTCATCACAACTTGTTGTTATACCAGAACACACCTTTCTTCTCCCCTTGCCTATCCGGTTCCACATAGATACACTCCTTCGCCTCCCTCCACATCGCCTTAACCACCGGCGTCCCATCGAACTGGTAATACTCCCCAAGTATCGGCTTTATCGCCTCGGTCGCTTCCATCGCGTTATAATGCGGCATCGTCGAGAACAGATGATGCGCCACGTGCGTGTCCGTGATATTATGAAACACCTTGTTCAAGATTCCGTAGTCTCTATCCACAGTAGCCAACGCTCCTCTCAACCAGTCCCACTCCGATGAGTCGTAGTGAGGCAACGAAGGGTGCGTGTGCTGCAAGTAAGTGATCAAAACGAGGAAACCGTTGACATTCAGAAGCGGAACTCCGTAGAGGCAGACCAGGGAGGCCACTCCTCGCGAAGCGGCGTAGCGGTAGAGACCGTAGCAGACGGAGAGGACGCCGGCATCGGAGAGGTATATCTGGAGACGCTCGCGGTCGTTGTAGATGGGAGCGTTGGGGTGGAAATGGCAGGGGAAACCGTCGCGGTACGGTCTCCCCGAGACGTTGAAGGCTAAGTACAAGGGCCAGCCGAGAGTGAACTGGACGGTCAGCATCACGGTGCGTCCGAGAGGGTTGTTGCAGAGATACTTGTTGAACCATTTTATGTCGGATTTTTTCTTGGGGACGAACACTTCGTCTCTGTCGAGGGAGCCGGTGTTGGAATGGTGGCGACGGTGACTGTACTTCCAGGAGAAGTAAGGGACGAGGAGGAAAGAGTGGAAGACGAGGCCGACGGCGTCGTCTAGCCACTGGTGGTCGCTGAAGGCGTGGTGGCCGCATTCGTGGGCGATGACCCAGACGCCGGTCAGGACGCAGCCTTGGCAGACCCAGTAGAGAGGCCAGGCGAGGTAGGAGAGAGGGTGAGGGAGGAGGGGGAAGTAAGTGGTGGAGAGGTAGTAGAGGGTGGTGGAGATGATGATGTCGGAGAGAAGGTAGGAGAAGGAGCGTGGGATGGAGCGTTTGAAACAGTGAGGTGGGATTGCTTTCTTGAGGTCTCCTAGTGTGAATGGTGGCGTCTCGCAGGGGACGCGTTTGAGGGTGTTGGTTTCGGAGAGTTTGGGAGGAGGAGAGACTTGCATTCTTCCACCTGCACCCATGTTTTGTTTCTGTAGAGAAAACAAAAAAAAAACAAAAAAGAAAAGAAACTTAATGTTCTGGATGTTCAGTTCTTTGGGTATATACAAAATGTCAATAATCAATAGGTCCATATCCGCATTGCCACGTGATGAAAGTGTATTCAAACCTAAGAAACCTATTGCTACTAGACCACCATAGTGTGGTTAATAGTTTCTATATCTAAGAAAGAGCATCAAAACTCTGAAGTACCTACGAACCTAACTTAAATCTGTTTTAAGAGCAATAGTCAAATGAAACTTTTTATGTATTGATTATGTGATTACAGTACTAATAAACCAATAAAGAATCGGTCAAAGCTTCAACAATATGTGATTTTTTTTTCAGTTTCCATCAACCAATAATTAAATGGAATAAAAAAAAAGATAAGAAAGTTGCAACACTTCATATGCCAGACACTAATCATTTTCATGGTGAGATGAAAGAAAAAATCTCATGATGATCTTTGTCAGATGGAGACAGAGGAGCGGATCTATAGTTGAATGCAGTAAAGAATTGCAGATTTATCATTGAAACGCGAGATGCTAGAGAGATTAGAGATAGGGAAGATATAAACACAGACCAGATATTCAGAAGAAAAAAAAGGAAAATGAGAAGAGAAGAAGGGGACCTTGAGAGCTGACGTAGGGTGGTGGGGAGATTTTACGTTAATAACGATGAACCCTACAATGAAGCTCTTCCGCAGAATCACACACTCTCTATCTCTCTCTCTTCTATCTATGTTCTGTCTCTTCTCTTCTGGTTCTGGTCAGATGCAAATGGCAAAAGGCAGGCCGTTTTAAATTGAAAGCTAGGCCCGTGGGATGAAAAGATGAGTGACATCTCTCTTTCTTTTTTACAACTGGGTCCCTTTTTTCTCTCCTTTCTCTTAATTTTTCCCTTTATTTTTTTTATTTTTTTATTTACGGCAAAGAACGAATGTTAGCGTATTTATTTGCGGAAAAGTGAAAGGATATACAGTCAACATTTATGTACTTGATAGATTTTTAATCACGTTTCTTTTTCTACAAAATGTCAAAAACATGTACAAATACTGACTTTCAGGAGCAAAACCACATGGGTTTAACCAAGTTTTCGTATCTACTGTAAAAGTGTAAACACGAGAAAAGTGGTATAATAAAACAACCGATGGTATCGTAGTAAAGTAATCATCAGAAATCAATTAGAAGAAGATGATAAATTTGGCGTCTTTAATTTCAATATGGACAACCCACACAATACTGGTGGTATGAAGAAAAAAGAAATGCTAAAAGTTGAGAATGGAGGATCGTGTTTGGCTTCTTCTCCTCCCCATGTGACAATACACAGAAATATCTACAGACACATTATGGTGGTGGTCACGTGAGGATTTGGTCTCTCTAAATTGTTTGTTATGTGTAACCATCTTAGCACCTTTATTAATAATCGAATTAATTAAGGTGGCAGACCAAAAACAAGTAGGTGGGCATCGACAAGCAAGTAATTAATTGATTCGAGGTCTCTTATACGTAGATGACTAGAGTTCTATTCGTCTAAGCATCATCATCAACACACTTTTCATACACTTTGTACAAACATATATTTCTATGTTATACTCTATCAAAGATGATGTATCTGTCTCACACACAACAGACAAAGCAGAGTAAGCATGACTACAAAAAGGTAAAAGCACCTAACCACCGTTTTGTCACTCATCCACCAAACCTCTCATCATCTCATCAAATTCAAACTCCATTTAAACAAAAGACCATATTCTAAGAAATCAACACATAGAGAGAAAGAAAACTTACAATGACAGACAATGAAACTAACATTGTATTTTCATTAAAACAAACACAAAAACAAAGTAGATGAAGATGATATTAGAGTTCACAAAAGAAAAGACTTGTCTTATGCCAGCAAACTAGGCAATCCCTGACCTGCGCAGCTCTGCTTCCCCGTGTGCAAAGTGACATCTATCCCCAAACGTACAGTTTCCTTTCGCGAATCTCTCACACATCTTCGTCTTGAAGTTGCTCCCTGGATGCGGTTTCCCTTCAGAACCAACCCCACCTCCAAGTCCACCACCACCAGCACCAGGTGGTCTCCTACTAGCTGCAGAGTTAAGCCTCCCAATCAGCTCCCTAACCATCGCGCTAGCTTCGTTTATCTGCTCGAACGTCCCTTCGAGCTCAATGTTCTTCAGGTTAGGGTCTCTCTCGTGGTCTTGAATCGACAGCTTCGCCCCTGTCTGACGACATATCTGTTTCGAACTGACTCCTCCTTTACCAATGATGGCGCCGGCAAGCGAAGCATCCACGCTGATCTTCGCAGTGGCTGATGCACCAAAGCTAGACACGTGTCCAGGACCAGACTCTCCTCCTCCTCTCCCTGAGAATCTCCCTCCTCCACCACCACCACCAGATCCTTGCATGTTTCTGGAAGCTTGAGGAAGCATGGGCGCCATGTTTGTCAGCTGTGCTACAGCATTGTATCCTCCGGGAACATAGTGCAAGAAGTGGCAGTTATCTCCAAAAGGACAGCCAGAAGTGCTGCAATAGAAGCATAATAAAATACATCAGAGGGTTAAAATCCATTCCCCTTGAGATGACACAAGAGAGAGTTTGTATCAATTGCTATACAGAAGGTATCAATTTAATCACCAGTCACCACCAGTAATGTAATAAACTTACCTGACCATGACACAAACACAACATCACTAACACCTTACCACTAAACAGAAGATTATAGCAACTTTCTCACAACTGTTACAGCTCATACATACAAAAGGCAAAGGTATGGGTTGATTGTGTACGTTTTGTACGTTATGATCACCAATTGAGTTAAACGTTTCTAAAATTATAATCCAGATGCACTTATCTGTTATTGAAACTTTTTTAAAGTTGTTTAGCATTGAATGATTACACGTACCTGTAATAACAATTAACCAATTCATTAGCATACAATTTTACTTGTTAATTTGACTTGCAGAGAAACAACAATTTTTTTTTTAATATTAATCCAGTTAAAGAGAAAAAAAAGGATTATAAAGTTTATAACCTGAAAAATTTAGTGCAAGGCTTGGATTTGCTTCCTAAACCAGTTGAATATGATTCCATCTCTGTTCCAAACATTTAAGTGTGTTTTTATTCTTTTAGTTAAAGAGTTTTTTTCTCAAGTTCAATAATAGTATTTGCTCAAGAATCATAAGACATCATATTCATAGTTTTCATCTTTATATGAAACTTTGAGACTTAATAATAAAGTTTTAAGGATTTGTTTGCCAACAAGTAGACACATCAATCCGACAATGGAAAAAGACTCAACTGAACAGTTATGAGATAGAAAAAAACGGCAAGCAGTTTAAGAGATAATCTAGCTAATTAGCCACATAAGTGAGAAAGGAAAAAGAAGACGACATCACCCAAAACACCACGGCAACGAGAAAGCAAAAAAGACTTAAACTTTGCGTCCTATATAATCTTAATGACTAAGCTTAAAGCTACTTTAGCTGAATAATAATAGTACAGTACTCAAAATTTGAAGAAATCATCACTTAGCCAAATCAAATCCTCATAAAAAAGATTATTCATCCAGTAATAAAGATCTCAAATTTTTGAAGCAGGAGAACTGAGAAAGTATTGGTAATAATAGCTAAAACAGTTTATATATTGAGAGAAAGGGGGAAGAGAAAGAAGTAACCTTGCTTAGACTTCTTGAATCCTCCGCCGCCGCCGCCATTGGAGTTGAACGAACCAGCAGCTTCAGGCCGTCCTCTCTTACGAGTATCCATGGAGAAAGTACAGATCCGAATTAGAAACCCTTTGTGTCTGAAGAGGGAATCGGGGAGAAAAAGAACAGATCGGAATCGGAGACAAGGGAGAAATAATAATAATAAAGATAAATAAAAACCTAACCCTGATGTGGTGGTGGTGGTTGTCGTCGAGACAGATGAGATTTTTCCTTCTTTTTTTCTTTTTCTAAAATTCGAAACCTAAACCGGAGTGGACAATTTAACAAATAAAAAGTTAAACCGGGATTGCAAGCTGAGAAGCTATTTATACCGGTCTAGTAAAACCTTTTCCATTACCGAGGAAGCCAAGCCCACGACAAGACACATGAATTGTCTTTTTACATTTTTCTCTCGACATCGCATGTTTATATCCCGGCAAGTGTTGTAGTATTAAGTGGAATAAAATAAACCATAAACCATAAACTTGTTCTTTAATTTAAAGATGATACTAAATTTTAACCCACGCGGATGCGCGGAAATATTTATATTTATATTTTTAAATTTAAATTTTATGATTTAGTGATATTTTATAAAGTTTTGGTTCTCGTCCCGATTGTATATTTTAGTTTTTGGTGTAGTTCCAATTTGGTTATAGATTTTGGTTTCCAATTCAAAAATATAGTAATAATCCGGTTATTTATGAATTTGAGTTTGATATGGATTTTATTATTTTAGTTGGTTTGAATATAAATGTTCTTTTTCGTCTAGTAGAAATGTTATAAACCTGATAAAATTTTGAGTTCAATTCGAGAATGTGGATTTGAGTAGGGATATGGATTTTCAGTCCTGATTATGATTTAAGTAGCTATATTTTTTGTTAGATTTTCTGTTTTTATTTTCTATTATTAAATATCTTTATTAAATATGTTTAGACATCGGAATATATCAAGTTATATACTAATTCAGAAAATATATGATAATTTTGTACATATGTTTCATAAAAGTTAGCTGTATATTCAACAATAATGATTAAAATATACAAATATAATTTTGAAATATTAAATATTTTGATATTTTAAGTTAGATTTTTGCATGTGCTTTAAAATGCGAGATTTTTAAACATAATCCAAGCTAATTTTATCATTTAGGTTTTAAAAAGTTTTGTATATTTAATTTACTTATTGGTTTTAGTTATTGTAAACCCTAATATATATTTTTTAATATTGCTCTAATATGGTTGATTTGGTTTCCGGTTCAAAAAATATAGTAAAAATTCGGTTTTTAAGAATTTGATAACCGACAAAATTTGGAGAACTGTTCTAGCATGTTGACTAAATAGGATATGGAATTTTTGGTTATGATTATGGTATAGATAGCTATACCTTTGTTACATTTTTTGTTTTTTTTTATTTTTATTTTTTGGTTATTGAATGCATTTGTATTTCAAATATGTTTAGGGAAATTGTATATCTCAACGTTATATATCAAATGAGAAAATATCGGCTAATTCTGTATCTTTATGTGATAAAAATAATTTGTATATTCAATAATTATGATCAGAGCATACCAATATAATTTTGAAAAAATTAAGAATATTTTGCGTGTAAAAGTCTTTAAAAAATAATAATGTTTACGGTTTGTGACCATCTATACTATTAGAATAGAATGGTGTATTGTACATTATACCATTTTGTAATGAAGTAACACATTTTACAATTTACAAATTACAAATATTGAATATATCGATACTTATAAGGTTTACAAATATTGTATCTCAGTTTATATGTTCTATTGATGATCGTTCAACTCTATCATATCTTCTTTCAAAACTTTTGTATACTATTAATTGACAAATACATCGTAATCCATTTGGATATATTAAAATGGTTAAAGATTTATATAGGAAAGATTTAATTAAAATGATTTGTAGGTTAGTTGCACACAATTCTGTTGTTCTTAGATTTTATTATGCAACATTTCAATAAGTCCAGATTTAAAACATGGCATGGTAGAATTCAAATCTATTATTATAAAGAAAAGAGGATTCTCTTCTAAGGAGGCCACGTCATCAAATAGGGTGACCAGAAAGAGACGCGTGTCTCAAACCAAAACGCAGCGTCCGAAAATTTACAAACTTCGTCTAATCAAGTTTTTGTTGGGCCGTTGTGCTTTCAGCCCATTAAGTTATTTAGTCATCAACGTTTAAAACGGTGCGTTTTCAACTGTGTCTTCCTTGGGCGATCGGATGTCTGTTTTTATGGCCGATCTTCCGTCTTCCTCCCATCAATCATCTTTACTTTACACCCATTAATCAAGTGTAGATTCAATGCGATATTGTGTTTCTCGAAACGGTATAGTCGAGTATAAGAAGTATGTTTCGTCTCTCCAGAGACCCTTTTCATTCGTTCTAAGCTCATCAGATCCAAACAAAAGGTTTCAGAAGTCTCATTTCTCTGTTAGGATCGTAGAGTCTGGTGAGCCGCTTTGGTCAAAGATAACATCTCCGATCGTAAAGATAACGCTGGCATAGTTTTCCCCGAGATCGCGCTCGATTCTCCGGGACATCAGTAGTAACAACATCTCCGATCGTAAAGATAACACCGTCGACTTGAACGCCACCAACTTTGATTCAGTCTTCAAAGACACCCTCGCCAAGTACGCCGTTTTGGAGTTCTTCTCTCGCTGGTCAGTCTTCTAAATCTGAAAAAAAGTTTCCATCTTTGGGTTTACAAATGTCCCAAAGGTCCTGAGATTTGTCAAGAAATAGTTTTAACATTTACGTACTGACATTGACCATTGTTGTTGTTGTCTGTGCCTATATGATGAGTTATTCAAGGTGTCCTGCATGTAGAAACTACAAGGTAAACAGTGGTATTGATTGTCCTCTTTTTCGTATGTCAGATGCTGTTTTGTATTCAATGTTCGAAACTTTGTGACTCTGCAGCCTCATTATGAGAAAGTTGCTAGGCTCTTCAATGGACCAGAGGCAATACATCCTGGTACCGTTTTGATGACCAGAGTTGATTGTGCAGTTAAGGTATTTTCGCCATCTTTATAGGGGACAACGTGTATCAATAACTTATACTCTCTGTTTCTCTTACTTCTATTTTGTTCTGGCAGAACAGATGAATGTCAAGCTCTGTGATAAGTTCTCCATCAAACGTTATCCAATCCTCTTCTGGGGCCCTCCCAGAAAGTTTGTTGGCGGCAGCTGGGAACCTAAACAATAGAAAATGATATACTTGTGGTCGATCAATGGCGCACTGCTGATCTTTTGTTGAGCTGGATTAACAAGCAGCTAGGCAGGTAATGCGTTCACTTAAATTGAAGTCATATCTATTCTAGACATGTTCTTTTGGGTTACATCACGCTCAAATCTGTTTTCATGCTCAATGCTGTACAGCTCTTATGGCTTGGATGATCAGAAAGTTGGAAATGAGCATCTTCAGCCAAATGTATCTGACCACTAACAGGTTTCTCAGAATGTGTTCTGCCTCTATAGCTGTAGCATTTGGTTAGTTAAATTAAAAAAAAAAAAGTAAACAGACCTGGTTGTTGATATAATGACAGATTTCTCAGGCCGTGTTTGGCATTGAGGCAACTGAAGAAGCTTTTGATATCATTTGTCACTTAGTGAATGGCCACTAGCAATCAATTCTTCTGAAACTGGCGCTTTGTTTATTAGGTTTCTGCAGCTTTTTATTCCACATCATCCATCAAGAAGGTAAAAGATCATCTTTAAATTTCCTTCATTAACATTGATCTGTTCACTCTTTTCTCCCACGCCTAATGAAGTATTGAAAATCTCTATAGGTATCGTAAGGGAAGTGTCATGAACTTTGATGATCATTATACGGTGATGGTGTCATGTCGCTGCAATACACAGGTAGATATCTGATGCTGTTATTTTTTTAGCCATGTTTGTGTCTTTCTTCTCTTCAGATCTTTTTTTTTGTTGGATCCAGAATCAAGGCTGTTTTTCAAACAGCACACAAAGTCGATGCCAAGAGTTCGAGGGACCTGATGACTTCTGTTGCGTCTGAAATGTCAGGAGAGCCTTGTGGCCCCCATGGGAGGGCCTCCCAGCTACCTGTTCAGGTCATTCTCTCTTTCTCTTGCTATCTCTAGAAGTTAAATGTGATAATACATGAACTAATGGAAGGCATTTCCAGTGGGGTCTTTGGTTCTTTTTTTTGTACCTCATACTTTTCCGTTACTGGTTTCAGGTTTTAACTCTTCATGCATTAAATTTGACACCTGAAGATCTGTCTTTAACGGTTCTTGCTCCAGCATCCTTCACATCACCACCATCTGTGGTGTCCCTAAATTCCACGCCTACATCCCTTATAATCCCATTCCTAGGATTCTCTGAGTTCACAGAGAGGGTACAAACCGAAAACGCATCACAACAATAATGGCAAAGGAGAACAAAAATAAATAAAGGTAAACACTCATAAAACTGTCATTGCCTATATACACTATTTTGATTTACAAAGACACTTTAATGTCAGCATTACCAAATCTGATAAATATGGATAAAACTAAAAGAAGCAACAACCGGATAACGCTAATAACCGATATCATGATGCTTGAAGATTTTTAAAAATTGGGAGAAGAAAAGAAAACAACAAAAATCACAGTGGGTAACATTTTAGTGAAGAATATGAATCACATTAAAACTGATAGACATAATTGTTCTTGCAGGTTCAATGTCAAGAAACAGAGAAGATAGTAGAGAACAAAACCAAGGGGATACTTATGCACATAAGATCAAATTCTTTCACGACAATGTTCAATCAGCATTGTGTAGGTTTCTATAATGTATGGATTTCTTGGAAACAAAAAGCGCGACTTCAGCATTAGATTACTATGCTGTGGTTCAACGTGTTAATCTATAAACAAGAGAAATGCGAAGTATTTTAAAATTGTGTACACATGGAAATATAATAAAAGATAGGAATACCATGATCAAGAAGGTAATGAGAATTGTTTCGAACAAATAAGTGGAGCGGCAAAGGTTAAGCACAGTTTGACAATTGATCAATAAATAGTAGAAGAAGACAGAGAGTTATTATCATAGAAAAAAATAAAAACAACCAAACTAAAAAATATCAAAACAATAAATAAATATAAAACGCAATGACACTCCGTTTGATTGGTAATTTTGTGGAATAACGGAATGCTTCGAACGCGATTCCGTAAATATTTTATCAATTAACAAAATTTGAAAAAAAAATACAAACACGCAGTTTTGAATCTTTTTCTGATAAAAATATAAAGAGAATTTCATTAAGTGGAAAAATGAGCTTTAATAGATTGTTAAGGAAATTATACAAAATTAACACTTTCATATTTTTAAATTATATGCTAATAATTGTAAAATTTTAATAAATAGCAACAATTATTATGGTGATAAATAGCTATGTTGTAAATAAAGTTATACTATAATTTTTGAAATATTATAAAATGTAAATCTATTATTAAAATGTATTGACAAATAAACTAAATATTTATAATAAGAATAAAAATATTTTTAACAGATTTTAGTAATTTTTAAGTTTGGTTTTTCTTTAATACCATATCAAATATTTTGATTAATTCACAAATTTTAAATTCTTCGTAGTTTAATTAGTTTTTTCTCCAGTAAAACTTTTTTCCGCAATTCTATGAATGTACTATCCACCACTTGATATTAGAACTAAACGAGCTAAAAGATGCAATGCAATTCTTTTTGGCCCACCACTTTATATTATGGACCACAACAACTACATTATAAAAGAAATCATGATCATTCATTAACTTGGTACCAAGCAAAAACGATCAGGTTGAAATACTACGGAAACAACACTCTTAAAATATAGAAAGTCTTGCAACTGCTTCAGCCTTCAATGAAGTACATGCTATCCCTAGACACAAACTGCCCCAAAAGATAGCAGTGCCATTGGAATTCAAACCATCAATCCTGCTTTGACTACACCCTCTACAACACTTTATATAACATTTTAAAAGTATTACAACATACCTAATTGTTACAGCCCCGCACTTGCGCAGAGCTCTGCTCCTACAGACATTAAATCTGAATTCCAACACTCTAAATACTTACAAATTAGAGTTAAAATGCTGTCATATTAAGAAATTTATACAATATAACATCTTTTCCAAACTCAATCAACCAAATCCCGCTCGAAGGGCGGGCCTGTCCTAGTAGGATTATAAAATAATAGATTAGATTTGATATGGTCGATAAATCATGTTACAGCCTAACAAACTCAAAACTTAAATGAAAACTTTTATGGTAGATAATTTTTAGGACTCTATTTTAATAGAGTAGATTTGTATGAAATGTTTTAGAATTGTTATTGAGCTACTAAAATGTATCAATTTGGTTCAAGAAAGGTTCAATCTTATCCCAAACTTACTGATGGGTTTAATTATTTAAAAACATTGGGCTTTCTGATTAATTTTTTAATTTTGGGCTCCGTACCATTAATGGGCTTTCAAAATAATATACGGAATGTCGACGAGAATGGGAAAAAAAACTATTTACATTGTTGTCACAACAGCAATGAGAAAGAAAAGAGAGAAGAGAAAAGGGTCAAAGCAATAATCTCAAGAATGTTTCTTTCCTTGGTTATTATTTGACATACATCCTCCCTTCGCTCTCCCAATCAATCCCCTCAATCTCTAAGCCGGCTTCTCCATTCTCCAGGTATGATGAAATTCCATGGTTTAATTTAATCTATTTATTATTTCACCTTCATGACTTATGTTTTGCTCTTTAGCTTTAAGGTTTCCTGACTTGAATTCTCTATCGTATCAACTTGTTTCCGGCTCTTTGTGTTCTATCATGTCAACTATTCCTGAACCTGATTTACCTTCAAATCCAGATATAACCGCAGCAAACTGGTCATGTTCGCAAGTTTTAGATGATTTCAATTCAGTAAGCACAATCAACAAAACTGATGACAATTCCAGATCGAAGATCAATGCAAATTAACAAATGAGGTATGTGTGTTACCTACCATTCTTTTCCATAATAATAAAAACACATGTGCTTCTCTTAAATCAAGAAAACTGAACATTGAAGAATGTTGCTTTTGATTTTGATCCAAGGTCAAACACATGTGCTCAGGGAGATTTACAATGGGGTCAAAAATGGTCACAGGTTACATTTCCCTAAACCAAATCATGTGCATACAGCCTCAAATCCCTACTCCCACATTCCTAAACAATTTTTTCTTACATTTTGCTTTGCTGATCACAATTTTGAAACAAGACTTGACTAAATCAATCTCCCATATTCTTTCGTCAGATGAGCACAAATTTTTATTTCTACATCCAGAGTCCTTGGGTTGATGACAGACCAACCAAACACCATTAATATTACAGACAGCTTTTCCATCATCCCTGTGGCATTGGATGGTCATGCGAATCTGGTGGATCTCCATCTGGTTGAGTTGCAACATGTAAGAAAAAAAAAGTCAATTCATAGTTGCAACAAAGAAGCACAGCACAATCCAAAAGTTCAAGATAGAAGAGACCCATGTTCATAATTTTGCAAAATAAGAGACTAGCTACACTCTGAGCAAAGTTTGTGTTAGCATTTTTTTCTTTTTTTGCGGATGTTTATGTTTGTAATGGCCTTTGATACTAATCATCAGAGCACAGAATTGAAAGCTAGAAAAAAAAAAAGATTATTCCGAGATTGCAAACATTATTATTATTACCGATTTCACCATCAGAAGTATCCGCAAGCCTTGCAATGGCAGCAATAAGCGCCTGCTCATGTTCCTGCATCACAACGACTTGTGTTATTTTCCTCAGAATCACAACACTAAAACCACTCACAACAGAGTATATTAGTCTCATACCTTGAGCATTTTCTTGGCCTTATCAAGCTCAAAAGGATCAGGATGCGCAGAATCGAAAACTCTCTCCACCTAAAACAAAGCTGTGATGTTACAAAGCCCTTTTGAGTTTAATGGAGGAGGCACAATAGATAAGAAATAACGAACCTCCTTCACAAGCGAATCAGTGTTGAACAATTCAATATCATCAGATGAAGTTATCCGGTCAACACCACCATCACCATTCTGTTGTGTTGGTAAAAATTCTCTTCTCGGTTGATGAATTCTTGGTCCTCTCCCTCTACCAATATGGCCTTGGTGGTACCTTCGGTTGCCACGGATTGATCCACTTACAGGTCCAACGTCTAAAGCTACCCCACTCTCCTCTCCATCCCACCTTATATCTTCCGGAGGAATCTACAATTATGCCAGGTCTCATCAGGTAAAGACACCATAACGCTTACTGAAACATATTCAAGTACAGCTTACCTCCTTCAGATCAACCCATTCCCACGTTTCATTTGCTGCGTGTATATCATACACCAAAGCATGCCGACCCTGTGAAAAAGAATACAACTAGTCAATAAACTGCACAAAACTTGAGCTCAATGTTCAACATCTAAGTCATACATTATATACATTCCAAGACTTCGAGAAATATTGGAGCTCTCTACACTAAATGATCAAAAGGAGTACCTCAGCTGCGTTGTACTGGGTTATAATTGCTTCGTAAAAGTTGTTATCTTCAGGCCATTTTGTCCACACTTTTCTTCCGATAAGTGCTTCAGCAGATTCATTTGCTGAAATGCCACCGGATACAACGCGACTATTGAATGACCTATTCCCAGCCGCACCAAATGATGGATACTGCATGCATATCACCGATAATTGATCAAGAAAAAACATAAAACAACACAGTGGAGATAAACAGAAGAAAGCACACTTGTGAGTCAAAGAAAAAAAAAATACAGATTGGAATGGCTTCTGTTTCTTCCGGGAAGCTGAGAAAGTTGGACTAGGACCAACATCAAAACCCTGATTAGTTGCATGTCTAGAAGGGACTTGGCTTCCGCCTCCCTGTCTCCAGTCTCTGGTACAGTTTTACAATATATTAGAACAAACGTTCATTCAAGATAAATTACTGATTTGTATTTGTTCGTGCAAATAAAACATTCTGACCTTATCCGTTGAATGGTATCATCCTTATTGACCCTGCTCAGAAGCTCTCGATGTTCGTCATCAGATACTCTTAGTTCTCTACGCAAATCTGTAATCAAACTCTCTTTGTCCTAAGTAGTGGAAACGGCACAGCCAATAGAATCGATAGATTTAGTCATGAGACTGAAAGAACACATGGAAACCCAATAAAATCCAACGATGGAAAAAAGATTTTACCCAAGAAATAGCATCAGACTGCGCTTTAAAAGCCCTTATAACAGCGGTATATGCTTCCTGCTCAAGTAGATGAATCTGTGCCTCCATGTCACTATGTAGTTTTAGCTACAGAGACTTTCCCATCCAAATGAAAGCAGTCCTTTTAAAAAGCTTTATGTAGACATCAGTAACCCATCAAGACATCAATAGTCTTGAAAAGCTAGAAAAAAACAGATACTCGCTAAATGATTATGATAAACGGAATCTATAATCCAACTAAACACACATCCTACCATTAGTCCCAAGGTACTGAGACAGATCCGCACCCTGATAGACGTACATACCTCCAGATCTTAGTGCTACATAAATATAAGTCTAAACGCCTTATACAATTCCCCCTCTCTAATTCAATAAATCATGAAAGCTGAACACTTTTCTCCAAACCCTAAACCCTATCCTTTGTTAACTATTCACTAAACCCTCTTTATAAAATTACATGCCTAAAGCTAGCCGCCAGATCATCCTAAGGCTATATAATTGCTCGAACAGGGTTCAAAGAGAGGGCAAAATCGTTATACATACCTCTGTTTCCAGAAGCTTGAAGGTAAACCCACGAAGAGGGGTTTTTGTTCTCCGCAGATTCAGATACGAAACCCTAGAAATCTCGAAGGGGAAACTTGACCCCCAAAAGAAGCAATTGAGGGTTTTTAGGGTTCGACGCGTGTTTGTGAAACGGTAAAATAACGGAATTGAAACGAGAAATTGAAAAATTGGGGGGAAAGAAACGAACTTTGGATTCCCTCTCGAGAGAGAAGTGTGATCTTATAGAGAGCGAAGAGGGCTACGATCGATTTCTCCGGGTCTCGGGTGGGATGGCGTCGGAATCGCCGAGCAATCGTTTTAAAGACCAAAACGATGCGTTTTGGAAAATAAGAACTTATGTAAGGCCCACTAAAAAGAGCACCTCTAGCCTTTGAAGCCCAGTATAATCTCATTATAAAGTCCCATTACCATTAACCACCCACCAATGGTCGGTCCCCACATTGCCTTATGGATCAAAATGAATTATCACACTAGTTAAATCATTGTGTTCCTAGAAATGCTTCAAGATCTAAAACATAAACCTAATTCCACAAAAAAGGGTAAAACAAGATTAATTTAAGAGATACGACAAAATTAAAAGATCGAGTCAATTAAATATTTTAATTAAAAACTCCTCTAAATTAAAACTAAAACATATATAACATAGTCCTTAAACATAAAGTAAGTTGTAGCTGAAATACAATCCATGAAGTACATTCATTCTTGACTCAGCACCATTTATGGCTTTTTTTCCTAAGCAACTTCTTATTGGAGATATAACCGTATAAAAATAACTTTTTGTAAAAAAAAATAATAATAATAATTTGTTTGTACGTCACCATATACTATATTACCATTTACCAATGTTATTTGGTAATGTATCTTATTTAGTGATAGTTTAATACAAAACTAAAGATAAATTATTTACTAACCTACTTGCAACATTTTCTTCACACGTGAGGTGGGCTCAACTTCAGCCACAGGTTAGAAGATAATTTATCATTGTTTATGTGGGTAATTAACACGTGAAGATAAATTTATCATTGTTTATGTGGTAATTTATCATTGTCTAGAGAGTACACTTTGAATATCTCAACGACATTCTTACCAAACTCTTAACATTAATTTTATTAAATAGAACAATTCGCTTTTGATAGGTGGCGTGATAATTAACACAACATCATCATACAGATAAAAGACATACTACTACTTATTTCTTCTCACGCCATTAAACCAAATCAACAAGCCTTAAGTGGGGTCCCACAAAGACAGAGGTTGTGAGAGAAAGCAGATGGTTCAAATGTCTGAAGGAGACCACCACGTGGGATTTTTCCGCATAGATGATTGTAACTAACGTCGAAATGCTCGAGACGCAGCTTACTCAGCTCCCTAGGAAACTTCCCGAAGATTTTGTTATGGCTCAGATCCAACGACACTATGCTCCTAGCAAACTTAACCTTGGAGAGATCGAACTCAAACATGTTCCTGCATAGATTCACACGTATTGTTGTTTTGTTACGTCCGAAAAACATCGAACCATCTCCTGTGAAACCGTTTCCCGACAGATCCACTGCGTTAAAGTCGTACTTTAACAACGACTCTGGTACCTTTCCTGCAAGACAATTACATTAAACCGGTTTAATAATTTTGAAATAAAAGTATTTAATGGTCACGTAACGTTTAAACTAGGAGACCAGTATACAATAAATAACACAATATGACTAGAATTTTATTAAATAAAATTGAAGGATGTTGCTTACCTGAGAGCTTATTGTTATACAGGTAGAGATTAGGAACGGTGCCTACAAAAGAACCGAAAGAGTCTGGTATAGAACCGGTTAACTTATTATTGTTGATCTGAAGGGCTCCTAGCTTCGGCATCTGAGAAATCGACCCGGGAATTGGACCGGTAAACTGGTTAAAGGAAAGGTCTAAGAACGTAACGCTCTTGAGCTCGCTGATGAAATCAGGGATTGGACCGGAGAGATTGGTCTCCTTTAACCGGAGGAGGTCCAGGTACTTGAGTTTGGTGATGGAGTGTGGAATACTTCCAGTAAGATGAGTCAAGTAACTGAAGTCAAGCGTACGGAGCTCAAGGAGGTCGCCGATCTGAACAGGGATCTGGCCGGATATTTCGCCGGAGGAGATGGTGAGGGCGGTGACACGGCCGTTGGTGCACTCGACGCCAGTCCAGGTGGTGCAGAAGTCGGTTTGTGGGTTCCAGGAGGAGAGGAGTGGAGGGTTGTCTAAGGCTTTCTTGACTTCGAGGAGGGCAATCTTGTCATTTGAGGATGAGCTGTGAGAAGATGGGAGAGCGATGAAGAGTATGGAGAAGAAGATAGAGAGATGAAGAAGGAACTTCATTGTGATTTTGAGTGGTTGTGTTCTGAGTATTGAGGATGCAACTACTTCTGATATATAACAGAGATTTACAGTGGAACACAGCTGTGTTATGTACTATGTTACTGCATTTGTACAAGCTAGGTTTTACACAACTCCCAACGTGCAATATTCTTTTCTTAAAGTTTTGTAATTCATAGTTACAAAAAAAAAATTGTTATTAAAAAAAGCGCGGTAAAACATCTCTGCTATTTTAAATTATTTTTTGGAAGTTTGCATGTGGTTGCAGTCACTCCACGAGTACAATCATATGAATTGCCATGCTGCAATCATTTCATATACATGCACGCTAAAAGCATTTAAACAGTATAGGTAAATAGTGTATGATACACTGTGTATCTTTGCGCCAAGACTAAGAGCACCCCCATCAATGAACCCCTCTTGGGGTTCATCCTTTTAATTTTTTATTATTAAACTTTTTCCATTTTTCTTTTGATTTTCTTTAAAAAAAAAAAAAAAAAGAGATAGACCAATCGCGGGCCACCACGACACGTGGGGCCCGCGCTACAGTGACGAACTTCATGAAAGAGGGGTTCATTCCAAAGAACTTTAGGAGAGAAGGGTTCATCACTATTCATATATTTTATTATTTTTTTTTTTTGGGAAGGGTGTGAACCCCACCCATGAACCCCTAATGGGCATGCTCTAATACAATTACATGACATTTTTTTCACAGAGAACGGAAAAAACGTGCTAAACAACTATGATTATGATATGACAATGGAATCCAATGAGTCAAAACTGCGACAATATTTGTTGTGTATCGAGACAAAATCAGTAATACAATGGGCAGACAGATAAGAATTAGTAGAGCCCACCACTTTCGAAATCCGAACGAATCTTATTCCTAAAAAGAAACAACACGAGTAGATCATTTGCACAAATACCACGTCCCTTTAAACAAAGAAGTTGTGTTCTTGCTTAACTCACCAAGACTCTTTCCACTCTAACCTATAGAGACCGTCCATGTGAAACTCATCATTGTGGAGCAGAAATAAGGACATGTGATGGAGAGAACAATTCTTCTCCGCTCTCTGGCTCCATCAAGAGTCATTGTAATATTCTGCGCTGCAAATTCGAGGGAAAGAAAAGAAGAAGAGGTTGTATTTGTACACGAAAGTATGTCAGAACTACTTTGATTCTCTGTTTAATAGTTTGACCCACCCCGTACATTAGCCACTGCGTCAAAACTTAATTTGTAACATACCGAGTACGATAATTAAAATTACAATAATGCAGTTATCCTAGATGCACAACTAAAAGTTATGATGATCAAACACTTGTAAAAAATTATGGCTCTGAATGTACCATATCTAATCTTGCCTCTTGGATGATATTAATCTAGCGTCTAATGTATATTAATTTTGAAAACTATATAAAAGTTAATATTTCACTAGTCTATGCCCAATAACAACCCATAGATAATGAAACAAGAAAATATTCACCTAGTCTCAGTTTTTTCTAAAAGTTAAACACAATCACAATCTCAAAATGCTGGTCTCCTTGATCATAGTGGTATGTAAGATAATGGGGCTCTTGGTTTCACCCTCATAACTCTTCTTTCTCTAGTAAACCTTGACTTATTGTTTCGTTTCAAGAAATGGCCTAACATGAATAAAACACAAAGAAAAACACAACAAACCCAAACAAAAAAAAGAATATAATCTTTTGTCTTTCGCTTTTGGAGTTACGTTTTGCCACAACATCCACCTCTATTCCCGCTCTCCTGCTCGGTAGGAATGATAATCCTAGTCCCCTTTAAGAGGCTCGAGTTCCCATCGACGTCATCATCATCAGCCGTTAATGATTTCTTGCTGATTAGACGATAAATCTCTGTTAAGATGGTCAAAAACGCGGTTTCAACATTGGTAGATTCGAGAGCAGAGGTTTCCATGAAGAACAGGTTTTCTCTTTGTGCAAACTCTTGCGCGTCTTCTGTTGGCACTGCTCTCAGGCTTCCGAGATCGCATTTGTTACCGATTAGCATAATCACTATGTTTTTGTCCGCGTGCCCTCTTAATTCTTCTAGCCATTTAGCCATGTGATCAAATGATTGACGTTTGGTCATATCGTAGACCAACATTGCCCCAACAGCTCCACGGTAGTATGCGCTTGTCACTGCTCGGTATCTGAAAAAACAAGAACAGTAAAAAATTCTGATGTATATAGTGACAAACAGAGCGATTAATTGTGCAAAATGGTGATTATCAAACATCAGCCTTTTGATCATATCAAAACTATAGGAGTTAGTGGGAATTTTAGTTTCTTAAACGAGCAATGAAATAGTTATGACCAATAAGTAGAACACCGTTTAATATAAGTGGCATAGAGTAAGAAAAAAGCAACGTGGGACTAATCTCTTGTACAGTAAAGTTCGCATAGACCAATCTCAATCACACATACTAGTCTTTTCTAAGCACACTATTGAATTATATTAGAACATAGATCATGTAATCATGTATAATGTATACCTACTTAAATTGTTTGCATAATATTCGAAAACATCTATCAATATGGATGAGTTGTGGATGTTTCTGGTGATCAATAACGGGCACGTACGTAGTTCAAGTACAGAGTAATTAACAGGGAATGGATAAATGTACACGTTATATCCATGCATGCATGTCACTGTCTAAACGAATGAAGATACGAGACGATTAAGTAGCGTGAAGTGGAAGAAAAGCAAACCTTTCTTGGCCAGCAGTATCCCAAATCTGAGCTTTGACGGTTTTGTTATCTATGACGAGCGTTTTAGTTTGGAACTCAACACCGATGGTGGCTTTAGAGTCGACACTAAACTCGTTCCTGGCGAACCGAGCAAGCAGCTGTGTTTTTCCGACCGCGGAGTCACCGATCAAGACGACTTTGAAAACGTAGTCGATCTTTTGGTTATAATCTCCATACAAATTAGACATCCTTGGCTTAAAAAAAAACAAAAAACGGATAGAAGATAATTCCAGATTCACGATCCTCTCAAACAGATCCACGCGACGAGTATCAGATTCGTATATTCAGCGGAATCTACCATGAACAGATAAAGAAACGCAGATCAAAATGGACGAGGAACGAGAACAGTTGTTACGCAATCGTGAGAGAAAGGGCGGATTAACGGCCGATGCGGGACCTAGTTACTCTTTATTCCTATGTGCCGTGGATCACAGAGTTTACCATGGACCAAATTAATCTCGGCCGTTAAATTTCCTAACCGGTGCTCTTCTCTTTATCAAAACCGATTACCAGAACTTAGAAGTGTTCAATTCGATACGAAAGTAAAACCAATGAACCGATAATTTGTAAAGAGATTCGAGATTCGAGATCATCAAACCGTCGCACGAAAAAAAAGAGATGGTTTCATCAAACCAATTTCGGTTAAATTTGGCTTTAATGAAATTACAAAGCAACCCCTTGCATTCCATTAGGTTAAGAAAGGATGAGATACATTTCACAAAATAGGCGGCAACACAAAAAGAGGTTGGAAACTATTGGCGCCATAAAGCATTTCTTCTTTTCGTTTCTCTTGACGGGTATAAGCTGTATCGCCAAAAAAAGAGTAGAAGAACGAGAAGGTTGAGAAATGGAGAACGATGGGGGATGTAGTAGCCACAAAAGTCTTTACGAGGTATCTCTCTCTATCTCTCCTTTCTCTTTTTTTTTTATCAATTGCTTTGTCAGATATCATCTAGCGACGAGTCTGTGTTTCATCGTTGGTTGTTGAGATTGTAAGATTTGTATTATTTGTTTATGATCCATTGTTTTAAATTTTTAACAATCCAATTCTTGTCTTGTTGGTTGATTAATTAAATTGTGTGATTAAGAAGATTAATTCTAATGAAAACGGATTTGGTTGGAAAGGTTCTGGGAGTGGGAGCAACAGCAACTCAACAGGAGATAAGGAAAGCTTACCACAAGTTGGCTCTCAGGCTTCATCCTGATAAAAACAAGGACGACGAGGTTCTAACACTCTGCTCTTGTTTTCTTTATAGTTGTTTCTATGGGACTCTGTTTGTATTTTTACAGTGATGTTTTAATGTTTTTTTGTCTTTTTCTTAAAACAGGAAGCAAAAGAGAAATTTCAGCAGCTGCAGAAGGTGATTTCGATTCTCGGTGATGAAGAGAAAAGGGCTGTCTATGATCAAACCGGCTCCGTCGATGATGCAGTAAGTTGGCTTCTTTATGATTTTTTATTTTCAGTTGTTTCATTATCATGCTGGTTATTTGTTAGATTATTTTCCCTGAAATTCACACTAAAAACACTTCACATATGTATTAGTCTCTTTTGCTATTTCCTGTTTCTGTTTAACCGCGTTGGTGAAAGCAACAGTCTTTCAATCTCTGTAAGAAAAAAACTACAATATGTTTTTTTCTTACAAACTTGTTTTTTTCACTATTTTATTAGGATCTTTCGGGAGATGTGGTTGACAACTTGAGGAACTTCTTCAAGGCAATGTACAAGAAGGTAACAAAGCTTTATTCACAATAGTCTCCTTTGCAGACAACTGTTTGTTTTGTTTCTTTCAGCTTTTGCTGATTCTTTGCGGCATCTGCTTAATAAATAGGTCACCGAGGAAGATATTGAAGAGTTTGAGGCAAACTACAGGGGCTCTGAGTCTGAGAAGAATGATCTGATTGAGCTCTACACCAAGTTTAAGGGTAAAATGAGCCGGTAAATTTATTATCATCCACCCTTGTTTTCATTCCTTTTATTTTTCAGTTTTGTGATCTTGAAGTTTATATGAACATAAGTGGTGGTACTATATCTCTTCCAGGCTCTTCTGCTCAATGCTTTGCTCGGATCCGAAGCTTGATTCACACCGTTTCAAAGATATCATCGATGAGGCCATTGCAGCGGGTAGGCTTCTCTCTCTATGTTCCGTCAAATCTTTGTTAAAAAAGAAAGAACGCATGCCAAGTGGTGATTTGTTTGTGCGCCATGTGAAACCATTGTTCCGCTTATGCAGGAGAAGTGAAGTCAACAAAAGCTTACAAGAAATGGGCAAAGGAAATCTCAGAAATTAAACCCCCCACTAGTCCCCAAAAGATGAGACAGAAGAAGTAAGCCTCTCCTTCTCCATGTCTTTTACCTTTTTTTCTCTCAATAATTTCCCTCTCTAATGTAAAAACTTTCTCGTTAACATGTTTCAAAATTTCAAATACTTGTAGAGCTAAAGAGAGCGCAGAGACGGATCTTTACGCTCTAATTTCACAGAGAAGAGATTCGAGGAAAGAGAAGTTCGATACAATGTTCTCGTCACTTGCCTCCAAGTACGGTGGCAGTAGTGCTGACACAGAAGAGCCAAACGAAGAAGAGTTTGAAGCTGCCAAGAGAAGAGTTGAAAGCCGGGTTTCATCCAAGAAGTCAAGAAGAAAGTAAAGCTTTTTGGCTGGAGGAGGGGTTTGCAATCAAAGTAAGCAAGAAGATGTGTGGTTTGTGATGGTCAAAGAAAGTCTGGAGAATTTACGTTATCACATGTTCGTTTCCTAAGGTTAAATTTCTGTGACAGTGTTTGTGAATGAATCTCTTTTGGTAATGCTAATGCCTACTCTCTATCTACACCTTTAATTACCAAGCTTATTAATCTTTCCGACAGAACTCACCGAGTCATAACTCATAAGTTAAAGTACATTTACAAAGTGTTTCAAAAAGAAAAAATCGCTTTAGTATTTAAAGAAATCGAGGTAGGTTTGACAGCAACAACCTAAACCCAAAAATAAAAGAAGCATGTTATTTTAACAAGAGAGATTTTTAGTAGTAATAGTTGTTGGTCTCTCGATTCCTTGATCAAAAGAAAACAATGGAGTGGGATTTGTTATTATGGATTATCTCCTTGGTTATCAGCTTAGCCCTCGTAGCTTCCGTCTTCTATCAGGTCCATATCCCACCTTGTCCCCCCCTCCTTAAACAAGTCAGATTCTCAAATCGAGATCTGTCCTTAGGGTTTTTACTGTTCAATTCTTGCGTGTGTAGTAATTATTCACATTTTATTACCAGAATCCTAGCTAGCATACGCCTTTGTAGCTGTGAAAAAAAAACCTTCTAAGGTTCTATTAGCTTTTGTTCAGAAACTTTTACCTCCAAAGAGGTTTCATTGTTGATTTGTCTTCAATACTACTTTGCAACTATTGCTCAATTGTTTACTCACACACACACTATTATCACCTCTTGCTTATGATTTTAACTGTTGAGAGCCTTTCTTTTTTGTTTGTTTCTGTCTTCTATTGATATTGTGTGTGATACTACTATACTATAGGTTATATGTTTAACCGATTTGGAAGCTGATTACATGAACCCTTTTGAAACATCAACCCGTATCAACTGTTTGGTACTACCTGAGTTCCTCCTCCAAGGCTCACTCTGCCTTCTCTTCCTCCTCACTTGGCATTGGTTCTTTTTCCTCGTTTCTCTCCCTGTAACCTGCTATCACGCTATGTTGTAAGTCTCTCTCTATCTCTATATCCATATTCTTGTTTCTTGATTGATATGGAAGGTCGATAATTTTTTTTATCAATTTGGGGTTTACAGATACAATAAGCGACGACATCTTATTGATGTCACTGAAGTGTTCCGTGGTATTGACTTTGAAAAGAAGCTCCGGTTTACCAAGCTCGGATTCTACATCGTTCTCTTCATCCTGGTTGTCTTCAGGTAAATATTAAAGAGTTACAACTTTAGCTCTCTTCTTGTGTAATCCCTTCCACAATGAAGTTACTGAGTCCACAACACATTCTTTTTTTTTGACAGGCTCACTCTCTCGGTGGTGTACAACCTCACGGAGGACGATGATCTCCTTCATTTGTTTTGATTAGTGTGTTATAGAAACTGCTGCTTTAGAATTAGTCAATTAGGGCTCTGCTCATATGATTCTTTTTTTTGTCAACATTGTAACAGTAAGAGAAAACTAGCTCACATTCAAATATATAACTTAGTTGCAGTAGATATTACATAGAAAAAAGCAGAGTGTTCACAAACTAAATTGGAGAAGCAATGAGAAAAAAATGAAGATTTCTACATATTTGACAAATAAAAGAAAAATGTTGTTTCTCAAACTCAAACTCAAATCAGGTTCCTTGGTTGAGTTTGTCAGAAGAAGACAAGAGCGTCTTTGCAAACCAAATAGCAGTGTCCCTAGCAGAAACACCGTCTTCACCAAACGGTGTGAGCAAACCAGCAAGCTCTTCGTACTTCTCTTGCTTCACAAGCCCTGCGCATTTCTCCAGCAAACACTCCAACGCATCTGCTCTTTCTTTGCTCTGCGGCGGTCCTAGATTCCTGAGCTTGCTCAGCACAGAAGACATTTCACTCGCCGTTAGCTTCACCACCGTCTTTGCTTCCTCCTCCACCTCAACGCTTCCACTTTCCGCTACTAAAACTTCAGACAGCTTTCTCTGAACTGCCTCCTGAGCTTCGGCTTCTTCTTGAGTGAAACGTAAACCTTCTTGCGCACTCACAATCTCCACATCAACATCAAGTAACTGAGACTCTCCTGAGGAGAGCATATTTTCCCATTCTTTTGGCACATCATCGCTCTCTTCCTTTTGCTTCTTCTCTGTAGTAGGCTCAGAAACCTTCAACGCATCGCAGCTTGGATCGATTCTTTTTGTCTCAGGCTTGTCATCTGTTTCATTCGTGGATGATGCTGGTTGAGATGAGCTGCTAGAACCAGTCTCTGCTTTGGTCCAAAACGGATATAAGTTCTCCAAGCTGCGAGACACCTCGCTCTTCTCCCTCTCTTCTTCTCTCTCCTTCGCAAACTTGCCTGGAAGCGAACTTCTTCTCGCCTTGTCCTTAGGGCTGTTGATAGGGAACACAGGAAGATAGATAGGAGACAGGTCTTGGCATTTGAGGAGGTAAGGTTGCAGACAAGGGTTCCTTAACAACTCGCAGGCCTGCAGAATAGTTTATAGTTAAATAGCATTAGTGTTGTTGTTGTTGTTATATATCAAACAGTCACTTATATGTTTGATAACTTACTGTTGGCCGATGTTCAGGCTTCTTCCTAAGCATAAGCTTTATCATCTGCTTCCTGTAAATATGAAAAATAGTTGTGACACGGTTCATGCTGTTTTATGTCACTGGAAACAAGAAGAAGAAACTTACAAGGTGGAGGAGTAGACAATGGGAAGAGGAGACATCAGAGATCTGTTTATCTTGTTGATGAGTCCAGCCTTATCCTGTAAGAGCCACAACTTTAGTTTCATATACTCACATGGAAACACTTAGCTAAGACTGATGCTTACCTGAGCTTTAAACGCAGGCTGGTGTGATGTTATTTCATACATACAGCAACCTGAAGAAAGCATATACGCATCAGTAACTTTAAAGCATACATATTGGGATTTAAATTCTGTAACTTACCTAGTGACCATATGTCAGATTTATATCCATACGGTTCATCTTCTAAAACCTCAGGGCACATGCTGTTAGCAATTCCTGGAACCTGGGAAGAAATGATTTGTTTTTTTTTTTGAGATATTAAATATACAAATGAGTATTGCATAAAGATAATACAAAAAGGTGTTAGTTAGGTTACAAACCAAGGAAGCAGGCTTTTCTGGATTGATGAGTTTCGCCAAACCATAATTACCTGCACCATAGAGCAGTAATTTAAAAGTTATCTACGAACAAAAAAAAAGGTTTATGGTGAAAAAAGAGTAAAGATTATACCAAGCTGGACGTGATCATGTTTTGGAAGGAAAATGTTTGAGCACTGCAAAAGATTATTCGACATTCAGAGTGTTATTATTTACCAAAAAGGACAACACCAGGAAAAGTAATGATGAAAGATAGTACCGTAAGGTCCATGTGAAGTACACGGTTTGAATGCAAATAGTTAACAGCCAGTAACAACTGTGCTAACCATTTAAAGATTCTCTGCAGAAACACATGTGAAGTTTGTCATGACCAGCAAGACAGTAACAATGTGGAGGATAAAAACGGATAAACTGAAGTTGAGAAAGGTTACCTCCTCTGGAAATAACTTTCCTCTGGCTTTCTTGATAGCATTAGCCCTTGAATTTGGTAACGAAAAAAAAAGAAGGTCGTTATTTTGATTCAGTAATCGTCTTATTCACATGTAAATTTCATTTAAGGCTGAGTCCACAAACAAACTCACATGTTCCCTCCCTCACAGTAAGCAGTAAAAATGCAGGCGTTATTGTCCTGTTTTGAAGAGAGAGTAAAAAAAAAACATGTGAATGCTGTTGATAATAATAATCTTAAAATAAACATGCTATATCTAAATCCTTTACCTCATCAATCCAAGAATCTTCATGTTCCACTATATAAGGATTGTTTAATTTTGAGAGCGTTTTCATCTGCAACACAAACATATATCAAGAAGCTGATTTAGATGAGAGAGTATGGGGAAAAAAGAAAGATATATAAAACAAACTTTGGTAGTTACACGAACCACACATTACAACACATGAGTCGAGAATACATAAGGAAACTAAAAATCTAATTATGTGTCAAATGCCTATTGTCAATTTAGAAACCAAATAGTTACCATAGTGATAGATTCAAAAGTTACCTCTTGGCAAGCGATTTGCTTTAGCTTCTCAGTGTGTTTAGCCAGGGAAACCTTCTTCATTGCATACCTAACGGGGACAAGAAACTTAAGGCATGAAAAAGGTAGCTAGAGAGACCAACAACATATCCACAAACACACAATTGTAAAAAAAATCCAATTATTTTTGTATTTTCCATGGAAATTTCAGACAAGAAAAATAAAACAAAACCTTTATCTGCAATTTTGGGGGTTTCAAAACTCAAAATCACTACAAAACCACATCTGTCTGAAAAAGGAAACCAAAAAAGAGTCTTACTTTTTGTCGTCGATTCTGTGAAGGACCACGAAATCGGAAGTAGACTTCCCTCTTCTGACCTGCTCCACGACAAGGTAGTTGTCGGGAGTGAACTTGTGAGCTTCTTCTACTTCTTCAAAGTCCATTTGCATGGAATCTTCCAACAACCCAACAAAATTTCAGCTTGAGGACGACGAAGTTGTAAAAGAGAAAATCTATCGGCTTTTTTCACAGAAAGAAAGAAGAGGAGATGAGAGGAGTTGCGGTGAGTACGGGGTCCAAAGGACGGCGACGACGGAGGGAGGTTGCAATTAACCTCTTCACTTTCTCTCTCAAGACTCTAATCTCATTGGACATCCATTGTATAATAGTAGTCTACCATTATTTACCTTTTCAGTTTTTTTTTTCTCTTCTTCTTCCTATTATATTAGAACTTTTTATTTATTATTTACTACTCATTATAATACCTTTATGCTTTAAAAATATTATTTGTTGTCAAATGAGTGTTTTGACGATTTCTTTTTTTTTCTTTTAGTAGAGTGTCGGCAATCCGATTTGAAAATGATAACGCGCATACTCCAGAAAAAAAAATTGTAACTGAAAACATTCTTTATTTATTATGTATTTATTCCGTGAACTATAAATTGAATTCAAATAAAGGCTATTAACGAAATAACGAGTTGTATTCTATTTATTGACAACGTGAAAAATCCCGTGAGTTATATATCTATTGACATTTAAGTTTATATGCTCAAGTATTTATTATTTTCAAATGCTATCATAACATTTGAGTGGTTTTAATTAAAATCGCTGCGTTTTCACCTAAGATTTTCTTTTTTAAAAAGATTTTTGATTAAGCTTAGCTAACTTGTGAATGTAATACTATTAAGGTAGAAATGGTATAACTACTTAAATCTATTTTCTTACTAAATCTTTTTTTTATAGAATAGTTATCTTTTCAATGTCAAATTTAAATCACGGTTAACCATTTTAGTTGCTTTAAATAATATTTTTTGGGTAGGCCTTGATGTTTAGGATTCATTGCTTATAAATATATGTATAAAAGTTTTTTTTTCTTTTCAATTAAATTCCCTAAATTATTTATAATATATTTATAAAATATTGTTTATCATATATTCCCCAAATTTATTTTTATTATCTTTATAGGAAATTTATTTATAATATCTTGTAGTATATATTTCTTCAATGGTAGTCAACTATTATTAAGGGATTATCACTTGATTAGGTGTAGTCTTGTACCTAATCCCGCCTTCTATATGCATTTTTTAATGATCAACCCCGTAATTGTCGGCAGGTCTTTCAAAATTTGTTTTGCATAAATTGTTGTTTTAACTTTTAGTGGTCAATGATCATATAACTTGTCCCTTTATTTGGGACCATGAGTCACAAGGATTTTTTAAAAGATCATATACAAATCAGTCTGTGTGGAGATTTTGCAAAGGTTAAATAGATGTCGTGACCGATCTAAACTCATCATTATAGGTACATAAAGGTGATTTTGGTGTATCATTATTGATAGGTTGTTATAGAGGTCGAGCACTTATCCACCTCTTGAACATGATTCATTCAACTGGTTTACACAATGGTGTGTGCCCGCCTCTCTATATATAAAACCAAAATACTAGTATTAAACAGTGAAAGTACATACGTAAAATGCTTTTCATATATATGCAAAACATCTTTGATGAACCATATATACGAGCAGTGCCGTGCCAAGGAATTTTGAGGCCTAAGGCAAATTTGTTTTTTTTTTACAAATTCTAAATAGTAGTTATAAATTTTTTAATTATACATAGTTTGCAAAAGAACAACAGAGAAAAGTTAAAATATTTAAAAGATTTCTTATATAAATGTTCCCTTATTCTTACAAACAACTAAATTTTGTGGTATAAAAAACAAATATAGTTACACTTAAAAACAAAAATTTAAATTATTAAAATATTTGTTAAGATAAGAAAAATAATTAGAAAAATTTGAGTGAAAAAGAGGATTGAACTCATGTGAAAACACATAGATAAAAACACTAAAACCATTATATTAGGAGTGATTTAGTATCATAGGGGAACCCTAAAAATTCATTATCTTTAGGGGGCATAAGGCAAATGCCTTTTCAGTAATACTACAAGCCCGGTTCTGTATACGAGTGAACAAAAGAAACAAAATTGGTGTAGATATTATATCCAGTAACTTGATTGTGAATAAGTCTCCAGTCATCAACAACGAAATAATTGATATATTGTATCCATGCTTGAGTTGCAAGGAAAGGTACTAGTACCACCATGTCGTGATCAACACTGTTTCACTCGAAAAATGTGTAAAGTATAAACCATTTTGAATCCTAAAGAAAAGGGAGAATACCTACACTGAATTCTATTTTGTATTTACAAAACATTAAATCTTCAAAATAAAAGTATAACTTGTTGAAATGACGTCCGATTCAATAGGAAGTCATTATAAATAGAGTTCTAATATGTGTATTTAGTGCCCATGCAAATATGCTTGATTTGTGAAGTTAACTTAAATATTAATAGTACATTTAACGAATTAAAACTTAGTGTTAAAATTTAATAGCTCCATATATGTTTAAAGTTTATTGTGAATTATAAGTCCTAAATTTAGAAATGTATCTAATTTTTTAAAAAATTATACTTTACTTTATATATTTATTTTAACTTTTTAGTTATTTTTGGAATTTTATATTCAGTAATTCACACGAGCATTGTAAAAATAGGAGATAGATGCATGGTTCGTGAACATGAAGAAGACCAATTCTCCCTCCTTATAAATTAATAACTTAATTAAAATAATTAAAAGGAAGTAACAAGTGATTAGCTATATACATAATATCTCCAATCAGTAGAACTAATGAATATAAACATTTTTAATTAAAATTCATTTCTATTCATTATTTGTTGGTTTATAATATCATTTTCAATCAACACTGATTTTTAAGATGTTTCATAAATTAATATATATTTATACAAAATAGTTTTCAATATAACTACGAACAAAGTTGGTGTTAGAAGTTCGAAAGCACCAAGATTAAGAACAAATATTAAGCTGACTATACCTTTAGAAAATCTGTGTAGACTATACCTTTTCTTTTTTTATGAAATTTTAAATTTATTGATCATTGCAAAAGACTATACCTTTTCAGTTTTATTTAAGAAAATACATAAAAAGAAAAAAACAAATAAAGAACATGGAATCGTAATTCAAACGAGCAAGATAAAAGTGGGAGAGAGATGGTTCGTGAACATAAACAAGACCAATAATCTCTCCTATTGAACAATAACTTAATTAAAATGATCAAAACAAAATTAGGAAATAACTGACGATAAAATATCTCCAATTTGGTTTGAAGATTCTTGGGGTTTGGTTGGTTGGCTATCTTACGCTCGCATCATTAACACGGGTTAGGATCATTCAAAACAGCTTTTCCACATAAATTGAAAAGTTTGGCAAGACGAAAAAAACTAGCTGTATCTTTTGATAATATACAGTAACATGATCTTGATGGAGGTCTTTGTATTCCTGTATGTTGTTCACAACATCTGGCTTTGTGGTGGTTATTTTTTGGAATTTCGCGCATGCAGAAATCAAGACTTGTTTTGCAAACATCTGCGAGCTTGTTACTCTTGATCGTAGCCGGGAACGATGTCAAGAGTATGACGAAGGCGATGCACATTAACGGAATGGTCTTCATTTTTTGATTGATTAGTAGGTATTAATAATTACTCTTTTTGTAACAATATTGATAATTACTTAGCCTTGAATAAATATTTATTGAGAAATTTGAAACAATTTAGTTGTGAATATTTTTTTAATGTTTTGAGGTCTTAAATAGCTGGAATGAAAATGAAGTGGAAATATCGAAGGTGGGAATTGAATCCTAAAGATAAGGGAGGATACATATATTGATTTCTATTTTTATTTACCAAGCATTAATCTTCAAAATAAAAGTATGACTTATTCAAATGACCGATTCATTAGGAAGTGAATATAAATAGAGTTATTGATGAATAGGTGTATTTATAGTTCCTCATGCAAATATGCATTCTTCTAGATTGGTGAAGCAACTTATATATCGACAGTCATGTACAAAAGAAGTTGAAATTAGTTGAAATTATTGATGACACAGAAAACACAAGTGATAGTTAAAAGTTAAAACAGTAAGTGTTGCTATATCTTTTTTTTTAGTGTTGCTATATCTAACTCTAAGCCAAAGATAAACTATGTAGACATCACCATATCAAGATTTTTTCAGAAAAACCACAAAAAGCTGATAGATATATAGAATGTTACAGAGGGTGGCCATTAATCCATCTCTCGAACATGACAGAGTGTGGAGTCACTGCTAAATTTCAACAGGCTAAAGTTTAGTAACAATGTGCTTTAGGTTCTAAAATATATTAAAAATCTTCAGAAACTATTTTTGGTGGAATGGAATGGATTAGTTCAACGTAACACTCTTCAAGTTATCAAGTTTGACACTTATAACTTCTGAAAATGATGTTTCTTTTTATATAATACTGGACATTAGGCAATCTTTTAACAAAAAAAATACCCTAAGAAAACCCACAAGTACTCTATAGTAACATTTATATATGGTAGATTCATCAAACCATACACCTTTCTGCTTTAAGATTAGTTAGATAGATTTTGAACAAAAAAAAGATTAGTTAGATAGATCAGTCCAAGTCTCCATTAGTACAATGTTTCTGTGATTAGAGAGGTTGACCACTTATCCACCTCTCGAACATGATTGAATTTTCCTCTGGTTTATACTCTAACGTGTGCCCACCTCCCTATATAAACCAAACCCACAAACAAATCAAGAAAAGCTCTGCATATATGTAAAAAAAATGCTGTGGATCAAAAAGAGCTACCTTCACAGTTGCAAATGTCATCTTGTTAGCATAAGTCTGGGTGTATCTGCAAATAAAAATGTTGATCAGCCTATACAAACGAATAACAAGAACCCTAAAAAGGCAAAAAAAAAAGTATATACCCTGCGACTTTATTAAGTATTATCCATGGCCTCCATTTCTCAGTAATGGAATAGTTGAGAGACCTTATCCATGCTTGTGTTGCAACATAAGGGATTGTCATATCGTGATCGCCGCTGTTCACCAACATGATAAAGAACAGTTTACAAACCATATCTGATTAAGCAGAAGCTTATGAAAAAGTTATTAAAATTTGTGTACCTGAGGATGAGAGATCGATAGCCTTTGATACTGTTATTAAGATGGTATGGTATGCTGCTTATAATGTCATGAGGACACCGCATATTAAAGTCACATCGTTTCCATGTCCCTGTAGTCCCCTGCAACCAAAACCCTCATGAAAATTTAGTCACCAGTTATTACCAAATGATGTATGCTAATATAAACTTTGTCACTTACCTTCACCACTTTAAGTGCTCTGCGTACACTCTCGTTATTAGCCCAGTATTCTGATAACGAATACCGATACGTCTGCAACACGCAACATTTGTTTTCTAGTGGTTTGTTAAGTGACTAGGCATTGATCAAAAAAAGATACAAAGAAGCTCACATAGCAATCAGGAGATTTTGGGTTACAGTTTGATGCTAGGATAAGTTCTTCATATATTCTAAAAACACTCTGAAAATAAACCACATGCCTATACTAAGTTAGTGATTTACAATTGAAGCTGCAGCTAGTTTTCAAGAATGTGTACATACATACCTGCTTGAACTCTCCAATGAGTTTCAAGCATCCTGTGTTAAGGGGAAACACGTTGAAATAATTTCCTCCACAGCTTTTCTTCATTGACTACAAAAGTGAAAGTTTTGAAATGGATCGTTAACTACTTCATTATGATCAGACAAGAGATCCTAGGTTGTGTAAGGTATACATCATAGAGCTCATCAGAGATGAGTGCCTTTCCATGAGCAAATGGAATGCGAGCGTTCCCATCAAGTACACCGTCTGTTACAAGGTTTCCGAGCACATAGCCCTGTTGTAGGAGATCAAAAGAGAAACAAAAGAAATCTCTAATATTCTTAATGCTTGATAAGGTATACGGAGATAGTGTAAGGAGAAAGCAAACACTGAGGAACCTTGAGATTTATCTGAGGTTCGCAGCATACGTCATTTCCTGTGATAAGATGGTGAAAAAAAAAACTGATCAAGAGTCAAAGAGAAGGTGCTTGCATAGGGGTTGAAGTGATACAAGATAAAAAATAGGTTACCATTTGAGATTTCTTGAACTATGGCTGGAATCACTATACCAGAATAAGAGTTTCCGGCGACATAGAAAGGATTAGAGAAATATTCAGGATGCTTGACTAGCCACTGCACAAAACAAAGAAACTCTTAAATGTGTGTATATGCATCAAAAGGAGGATATGCAATTTGAGTTTGTTATTTACCTTACGAAGAAACTCATTGACTCGCTTAGCTGCTTCAGTGTCACTTGGTGTATGAGCATGTTCATTTCTTGAGTAAGAGAAGCCAGTCCCAACAGGCTGGTCCAAGTAGATTATATTCGCCACCTGAAAATAAGCAATGATATAGCAACTTGAAGATTTCATTTGGTTTTGTAATCATCAGTAATTGATGTTACCTTAGTCCATGAATATGTAGTAGAGACCAAGGATGGGACACTTCCATTGTATGTTTCCACCTTAAAAGCAAGCGGTCCTGTTTTTTTTTTTTTTTTTCAGTTCAAACAAGTCATTGACTTATTCTGTGGAGACCAAGAAGAAGGAAGACTTAAGACTTACCATTCTCATAAACAAGGCCAGAGAATGAAGAGCAGCCAGGTCCCCCAGCTAACCAGACAAGAAGAGGGTCTTCTTCTGGGTTCCTCTCAGATTTTATGAAGTAGTAGAACAACTGATCTTCCTCTGCCTCACCAACACCTATGTACCTAAACGATTAAACTCCAAAACTAAGAAAAAAAATATACACACATAAAATATGAAGATAAGATGAAGAGGAACGATACCCGGTTTCAAGCTCAAAAGGAAGAGGGCCTTCAAAACCAGGAAGATATCTTATGATAGAACCTGAATCAGCATGGTGAATAACAACAAGCAGTAGTTGCAGCAGCAGCAACAACTTTGTTGGGGATGGATTGTCACCATCCACAAGGCCCAGCGAATAGGAGGCCCATTACTACCATTCAAAGGATGACCGGCTCGAGGACGGCTTCTGACGAGCCGCGACTCGGCTCGTGACCTCTATAGCTGAAGGACGAGAAGCCGATGGAAACGATCAGGCGGCTCGGGCCGAGCAGTCATCTCGACTGGGCCTTTAAGCCAAAAGGCCCATAACGAAGGGGACGAATTAGGTCAAAACCAACCGACCTAAGAGACTATATAAGGAGTTGAGGACAGGAAAGAAGGGTATCACCACTTAGACATACAGACTTGCGGCCAGAATTAGGGTTTCCTTTACTCTCTTTGTATCTCGCCGCTTTCTCTTGTACTTCCGGCTAGGAGCTCGCCGAGCATCGACTAGCCGGCTTTCTTACTCTTGTACCCTCGTGATTCCTACTCTAATAAAACGTCTCTGTTCATCCCACTCTTGAGTTCTACCAAACTCACCTCAAACAAACTTGAGTATCCAGGAACCCATTTTTTCTCTTGAGAGTTATGACAAAACATCTTTAAACTAAAGAAAACATAGGAGTTGACTAAAATTAAAGAAAGACTAAAGCTTTTCTGTTGAGTAGACTTTGAAAGAGTCACTCTGTATTGAAAAAAGTTGTGCACGTGAGAAGAGACAAAGACGCGTCTGACGTGCGTTGCAGCTAATCCAAGACAAATTAATACTACAGTACATTCTGGATCAATAAACACTTTTTTGAATGAAAGGTCAATCAATAAACACTTGTAATACAATAAGAAGCAAATAGTTAATCACTTGTTGGTAAGAAATTGGTTAACAAATAAAGTGGAAGTAGTAAACCCACGAGTAGTAGTAACATGTAACATTTTTCATTTTATTTTTCCGTACAAAGTAACATACTAACAATTATTTATGATAAATCATTAAACCAAACACTTCCAGCTTATACATTAACCAGTCCAAGTCTCCAAGATTAATGGTACTGTGTGTTAGAGAGGTTGACAACTAATCCACCTTTTGAACATGATTGAATATTCCTCTGGATTATACTCTAACGTGTGCCCACCTCCCTATTAAACCAAACCCACAAACCAAATCAAGAAAGAAAAAAAAACTCTGCATGTTGTGCTAATAAAGATGTGTAACAAAGATGTAACCTTCAGAGTAGCAAAGGTCATTTTATTAGCATAAGTCGTGGTGTATCCAGCGACTTTACCAAGTATCATCCACGGCCTCCATTTATCAGTAACGGAATAGTTGAGAGACTTTATCCATGCTCGAGTTGAAACGAAAGGGATTGCCATATCGTGGTCGCCGCTGATGCCAGATAGTAAGGTTACAAAACAAATATTTAATGAAGCACAAGCTTGTAAAAAAAAAAGTTGTGTACCTGAAGATGAGAGATCTATAGCCTTTGATACTGTTATTCAGATGGTATGGTATGCTGCTTTTAATGTCATGAGGGCACCGCATATTATAGTCACATCGTTTCCATGTCCTTGTAGTCCCCTGCAGTTCAAAACCCTCATTAGAGTTTAGTCCATAGTTATAACCATTGATCTATATATGCTAATATGAATTTGTCATATACCTTCACCACTTTAAGTGCTCTGCGTACGCTCTCGTTATTAGCCCAGTGTTCTGATAGCGAATACCGATACGTCTGCAACACGCAACATTGTTTTCTAGTGGTTTGTTAAGTGACTAGCTTATTTGATCAAAAGATGCTAAGAAGCTTACATAGCAATCAGGAGATTTTGGGTCACAGTTTGACGCTAAAGTAAGTTCTTCATATACTCTAAAAACACACTGAACATAGACCACATGCATATCCTAAGTTAGTGATAATACCATTCAATCGCAAGTCGTGCAACTAGTTTCCAGAACGCGTATCCTACCTGCTTGAACTCCTGAACGAGTTTCAAGCATTCTTTGTTAAGAGGAAACACGTTAAAATAGTTTCCTCCACAGCTTCTCTTCATGGACTACAAAGTAAAAGTTTTGAAATGGTTGTTAGCTACCTTCATTATGGAGACAAGAGACAAGAGACAAATGTGTCATATATACATCATATAGCTCATCAGAGATGAGTGCCATTCCATGAGCAAATGGAATGCGAGAGTTCTCATCAAGTTCACCGTCTGTTAACGGGTTTCCAAGCACGTAGCCCTGTTGTTTGAAATCATAGAGAAGAGAAAACACAAACTAAATCTTTAGAAGGTATATGAAGATAGTACTGTAAGGAGCAAGCAAATACTGATGTACCTTAATATTTATTTTAGGTTCGCAGCTTAGGTCATTTCCTGTTATAAAATAGTGAAATAAGTAACTGATCAATAAACATGTTTCTCAAAAAAAAAAAAAAACTGATGAAGAAACAACATTCAAAGAGAATGTGCTTGCATGGGGATTGAAAGTAATAAAGGAAAAAGAGTTACCATTTGAAATTTCTTGAACGATGGCTGGAATCACTATACCGGAATAAGAGTTTCCCCCGACATAGAGAGGATTGGAGAAATATTCAGGATGCTTGGCTAGCCACTGCACAACAAACACAGCACACTCTTAAATGTATGTATGCGTCAAAAGGAGGATGCGAGTTAGTCCTTTACCTTACGAAGAAACTCATTGACCCGCTTAGCTGCTTCAGTGTCACTTGGTGTATCAGCAAGTTGATTTCTTGAGTAGGAGAAGCCAGTCCTAACAGGCTGGTCCAAATATATTATATTCGCCACCTGGTGAAAAAGAAGCAATGCTTTAATACCTACTTTTTTTTTGGTAAAAAAATGATCATAAATAAGAGGTTCATTTGGTTTGTGATCATGAACAGTTGGTGTTACCTTAGTCCATGAATATGTAGTAGAGACCAAGGATGGGATGCTTCCATTGTATGGCTCCACCTTAAAAGCAAGAGGTCCTGATTTTTTTTTATCAAATTAAACAAGTCATTAACTATTCTTTGGAGAAAAATAAGAAGGAAGACTTAAAGATTCACCATTCTCATAAACAAGTCCAGAGAAAGAAGAGCAACCAGGTCCTCCAGTTAACCAGACAAGAAGAGGGTCTTCTTCTGGGTTCCTCTCTGATTTTATAAAGTAATAGAACATTTGATCTTCCTCTGCCTCACCTAGACCAATGTACCTAAATGATCAAACTCCAAAACTGAGTACGCAGATCCATACATATAATAGAGGATAGGATGAAGAAGAACAATACCCGGTTTCAAGCTCAAAAGGAAGAGGGCCTTCAAAACCAGGAAGATATCTGACGATAGAACCTGAATCAACATGGTGAATAACCACTACCAGTAGTTGCAGCAGCAACAACAACTTGAATATCCTAGAAACCATTTTTTTTTTCTTGAGTGTTATGAAAAAAACAACTTAAAATTTATATACTAAATTAAAACATTTTTTCAGTAGTTGAGTGTTATGGCAAAACATCCTTAAACTAAAACAACAGGGCCTGTTGACTCAAATAATAGACTGAAGATTTTCGGTTGAGTAAACGTTGGAAGAATCAGTCTGTAATGAAAAGTTTGGCACGTGAGAAGGGACAAAGTCGCGCGTATGGTGCGTTGCGCTTGCAGCTGGTCCAAGATACATTAATATTAAACAGTACAGGATTGCCTAAAAAACCGAAGCGACCCACCTTTGGAACCAGCTCAGCATACTGAATCATAATGTAACATCGGTGGAGTTTTAAATGAGCATAATGTAACATTTGGTAGGAAAGGTTAACACACAAAGTGGAAGTAGTAAGTGAAACCACGAGTAGTAGTAACATGTAACATTTATTTATGATAAATAATCATCAAACGAAACGCTTTATATAATAATCAGATCAAATCCAAGTCTCCAAGAGTACAATGTTTGTGTGTGTTAGAGAGGTTGACCACTTATCCACCTCTTGAACATGATTGAATTTTCCTCTGGTTTATACTCTAACGTGTGTCCACCTCCCTATAAAACCAAACCCCACAAACCAAATCAAGAAAAAAGCTCTGCATGTTATTATGTTAATAAAGCTGTACTTGGAACAAAGAGGTAACCTTCATAGTAGCAAATGTCATCTTATTAGCATAAGTAGTGGTGTATCCAGCGACTTTATCGAGTATCATCCACGGCCTCCATTTCTCAGTAATGGAATAGTTGAGAGACTTTATCCATGCTCGAGTTGAAACGAACGGGATTTTCATATCGTGATTGCCGCGAATGCCAGAAGATGGTTACAAACAATAATGGAAGCTTTTCTCGAGTATGTTGAGTGTTAGACAAACATCTATATTTATACTTAAAAACAGAGCCGTTGACTCATAAAAAGATGTGGAAGCTTTTCAGTTCGGTCATGTCTCTAAACCGATTATGGCTTCCGGTTTAATCTTTCCTTTCTCTAGATAAAGACCATATCTTTTTTGTTTTTTTTGAAGAAAAGTTAGCATATCTGTGCATGAATTCTAATTTTAAACAATGACGAGGGCCTTCAAAACCAGGAAGAACCTGAATCAGCATGCTGAATCAAACACTAACAGAAGCTGAAACTTGAGTATCCAAGAATCCATTTTCTTATGTATTTTTTTAAGTGTTCCAATTACAAAACAGAGGTGAGGTGTTTAGAAAAAACAGAGGCGTTGACAAAAAAAAAAAGATGGAATCTTATTCAGTTAGGTATCGGTTTAACCATATAAACCGATCGAAACAAAAAAAATCGAACCGAGTTGGTAAGGGGGTTTATGGTAATCTTCTCTTTCAGTTGCTTATTTCTACTTGGGCACGTGATGATGCACGTAGGAGCGGCAAAGTCGCGTGTAAAGGGCTCTGCAGTTTTGCACATGGGATCCGATTAAAGGCCAAATTAATTTTATCAGCTATTTTGGGTGGTTTTGTAATTTAGAAATATAGAGCTCTTTGGGGCTAATAAAAAATAGTATAGGGTTTAGTTTTGCAATTTTATCATTAAATTTGATCAATGTTCATTTGAAGATGGTGGTGGGTGTTAGTAGAGACAAAAACGACGTCTCGGAGATTGAAATTACAGATCGTCTCTCTCTCTCTGCTCTCTTCCTTCAAATCCGATTTCAGACAACTTTTTTTCACTCGGACCGAAGATTTCAACTTTTTCAGGTCAGCTTCTTCCTCAAACTCAAACTCTTTAGCTCACGTTTTTTAGTTTCCTCGTTTCTTCGCTTTGCTTTTTAGTCTTTGTAAAGCTCACTTTTTTTATCACTTCTGTTTTTGCCTTTGGAAATTAAGTTGACTTTCAGAGAGGCTCAAAAAAAAAGTTCCAACCTTTTGTTTGAATTTAATATGATTTGAAATTTCGTGCCTCTATTGAATTATGTTAAAAAGAATAGATTTTGAATTCTTAGTGGTGAGTTATTATTGGTTTGAGTGATGAACTGATGATTCTCTATTGCTTAGTTCTCGCTTTTGTGATAGATTTAAAATCCCTCCGTTTGGTTTCAGTTGATGTTAGTTAGTACCGCCGAATCTATTTCCTAATTAAGAGGCTCAGTAGTAAATCTACTGCAGTGTGAGTTAAACCGTTTTTTTTACTGAACCAGTATCTTCATTCAGTTCAGTCTATGGTTTCACTAGTAGTTACTTATTCATTCATATTGGTTGTTTTGGTAAAAGATGCTTTAGCCTCTCTCTCTCTCTTCTTATATCATATTTTTCTTTCTCTGTTATCTGTTAGTTTCCTTAAGCCAGCATTGCAATTGGGTACACAAGTGGACAGTCTCTGCATCAAGGACAGATGTCTCAACTGATGATGGCTGATACCAGTTCAAGGACTGATGTCTCAACTGATGGCGACACAGATCCTAGAGATCTGGGGGTTAGCTCGTAATCTGGCTCTAAAATCATTTTTTATTTATTTCTTTATAAAATGTCTGACTCGTGGGAGGCTTGAACCGGGGGCTCCCTTGGTTAAACGTGGGAGATTCTACTGGTAGACCGAAAACCACAGGGCTAATTCATGATGTTAATTGCATGCAGTCTGATAGAGGGCAAATGATGCTTGCTGCTGCTTCTGATTCTAGTGGATCAAAGGATAAGTTGGATCAGAAGGTGATATATAGTCATTCATCTCTGCCGATCAACGAGCATCTGTTTATATTGTGCATATGATAATCTGTTTTGTTTCCTTTTTTTTCTTGTTATGATCCATAGACTCTTCGTAGGCTTGCTCAAAATCGAGAGGCAGCAAGGAAAAGCAGACTGAGGAAGAAGGTATAATCTTGCTCTTGCTAACTTCTCTAGAAATATACCTATTTGCCATTACCTTGAGCATGTTATCGTTTCCTCCTTAGGCATATGTTCAGCAGCTGGAGAACAGCCGATTGAAACTGACTCAACTTGAGCAGGAGCTGCAAAGAGCAAGGCAACAGGTTTAACTCTGCTTTCTTTATTTGGTCTGATTCTTAATGAGGAATATAGAAGAGACCAAGGCCTGATGCCACAGACGGTTAAACAGTTAGTTGTCTTGGATTAGCTCAAGTAGAGGAGAAAAACAAACTTATGGGTCGTTGATAGTTTTGGTCGGTAAATGTATATGGTTGTTCACTCGTTACTAATCACTAGGTTTTTCTGGTATGTTCACTGGATATTGAAGGAATAAAGAGAAATGTTGTCTGGTTCTTATAAGATTCTTTGTCATGACTGTTTATGTGTATCTTTTGCATGCATAAGTGATCATAGAATTTGACACTTTTTAGGGTGTTTTCATCTCAAGCTCAGGAGACCAAGCCCATTCCACTGGTGGAAATGGTAGGTTTTTTTCTTCTCCGTTTGTTTTAGTATTTGATCTTTTGGTAATTTATAGGAAAGATAATTACATATACTCCATTCTTGAGTGGCTTGATTTGTTTTATGAATTGGTAATTGCATAAGTCATACAATGGTAATATGGTTAGGCTTATTTAGATTCAACGGTTTCAAGAGTCAGTGAACATCTGGATGGGAAACTAGACTAGAGTTACGGTGATATGAATACTGACCTTTCAGATGGTTCAGGCTTAGGTCTTCAAGGTGCAAGTATCATAGCTTTTATCTTGATCTTGTACACTTGTCTTTTTGCAGGGGCTTTGGCATTTGACGCCGAACATTCACGATGGCTTGAAGAAAAGAACAGGCAAATGAACGAGCTGAGATCTGCTCTGAATGCTCACGCAGGTGATGCTGAGCTCCGGATAATCGTGGACGGAGTGATGACTCACTACGAGGAGCTATTCAGGATCAAGAGCAATGCAGCTAAGAACGATGTCTTCCACTTACTATCCGGAATGTGGAAAACACCGGCTGAGAGATGCTTCTTGTGGCTTGGCGGGTTCCGTTCATCCGAACTTCTCAAGGTTTGAGCTCTTCTCTTTACAAAGTTCATAAAACCAAATCTAATAATGGGTTCAAAACTTTTCTGGCAGCTTCTTGCGAATCAGCTGGAGCCAATGACAGAACGGCAGGTGATGGGCTTAAACAGCTTGCAGCAGACCTCCCAGCAGGCTGAAGATGCGTTGTCTCAAGGGATGGAGAGTTTGCAGCAGTCATTAGCTGATACTTTATCTAGTGGAACTCTTGGTTCCAGTTCTTCTGATAATGTCGCCAGCTACATGGGTCAGATGGCCATGGCTATGGGGCAGTTAGGTACGCTCGAAGGATTCATCCGACAGGCTGATAACTTGAGGCTGCAAACACTGCAACAGATGATCAGAGTGTTAACAACGCGTCAGTCAGCTCGTGCTCTTCTTGCCATACATGATTATACATCTCGACTACGTGCGCTTAGCTCCTTGTGGCTTGCCCGGCCAAGAGAGTGAACACACACAGGAATAGTTCTTTGCTCAGCTCTATACATAATCTTACAAACTCAATTCGGTAGGGATACTCCTTCCAAGAGATCAGATCACAAAGCAAAAGACCTTCTCAGATTCTTCTTACCAAAAGCAATATTTTGGGAAAGAAGACTGCAATTTTCGAAAATGGTTCTCTGATTGTGTTGTGTGTGTTGTAATCTTTAGCTAATAAGGTTGTGTAGTTTCTAGAGAGAGTGATTGTTCATAGTCTTTGAATATTGAGAGGGAATAGATTATCAGTGTAAGGTGGTAGTAACCAACGTGACAGAAAATAAGATACTTTCAGGAACTTGGATTGTATGATGATCATAATAAGCTTAGAGAGGACTCACAAATGAAAAAGGTCTAATTATTTTTTTTAGGAAGAGGACTTCTTCCTAAGGTTGGAAAATACAATACTGGAAAGAGACTTGGTAGCATGACAAAAACAAGTAAGAGGAAAACAATCACCAGTTCTCAAAAGTAGTTGCTGGTATAGAAGTTCTTGAGAAAATCAGATTTTCCTTGATCTTTGCTTCCGGTGTTCTGCACGAGCCCTTCACCCACCACGTACTGACCGATGATGTGGTGACGCTGCTTTGCGTGATCGACTATGTCAGTCAGCTCTTCCATTCCCTTGAACAGAAGAAGATCAATTACCTGCAGAAGCAAGCAACTCCATATCATCAGGAATACTACAGATTTGCATTCTAAAAGCACCTAAAAACGAGAGAGCCAATGGAGAATACAAACAAAAAAGAAGAAAACTGAGATCACAACATCCAATTCACATCCAAACACAAGAAGATACTTTTCAACTAGCCACACAAGTAAAACTTAACATCGACTACCAAATAAAAGTACTTACTATAGATTGCATTCTAAAAGCACCTAACAAAGAGAACCAAATGCATCCAAACACAAGAAAATGCTTTCATTTCGACTGAAGGTTTACAATTCAAACAAATCGCCACACAAGCAAATCTTAACATGGAGTATCAACAAATAGAAAGAATCCATTTATGCTTCAGGAGTAATATCTTGTTGTAGAACCGGCTCCTGCTGCCATTATCTTTTAGGCAAATACAAAGAAGAAAGTATCTAAATGTCACATACAGAAGGCACCACCACAAGGTAGCACAACTTTTAGCAGGGAGTAACGAGTAAAGCTCCCACCTTTTCGCTCTGAGAAAACTCTCCACCCACCACCCAATCCACAAGACACTTGACTATCGACTACCCAAAAGATCAAGTCTCCAATCTCATAAACTACTTCCAAAAATCCCAATGTCAAAGGGAACAGCTTTCAACTTTCAAACACAGACAGTTTAAACTGTGAAGGGAAAGCTTTCAACTTTCATAGTCAAAAGTGCAATAGAACGCAAAAGACAATCTCCTAAACATCAACGAAACAATCAGACCAATTCAGAGACAACGAAATGATTCCGGGAGATGAGGGGAGGTACCTTAGGGTCGGTGACGTGAGCGTTATTACGAATCTGAGCAGAGATTGCGAAGCGGAGCTGAGAAGGCGCGACGACGTCTTGAAGATTGTAAATGTCCATCACGGTGGGGATCGATCTACACGCAGCTCTGAAGAAATCGAACACACGTCGTCGAGCTTCCGTCAGGTTCGCTGAGTTCGGCGGAACTCCGATCTTCCTCAACGTGAATGGTGCCGCCATCTCTGATCGCTAAATCGATAAATAATCTTTGAGCCAAGAACGAACAAATGAGAGGAGAACGAACACAGAGTAGTTACTTCAATCGATTTGAGAGAGAAACAAACACCTGAAATGCTGGACGACGGTACGTCGTTTCAAGTTTCAACCCATAGAACCGGTCGTGTTGATTTCAAGTTTCGGTTTAATCTCTGGTTTAAAGTCAGATTTGATTGACCCAATTGGTTTTCGGATTTAATCGCTAAATCAAACCGGAATAATTATAACTAGAACAAAAACCAAACCGGATGAGCTTCGTCGTCAAAGAAGTAAAAAGTCTATGGAGAACCTCACGGCGCAGTTTCTACCTCCTCCGCTATGGAACTCGAACACAAGATTTCTCACTTCCTTAATCGCTAAACCTAATCTCATTTCCCTCCCCCGCTCGTTGCCGCCGCTGTCTCTCGATTGTTCCGCCGAAGACCACCCGACACAATCCACCTCTCTTCTCTCCGACAACCACCACCACCAACGGTTTCTCAATTCATTACCGCGACGACTCAGCCATCCCGGTTCTTGTCCTCTACGTCTGCTTCAAGAGGATGGAGACTGGAGCAAAGACCAATTCTTCGCCGCGATACGATTCTTCCGTCACTCCTCAAGACTCCACCACATTCTTCCTGTAAAAAATTTCAAAAAAAATCTCATCTTTCTTTATATATATATATTCAAGAAAATCAAGAACCTCTCTTTTCTTAATCTCACAGGTGTTTGATGCGTGGAAGAAGCTAGAGCCTTCACGTATAAACGAAGCTAACTACGAGAAGATCATAACCCTTCTATGCGCGGAGAGATCGATGGACGAAGCGGTTCGAGCTTTACAATCCATGACTCTTGATTACAAGATAAACCCGTCTTTAGGAATCTACAACTCTATCATCCGCGGTTACGCTGACGACGGGAAGTTCGAGGAAGCAGTGTCGTTCTTGAATGAGATGAAAGAGAACGGTGTGTCGCCGGAAACCGAGACTTACGACGGGTTGATTCAAGGGTACGGTAAGCGGGGAATGTACGATGAGATTGTTTCGTGCATGGAAAGGATGGAGTCTGAGGGGTGTGTGCGTGACGGGGTTAGTTATAATCTACTCGTGCGAGAGTTCGCTAGAGGAGGGTTGCTTGGGAGGATGGAGAGAATGTATCAGAGTTTGATGTCGAGGAAGATGACTCTGGAGCCTGTTACTCTGGTGTCGATGCTTGAGGCTTATGCGGAGTTTGGGGTGTTGGAGAAGATGGAGGAGACGTATGACAAGGTTCTGAGGTTTGGGATCTGTCTGGATGAGGAGTTGGTTAGGAGGTTAGCGTGTGTTTACATTGATAACCTCATGTTCTCGAGGCTCGATGATTTGGGTCGTGGCATTCGGAGGAGTGATCTTGCTTGGTGTCTGAGGGGTCTATGCCATGCATGTCTTGTGAGTCGGAAAGGTTTGGATTATGTTGTTAAAGAGATGAGCGAAGAAGCCGGAAGAGTTCCTTGGAGTACAAGTTTTGCTAATATCGTGCTACTAGCTTACTCGAAGATGAGAGATTTCAGGAGCGTTGAGCTGTTACTCTCCCAGCTACAGAGGAGGAGAGGTGTGAAACTTGATCTTGTGACTGTAGGAATTGTCTTCGACTTGAGCGTGGGCGTGGCTGGGTTCGATGGTACTGCCGTTTTTATGAGCTGGAAAAAGAGTGGGTTTCTTGATAAGCCTGTGGAGATGAAGACTGACCCATTGGTTCATGCTGCTTTGGGGGAAGGGCTGTTTCTTAGAAGCTGCAATGAAGTGATGAAGCAGTCTCTTGAAGAATCAAAGTCATGGACTTATCAGTATCTATTAGAAGTTGTTATTAGAAGTTGTGGTTAAGAATCAGAAAACTGAAACTTAGTATGTTAATTTCTATATCCAAAATTCCCAAGCCTAAGCAGTAATATATAAAGTGACACCACTTTTGATAACATATTTATTAACGCTTATTAAAACAGAGTTAAAGTTGATTAATGAGAAAGAGAAGAAAAACAATAATAAAAAAAGATCCATCCGCTCATAGCCTGAGGTGATCATCACTAGAAAACTAAACGTAGAAAAAAACAAACTCTATATGGAAGATAATGTACATATAGTTTCAAGAGAAGCTGGCGTTTGTTTGATACTCTCTTTATCAATCTTGCGGCTCGGTTTTAAAGGGAGTACCACCTGAAGACGCTGCATCGCTTCCATTTTGGTTTTGGTTTGAAGCATCGGTCTCATTTTGGTTTTGGTAAAGACTGTTTCCTACCATGGAATCGCTAACCAGTCCTGCTTCTACGTCGAACTTAAGCGTCCTCTTGCGGTTCCCGCTGTTGTTGCTGCTAAAAATGAGATAGGTTGTTGGTCTTATGCATATATATGGAATAAGAAGGTGATGAAAGAGATGTGTTTTTTAAGAAACTTACTTGTTCAAGCGGTTGTTGATTGCAGACAGGTCTTTTGAAGGGCTCTGGTAAGCATGTGTGCTCTCTCCAACACAAGCGTAGTAACTCTTTGAGCTGTGTGAAATAAGAGCATCCATCTACAAACAAAACACATAAAAGATTAGCCAAAACTAATATCTCATGATAAAAAAAGAGTTTAGAGTACTATGATCTCTTTTTACCTTTGATCCTCTTAAGGGAGAAACATAAACATTATGCACAGCTGATACTTTCTTAGGGGACATGTCTGGAACACTCGGAAACACTGACACCTTTGGCGATCCAGGACAATGACCTGTAAATCCAATAGAAAACAACCAATCAACTTAGGTACTACATTCATGGATAAAGCTCACGTCTAACAATAACCTTAGCTACCTTCAGGATTGTTTTTGGCCTCCACAGCCTGGTCCCTTTTCACAGGAACTATCTCCACCAGCAACGGTTTTACAGCGGGGATAAATACATCGTTGTAGAATGTGATGATGTCAACATGATCTGGTCCTACTCTCTGTTACAAAAAGTCATTAAGTTTTTTGCATAGTCTCACAAGACTTGTTCAACAGCTTAAACTTAGAGAGTGTATATATAAATAAATACCCCTTGACGGCGACTCTGTGATGAGTCCACAAAAACGCTGCGGAAAACCAATGGTTTACACTGTGGTTGCTTCCTATAGTTGTATATGATTTCCCTGAACGTCAGGCTCATTTGGGATATCTAGAGTTTGTGATTCATGAAAAAAAAGTAAGTGTTAGCCGAATAGAGAAGGAGATGTAAAACCAAGACAAACATATAAGAGTTAAAAGATCTTGAGAACTCACCTTGGCCACTCCGTAGAAGCAACAGAGAATGATCTGGTCAATATGCCGATTAAACAAAAGAGAAGTCCTCTGAGCAAGCACACGTTGGAAGAGACAATATACACTCTCTCTTATTTGCTGAGAAAGTTGTAGCCTTTCCACCATTCCGTTGATTCTGACAGCAGCTAGTTTATTTATCTGTCACAGCATATAATCAATACCAAGTTTTTATAGTGATTTATAGTAATAAAAATCCAACCAAACGAATAAGTGATAGATGTTGTAAAGGATGTTTTGAGCACCAATGATTGCATTGACCCCTTACCTTAGTGAAGAATATATTGATACCAGTTTCTGCACATGTTTCTCCTCCCCCTCCTGGGTTGGGCCGTGTGGGACTGCACACAGACATAAAAATTCAGGAAAATCAAACTAATTCGCCATTTTATACACACAACAATTACACAGGACGTACGTAGCAAATGCAGACTGCAACGGAGGTGGTGGCAGCGTCTTGGATTTAACGTTACCAAGTGCCAACAGACGATCTTTTACTGGTGATGCAAAGGAACTGCGTTCAACTAGAATGCTGCGGTAATCAGTACACAGTCTTTTGGGAGATTTTATATCTCCATTTTGTCCTGTATGGCAGTAAATTTGAAAGTTTTTTGGTAAGTAAAAAGAAAGTGTTTCAGTTACTTTGACTCAATCACAAATTATATTACCTGGACCTGCTTCAGGCTTTTGTTGGATAGATGATGCATGATTTGATGAACCTTCAGAGAAATTAATAAGAGCTGCAATTGCATCAAGAGACGGCATCGGTTCAGCTAGCAATCCAAACCGGTTAATCTCCAGTGCAAGCGCTGGCTTGGCGACGATCAGAGAGTTGTACATCGAAGAGCCTTTCTCCCACACCATACTCTCCAGAAGCCGTTCCTCCAGCGAGTTAAGATGCCGTCTCAGCTCTCTAGGCAGAGAATCCTCATGCCTGATGAAACTCTCTATCACCTTGCTGAGATCAAAAGCCGTGATCCCAGTCCTCTCCAGAACAGCCGGGAACAGCATCGTGATGCTTTTGTGGGTGGCTAGAACCAGCTCAGCTGAACAAGCCAGCATGCATCTGTGGAACCTCTCGTTCGTCAGCAAAGAGTTCAAGTTGTTTACATGCAGAATCTGAGCTTCTGCTTTGCACATCGCCTCGAGAACTCTGTAGTATAGCTTCACAGCTTCTAATCTTCGCTGTTGCGCCCATATGTCGTCCATCAGGTTAACAGGCTGCAGACCCCCGCCTGCACACTGGTCCCCAAGCGAGCTATTTGGAAAAATAGCTTCCAGTATCACATGTGCTCTTCTTGTGACATCGTTTGTTATATCTCTATCACAAGATTTCAAGAAAAGCTCCAACCCAGGAGAAGGCTTTGGAGGAAGCGGACATATAACGGTCCTGAGCCATTTGGCAGTTGTCATCGCTGTGCTCACTGGTGTTGCTGTCAACTTATTACCGCCACCGCTAGTCATCATAGCTGTCTTAGCAGCAGGCGACTTATGAGGAGAGAGTGGGCTTATAAATGTCCTCGCAGGTGAGCTCAACGAATCTATTTTCCTCTTAACACCAGTGGTGATATTAACAGCTCCTGCTGATAAGCTTCCAGATCCGAGTAAGCTATCCTCTTCATTGATGAACACCCTCTCGTCAAGCTCGCCTTTGTTACAGACTGTGTCATCGTAGTCTTTTTCTAGTGTGGTCAAGCTTGTTGAGATGGATGCTTCATCCAGTAAATCCTCAAAGTAGGTCAATCCATCTGAAGAACAATCAGGTAAACGGTTCAATCAAACTTATATGAATAAGTGAGAGAGGAAAAATGATCTTAAGACCAACCTGGGTTAATATTATCTAGCGTGTCGGTTTTGCACGTAGATGCTGAAGATGGCTTCTTCTTCAGTATGGTCTCTATCAAATTATTAGCCTTGTCCATTATTTTCCTCAACTCATCTTCTGAGGCGTCATAGATCTTGCAAAGTGATGCAACCAAGTCTACATCTTTGTCACCTTTCTTAACTGAAATCCATCACAAAAAATGAGAATAATAAGTCAATATCCAATGCCGCCATGGTTACTTGGCTAGAATAATAAATAAAGCACTTACCAAAGCGTGAAGAGTCTTGGATGTTGAAATTTCTAAACCGGCAAGGAACGTGTATGATCAAGATAGCCTGATACCAAAAAAAAAATATGAAAAATTAGTCTGAACTTATCAAGATTCTTTAAAAAAAATGAAGGGTGTTTTCAAGTAATATCAGACTAGGGAGTGCACTAACCAATACAGAAACTAGGCCATTAGTGCATGTCACAAGGTCTTTAAACCGACTAAAAGCATGGTTACGGAGTGCCAAGAAGAGTAGCCATCCAAAACGGTAACTATCCGGTAAATAACTGGCAGAGTTTGCTGAGTTCTTTTCAGCGTTTGCATCGTATGTCAAGAAGAACTCCCGGTACCCACGTTTGTAGTATCTGTTACCAAGAATAGGTACCAAAAAAGACGTTATACATACAAGACAAATCACAAGAGCATATTATTCACACAAAACAGTGAAACAACAAAACTAACTTGCTTAGAAGGCTAAGATGCACAAAGTTCGCCTGCAGCTCCTTTGCCTAGTAAGTAAACATTAGCAAAAGGTAACACAGGTTAAGAGAAGAAGCAGTGATGGACTAACTAAGATAAAGTTATATAGAAAAGAACTTAGGCAGAACCTGTAGTCTGTTCTCCCAGTCAGCACCATAAAGTTCACAAAGCACAGGACCAGCCTTGACCACAAACTGAGGTAACTCTTTAAAAAAATCCACAATACTGCAACACAGACCGAATATTATCAATACAATAAAAAGAAAGGTAAGAAAGAGGGATGAGTTAGGCATAACGTACTTTAGCTTCAGAGCCCTTAGGATCTGACATAGATTAAACCCACTATCACAAGAAACTGACTGGCCATCCACTTGTTTTCTCACGGTAAGCATCTTCACTGAATAGAGAATGAACGCGAACCAGAACCTCTCTACTTCCTCCCGCTAATAAGCAGAATAAAAAAAAGAATCAGTCTTAGTGAACTATACTCTTAACTGTTAGTCAGATAGAAAAAAATGAAATTTCACCGTTCCACTTCCAATGTTAGCCATGTTTGCTGACAAGATCCGTTTGGTTTCAGTAAACAACTTCAGAGCTTCATCGCAAACGCTCCCTTCAAGGGATAGAACTTTCTGCAATACGAAGAGATTAGAGCTAGCTAGTTGTGGTATCAATCCATGATACATGCAAATGAGACCGCTAAAGATAAAAAGATAAAGGAGTGAAACCTCGCATAAGTCCAAGAGAGTTGCTTCGCTTCTTTTTCCGTTAGGGTCAATGGGTGGAGTCACTGGTGGCTGAACTTCTTCCATCGTCTCTCCCAAAGCTGAAAACATGAAAAAAAATCAAGTTAATTGTTCTTCCCAATTATATTTAAAAAAAAAACAGTACTTTTCAGGGCAATATGAAAAGACAGCCACACATAGGGGAACGAAGACACCGACCAGACGATTCTAACACAACACTTCCTGTCTTAAACTCGTATAATCCTCAAATTCAAGCAAAAATTACCTAAACCCTATCGATAAAAATTGAATTTTTATTTTCAGGAGAAAACTCAACAAGTTGCAATTGAATAGCGAAACATCAAATTAAACCCCCCCCCCAAAAAAAACCCTAAAAATAAAGTTCAGAATAATAGATATGCAAAAGGGTAAAGATCTTACATTTGTTTCTCTATCGCAGATCCCAAGATCCAAACTTTAAGAACTCTTCTGAAAATCGACGAATTAAACGAAGAAACAATCTCTCTGACTCTCTCTGTCTCTATCTATCGTCACCAGACTCTCACTCTCTCTCTCTAGATTGGGGGGGGGGTCTGATTAGGCGGCAAACCCTAAAAAAGGAATCTATCTAGCGCGGGAAAAACATCACCGAGTATACATACACATGCGTATACAAATTATATACGCTCACTATCCACCACTGGTATCGCGACACGTACCCCTCTATGACCCCGATTTACCGCCAAAACGTTCTTACTGTTGCGTGAAACGTTGAGAGAGGGAAAAAGATTCTCCGTTACGGCGGTGTTAAAAACTAACGGAGTGTGTCATAAACGGCGTCTGGACCGCGACAAAGTCTTGTGTAAGCTACGGCGGGACCCACATTGGAAAACGACACCACTTTAGATGACGTTTGGTTGCAGGAGTAGATGTGTCCTATACGTGACTGTGGATAGTGGAAACACACGTGATAAATAATATTAGAATTAACCGGGATTGTATTGTTGGTTTAATCAGATAGTTTTCGGACAAGGTCATGGCATCACCATCTGATCACGCGGCGACGGGAAGGCGATTGATTGGTCATACCATCCGGCTAGATATCGCAGAGGAAGTTCGCAACTACATTCAGTTTCAGGGGCGAATCCAAAATCTTTTTCCAGTGGGTGCACATAGGTGTAAACTTAGATATAATTATAGGTGTAAACATCAAATTTGTTAAGAAATATACAAAAAAAAAATATATATATTATGGGGGCAAGCGCACTCACAATCCTCTACCTTTCATCAATGTTCAGTTTCACGGATTTCTGTTTCGGACACACATTAAGTCGTCTATATACACCCACATATAATCATACAATAACAAGAGACACCATATAGGACGATGAAGTGAGGTATACTAGGGTGAAACTCACCTTTTCTAAAGTTCTATGTAGATCTTGTAACACGAGTTATTCAGAATACAGTTCTTCCACATATTGTTAATCCAACATGTTCTCTTCAGAAAAATCAGAGACTGTAAATAGAGCCTCTTCCTATTAATCTCAATGTTGTAAAGAGCTAACTTTGGAGACCAATCTCTCACCTTTAAGGCATGTTATGATAATGGAACATGGGAACTTCACTGCCATTATACATAGGCGAAGAATCGACACTGCTGTTTCTGCTTGAAGCACAACGCATTTCTTAATCGTTACCTGGAACATCCTCTAAAATCAAACTTCTTCAGTAAAAACTGGAAAACACATAGAAAGAGAAGATATAAGCTTATTCAAATTTCAGATGATAAAGATACTTAATTAATGAATAAGATGATGAAAAAATAATAAATAGGCTTTACAAGAATATATATATCATCCATATGTTCGAAATCATCAATTGAAGAAGCACTGTAGAAAGACTTTGATTTCTCGGACTATGCTTCTTCTTTTTCTTCATATATATATGGTCACTAAAACCATCATAACCAAAACATTTATATGTAGTTTCAGGGGAGTTCATGTACCTTCCACCACACATACCAATAGATGTTTATGTTTATATGAGTTCATATTGGTTATAGTTGTATAGAGGCTTATGAGTTGTTGAAACATGATGTTCTTTTCATATAATGGGAGTTACCTTTTTCCCCTTCCATATATAGTTTTCTCACTTTTTAAATTCTTTTTGCTAGGTTATCAAACAATATAATTTATTCGAGTTACAAAGAAAAAATATACAATTTTGTTTAATAAGATTCATGTGCAATTATGTTTAACCACATTAGGGTTAAAAAGAACGAATTAGAGTTAAGAAGAACGAATTGGCTGATGAAAATTTAATATGATTCTATATAGATATAATAATAATATAACAAACCATTATTTTTTTAATACATCGTATATTATGAAAATGTTCAATCAAGATAACTCAATCGCCTCATGGTGAGATAATGAAGGATTTTCAACTACTTTAGAACATCTATCCCAAACATGGTTAATTCTGAAAGAAACTCGAGAAGCAAACCGTTTCAGTTGATATAATCGAAACATAATCTTTTGAATCTCCATGTAGCATTTTTTTCCAGCATTTAATATCTTCTTACAACACTTTCTTGGAACATGTTCATTCGTAAGAATCTCTTTAAGAACATCTAGACCACATTTTCCAATGGGCTCCATCTTGTCCATGCATGTTTGGAGATACATTTGGTATTTTGGTGGAAGATTCTCTAGCATATGATCATTGTAATCTTGTGAAGTCCGCGATGTCGCATCCACTAAATCAAAAATGTGACTGGGATTGATCAGTGGTTTATCCTCAACATTTTCTTGTCCCAAATTTGGATGCGAAGCCGGCGATGTGGCATCCACTAAATCAAACACGTGACTGGAATTGATCAGTGGTTTATCGTCAACATTTTCTTGATCCAGATTTGGATACGCATATGATACCAAAGTGGTAATTATGAAAAACACCAAAAAGATTGTTTTAGTCTCCATCATGTATGATTACCTTTCAATTTCTTCTTTGAATTGTTTTGTTTATTGTCCTATTATCATGATTTATATATATATATAGTAATCAAGTGATTTTGAATGTTACTGATGGTGTTTTGTATTAATTAATAAAATAACTTATTTTTAGTTGTTTTGAAACAACATAATTTCTTTATTAATTTATTCAGCTTGAAATTATTAATTTATTCAGCTTGAAGAGTAACATTTTAAAATTGATTTCTATGTTTTATGCATTCATTGTTGACTAATACTCACTGCTTCATGTGTCTTTAAAATTTTGCATACAAATTAAGAAAATTAATAATTTTGGTTTTATCCTTATTAAATATAATATTTTGTTTGAATTTATTTACAAATGAACTAAAAATAAGAACAAATTGAAAAATTAGTTTAAATATGTATGAAGATCTATTTACCAACTGTTTGTAATAAAGGGAAATGTAGTGTTCTTGGTTTGATGACATTAGTGCCGCATAAGTTGTAAACAACATGAAGTTTTGCATCATTTAAACATTTGTAATTTTCCTTGACTGAAGATCATGTACAGTATTCATGTGAAAATCTAAAGCATACATGATCCCTTTTCATAAAGACATAACAACTTTAAGTTATCAAGTCAAGCTGCGCTCGGTGTGGCAAATTCCACATACCATGGATGCTACAAGCCATGAACTCTCACACCTAACGTAGATGTTCTAGGTCTATCCGACAATGGCATAAACACTCATGCTTTCTGCAGTCAAACAAAAAGAGTAGGTCAAGTAAAACGAATCATGCAAGGAGAACGACACTAGTAAGTAAGTAAGTAAGTAAACTCTGAGATTTAAACCTGCATTGGGAGGTAGAGCTTAAACTCCGGAGGAAGCTCTTCATCTGAGTAGAGACGGTCAGCAAAATAAATCCTCCTGAGACGGCAGTTAGCATGAACCTGAAATCGCGAAGTCACAGCGTAATTAGTCCCATAAGCCCTCCTAGTAAGATCAGGTAAATTCAACTGTATCGGATTCCACCCCTCATTCATCTTCAATGACATTGTACAAATATATGGCTTCACTATAGTCACAGACTACAAGACAAACATAATAAATCAACACAAGACATCAATCAACTGCATAAGAGGATTCAGAGACTGAATGAAACAAGGGGGAAGACAAACGTACTTGAAAGTTAGAAGCTCGGAAACGCCTACGAACATTCTTATCATCAAGAATCTGAATCTTGAAGGAGAAATACTTCTTCATGTTCTTCACTACCAATACCAGAAAAGGAAGCTTGATACCAAGAGTTGCTGAGAGATCAGCGGGACATGTAATGTACGTAGACTTGATGTTTGATCCAACTACTTCAAGCACATTGGATTGTATGTCATCATCACGGTAACGCTTCACATGTCCATCCTCAACTATGACTCAAAAATAAATAAATAAAAACATTACAGATGCTTAGCTAAATTTGATTGAAATCTCTAGAGAAACTAGAAGATAAAGATAGATTAAATCAATCGGTCACCTTCTATATCCCATATCTGAAGAGGCTTACTTCTGCAAAATAAAAAATAAAACATATATATCAACACAATCAATGGTTTTAGATAATATATCGAAAGATTGCAAGGAATCACACTGAAACGTACCATAGATTGTAAAGAATAGAGAGGAAGCCAGACTGAAATGTGTTCTTGAACATGTCTTCCTTCTTCTCTGATTCCACAGAAAGAAGAAAGTTGTAGAAATAAAATTATCAATGCGCAGAGAGACGGTGCTACTTAATATTATCGTTTAGGGCTTGGGCCTCGGCCCATTAATATATGTCTTACTGTTATCCTTAAGGTATACTCATGCATTAAATCAAGAGAAAATTGGCTCCCATAAATCCGTCTAAAGGTGACCATGATTAGAGAACTATCTCTCACATAAACAGAAAATAGTTTTGATTCCACTTTCACTCTTATAAGTTATAACCTACAACCTAACTCTTGCATAGCATTTGTAAAGTGTAAGGGCCAGCGAATCATGGCTTTGTCCAGCAAATTAAACCCGTCGATGAAGCATTTCTATTCTTCCTGAAAAACGCAACTTTAGGCAAGTAAGTCAATTCAACGATTTGAATTTGATATCAACTAATTGAAAAAAATATAATATTTAAATCTTCACTACTAAAAATGTTAAAAACATAATAATAAAGTTTAATGTGTTACACTAATAGATAGCTGATAATCAATTACTACATCAAAATATAAATTCATGTTCCAAAGAAAAAAAACATGAGAATTAACAACTAATATATATGTTACTATGTAAAACAAAAATTATATCTATGTTAATATCAAGGTTCTAAAATCGGTCTAGACGGCAACTTGATCTTATTTGAAATGATTTTTGTAAAATTCGATTTATGCTCATTTATACGATTCAAATATGCTTCAATTGTTCTAAATTGGTTAAATCGATTTAAATCGATCTAAACTAGTCTAAATATGTTGAAAATGAGCAATAATGTTATTACATTTAATTTAATATTTAATTAAGTAATTCTATATAAAATTATATATTTTAGGTATCATTTTGTTAATTAATATTTTTATATATGTGTTATTTATTTATAAAGTTTTATGAATTTAAATTAAATATCATAAATGTAAGGACTATAATATAAATATATAAATTCTCTTGAAGTTAAGTTTGAAGTTTTTCTTTTAGAGAAGACTAGATTAAAACTTTAAATATAAAGTTTTGCAAATTTTAAAATAAAAACTTCAAATATGAAGTTTTGTAAACTTCAAAATAGAATGTCATTTTAGAGATGCTCTGAAAAAGAGCTTCATGTTTCAACAATTCAGAAGCATCTATACAGAGAGCTTCACAAAAAGTTCCTAGTTATTATACCTCACTTATACTTAGATTGTGACTTTACAGAAACTAAAAAAACTATAAAAGCATTTGTGTTTTTTCTTTCTAGTTAACTGATGAGACACGAAGGTGTTTTTGGGATACATTCTACCGGCTTGCAAAAAACTCACTAGTGAAGTTGGATTCATGGTCAGCAGCTACTAGACGAGTTAAATTTGCAAGCATCCAGATATGATTATGGTGATAATACCAGGTATACATCGTGTCACACATAAAAATGATGAGACTGATCAGAGTGGCAGTTATTTGATTGCAGGTTTAGTAGAGAAGAAGAGATTGAATCAGAAACAAACTTCATCGATAGAGCCATCCCAAACCTCACATACAACAAGATGGAATCCAACAGAATCAACTTTCCTCTATCAAAAAGAGTACAGTAAGCTTCTGCTGGATCAGAATCAACCATTCTCGTCTCTTCATCGTCCTATATGAAGTCTCTTGTTATTGTATGTATATGTGTGTGTATATAGATGAATTTAATGTTTCAAACTTCAGTTTTGATCTTTCTCTAAAGAATCTGGTTTCTTTTACTTCCTGCAGTAATGTCTTTTTACTTTAGTAATCTGTGATAATGTTTAGTGGCCTAAAACTCGATATGAGACAAGCACATGTTTCAACAATTCAGAAGCATTATCCAATTATAATAAGCAGCATGAACTAAGAGAGAGCAATGATCCAAAAAGAAAATATTTCATGATTGTCTTGTGTTCTTGGTTTTCATTTCAACCAGCGTTACAAGTTATATATCCACTGTCATCTTTGTTCATGTTTCTGCTTCTTCTTCTTCTTTTTTCTTGCTTTGTTAAAGATTTAAGTAGTACTAAATCATAAAAACCTATTAGACAAAAATATACAAGTATTTTTACAATTCCTTACAATAAAGAATATATGCTTCTTTTACAGTTATTCTTGACCATGTAATGATTTCAAAAATCACAGTTCATCACTCGATTAAGTACAATCTTTGATTTAACTGAAATAATACTTTATTCATTTTATATTAAATGTCGTTTTAGCCTTTAAAATTTATTTCATTATAATGTCAGTTTATCTTTTAATGTAAATATTTAATAAAAAATCCACTTTACCTTTATTTTCAGTTTATTAATTAACAAAATCAAACAAAATATTATATTCCTTCCGTTCCATAGAGATAAATGTTTAGAAAAATATTATTTCACAAATATATAATTTTAAGTCATTCTATGATTTTTTATTAATTAATAATAGTAATTTTATAACTTTAAACAATATTGATTGAGTTTATTAAGTTACTATTGATTTAACTTTATTGAAAACTGATACTGCATAAAATGATGCATTTATGTAAAAATTAATTTGATTTCTTAATATGTGTAAATAATTCAGGATTTGTTTTTGTAAAATAGAAGAAATATCAAACACATGTAAAAAAATTATTTATTTGCAAAACCTTAAACCATATTTATTAGATAACTAATTAATATTATTTAATTAACATTAAATACGTGAAACAAATAACTAAGGTGTTACTCTTAAAGCTAACTGAAATAATAAAATAACTTTGTTGTTGCAAAACATCTAGAAATTTTTTTATCAATTAATACAGTCAACATGAAGAACATTCAAAACCAGTAAATTGCTATATATTCACATTTATAGTTCATGGGAATTTTATTAAAAACAATTCAAAGAAGAAGTTAAAAAGTGATCATATAGAATGGAGACTAAGAGAATTTTCAAGGCATTTTTCATAATCACCACTTTAGTATCATATGTGTATCCAAGTTTGGGTCAAGAAGATGTTGACGATGAACCACTGGTCAATCCTGCTCGCAAGTTTGATACATTGTATGCGACATCGCCAGTTTCGGAAGATTACGATACTTATATTCTAAAGAACCTCCCACCAAAATACAAAACATATATAGGAACATGCATGGATAAGATGGGGTATATTGGTATTAAGAAATGTGGTGATGGTGTTCTTAAAGAAATTCTTACGAATGAACATGTTTCAAGAGAGTGTTGTTTGGAGGTAGTAAGAGCTGGAAAAGAATGCCACATGGAGATTAATAAGTTGATGTTTCGATTTTATAAACTCAAACGTTTTGCTTCTCAAGTTTCTTTCAAAATTAATGAGGTTTGGAACAGATGTTCTGCTGAAGTTGAAAGTCCTTCATCATCTGTTGATGGCACGATTTAGTTTCTTTGATTGAATATTTTGTTATATTATATGATGTATTATGAAATAATGGTTTATTATCTATTCTAACTATATAAACAAGATCAATTTTTCATCAGCTTATTCGGTTTTCTTACTCTAATGTTGTATATTGGGTTGTTCTAACTAGTGTTTGTTTACATTATTTTTTAGTTTATCAAATATAAAACATAACTGCACATGATTCTTGTTAAACAGAATTGTATATTTATTTCTTTGTAACTCGAATAAATGATAATGTTTGAAAATAAAATAAATTTATGAAAATAAATACAAAGTGAGAGAACGATATAGAAAGAAATATGTAACTTTCATTTTTCGTGAAACGAAAATGTTAATCTCATTTTTATGATCCTAGCTATGACTTAATATGAAAATTCCTTATAACGATTCGTGAATTAATTATCTAAAGCTCTTTTACACTGTTTTCCACAAAACATATAACTTATTTGTTTTTTCAAGGTATATATCATCTCTTCTTTTGTAATAACTACATACAGAATGAAATCATCTTTGTGTTCATACGATCAAAATATAGATCCTTATGAGGAGATTGATCAGAGGGACAATTACTTAATCAAAGGGACAATATGATTATGCTTAATGGCCTAATGCTCTATACGAAAAAGCATCATATTTCAACAGTTCAGAAGCTTTTATTCAAATATAACCAGTAAGAACTCAGATAAACATAAACTAAAAGGGAATCAACAAACCAAGAGAAAAGATTTCATGATTTTCTATGTTCTTGGTATTTTTCTCAAACGGTGTTTCAAGTTATATATCTACAATCATCCTTATTCATGTTTTAGCCATGCCAGCCATGATAGGATGCTTTAGAAGCAAGGTCTTGCGGCCTCCAGTAATATCTATTAATTTTGTCCGTTTATTTACACAAAGTCCTTTAGTTTAGTGGTTTAAATGTTTGGGTTTGTATGGTAACAACCTAAGTTCGAACCAGGGGTTTGTTAGTAGTGGTCTTCTTTTTATGAACCTGCTTCTAGTCTTCAGTAGTCCATGACCGCTACTTGTTTTAGCTTATTTGTCTTCTTGCTTTCTTGTTAAAGATTTGTGCAGTACTTAATCATAAAGATCTATTAGACAAGACTAGACAAAGCTCTTGACAATTCTTTGCAAAAATCATATATACATCATCTACAAATTTTCTTTTGTTTCAAGAAATTATCACTATATTTAGACCATGTAATTATTTCAATAAACATAGATCCAAGTTTCCATTAGTTACATTTTTTACTTAAGTGAAATATTACTCCCAACGTTTTACATTGAATGTAATTTTGTTTTCTTAAATGGCCTTTATTATAAATGCCATTAAACATTTTTCATACATATTTAAAATAAATTTTTAATTTTCTCTTATTTTAAGTTCATTAGTTAATAAGTTTAGGCTCTGACATTCATAATCTCCAAAAGTAACATGAAACCATCATATACCAGCTCCATGTTATAAAGACCTAACTTTGGCGACCAATCTCTCGCCTTTAAGGCATGTTATGATAATGGAACATGGGAACTTCACTGCCATCATACATAAGCGAAGAATCGACACTGCTGTTTCTGCTTGAAGCACAACGCATTTCTTAATCGTTACCTGGAACATCCTCTAAAATCAAACTTCTTCAGTAAAAACTGGAAAACACATAGAAAGAGAAGATATAAGCTTATTCAAATTTCAGATGATAAAGATACTTAATTAATGAATAAGATGATGAAAAAATAATAAATAGGCTTTACAAGAATATATCATCCATATGTTCGAAATCATCAATTGAAGAAGCACTGTAGAAAGACTTTGATTTCTCGGGCTCTGCTTCTTCTTCTTCTTCATATCTATATGGCCACTAAAACCATCGTAACCAAAACATTTATATGTAGTTTCAGGGAGTTCATGTACCTTCCACCACACATACCAATAGATGTTTATGTTTATATGAGTTCATATTTGTTATAGTTGTATAGAGGCTTATGAGTTGTTGAAACATGATGTTCTTTTCATATAATGGGAGTTACCTTTTTTTCCTTCCATATATAGTTTTTTCACTTTTTAAATTCTTTTTGCTAGGTTATCAAACAATATAATTTATTTGAGTTACAAAGAAAAAATATACAATTTTGTTTAATAAGATTCATGTGCAATTATGTTTAACCACATTAGGGTTAAGAAGAACTAATTAGAGTTAAGAAGAACGAATTGGCTGATGAATATTTAATTTGATTCTATATAGATATAATAATATAACAAACCATTATTTTTTTAATACATCATATATTATGAAAATGTTCAATCAAGATAACTCAATCGCTTCATGGTGAGTTAATGAAGGATTTTCAACTACTTTAGAACATCTATCCCAAACATGGTTAATTCTGAAAGAAACTCGAGAAGCAAAGCGTTTCAGTTGATATAATCGAAACATAATCTTTTGAATCTCCATGTAGCATTTTTTTCCATCATTTAATATCTTCTTACAACACTTTCTTGGAACATGTTCATTCGTAAGAATCTCTTTAAGAACATCTAGACCACATTTTCCAATGGGCTCCATCTTGTCCATGCATGTTTGGAGATACATTTGGTATTTTGGTGGAAGATTCTCTAGCATATGATCATTGTAATCTTGCGAAGCCCGCGATGTCGCATCCACTAAATCAAAAATGTGACTGGGATTGATCAGTGGTTTATCCTCAACATTTTCTTGTCCCAAATTTGGATGCGAAGCCGGCGATGTGGCATCCACTAAATCAAACACGTGACTGGAATTGATCAGTGGTTTATCGTCAACATTTTCTTGATCCAGATTTGGATACGCATATGATACCAAAGTGGTAATTATGAAAAACACCAAAAAGATTGTTTTAGTCTCCATCATGTATGATTACCTTTTAATTTCTTCTTTGAATTGTTTTGTTTTTTGTCCTATTAACATGATTTGTATTGATATATATATATATATATATAGTAATCAAGTGATTTTGAATGTTACTGATGGTGTTTTGTATTAATTAATAAAATAACTTATTTTTAGTTGTTTTGAAACAACATAATTTCTTTATTAATTTATTCAGCTTGAAGAGTAACATTTTTAAATTGATTTCTATGTTTTATGCATATATTGGGTTGTTCTAACTAGTGTTTGTTTACATTGTTTTTTAGTTTATCAAATATAAAACATAATTACACATGATTTTTGTTAAACAGAATTGTATATTGATTTCTTTGTAACTCGGACAAATGATGATGTTTGAAAATCAAATAAATTTATGAAATAAATAAAAAGTGAGAGAATGATATAGAAAGAAATATGTAACTTTCATTTTTCGTGAAACGAAAATGTTAATCTTATTTTTATGATCCTAGCTAAGACTTAATATGAAAATTCCTTATAACGATTTGTGAATTAATTATCTAAAGCTCTTTTACACAGTTTTCCACAAAACATATAACTTATTTGTTTTTTCAAGGTATATATCATCTCTTCTTTTCTAATAATCCCCACATAGAATGAAATCAAATCATTGTGTTCATAGGATCAAAATATAGATTCTCATGAGAAGACTGATCAGAGGGACAATTACTTGATCAAAGGGACAATATGCTTATGCTTAATGGCATAATACTCTATATGAAAAAAAGAAAATTGTGTTCAAAAATTTAGAAGATTTTATTCAACTATAACGAGTAAGAACTCATATAAACATAAATTTAGAAGAATCAACAAATCAAGAGAAAATGTTTCATGATTGTCTATGTTCTTGGTATTTATCTCAAACGGCTTTCAAATTATATATCCACAGTCATCCTTGTTCATGTTTTTGTTTCTTCTTCTTCTTCTTCTTAAAGATTTATGTAGTAGTTAATCATAAAGATCTATCAGACAAGAGTATACAAAGCTCCTTACAATTCTTTTCAAAAACATATATACTTCATCTACAAATTTTCTTTGGTTTTGCAAAGTCATCACTATACTTAGACCATGTAATTATTTCAAGAAACATATATCCAAGTATCCATGAGTTACCATTTTTTTTACTTAAGTGAAATATTACTTCATACGTTTGATATTAAATGTATTTAAAAAAATGTTTTTATTATAAATATTTTTATACATTTTTATACATATTTAAACTAACTTTCAATTTGTTCTTTTTAGTTCATTATTTGATAAATTCAAACAAGAAACTATATTTAGTAAGTTTAAACAAAAAATACTATTTTTCTTAATTTGTATGCAAAAAATACATGAAACATAGTGATTATTTAATTAACAATCAATGCCAAAACATATATATATCAATTTGAAAATGTTACTCTTAGAGTTAACTAAACTAATAAAGAAATTATGTTGTTGCAAAACAACTAAAAATGTTATTTTTTTAATTAATACAAAACAGTAACATTCAAAACCACTTGATTACTATAAATATATACACTTATAAATTATGGTAACAGGAAAAAGCAAAACACAAAGAAGAAGTTAAAGAGTAATCATACAGAATGGAGACTAAGACAATTTTTTTGGCATTTTTCATAATCATCACTTTAGTATCATATGTGTATCCAATTTTGGGTCAAGAAGATGTTGATGATGCACCATTGGTCAATTCTGGTCGCGAATTTGATACATTGGGTATGATATCGCCGGCTTCGGAAGATTACAATAAATATATGCTAGAGAACCTTCCTCCAAAATACAAAACGTATCTTGAAACCTGTATGGGCAAGATGGAGTCCAGTAATGTTGGGAAATGTGGTGAAGATGTTATTAAAGAGATTCTTACAAATGAACTTGTTTCAAGAGACTGTTGTCAGAAGGTAGTAAGAGCGGGAAAAGAATGCCACTTGAAGATTAGTAAGTTGATGTTTCGATTGTATCAACTCAAACGCTTTGCTTCTCAAGTTTCTTACAAAATTAATGAGGTTTGGAATAGATGTTCTGCAGAAGTTGAAAGTCCTTCATCATCTCATGATGATGCGATTTAGTTATCTTGATTGAATCTTTTGTTATATTATATGATGTATTATGAAATAATTGTTTGTTATACTATTCTAATTATACAAATAAAATCAAATTTAAATTACTTATTTTTTCATAAGTCTGATATTGTATAAAAACTCTAATGTGATATCTTAGGCTGTTTTAACAGTGTTTATTTAGCATAATTTGTTTATCAAATATAAAACATTATTGCACATGAATCTTGTTATGCAAAATCACATATTTTTTTCTTTGTAATTCGAATAAATTATTTTGTTTGAAAATCAAGTAAATTTATAAAGAAAAATAAAAACTAAGAGAACGATATAGGAAAAAAAAATATGTAACTTTCATGTTTGATTGAGCATATTGGCATCATGTTCTTGCAGATTGTGGAACTGTTACTATCACTGCCTGATACCAACGCCAATGCTTTGACTCGAGAACGCAAGACAGCACTCGACATTGCAGAGGGTCTTCCACTCTCAGAAGAATCTTCATACATATTTTTAAAAATCTATTTTCTATTCAAAACGGATCATTAATTATGCCGTGAAAACAAATCTGACATTTCTAAAAAAGTCTAACACCACTTTAACCCTAAATTTCTTTTTCTATACAGATCTTATCATTCCGTAGATTTGTCTTTTTTAAATAAATTTGTTGTCAAACAAATGGTACGAAATCCCCAGCGCTTCGGGGATGCCCTCAGCGACGAAGAACATGTACTCGAATTTATATGCGATTCGTTTAGATCATAGACTAAAACACAAAAAAAAAATTAAAAAATAATATCTTATTTTCGTAATATTTTTTGTTATAATTATAGATAAGAATAATTTCGACGAGAAAACATTCTAACAATATTAACAAAATCATTCTATTAATAACACAATTAATTTATGTTATTTTAGTAAACATACAATGATAAAAAGAGAAAAGTTAAGAAAAGAAAACGAATATTTTAGTCAATGGGGATGAGTCTCACTTTACCATCTAACCTTCTTCTTCTTCTTCTCTCTCTCCTTCTCCAATCACCCATCTCAATCTCTCGTCGTTTCGAGCTTCACTCATGGCTGCCTCATCCTTTGCTGATGGTAACTAATTTTTACTTCACCTTATACACACAAACACACACGCACATGACATCTCTCGACGACTTGACCATACGATCTAATTTTTTTTTGGTCTTTGAAAATTATTCTAGATATTTGTTTTTTTTCAGCTGGAAACACTTCTGTAGACTATTCTCTTACAAGTTTGGTAGTTGATTGATTATCTGCCTGATTGTCGGAAAAGAATAATTCAACCGTTTTTTTCAGACATGTTGATCTTCATGGTCCCTTGTCTTGTCTGTTATTTACCGAACCACACATATGCTTCTTCACTTATCAATTTCGTACTATTTTCATTTACTCCAAAAATGATTAAATCATAAATCCACCACATACACATGTGTATAATATATATATTCCAGATCTATGTGTGTTGAATTGATGTTGAACTCTTCAGGAGATAAAGATATGGAGAAAGGTGGAATGATTCTACAGTCTTGTTTGTCTCAAAATTCTACGTTAGATCCTTCACCAACACCTTCACCGTCCGCAACAGCAACTGCACCAGCTCTGGTTCTGTCTAACTCAGGCAAGAGGATGGACCAAGCTGGGAAGAAGAAGTACGTGAAGCAAGTCACCGGTCGCCACAACGACACCGAGCTTCACTTAGCTGCTCAGCGTGGCGATTTGGCAGCTGTGCAGCAGATTCTCAAGGATATCAACTCTCAGATGGAAGGGACTCTGAGCGGGGAAGAGTTTGATTCCGAAGTTGCGGAGATCAGGGCTTCGATTGTGAATGAGGTTAACGAGTTAGGCGAGACGGCGCTGTTCACTGCTGCGGATAAAGGACATCTCGATGTTGTGAAAGAGCTTTTGAAGTATTCGAGTAGAGAGAGCGTTGCTAAGAAGAACCGTTCTGGTTATGATCCTCTTCACATTGCTGCCATACAAGGCCATCATGGTATTGTTGAGGTCTTGCTAGATCATGATTCGACGCTTAGCAATACGTTTGGTCCGTCTAATGCGACTCCGCTTGTGTCTGCGGCTATGAGAGGACATACGGAAGTTGTGAACCAGCTTTTATCGAAAGCTGGGAATTTGATTGAGATTTCTCGGTCTAACCATAAGAACGCATTACATCTAGCTGCAAGGCAAGGGCATGTGGACGTCATAAAGGCTCTGCTTGTTAAGGATCCTCAGCTTGCGAGAAGGGTTGACAAGAAAGGACAAACTGCACTTCACATGGCTGTAAAAGGACAGAGTTCAGAACTGGTGAAACTGTTGTTGGATGCAGATCCTGCCATTGTTATGCTTCCGGACAAGTCTTGTAACACGGCGTTACATGTTGCCACTAGGAAAAAAAGAGCAGAGGTATGCTATCACCTAGAGTAGGCATACTGGTTCGGTTTAGTTCTTTTTTTTTTTTTTTGAATTAATGTTAAATTTATTCAAGAAAAAAACCCTTTTTACAAAGATGCAGCATAAAGTTTATGTTTTTGAAGTTTCTTAATGAGAAAACAGAGGAAGATAGATCTTGAAATCCTTTATCGAACTGAAAACCATGTTTCCATGGCTTTAGTGTACTTCTTGATCCCCATATGACGTAAACTGGAGATGCGATTTCTGACGGCTTTGTCTACACCTTTGATCAGAGTTCGGTTTAGTTCAGGTTATTCGGTTCAAGATAAATTATCAAATTAACCCGAAATAATGTTCGGTTCGGTATTTTGTTAGTTCGGTTTTTGAAAATTCTTCGAAGTTTTTGATTTCGGTTAGATTTTGGTTTAATCTTGTTAGACATATTGTTCAATTTGGTTAATTTCGGGAAAATTCTGATTAATTTGGTTATTTTGGTTAGTTCGGTTGGAGATTTTGATATGGTTTGGTTATTATTATTTTTTTAGAGAAAACTGAAGTAACCGATTGCCAAACCAGAAACCAAACTTCTTATAACCGGAAATTTGGTTAGGTTCAAAATTGAAATGAATTTTAAACCTTCGACATAATTTCGATTTTCCAGTCAAACTTATTTTACTTAAACAAAATTAATTTAGATATGTATCTAGGGAGTGTTCGGTTCGGTTCAAAACTACAGGCCTAACCTAGAGAGTGTGATTTCATTTCGATATCTTTGATTGAGCATATTGGCATCATGTTCTTGCAGATCGTGGAACTGTTACTGTCACTGCCTGATACCAACCCCAATACTTTGACTCGAGAACGCAAGACAGCACTTGACATCGCAGAGGGACTTCCACTCTCAGAAGAATCTTCATACATAAAAGAGTCTCTTGCCCGTTGTGGAGCTCTCAGGGCAAACGAGCTGAACCAGCCAAGAGACGAGCTGAGAAGCACCGTCACACAAATCAAGAACGATGTTCATATCCAGCTGGAACAGACCAAAAGAACCAACAAGAACGTTCACAACATTTCGAAAGAGCTCAGGAAACTCCACAGAGAAGGGATCAACAACGCAACCAACTCCGTAACCGTCGTGGCAGTGCTCTTCGCAACCGTGGCTTTCGCCGCTATCTTCACGGTGCCTGGAGGAGACAACAACGACGGGTCAGCGGTGGTTGTAGGCAGAGCATCGTTCAAGATCTTCTTCGTCTTCAACGCGGTCGCTTTGTTCACTTCTCTGGCCGTGGTGGTGGTCCAGATCACGTTGGTGAGAGGAGAGACGAAGGCCGAGAAGAGGGTAGTGGAAGTGATCAACAAGCTGATGTGGTTGGCGTCGATGTGTACATCGGTGGCGTTTCTTGCGTCGTCGTACATAGTGGTTGGGAGGAAGAACGAGTGGGCGGCGGAGCTTGTGACGGTTGTTGGGGGTGTGATCATGGCTGGTGTTCTTGGGACGATGACTTATTACGTGGTGAAGTCGAAGAGGGTGAGGTCAATGAGGAAGAGGATTAAGAGTGCGCGTAGGAGTGGTTCCAACTCGTGGCATCATTCGGATAACTCTAACTCGGAAGTTGATCCAATTTTCGCAATCTAATGTCCATTGAGAGATGTATTAATCATGTAAATATATTTGGTCAAGAGAGCTAGACTAGATGATCTTGTGTAGCAAGCACTGAACATCATCAATAGGGCAAACACAATTGTCACAGCTTTGTAAACACTGGTCAACGCATTATATTCCAAAAATTCAGTTAACCAGTGTATTATTCAGAAACAGAGGAGCATCAGCATTGGTGTGTTTGTAAGTGAAACTACTTACAGACATTTGTATTATTGATCATATCACCTTTAGCTGCACATTTAATAAGTCTCTTCCAACCATACATAAATCATTTCTAGTGCCTGATGCTGTATTTGAACCAAGATTTTGAGCTTGCTTATGCACTATTTGTTGTCGAAATAAAGGTGGCACCACACAGCCATTACTATAACTTACATTCAGAGACAAAAGAAGCCGCTGAGAAAGAAAGTCGCAGAGACCAAAACAAGACAAAGAATGATGTAAGGCTTGGTTAAGAAGGCAATGCTCATCTAAACAAACAAGTCACTACTCGCAAGTAGCAGCAAAACAACCAGTGCATAAGATTGTCTACATTAAGTATAAACCTTAAGAACTTGTAGATAAAGCCACTGTAAGAAATCTCAATCCAATTGTAACAAACCAAAAAACCACTGGCCTGAAACTGAAGTTTTGAATTCTATTACAAAAATCATTGAATAAAGTTGAATACGTGTGAATAACTTTTTAAGTTTAATGGGATGTAAAAAAAAAATTATTGTGAAGAAATATAGATATTTGACTTTATAGAAAAAGTATAAATCTTATAAAACTATGCTCAGATAATTATGGAAACTTTTATATATTATTTAGAGAAATGTAAAGATTATGTCCAAATAGTTTTAGAATATTGAAAACATTCCCACAAAAGCATATCAATTTGATGTAGCTCCCTCGTTTTCTCACTGCACACAAAACCATGAAGACGTTTTGCCCAAAATACGTGTAGTTCATGCAAATACAACTAAGCGTCTGCTTAATCCAGATATGGTGAGTAAGTTTCAAAGCTGCAAAACTATCAAAACTTAAGATCTTGTGTCTGCAAAACAGTCCGCTGACAATGTTATTAGGAGAAAATTAATAAAATGATGTAAGCGGAATCCACCTCCGGATACAGTGATCGTTAGCATCAGACAAGATATCAAAAGCTTGGCAAGCCTCTTCAAGCTTGGGTACAAGTGTCTTTTTGTGCTTCAAGAACTTGGTAAAGAGACCTCCAAGATACTTGGAATTTTGTATTGTTTCTTCAAGAAGTATTTTTGGTAAGATACTTGGAATTCTGTATTGTTTTTTCAAGAAGTATTTTTGGTAAGGACATAACTTTTATGTGTGTTTTGGTGTGTATTCATGTCTTACTTATGTTTATTATTTGTTTTAGATTGCAAAGGAGAAGTCATACCACTTATTTCTTCCACTCCACCAGTAATTGGTTCAAACTAATATAGCGTCTAATAATGCCTTCTAACTATAACTAAGAACTTTAATATATATTGTTTTTTTTGTCAACAATATATATTGTTAAAATACTGAAAATATTATTAAAAATCTATTATTTTCAAAAGAAAAAAATATTTTCTTTTTCTAAAAAAAAATCTACGATAGATAATAAACAATTTAGTTAAAACACTTGATTATTATTAAATATTAATTTTGAAAAAAGAGAATAAAAAAGAGTTGCTGCTTTTTTTTAACTCTTGTATCAAAAAAAGAATAAAATAAAAACACAAGTTTTTTTTAACACTTGCAAGTTACAATCTTTCATTGCCCTCTAAATCCTAGTAAACCTTCTTTTAAAACTCACCTCTATCTCACTCGCCGGCATTAGCAAAATACTTAAAGAAACAAACAAGGCTTTGAAGAGAATGTCGGAAGCGGATGATGAGATAATGAGGGTCTTCAAGGTGCATCGCACGGTATTGCAGATGCTGAGGGATAGAGGTTACAACATAGAAGAGTCTGATATAGAGTTGAAAAGAAAAGATTTAGTTGAGAAGTTTTGCAAAGCTATGAACAAAGTCAACAAGGAAGCACTCTTCGTGACAGCCGACAAGGGTCCAAATCCAGAGGACAAGGTAACTAACATCTATAAACAACAACATTATCATCATATGAACAGAATTTGTTCGATAGATAATAGACAATTTATTAAATATTAATTTTGAAAAAAAAATATTTGTTTTTTCTAAAAACAAATCTACGATAGATAATAGACAATATAGTTAAAACACTTGACTATTTGAAGTTAAGAAATTATTCTTTAGGAAACTATTATCTATCGTAGATAATCCTCTATAAACTTCTGTGAGAATTTCTATTTCTATATAAGCAACTAAAATCAAAATTGGCCATAAGAAATTTCTTTTGTGTTTAGACAACAGTCTTTCATTTGTTTAGAAATTTCAGCATGTCCGCCTTTTTGTAGTGGCATTTGACAAAATTTCTAATTATGATCCTTTTACGAGTAGTATTGTCTTAAAAATCCAAAAGTTATTATCTATATAGTAGAACAAAACATATGATAAAATCATGTATTTATCAATTTCGCCTTGTTTAATTTTATAGAACTTCACAAGTTTTATATTACAATAACTTACCAAAAAAAGAGAAAAAGACTTAGAAGATACAACTATTCTGACAAAGAAGATTAATCACAATAAAATGTGTAATATGAGAAACTAATAATTAGATTTATTATTTTTAAAAAGAAAACTTGTGATGGTTGTAAATTGTAACACTAGATAGCAGCAAAAGCACTCCAAGCAGATACCCAGCCTATAGCCACTGCTGATCCTTTTTACTAATACTCTCTCCATTTCATTAAGATACATATTCTAAAAAAATCACACATATTAAGAAAACTTTTTTAATATATATTGCTTTTTGTATTTAACAAATTTTCACAAGTAGTAACGAATCAAAATTTAATAAACATAATTAATTTTCTTGAAATTTGTTATTTATCATTATTATATGTATGAAAAATGTAAAATATTGATTTTTTTTTAAACAAAGTATTTTTCTAGAACATGGATTATTTTAAAACAGAGGGAGGAGTATTGTTTTACAAATCCAAAAGTTATTATCTGTCTAGTAAAGAAGATCCTCAATGATGCTCGGCCTATAATCGACAAACTGATGTGGTTGGCATCGATGTGTACATCGGTAGCGTTTCTTGCATCGTTGTACATAGTGGTTGGGCGGAAGAAGGAATGGGCGGCGGAGCTAGTGACAGTTGTTGGCGGTGTGATAATGGCTTGTGTTCTTGGAACCATGACTTATTATGTGGTGAAGTCGAAGAGGCAATGAGGAAGACGATTAAGAGTGCTCGCAGGAGCGGTTCAAACTCGTGGCATCATTCAGATTACTCAAACTCAGGAAGTCGATCCTATCTTCGCAATCTAAAATTCATTGAGAACTAATGATCATATATATTTGGTGAAGGGAACTAGACTACCCTGAAACATCATCAACAGGCAAACACAATTGTCACAGCTTTGTAAACACTGGTCAACGCATTATATTCCAAAAATTCAGTTAACCATTGTATTATTCAGAAACAGAGGCGCATCAGCACTGGTGTGTTTATAAGTGAGACTCATTTGCGGTCTTGATCGGATCACTGGAGCTGCTTACGTTCGGTATAAGTTGTCCAAATCATGTTAAAACCACACACAGCCACTACTATATAGCTCACTGAAATAATACTAGTGTTCTAAAAATTGGCATAGACTGCGCTCAGACATTTGCCTAGTCGACAAATCAATAATTTTTGGACTTTAAAAAAGAAAAGAATCGGTATATGCACTAGAAAAATCAACATAGACTTCCCGCCTGATCAATAATCCATATAAAAGGCTTAGCTACCATCTAGTGACATCATGAACATTGCCGTACTGTGTTTCCCGCGTATGATCCAACAAAACAAAGAATGATGCAAGGCTTACTTCAGTATCTGATTCCTCATCTAAACAAGTCACAATTCACAAGTAGTAGTAAAACAACCATTGAATAAGACTGTCTGACATTTAAGTATCAACCTTAAGAACTTGTAGACAAGGCCATGGAAGTGAAGTAACCGTAAGAAATCTCATCAATCCAGATGTAACAAAACAAGAAACCACTTGGTCTGAAACTGAAATTTCGAATATTATTTTTTCACAATAAAAACCTATTTTTAAATCCGGAAGAACAAAACACAAAAAGAGGATTCTTTTCAGCTCTTACTAATAATTCGAATCCTTACCATTACGCTGCAGCACTCTCTCATTTTCAGACGCAGATTGTGCCTGCAACGTGTTGACATAATCTAACGCAGCCCAATACAAACCACCAAACGGCACATCAGAGCGAGACGGCGGCGGCATCGTCTCGATAACCTTATAATCCCGAGGACCATACAGTTTCTCCTCAAAGACAGCACCTCCCAAGTTATTACTATCAAATAACTTCTTCTCCTTCTGGAAATCGACGAACGTCTTCAAAGCGGCGGGGATGTCTTCGGTATGGACGAAGATCCAAGCGAATCATACCTTTCATACACGGCGTCAGAGACTCCCACTTGGTTCCTTCCAGGGCTTTGAAGACGAGAGCGTTCTTGGCGACGAGGAGCTTCGTGTTGCTGTTTTCGCGGAGGATCCCGCGGAGATCCTGTAGCTGCTTCACGGTGAGGCCGTTGTAGACTTGTAGTTGATCCCGGTTATGAAGTGGCAGCTCTGGAAGTTGATCCTCGTCTTCCATGCCACGAGGAGAGCTCTTCAAAGGGTGGACATCGTGCGATCGAGCTCGAGATTCGAAATGAGATTAAGCTGGGGGTTCTCTAATCTTGGTTGTACCGGTTTAATCTTGGTTTACAGTATAAATTGAAGTCTTGGTTTAGTCATTGTAATATGAAGAGCATAACAGAATGTAACGAACTTTTTTTTTGGACAGATGGAGTTATTATTATTTTTTTAAACTTAGCAATCGGACCAGGTACATTCAGCAGTTAAGCCCAATGGATAAAGGTTTACATTACCCAATTGATATAACTCTTGGGCCTTTTAATTTTTATCGGTAATAATAATTAACACTCACTCAAGTTAGGTCTCTTTCCTCTAGGGTTTTAAGGTTTCAGCACAGTTTCACGAATCTTTTTTTCTCTCTCTTCTTCAATAGACACATAGCAATCATGACTACCGAAGAGAAAGAGATCCTCGCCGCCAAATTGGAAGAACAGAAGATTGATGTAAATTTTTTTATCTTCTTACTTACTCTCTCTTCCTACAACTAGAGTCAGTTCAGATTGTGTTTTGGCGGATCTTGGTGTTTTGCGTCGTATATGAAAATCTTAGAGCTATGCAGCATTAGATCTGAATTCTATTTGTTCAAAAGTTCGTTAAAATCCCTTTTTAATTATAGATTAGCATTGCCTATGTCTGATTAGTTTGGTTATTGGACTGTTGTGTATAGCTTGATAAGCCCGAAGTTGAGGACGATGATGACAACGATGAGGATGACTCCGACGACGATAAAGATGATGATGATGCCGAGGGTAAGTCATTGTTCATTTACATCAACAAAATACTACATGAATGTTGTACACCACCTAGTACTATGTTAGTTTACATTTTGGGCAGATTGGTTGATACAGCTCAGAGTCTGTATAAAATGTGTAAAGATAGATTTATAATCGGTAAAAGAGCATGAAATGAATGTAACTGTGTGGTTAGTTGAAAACATAATTTATCTTCTAGTTGAGTCATTATACTGCGTTATGATTGGTGAAACAGGGCAAGATGGAGAGGGAGGAGGAAAGTCAAAACAAAGCAGAAGTGAGAAGAAGAGTCGCAAAGCCATGCTCAAGCTCGGTATGAAACCCATCACTGGTGTCAGCCGTGTCACCGTCAAAAAGAGCAAAAACGTCAGTCTTTCTTTTTCCTTTTCCTTTTCATATTCAAATCTTTATATCCCACTTGTACTGATGATGGACAATGCTCTCTTAATCACAGATCATGTTCGTCATATCAAAACCTGATGTCTTCAAGAGCCCGGCTTCAGACACATACGTAATCTTCGGAGAGGCCAAGATCGAAGACTTGAGCTCTCAGATGCAGTCGCAAGCTGCGGAGCAGTTCAAGGCTCCGGATCTCAGCAACGTGATGAAGGGCGAATCGTCGTCGTCCAGCGCTGCTGCAGTGGTGCAGGATGATGATGATGAGGAAGTCGACGAGGAAGGTGTTGAGCCAAAGGACATTGAGTTGGTGATGACACAAGCAGGTGTGCCTAGGCCAAGGGCCGTGAAAGCTCTCAAGGCTGCTGATGGAGATATCGTCTCTGCCATCATGGAGCTTACCACCTAAAACCAAAATATGTGGTTTAACTTTGAGTTATATGTGTCCCAGAGATTTTCAAAAAGGTTCCGCAAGTTTTTGTTTCTATCTTGAAGTGATTTTCAATGTTGTATCAGTATTACAGTTTTTGGTTTGTTATTCAATTATCAAGCGTCAGTGGAGAGTTTCAGACAACTGTGCAGCTCTAACTTCACAAACCATCGACTCAGTGGAAGAACTGTTCTCTCGACAGCAATCTCAGACACATTCTTCAAGTACTGATCAAACGGAACAATACCATCTTGAAACGACTTATCCAATGAACAAAGCATCTTCAATGGCTAAATCAAACGCAGTACACTCGACCATCTGTTCATGGAGACAACCTGTAACTGCTGTTAAATGTGTTCTTTCTCGTCCACCATGTTCTTCAACCCCCTCTTGATCTCTTCCACTCTTCTCCTCAGCCCAGCTTGCAAACACAGTATCTCTTCCGACTCTTCACCTCAGCGTGTTAATTACACTTTTGCCCTTAATTCTAAGATTTTTGGTTTCACAGATATTTATACTCGACATTACATGGTAATAGCTACAGAATCAACAGGAGCAATTAAATTGGACGAAATTAAAACAAAGCTAAAATTCTCAGTTATTGATACTAACATTAAACCACTATTACAACAATCTCTAAATCACACACTGCGTTAGCAAGGATTATTGCAAAACATTGGTACTAATATTAAACCATAGACAAAACCAAATTACCAAGCTGAAAGCAAACATAAAAATCTAGTGATAGTTTAACTCATAACATTTGTTCTCTTCGGGTCTTCGGGTCGGTTCCGGGTTGGATATTTTCGGAATCGGTTCTGGGTCTTCGAGTCCAGGTTAAAATGCCCAGACCTACTACTAATCAATAAGAGTTATCTCCTTCCTAACAAAATCGGTAGGACAAGTATTTCTATTACTATGAAATTATTTCTAACAAAAGAAAGATCTGTTGGATGAGCAGCATTAACATTCCTTTCAGACCTCGGAACTCCCATAGACGAACCGAGACACCAAGCTCAAAGCAAACATAAGCATCCTCCGAAGCCTGAAGTATCTGCTCACGGTCAAGCTCATACACGCTCCAATCACTCATGCTTATCCCCTGATCAAGCCTCACTCCCCGATAACCCATACACTCCTCAACCATCTCCTCGAACGAACAACGACTCATCCCAAACCCTCCCGAATCTTGAACATGGTTCCTCAAATCAAGAAGCTCCCCGATCTCCAGCCCATGCCTCGACCTCCCCAGCTTCCCCGCGTCTTGACCGTTCCAGAAACCGACGTCTGCGGATCCGTGAGGAAACTCCGTAGCTCGTCGGGGACGTCGTCGCAGTGAGATAGCTGTATGACGAGGCAACGTTTACCGACGCATAGCTGGAGTGTGTCTGCCTCCGGATCGTTGTAGTAACAGTTATCTCGCGGAGGACTGGGATGGTAACCGGCATGTGTCCACTGAACGCCGACTCCGACGACGGGAGGGTGAGAGGAGTAGTAACGGTTGTAGTATTGAACGGTGTTGATCCATCGGGTGATGACGGAGTAAGAGCGAGTTACGGTGACGGTCAACTCGTTTCCGAAGAAATCGACGGAGTGTTCTTGGTGAGTGTTGTAACTCGAGACGGTTCTTATCGTCGGAGACATTGAGCTTCTTCTTGGGAGACTTTTCTTGTTATCGCCTCGAGTGTGTATGTTTATCATGTACCGTAACCCTAGACGTTTTCACTTTTCACCGTTGATCTTTGGATTCATTCGTACAGTTACAATCGGACGGTTGATAATTATACGATTTGGTGAAAATTTAATATTTTCGTATATTTACTAGATTACGTTTGTTAATGGATTAATTAGTTAGGATCGATATTCTTCCTAAACTGGAACTCAACTCAGGCCTTACCATATATATGTGATTTAAAAAGTGGTTAACTCCAGTCCAGTTTTGGTAATTATTAAAATCATATATTATATGATTTGAGGTAAAATCCAGTTCAAATTCGGCAAACATTAAAATTACCTCTAGTTTATATGGGAGTATTATGCTTAGATAACCAAATCCAAAGAAAGTGTCCTTGTTGTTGATAGGGGAAGATTTTGATTTGTCAAACAAAAAACATTGAAACTAACTTTATTACAATGAGACTATCAACCGTTACAGTTGTTTCTCCAGAGAAATAACACCTCAGTCTTGGTGGTAGTAACACGAGCCAGTGAGTGTAGTTCAATTTTGGACCGTTGAGAAATTGAGATGAATATAGGAAGGGCTTATCCCTTCGCATCTATCACGTCACGTCTCTTGTACGATCACTGTATGTACCTGTCTGGCGTCAGGCGTCCTGCATTAGGCTTATCTAAGGACACACGCGACCGTAACAGATCATGTTTGTCTCAATAGCCAACTGTTTGAATATACTAATACTCTTGTGACAGTGTCCTATTGCATGAATATATTACTACTTGTCTTATACCTTACTCCAAAACAATTATATAACACATAAGAACATTAAAATTTCTTCAATACATTTTTGGATATTCCTTCCATTTCCATAGTACCTGAAATACTTTTTTGCCTCAAGATTTCAAGTTCAATGAATTGGCTAATTTTAGATTTGTTGGTTTGACATAGTGTATTAATGTATATCTTCGTTAATCATCTTATGTATAAGATGAAAAATCAAGAGAACTCATGGATTAACAGATGAAATCAAAACAGGTTATTCCTAGTCACAATCCAAAACAATATAGAGATTAGACAATAAAAATGGGAATAAAATGTCATATTATTAACGAGTGAATACAAACTTTGTTTTCCACATCCTAACAAAAGAAGAAAGATCCACAACATATTATTATTCCTATATCTTTCAAACTTGCCATAAACGAGCATCAACACCGAGCTTGAAAGAAACATAAGCATCCACCGACGCCTGAATCAACTGCTCATTGCTAAGGTACCCCACGCTCCAATCACTCTTGCTTATCTTCCGATCTAGCCTCACCCCTTCAAGCCCCATACACTCCTCAACAATCTTCTCGAACGAACGACCCCTCAGACTCCTACCTTTTGAATCCGCGAGGTACTTCCTCACATCAAGAAGCTCTCCGATCTCCAACCGGTGTCTCGTCATCCCGAGCTTCCTCTCGTCCTGGCTGTTCCAAAACCCGACAAAAGTCGTGTTTGGGTTCTTGAGGAACCTTCGAAGGATGTTTGGGACGCGCTTGCAATAAGAGAGCTGGACGATGAGGATCGACGTCCCCACGCATATCTGGAGAGTATCCGCTGCACGGTCGTACGCCGGCGGGGAGAAGTGCCACGACGGTGTCCACTGGACGCCAACTCCGACGACGAGAGGGTGAGGAGAGCGAGAGCGACGGTGGAGGTAGATGATGTTATAGATCCAGCGTCTGATGATGGAGGGAGTCTCGGTTTGAGTGACGTCCAGGTTCTGTCCGAAGAAGTCGACGAAGTAGACTTGTTGAGTCTTGTACTCACCCATGGTTTTGATCGTTGGAGCCATTTTGATTTGTTTTTTTCTCTGATTTAGGGCTTTTGTTTTGTGATTTGTTCTCTCATGTATTATATGGCATCCATATAAATAGCTAACGCCTTAAAAAGAAACTGAACTAAAGCGTTATTGAGATGATAGAACCTTCGCGAAGGTCTGATCGTTTTATAAGCATTTTGATTTCTTTTTTTCTCTAGTTTGAAATTTGAATGAGAGAAAAATTGCCGCTTTAGGGCTTGTATACATTATCCACTATATAGAGTTATAGACATTTGGTTTCTTATCTTATTGTAACAGTCGGATGGTAGTTAATTTGGTGATATATCCACTATTGTCGTACTCAAGAGTAAATTGTCGCCGTTGATCTTCGTGAAATTGATGTCAGATAAATTTGAACGGTTGAGATGTATGTAGGCTAGGTCTAGCCTATCCACTCTTCACGCCATTTACTCCAACCTCAAAATAATTACTGATTTTCTCTTTATTTCATCAATTACTGATTTTCTTTTCTTTGTTTTATTATAACATTAAAATAATTTGATGATTTCCAATTAAATTTAAATTTTCTTGACAGAAAAAAATAAGTTTTTCTCTCCAGAAAATAATTTGATGATTTCCAAATTTAAAATTTAAAATTTCTTGATAATAGACAAAATGAATAACATCCTTTTAATATTAGTGGATCAGTAGAAGTATATACTTGTGGCCAGGGACATGTATTAACAAAGATACAAAGATGCATTATCCACATTCATATATATGATGTAAAATAGGTAAATGTTAAAATTACATATATGATGACTAGGGTTACCCTCTTGTATGTCTCACGTCTCTTGTACCATTACTGTTCCCTCCACAGCCAACTGTTTAAATGTAGTGTTGTACCCTATTGCGTAATTCTACAACTATTTTGTCTTGTAACTCACTCCAAAAACAATTATATGACACATCAAACTGCAACGCATTCAGTAGTTTTCTAACTAAGCCATCGACCTAGACAAGATATGCAACATTACACCCTTTGTGTTGTTCCATAGACCACATTACCTGAAATCCTTCTTTTTTTTTGCGATTATAATTTAATCTGATAGTCTTACTTTACATAATGTCCTAATGTAGTGTCTTCAACTCTTCATAAATCATCATGTGTACGAGATTAAGGATGTAAATTATCTGTTAAAACAATACTCATGGATTAACATGTGAAAACATCTTAAAAGAAACAGCTCATTCATAGTCACAACCCAACAAAATAGAGTTACAAACCAAAAAACCGTACTACTGTAAATAGGAACAGGGATAACCGGATAAATTGTTTTTATTTTTGACAACCTATCATCCTTTCAAACTTGCCATAAACGAGCAGAAACATCTAGAATATTGAAGCACACATAAGCATCTACTGACGCCTGAAGTATGAGGGCTAAGGTAGTCAACACTCCAATTACTATTGTGTGGTGCAGACTGTATTACTTGTATTTCTTATTGTTACATTTTTTGGTGTAAATATTGTTACATTTGATAAGAAAATAAAAGTAGTTTAGAAGTAGAAGATGACAAACGTACTGAATAATAACGTTACAGTGAAAAGATATCTTTCTTTTTTTATTCAGACGACTAGGTAATAGCTACTCGACACGTGCCTGTCCTATCGCTGCCGCCTAGGGATTGTAAGAAATAAATCTGTTACACAGCTTGATTGGAAAACTTTGTCCCTTTAGGTTTCACGTTTCAATATTTGCACTGTGAATCCTTTGTTACTGTCGCTGTTGTTTCTCAGAGTTGCAGAAGGAGACTGAACGGGCTTGTTTTCTTGAGGAGAAATGTCGTGGGCCTTTGTAACTTTCGTTGAACCCATTACCGTTTGTCGATGTTTCTCCGTTTCTTGAGACAGAGTATTACCACTATTGTCTTCAACATTCCGAGGCTATTTAGTGGTGCACTTTACTCGAAAGCAAATTGTCGGCCTTGATCTTTGTGTAAGTGGATGCAGTTAAATTCGAATGGTTGAGATGCATGTAGATGTAGGCAAAGGTTTAAGCCTATCGCATGTCATTGTTCACGTAATCTACTCCAATACTGTTTTGTTTTCTTTGTTTTATTGTTCTCTTCAAGGCAAATAACTGATTTAATTTTTTTTTTTTTTGAAAATTTATTCTAATCATAGAAATAGTTTGATTACAATTACCAAAATTTTAAGGTTATTGACAAATATAAGAGTGATTGTTGACAAAAAAAAAAGGAAGAATGATTGATATTATATATCTTTTACAACCCAATAATACCATACCACGTGTACGGTTAGATCTTTACCATCCAATTAGTCAATCTAACAATAACTTGTGAACCGATCCACCGTATATATATTTTTAACTAACATTAACCACCATAATTTTCTTTCCTTGGAACGAAATATTTTGTTTTTATATAATTAAATATATCGAGGAGAGAGAGATAGTAACAAGGAAACCGCCGTCGCCGGATCTGGCAGTGTTCGTAGACGAACAACTACTTCCCGATCTTAGAAAACGAGTTTCTGTATATATATATTTTATTTATTTATTTATCGGAAGGGTTCGGTTCTACGTTTCTGTTTTTGAGATTTCGAAAAACCATGAGGAAGAAGCTCGACACTCGCTTCCCAGCTGTAAGTTTCTTTCGTCTCTCTCCAATTGATTATATCTCTGTTAATTTTGATAACTCCAATTTTATCGAAAAGTAATCAGATCTGTTGTTTACGGATCGAGTTTCCAACACTGTTCGGTCTTAATCGAACGAATTTTAGATTTTTGAGTAATTTAATTTCTAATATTCAAATTTCCCAGCTTTAGGTTAGTATTAGCGTTGTTGATGATGGCTAACATTCAAAGAACTGAACTTTTGTTTGTATAAGGTTAGAAAAAAATGATTGATGGTTGTAGTGAGCACTGAGCAGAGCCCCACTTGGTGTTTCTCATTTCACTTAGTATTGTGTTTTGTTCAGGCTCGTATTAAGAAGATTATGCAAGCTGATGAGGATGTTGGCAAGATCGCTTTGGCAGTTCCTGTCTTAGTCTGTGAGTCTTTTTTTTTTTTTTTTTATCATTTTATCGATGACTTCAGGTTTTTAAGGCAATTTGTTTCGGTAAATTTCATGAATTCTGTGGTTATTTGCAGCGAAATCTTTGGAGTTGTTCTTACAAGACCTTTGCGATCGTACATATGAGATTACCCTCGAGAGAGGAGCCAAAACCGTGAGCTCATTGCACCTGTAAGCAACTTTGATTTTGCTTAACCTTTGTTTTTTTTTTTTTTTTTGCTTCCTTCTGCCTGAAGAGCTTGAATGGGTTTTACTTGAATGCAACTTTTAAAAATGTTTTCTAGGTTATAGATGTTGTAGCTATTGATATTCTGGTTTAGAAGGTAATATGATGTTTGTTAAGCGGGGGAGCTTCCAACTCATAGGATTAGGCCCTATATTGACTGTGTGTCCTACCGAGAGGCTCTTGTTGTTGTTGTTACAGAACTTCATACCAAATTCGTTTTGCTCTTTATCTTCATTTGGTGATACTACTGCTGCCTCCACGTTTATTAAAGGTTTTTTTTGGTTGTTTAACAGAAAACATTGTGTGGAAAGATATAACGTGTTTGATTTTCTGAGGGAAGTTGTGAGCAAGGTGCCTGACTACGGTCAGGCGCAAGGGTCTGGTGATGTCACCATGGAGGATCGCAGCGTCTCCAAGAGAAGGTTGGGACTTCTTGGCTCTGTATATTTCAGCTTATTTAATTGATACCAAGCTGATAAAAAATGGTTTGTTTGAATCAGGAAGCCGATCAGTGACGAATTGAATGACAGCGACGAGGAAAATAAGAAGAGCAAAACAGTGAGCTCATGTTCTTCTTAGTTACTCCATTTAGTGTCTGTTCATGTGAAGCACTCGCATCAATTGAACACTGTTGTTGGCATTGTGTTTGTTATTGCAGCAAGAGGTTGGGAATGCTAAGCCGGGTGGCAGGGGCAGTAGAGGTAGAGGACGAGGAAGGGGTCGCGGTGGACGAGCTGCGAGAGCAGCAGAAAGAGAGAATCTGAACCGCGAGATGGAACTTGAGACCGCCATGGCGGAACAGCCACCTCCTCATCAAGACATTAACCACCAGATGCATGTCTCAGTGTCATCACCACCACAAGAGAACGAGAAGAAGGATGTCGATGGAGTATCAAACGAAGACACCAAGCAGCAGCAACAACTCCAAAGTCCAAAAGAAGGTATTGACTTTGATCTCAACGCCGAATCTCTCGACCTAAACGAGACCAAACCGGCCTTAGCTGCAGCAGCAGACACAGCTACAACCTCGGAGGAATATCCAGGTTGGCCTATGGAGCTGGGTAAAATAGATCCAACGCAGTTAGCAAGTTTGGGTAAGAGGATAGACGAGGAGGAGGAAGAGGATTATGACGAAGAAGGCTAATGGCAAAAGCAGCACAAGTAGGGCATAAATAGTGTAGCAGCATTTAGCGGTTTGTCTAGAAAAAATGCTCTCTCTGTTATCAAAGTCTTCTTCCTATTTCCGTTTATTATAAGAATCAAAAGACTGTGTAGCTTCTAATTTATTCCTTCTGGTATTTTATTTTAAGGGTTTAGTAGTTGCATCAGAAGTTAAAATATCTTACAGAGCAAGCAAACAGTCAAATATTACATAAGCAGAGGAGAGGAGAAGAGAACTAGTCATGGTGTTGCTCCACGTGGTTGAGATGAAGAACACCTTCGTGGTTCTTGTGAACCTCCACCTTGAACTTTTCCTCCTTCTCTCCTCTCTTCAACTTGAGAAGCATGTTGTACTTTGCAGCCTCCCCGGTGACCTGAAACCATTTCATCACCGATCACATATTGTAATCAACGGCGACTAATATAAGAGTCATGAAAAGTGAAGCAAAAGCTATATACCTCAGCGTTAGCATGAACAACCTCCTGAAGTTCATAAGGGAACAAAGAGTTAGACCTCTGCTGGATGGTCTTGACAGCGTGATCAGCAACATGCTGCACTTCTGGATCATCTCCTGGAACTTCCCTCCATCCAGATTCAAGCTCACCTGAACCCAATTTTTCATGAATCACAAAACTCTTCCTTAAATTAAAACACAATCTCTGTTCTTTTCAATCATACCTTTCTTGCAGCCAAGATCGGAGGGAGTGATGGTATTGGTAGTAGAGGCACCACCATCATCACTAGCAGGCTTGAACTCCTGCAACTCCTTGAAGTTCAACCAAGGCTTCACCCACACTTTAGCTTCGTAAAGCTTCTTCTTCCCAGCCTCTATGATCTCCAGAGTCAGGTGGTGCAGCGTTCCCGCTACAACTTGCTCTTTCGCCTTCACCACTCTCCCAAACTCTAGCAGTGCATTCTACAAATTGTACACGTGTCACTCAATAATCAAATCAAAATAATAATAATAAATAATAATAATAATCAGATCACTCCAAATCACAACCAAATATATATACAAACGACTCAACAATATCCTCCAGAAAATCAATTCCTAAGATCTACAAAGATTCTCTAATCTAATCGGCTACTAGATCAAAGCAGTGAGACGATCAAAGAGAGGGGACCTCTTTCTTGTTATGCTCATCGACAGCGAAGCGAGCGAGGCTCTCGACCTCGCCGCTGTTCTCGTTAGCAGGTACATCGCGAACGCCTCCGAGCATGGCCATGTCGTCGTTGCAGAAAGTAGCGATCAGAGAGGGAATGAAGATGGAGGAGAGAGAGAGAACAACGATGAAGAGGAAACTGCTTTTCATCTTTTTATTTGGTTCGGTGCTCTTTGAGTTTTTAGATATTTTTGGTTTTTAGTTGTCGAAATGTCAAAATTATGGTTTGCAATACGGTTTGGTTTAGTTTTAATTTTAGTTCATATTTTAAAATTTCTGTGAAAATATTTGTATGATTTCTACAATTAATGTTCAAATATGGTTTGCATTTGAATTTGATTTTGTAATGCATAAGAAAGAGGTGGCTATTGGAGTTTTGGATTGGTTTAATTCGGTCTAACCGGTAACTGTATCCAAACCTTATACACTACGCAAAGGTTTCACTCGAAAACGATGCTTGGAGATAGCGACACGTTAAGCGAAAACCTGTCGGCACTTGTAACCGACCATAAAAATGTATCATGCTTCGTCTACCAAGGCCCGTTTAAAAGCCCACTCAACTTGCGTATAACAATCGCAAATATAACGTCCACAGTTTTATTTAGTTGGGTATTCCCTTATTCTTTTCGGATACAAAGCAGCTGCTTATTACATCGCAGCATCGAGGAAGGAGTTAACAGGAGGAAAGGGCCTTTGGCTGTAACAATCAAGGTTTTCTCCAGGACTCACTCCAAAGATACCACAGTACCTCTCATAAAACCCAATCCTATCAAGGACTCTCGAGTCTGGGCCATGTCCACATTCCAACCCACCGTTGATGATATTCGTAGTCACACCGTAACCAGGTAATCTCCCGGCAGCAATGTCGGCTTCTGAAGGCTGCCACTGACCGTTCATCACCGCGTGGCACGACGGTTTAGGAGACTGAGGAGTCATCCAGAACCAAATCGCGGCTTTGAAAGCCATCACTGCCTCGTTGGAGACAAGGTCAGGGTTGTTGAGTAAGTCCTCTCCAAGGGCTGCACCACATTGTCCATAGTTGTAGTTCCACGACAGCTGCATCGGTCCTCTTCCGTAGTAACGTTTGCCAGGTGCGCATGGCCACGTTCCGCTCGGTGAACAGTAGTCTGAAGAAGGACTCACCTCGTCCTTGAAACAGTATCCCCATGCATATGGTCCATCTTCTGCTGTTGGCCACCCACCTTCAACATGCAATCATCCATTTCATTAATATATTACTCACAACTTAATTAGTCTAACACGTTATTAGTCAAACTTTGTATTTTGTCTTTGTTTATGTTATTTTGTTAAAAACGATAACGATGATTGACGTGTTAAATTTTTAATTTGGGATATAATGCGTTGGAAAATTTGAAGTGGTAATTTTTAGTGTACATGGCAAGCAAAAAAATGTTAATTATAAACATTTAATATAAATAATGTGTTTATTTTTGCAGTTAGCAAAACATTTTTTGAAAATAATAAAACAAAATCTGTTATTTCTCTATACTAAATATTTAAATTGTTTTCTTTTGAAGATTGAAAATTTCAGACCTTCAAGATTCAATTTCAACCCGTTACGAGGACTTAAAGAATAATAGACCATACCAACATAAAAGTTATTGTTTTTTGGAGAAAGATAGAAACATATAATCAGTGCTTACCAGTGGTTTCGTGGGAAGTCTGACCAAAGAAGGCGGCGAGCTCTTTCTTCCTTGCGGCAGTGTCTCCATTGTTGCAGAAGCTGGGGAAATATTTAGCGGCAGCGATAAAAGCATCGTAAGTGTAGAAACCTCTAGCGGGACAAGCTCCATTATTCCTGTGTTTAAGCATTTCTTCGAACTGAGATCTTGTAATGATATCAGTAAGACCGCCGGTGGGATCAGGAGGAGGAGGGCCTGGAGGAGGAGGAGGGGGACCAGGAGGAGTGCACTGGCTTTGGCAGCCAGGCGGCTTACAGTAAGATTCAGTACTACCGCACCATCCATACTCGCTGCAGCATAGACCGTTGGGGCAAAAAGCACCTCCAGCTTGTTGACCACATTGCTCGGCCGAGGAAAATGATAAATGGAACAAGAAGCTGAGTAAGAGAACTAGAGAACTCTTCATTTTGCTCTGAGTTTGATGGTTTCTTACTGAGGCAAGTGAGGGGTATATATACTACTATGCAAATATACAATCAATGAAATGCTAAACTTAATCCATAGTTAGATATGTGACCGTGGGATATCGTGGGTTCATGAGTACAGTGCTGTTGAAACATCATGTAATGTACATCTTATTTTTTTAACATTATCATAATTTTAATATTATCATAAATATTTTAAATATATAATTTATAGTTAAGTATTATATATTGGGTAACTTTATGAATTTATTGTTACATTCGTTATTATTAATATATAGTAATTCTTTTTAATATATTTTCATATTTAATCTTATAGCATTTTTATTTAATATAATATAGACAATAGTTATAATTTTTTTTAAAGTAGCATAGACTTTTTTGTCTCATAATAAAATTTTAATCAACTTTAATTTATAAAAAATATTATATTACTAATTAAAAAATTAATTACTGTATAATTTTATAAAAAATATTTAAAATTTTTATCATGATTTTGTTAGACTTTTTTCAACAGATTTGGTTATAACTAAAAATAAAACTCAAATTGATTTACTATTGATATCTTTATTGATTATTAAGATTTTCAATACAATTAATTGATTAATATAAATAATTAAATAATTCCAATTAAAAAATTAATTTAATGATTTTATTATGACTTGACAATAATTGATAAAAGTAATAATTCTATTTTAGTGGAATATAGATTAATCATGTTTCTTACTAAAAGCATCACCATTGGTATATTTTCTTAAAAAATATCTTATATATAAATATCTTCTCTAAAAAAATAGCTACATTTTAGTATAAAATAACTAAATCAATTAAAGGAGTATCATAACAAAAAGTTTTTCGTGCTTTCTCAAAAGTTTTTCAAACGACAATTGTTTCTCATCTTTTCTCTTATATCAATTTATTGTTATATTTTAGTATTAAAAATGTTGAAGAGAAAATCTCACATCTGAAATATGAATGAGACTTGAGTATTATATAAAAGATTTAGACCATTAAATTAAAATAATTATAGCATTGCATGTTTAATATCTATTTTAATTTTGTTTTAGAGTCCGTACCATTTTATCCTCTTAAATAACATTTTTGAGCTGATAAGAGATTTAGCAAAGATATATTTAACGATTGTTGATAGCAAATAATATTTGAACGATAAAACAATAATGTTTCTTCTAAAAATCACAATTTTAAAATTATATAATAGATGTTATATAAAGCATTTATAGCACATAGTTTTTATTAAGTATTTTACTTATGAAATAATAAAATAAAGAGGAAAGTGGTATTTTTGATCAGAATATATAAGATGTTGTTTGGACTCTTTTGCTACATGTCAACTTTAATGGTTTATATATTATAAATTTGAATCTAGTTATTCTAAAAATAAAATGAAACAATAACATTTATTGAGTTTTCAATTTTAGAAAATGCACTTGAAACTATTATTAAGAACTTAAACTTAAAATTTTCAAAATAAATATGAACAAAAATCATACTAATATTTTATTTTAAATTATTTCAAAATTTAGAAATTATATTAATGAATATGCGTTTAGCGCATCAATATATCAAAAACACTAATTCCAGAACTAACTTTGAGAACCATACTAAATAACTTAACAACACCACTTAACAAGCTATACTTGTTTACTTCTCCAATTTTTAGAGTTTGTAATTAAGAAAATTAATACAAAATAAAATACTTATTCAAATGACATTCCTATGTTCCGTTAAGATAAGTACACAGTATACTTTCTAGATGGAATAATTTTTTATTATTTATAAAAAAAAACCACGATCTAAATGTGCTTAAGGACTGTATAGATAGTTTAATTTTTCTTTTTGTAAAGATAAGTCACGGGTTACACTATCGAACATATATATGCATTGAACATGTGAATATCTTCATCCAACAAACTTTGAACAAATACACAGAAGATTCCAAATGTTGTTAGGAATTTGATTTTTTTTTTTTATAATCGAGGGGTTCCCACTTACGTAAGTCATTCTCCTAGGTCCGGTTAGACAGTGGTCTACTTCATTCGAGAGAGCTTTACCTGGGTTAAGGACAAGACCCAACACCCAATACCACATTTGCTCACAAGAATCAGTAGTTCCTCTCCGCCTGACGGAGAATCTGTGAACATGACAATTGGTCTCCAGAATCTTTACCAAGCGTGCTACCTCATTCCGTAGAGATTTGATATTTTCAATAGGTGTCAACTTCTTATCACGAGGTTCTACTTTGAAAGAAATAAGCATGATTAGACATGTAGCTTTGTAATCTATTCGTCTAAAAAATTATTAATTTATTCTGTCCACGAGCCTATCAACCTTCTTTGTGCCAGATTGAACTGCATCAAATAAGGGTGCATATCAGAATAGTTTCGGGTTCGGTTCGGTTCGGTTGATTTGGGTTTTATAAAATTCAACCCAATTATTTTGGTTTGAATTCGATTTAGGTTTAGTTCGGTTTGGTTTAATTTAATTCGCTTTGATTTTTATTTAGTATTTTATTATGGTTTAGTTTGGTTCGGTATAATTTGGAATGAGAAATATAAAAAACAAAGTGTAATATAAACTTTTGTTAGCTAAAAAATCTATTACTAAAAGTAAAAAAAAATGTATCCAAAAAATAAAAATACCAAACAATAAATTTGTTACGTAATTTTACTTTTACATAATGGATATCGGAGAATAATAAGACAAGACGGTTATGATTTAGATGCTTATAGTTTTTAGGTTTTGTTTTGAGATAGAGAAAAGATATTTTGTGTCGTTCCAACATATCAATCTCCCATAAATCAAACATGAGATGGAGAAATGCGACAGAATAAGAGTTTTATTTAGTTGGGTATTCCCTTATTGTTTTCGGATACAAAGCAGCTGCTTATTACATAGCAGCGTCGAGGAAGGAGTTAACAGAAGCAAAGGACCTTTGGTTGTAACAATCAAGGTTACTTCCAGGATCCACTCCAAAGATACCACAGTACCTCTCATAAAACCCAATCCTATCGAGAACTCTCGAGTCTGGGCCATGTCCACATTCCAACCCACCGTTAATGATATTCGTAGTCACACCGTAACCAGGTAATCTCCCGGCAGCAATGTCGGCGTCTGAAGGCTGCCATTCACCGTTGATAACGGCGTGGCACGACGGCTTAGGGGACTGAGGAGTCATCCAGAACCAAATCGCGGCTTTGAAAGCCATCACTGCCTGGTTGGAGACAAGGTCAGGGTTGTTGAGTAAGTCCTCTCCAAGGGCTGCTCCACACTGTCCGTAGTTGTAGTTCCACGACAGCTGCATCGGTCCTCTTCCGTAGTAACGTTTGCCAGGTGCGCATGGCCACGTTCCGCTCGGTGAACAGTAGTCTGAAGAAGGATTCACCTCTTCCTTGAAACAGTATCCCCATGCATATGGTCCGTCTGGTGCTGTTGGCCACCCACCTTCAACATGCAAAATCATCCGTCTCGTTAATATATTGCACACAAATTAGTCTACCATGTTATTTATGAAACTCTTTATTTTTTTTAAACAGATAACGATGATAGACGTTTTAAAATTTTAGTTTGGGATATAATGCGTTGAAAATTTTAAATGGATTTTTTTTAGTTTACGTTTAGTTTTTAAAATTTAGTTTATGTGTTCCAGAAAGAAAAAGGTCATATATTCTAACATGGTAAACAAAATGACTGTTACGTATAAATATCTAATAAATAACTGTGTTTCCTTTTGGTGTTTGGCAAAAATATTGTTTTAAAACTAATAAAATAAAATCTGTTTTATTTTATACTAAATAGTTAAATTGTTTTCTTTTGAAGATTATGAAAATTTCAGACATTCATTCCGTTAGTAGGACTTAAAGAATAGTACACCATACCAACATAAAACTTATTGTTTATGGAAAAAGATAGGAACATAATCAGTGCATACCGGTGGTTTCGTGGGAAGTCTGACCAAAGAAGGCGGCGAGCTCTTTCTTCCTTGCGGCAGTGTCTCCATTGTTGCAGAAGCTGGGGAAATATTTAGCGGCGGCGATAAAAGCATCGTAAGTGTAGAAATCTCTAGCGGGACAAGCGGCATCGTTCCTATGTTTAAGCATTTCATCGAACTGAGATCTTGTTATGATATCAGTAAGACCGCCAGTGGGATCAGGAGGAGGAGGACCAGGAGGAGGAGGAGGGGGAGGAGGAGGACCACTGGGAGTGCACTGGCTCTGGCAGCCAGGCAGCTTACAGTAAGCTTCGGTGGAACCGCACCATCCGTACTCGCTGCAGCATAGACCATTGGGGCAGAGAGCACCTCCTGCTTGTCGACCACATTGCTCGGCTGAGGAAAATGATAAAAGGAACAAGAGGTTAAGTAAGAGAACTAGAAAACTCTTCATTTTTCTCTGAGTTTGATGGTTTCTTACTGAGGCAAGCAGAGGGTATATATACTACTACTATATGCAATATACAATCAATGAATGTTGAATATAATCCAAAGTTAGATATGTGACCGTGGAGTATCGTGGGTGCACGATCAACTTTTTCACACATAAAAAGAAGAAATCGAGATCTCGAGAATGGATTGTTATTATAAGGTTACGTATTGGCGAAAGACTCCCATTTAATTTTATAATAACTCAAGACCAAATTATACACATGTTTAATTAGTTATTATAAGGTTTCTCTTCCTATTCTAATGTTCTTTCCTAGGAGTCATGGTTAAAATTATGGTATTGATAATCTCGGCGAAACATACGTGCATGCAACTATTGTACTTACTTCATAATAATATAATCTCTCTTTACGTATAATACACAATAAACACTTTGACTAGGTCCTATCTTCATTCATGTGGGCTTGCTTGCAGTTGCAGAATGCAGACTCTTTCAAACTAGATACAGAGTACTATTTAAACATTAATAGAAATCTTATCCGACTTTGATGCCTAGCTAGAGAATCATTAGTGATAACGCTTTATACACCGAGTCATCATAAACCGAGTCATCGTTATTAATTATTGGTTAATCGCATTACAAATTAACAATGTCTTGCTATGACGACTTTTATTAATCCTGTAGAAACTTGAATGGCATAATGGGTTAAGGCATTTGCTTAACAACGAACTATCATGTTTACATTAAACAAAAATTGTTACCAATTTAGAGCCAACTAGCAAGAGTAAACTTTTTTATTTTATTTTGTTTTTAGGAAGAGGAAATTTTGTAGGTAATAGAAACGAGATAAGTACAAAATTTATCACTGCTTACTAGTGACAGCTTTAACGACTGTTTTTTGTATTTATTTGGCTCTACTGTTTTTTGTCAAAGAAACTACAAAATTTAACAATTGATTTCTCTATAAAAAAATTTACATAGCTACTTGGCTTTGGGTTAAGATATATATACGTTTTCACAACTATAAATTTCCCGGTTCTCTCGATCTATTTATCATCATGAGGTTTATCTCTAATTAGAACACAACCACAGTCCACATAGATCAAGGGTTTTTACATTACGACAGCCGTAAGCCAAACTCATGACTCCATCATTGGTAGAAGCCATAAAAATCCCGTTTTAGCTTCTGTTTTTATATACAAAAATCAAGTATTTTGGGCCTTAGGTCCAAACAATTTTGAAATGTAGTTCGTTGGGTATCTAAGATCAAATCATATAGGCTTCGGCCCTGTGGTGGATTGTTTTGATTTTAAAAAAAATATATAAGATCTTCAAAAGAAAATAAAGATTTTATTTGAATAACTAAGAAAATAGTATAAAACTATATATATAACTCAATCAAACTTATTAGTTTTAAAAAATTTAAATGTTAAAAAGAACTCCTAAAAACAATCTCAATTGTTTTCCTATTTTGCTCATAAAAAGCACTTTTTATTTTTTAATCTTCTTGTTTTTTGTAGAGATAAATACAAAATATTTTTTAAAAAACATTATTGACAGACTCACATTACAGGCTGGATTTTAAACCGAATTTGAATCGACTTTTAGCTCCTAATTAATTTTTGAATGGGTTTGGTTCAGTCATATAAATCATCTCCACCGTACACGTGGAGAAGCCTCATCGATTCCGATGGTTTTTTTTCCTCACTTGAAGGCGGTTACTGGCGTCTTTATAAAGCCAACACAAAAGGTTAGACAACAGATACAGAGAGAGAGAGAGATAATCGAAACGGCTAGTTGGCACTCTGATACAAAGAGAGCGAAATGGTGAAGCCCCAGAAGAAACCCAAGGTAGAGAGAAGGAAGAGGAAGACGACGAAGAGAGTATTACCACCACGCCGACCCGCGGCTAATTTCAGAGGGATACTTTCCGATGCAGAGAGGAAGAAACGAATCGAGGAGCTACGCGACGATCTGTTCAACGAAGCGGCGAAACTCGTCGCGGAAGATCCTTCCCAGAGCATCGCGATCCTCATGGTGCCTCGTAGTAAAAAGTCCGGATCGAACGGCGTCGGTTTGCAGTCGTTCGGGTATCCGTCTGTGGAAAGCGTGGTCGGGAAGTTTCTGAAGGATACGGCTCCTCCTGTTGTTCCGGTGGTGGCAAAGGAGGACGCTAAGGAGAAGGAGAAGGAGGAGGAGGAGGAGGAAGAGGAAGATGACGATGATGATTGGTCGAAGTATTACTGGTGGGAGGATGAGAAGCTGGTTAATTCGAAGGATCCGGTGGAGATTATGGCGGCGATGGCCGAGATGGAGAAACTGAGAAAGCAAATCGAGATCTTTGAGAGTGAAATAGGTGAAGGTTCTGGGAGTCAGGAGGACGATGATGATGATGGATCCAAACCCTAAATGCAGAAGATGGATTCGTGTTCAAGTCTTCCTCTCCAGCGACGTCGTTTTATGTTTCTTTTAATTATGACTATTTAAGTTGCTAATTTCGAGTCAGGACTATGTTTTACTTTTGATTATCGTATGGCTTCTCTGTTGGTAGAGCTTTTAAGCCTTCCTTGCGGTTCGTTATATATATATGCATAAACATAAGAAGATGGATCATGTATTGTGAATCAGGATGCTGAATAGCTTATTTCTCTGTGGATATATAATAGCTTCTCTAGAACATAGTTAGTATCGGGTTTGAGTTCAGTGTGTGATGATTTTTTTTCGAATCACACCTTCTCCGTAAAGCTTGAGTTGCTGCCTTTCTTCAACGTTCCGTGTGTGTGTCTGGTTCACAAGCTCCACGATGCCTGATCCTGCCGTAGTGAAGAAAACCTCTTTGCAAGGTTTCTACAAGGCTTGAGTCTATGTACGTGACAGCTGCGTTACATCCAGTTTATCAAATCCATTGTACTAATGTTAGGTTGGAAAGTCGGGAAGCTTTCGAGATGTTTTTCCCGTATACCTTTGGTTTCCTGTTAGTGTGATTACCACTAGTTGCTCTTAGCCTGAGATATGGAAACACAGGGGGTTGTGTTCATTCTTTTCTTTCTATGGGATCATAACAACACAAGGCAGAGTTGGGAACCAAATGGTCACTTTGACCTTTCCCTGATGTAGCTTATATTGGCAAATATACGGGAGCATTGATTACAACACTCATAATCACATTGCAAGTTCATCACTAGTTCAATGGTAGTAGAAGATCCCATGCGACTTTTCAAATGCATTGGGTGGTTCATAGATATTGCTCTGACACTAGCTTATCAATATGGGTTTTCGTCTACTGTTCACATTTTCATAAGTAGAACTAGTCACACCAGAGTCCAACTCTACTAAATATCAGAACCACTCATAAGTGAAAGGATGCTTGATACATATCAAAGAGTATGTAACCGAACAAGAGAAACAAGTCAAATATTAAGACAGAGAGATAAACGCTGTTGATGTTCTCAATTCCCAGGGAGCTCCACAAATGTTGGCACAGAAGAAATCGAAGCCCCTTAGCGTTGCCTTAGAGGTCTCTGTAAAACAAGGGGTTGAGGTTTATATTTGTTCTCTTAAAACGAAAAACAAAAAACAAAACATGAGTGAGTGAATAGATTTTACCCGTGGTTCATTGTTAGCTTCACGGGGTGGTTGTCTACTACTACTACTTCTAGCTTCTCTGTCTGCATCACGCTCTGGCTTGTCATGCTTATAAAACGCTTCTAAGGCTCTTATCACAAATGGGCGGACTAGGTTCACTTCCATTGCAGATACATTATTCATCTGCAATATTTTAGAACTCGGTGATGAGAAAAAAAAAAGCCAACGTCGAGAAGAAGCAATAAACAAAAAAAACACTAACCTTTACTGCAGTTGTATCTGCTCCAAACGTTCCCAAGTTAGTCTCCAGTTTGTGAAGCCGCACATCTCTGATGTCCTCGACTAGTGATTTCACCTATACAAAAATTCGATAAAGGCTTGAAAAGATACAAACACATGGGCTTAAAAATGGGAGACAATTACCATATACATGTCTGGAATATCATCACGTGCACTGCAAACAAAAAAGAAAAAAAAAGAGAGGTTTTTCAAATACTCATCAGCAAATCTTAGATGCTAAGGGGAACGAGTCTAAAAAATCACATACTGATCAAAAAGCAGTCTAGCAATCTCAATGTAACCAGATGGTAATGGCTGAAACTTCGACTGAGGTTCCCGTTCTGCTTCCAAGACCTGAGTCAAATTGTCTATAGTTCACAAGAGGAAGAAAGAAACAAGTTAAACAAAATCGACATTTGCATTCAAAAGTTATATATCTGCAAAAAATTTACATCTTTACCAACAGACAACCAGGCTGGAGGGCGGAAAGTGCATTTGCCTCTCCGCTTGAGTGCCACTGCAAGCCACAGAGGCACTTGCGTTGGAATCTGAGGAACGAACCGACCATAATCACCCTAACCACCGGTTCAAACAAAAATCAAAACCCGACATGGTTAATTAACTAAAAAAATGGTTTCAAGATTCTAAAAAACTGTGGAGAGATTATTATTATTATTACAGCGATGAAGTTGAGCGGGTCCATGTTCATGTTGGGAACAATCTCCACCATTTCGTCTTCTGCCATGAACTCAACCTGTGTGTGAAATGTGAGGATCAGTCTGTCCAGACAGTAATTACAGACAATGAGGAAGAGAAGAAGAAGAAGAAGGAACCTCTTGAGGAGAAAAGAGTGAGATGTGAGGATCAGTCTGTCCAGCCATTGATAATCTCTCTCAAGAGATCTCAGTTCCCAACTGTATTATTTAAAAAAAAAAATTAGTAACATCCAAAATGGTAGATAAGTTAACCATCTTTTGTTGACATTTAATCGAACACCTTGTGTACACAAAATCATCAGTACGTTACTAGCGAAAACTTCCGGTTCTTATCTTTATCTCAGCAACACAGTCTAAAATTTTGAGTATCTATTCTAGTGAGATACCTAACGATCTTGTTTAGTAGTGTTTTCAGAGGATAACGTTGTAAAGGAAATAATCCAGGAAGAGCCTTGATTGAGAGAGAGAGATTTACCTGGGTTTAGAATTTGATTTGAAGATCAGATCGATCCCCTTTCCGATTCTACGAACTATAAGAAGAAGAAGAGAGACAGAGGAAGGTTTTTGATCGCGAAGGGGAGATAGTAGAGTTTCTTCTACGTTTTGGCGGGAAAATCAGATCTCGGGTGTAGCGGGAAATATATTAATAGGTTTCGGTTAAGACTCGGTATTTTAATTGAACCAACCTCAAATCAAATTTGTCAACCAAACCAAATTTTATCCTCGTGTGATTTTAGTTAAACGGCACAGCTACAAAACCCGAATCAAACGCTCAGATACTCCTGCCCGAAAAAAAAAGAGCTGAGTTACTCTTGCCCGAAACTGACCGGATTTGAAATTAAATATATCTTTATTTAAATCAGAAAAATTATTAAAAGACCATGAAACCAACAGAAACTTGCATAATTACAATCCAACCAGGACTATTTCGCGGACTATCCAGACCCGATCCACAAATTTCGGATCTCTTTCTCTATAACTTCCGAAAACTTTGTAAAACCTAGTGTAATTGTAAACTTGGTGTAACTGTACAGAAATTAATTCCTACTTATATTATTGTATGAATATACATTGTATCTAATACAAGTTATTTAAATTGAACTAATGCATACTTTTAGATTGTAATGTTTTATTATATTAATTTTTGGACACAGTTGATGTTATTGATATATTTATTGATTTTTTTAAAAAAAACATTAGTTTATAGATATAACTAGAAAAATTACAAAATGTGAAGAGTCATTTACATAAATTTATTAAAAGTAGATAAAATTAATTTTCAATTTGCTATGCACGAGCAGTCAAGTGTATATCACAAGCTGCACAATTCCAAAAACAAAGATCGCATTTCCACCATGATTTTGATCCATTTAGGGAGACTACAAACACTAATTTTATGATTCTAGAGCACCAGCAATCATATGTCACATTAGGATCTATCATTTCAGCCATAGATAGAAACATGGAAGGTTTTTCATAATCTCAATGGCCTGTGAATTCCCAACTATTGATGATTTGAAACATCTGATCAACATGTTGACGAGTAAAAGCATGGTAGTTGTGAACCAATCCTCCATCATCAACACTAAAGGCTAAGTTCATCATACCATATACAAATAGGGCCAACAAGCATCCTCTCTCAGCAGCAAGATATATTTTTTTCTTACCAACTAAATGGAGGATGAAGAACTCATACATACCTCTCAAGTATGGCCTCTGGATTACCCACACGGTAGCAACTTATTCTGAACATTCGAACATCATTGACCTTGTCTAGCCAGTCATTCATGTAAATGAGACTTGCCGATCTGTAGAAGTAATCATATCTTCCAATTTTGTTTAACCCGAAAAAAACAATCCGTGCACAACCAAAGTCTTGGATACTGGTCGTTGCTACGTTGTAGAGAATCTTATGAATCATTGAAGGAGGGAGAGAAGCCAAGTTCGTCTAACTTTGATAAAATAAAATGGTTATTGTGTGAGAGAAATCTCGTAAATTATTTGTTACTTGTATAAGTGATAAACCCTTGAAATTTAATGAACCACTCACCCAAATTTAAGCAGAAACGTGTCCATTTATAGGTGATTTGATAGACTCCTCGACTGTCGCATCTCTTGGATTTAACTTATTAAGATATATAATTATGTATAAGTAAGTAAAATTAAGTGATTTAGATTGTCTAAATTTATGAAACTAAGAAAAACGTAACAATTAAGATTGTATAAATATTTAAAACTATGTAAAACTTAACGAAATTTATATAGTCTATTGTTGTATTTTGCAAGAAATGATTAGTATCCAAAACGTAATGTATATATTTAACGACATCAACCAGCAGTATTGGAGATAATAAATGAAAATGATAATATTTAGTTTGAGAAAAATCATGTAATTAATGATTCAAGCAGTGGCATGTCCATTTAAGGGTAATTTGATTGACTCCCTGAGGAAGCACGACTTCTCTCACACGCCTTCTCACTGCAACAGTCGAATCTCTTGAATTTGGAACTTTGTATAACTTTAATTTATTAAGATTTATTACTATGTATAAGTAAGTGAAACTAAGTGAAACTAAGTAATATAGATTGTCTAAAATTTTGAAACTAAGAAAAACGTAACAATTTAGATGCTATAATTTGTGTTTATGTTACTTGGTTTGTTATTTATGTTTGTAAAATTTGGTGTAACTTAAAATAATTTTGGTTACATACATCATTTTTGTTTGTCAAACTTCGTAAAATTTAGTATTACTTTTTTCATGTTTGTGTAATTAGGTAAAAAATTTCAAAATTTTTCATTTTCGTACGTCAAACTTTGTATAACTTAATATTTTTTCTGTTTGTACATTTCGGTAAACTTTGTCAGAATTTTCATTTTTCATTTGTCAAATTTCAAAACTTAAAAAACTCATCACTGAACTAGTTTGATAGAATTTATGATTAATTGTACAACCAAAATCTCAGAAATACCATGACAGTAACAATAAGACAATATACAACTATCAATATTTGTCTTCCATTATCGGGTCCTTAATCCACATGGTCATTTGAGAAACCACAAAGAGACATCAATAGTATTGCAAATAAGGGTTTGAATCAGATTTGGAGAACTTTTGGATGATACACCCGCCCCTGTAGCTTCAAAGTTTTGTCTCTTGATTAATCACTATTTTCTGGAAAAAATCTAAAAATTGCAGATTATGTGAAGAAAGATGAAAAAGAAGAAATGAGATGAGAGAAAATGAGGTGAGAGGATTGAAAAGATGATAGAAATGAGAAAAGCCTAAAAATTAAAGCAATTATAGTTGCCAACTTCGTTTTTGGGGTCTGGAAAAAAAGAAAATTTTTGGAGGGAAAATTCTGAAATTTGAGCGGGAAATTTTTTTACAGCATTTTTGGGTCGATGTTTTACCAAGTTTGTAGTTTTACAAAAAGCTTCAAAGTTTTACTTTTCTATTTTTTGCATTTTTTTTAGTTTTACTGTACTCAAAAGATTTATATTATAGTTATACCACTTTTATTTAGTTTCCTACAATCATTTTCCATCAAATCATGTTGTGACATAATTAATTTTGTTGCATATATAATTTTTTTGATGTCACAAAGACAACACTAAGATAAAAAGCATAAAAGAACAAGGTATTTCCTCTATTATATAGTACACAACTATGTGATAAAAAATTAACTATAATTATTGTAAATTTAAATCAGAAAATACTAACAAATAATAAGCATAATACTTATAAGTAACAAAACAAATTAAAAATTGTTTATCTTCAATTTTTTATATTTTATCAGTTTTACTAAGTTTTATTTAGTTTTTCTATCGTATTGAACAATCATTTTGAATAATAGATACAACTAATCGTGGTGTGCATTTTCTTCTAGGTTCCCGAACTTAAATATTTACGAGAACAAGTATGCACTTTTTTAATCGAAACAAATTAGAGTTCTTAATATTCGAAGCTCACAGTTCAAAATAGTAATTTCAAAACAGTTATGATGTGATGCTCAATTAACTAAATCTCTTACATGCTCTCTACGTTATCCAAATCAATACCTATATTGTCTCTATCTCGAATAACAACATTTTCCACTGGCTCAGTCACCTTAAGATGTTGTTATGTTTTTTCAATGATATCAAAGATTTTATTACCATATAACTTAAATTTTACCTATTTGTATATGGATTTATGGTCATTTTCTGCATATCTTGTCCACTAGCATACAAACTACCTTTACATTCGTTTGGATTTCATTCATGACCATCTCCAGCTTTATAATAGTATTTTTAATAATCAAAGTGTATGTTTGTGAAAGAACTCGTCGTCTCATGTAAAAATAAAAATGATTAACAACAAGTTAGATGAACTTGCACGGTTTAACCATAAAATGTTACCAAATTATATAGTTTTACCATTATAGTTATATTAAGTTATACAATTTAGTTAATACCACTTTACCGAGTTACACAATTTTACTTAGTTGTACATTATGATTTTACCAAGTTGTACAGTTATAGTTATACCAAGTTTTACTACGTTTTCTAATTTTTATCAAAATAATAATTTGATATATATTTTTATATTTTTTGTCATAAAAAACAGACTCATATTTATAATTATATCAGTGTTTTTGAATATCCAAATAGATTGAGATCATTGTTCTTAATCAGTTAATTATGAAAACGAATTTGAAACTAAACCTCTTTATGAATGAATTAATGGAAAAGATGAATGCCAAATTAAATAGAGTTTGAATGAAATAATTAAATCTGGGTTTGAGATTTACAGTGGAGAGAGGAAGGAAGAAGATAGAATAAGAGAGAGAATGATTTTGATTGGTTTAGATACAAAGGGTAATTTAGACATTGACCATCGAAGTGAAGAGTATCAAAATAGATAAGAGTATGACAGATCACGTAAGAGTATGATAGATCACTTTTTGCCTCATTAAGAGTATCTGAGCACTTTACTCACAAAACCCTAATCTCAGTTTCTGGTGTGTTTTGTACTCTTTTGGTCGTGATTTTTGCGAGATGAAGAGAGGAAGGAGGAATCTGAAACAAGCGGCGTCAGAGCAGGAGTTCACGCTTGAGGAATGTCAGAGCATCGCTCAGGTCGTCTCTCTCAGAGGTTCCAATCAAATTGAGATAATGGATGCAAAAGGAGACAAGTCACTAGCACTGTTTCCAGCCAAGTTTCGTGAGAGCATGTGGATCAGACGGGGAAGCTTTGTGGTGATTGACCATACAGGAAAGACAAAGGCGCAAGAAGCTGGTTGCAAAGTTACATCTATTGTCTCTAAAGTTCTCTTCTTTGACCAAATCCGTCTCCTTCAAAAGTCTCCGGAATGGCCACAAATCTTCAGGGATGATGCTAAGCCCTTTCCAGCTCATGAAAGCTCTCAAATTCCCGTGGTAAATCAAGATGCTGACGGTGAAATAGGTTCGAGTGATGATGATGGGATGCCTCCACTGGAAGCAAACACAAACAGGTTGAGACCGTTTGGGGTGCAGTGTGATGCAGAAACAGATTCTGACTCATAGAAACAGTACATGCTTTTCTCTTGTTTCTCAAGAGAGGGAACACTAATAGTTGTGACATGTCTCCTCTCTTATTATTAAACAGACACAGAGCTGCTTCAAAATGCAGAGTTTTGATTTTGCAATGAATTGTTTATTGATCAAAAAAAAAAACCAAATTTTATTATGATTAATTAATAATCACCACGGTAAAGCCATCCATGTTTTGCTGTATTTTCTTAAAGAATAATTAAAAAAAAACTCTTTTTGTGTTAATAATGGCTTTCACGTCATGATCTACAGCTAACTGTTGCTTCAAAATTTGTATAAATGATTACAGTAGAGAGAGTCTATACATCAGAGGATGTGGTGAACCAACTGATCAAAAGCAAGCACGGAGTATTTTACAAGTGAGACATCATTGAACAAGTTGGTAGAAGTGAGGCCTCGTGAAATTTTTGTTTTGGAGCATGCAGTAACGATGTTCTGTACTTGGATTGTATTTATAGAATTTGAGAGAATAACGCTTTAGCTTATCTCACTTGTGGGAAAAGAATAAAACAATCATAAAAGAATGTCTAGAATTACAAGACTACTTTTGTCTGGACCGACCATAGTACACAAACACATAATCAATGTGAAAGTAAAAGAAGAAGTTTGTTCAGGACGAATCTCATCCCCCATTTATGGAGTCATTTACAGAATGTCAAAGCAGAAAAAAAAACAACAAATGTACTTGAGATTAAAAAAAAAAAGACGAGAATTAAAAGACAATTAACCTTTGCAGAAACGATTTATTCTTGTTTCCCATATGTACACACCCACCCACCAATACTTGCCTCCTTTTCTTTACACTGAAACAACACCTGATTCAACAACTCTACCTCTGTTCATGTCTGCATCTTTGTGTGCTCCTCCTCCTCCTCCTCCTCCTCCTCTCCCCTGATGTTTTCCTTGACGCTGCGACCAATACCCGTACGCCCTCAACACCCTGTCTAGCAGTTCTTGTGGCACAGGCTCTCCTCTTCGTTGCTGCGGCGATATACTCGCTGTGTGAACCAGAGTCTTCCACTTGTCCTGTAAAAACACCACATGTTTAATCGATCCACTGTGGAATGATATATGTTAGTTTGTGTTAGATGCGTTTTTTACCTTCAAGTCCACATAGGTTCTATGATCTGCACTCTCGAAAGCACGCAGTTTCACATCGCGCCATCTGTTGCGCAATGAGAAGATATATCGAACCATTAGCTTTTGAGTTTTGATATTTAACACCAACGACCAAGCCACATGAAACTTATATACCTTCCAGTCCCCAGCTCTTCAACTGCTTGTACGAGAGCTTCCACCTCTGTCACTGAGAAGGGTCTCCTGGTTCTGCGCTGAGCAAGCTCTGTACGCTTAGGTTTCTGGCTCAACGGAACTATTGCAAGCGCCTCAACTTCCAAGGCTGGAAGTGGAACAATCGCTCTTGTATCCGATGATGGTTCTTCTTCACGAACAGTTATCTCCTTCTGATATGGAACTAACTCGAGGTGGTTATTATTGTCCACGTCATCCGCTTTTGGAGTTTCAGTATCTAACGTGGGAGAAGCAGCAGACCTGGAAAGACCATTAAGAAAGCGCTTTTAGTTAAGAATCCTCAGGAAGAAAGAACACTAACACAATGAGAAGACAGTGAGTTCGTTTAGTACCGTTCAGACAAGTTTGTAGGGTCGATAGGCACAAGAGTATCTTGGGAACACAACGGTACATGAACTTTGCTGGGACCACCAGGCTCCAAGGTGAACCCAAGGTTGGTTAGATTCTCTTCACATGAGATCCCAGTCTGTGACAGAGTTTTCTTGTCATCTCTGACCTTCTTTCCATGTACTACAACACCAACACGTATTCCACCGCTGAGTAGAACACTCACAGCCTCCATCACCGTCCTCTGTAACCACAAAAGGGTCATGACTCTGTTATATTAAAACAAGAGAACCATTTGCAATGTTACCTTTAGTGATCCTACTGTTGCAGTTTCTGGAACTTCAATAAAAAGCTCTGGAATCCTAAAGGACTTGATGCTTAGCTTCACTGCACAACATGAGAAGAAGCCCTTTGAATGAGAGGACCACAACAACAGCTAAAGATTAAGATAACTGAAGAAGAGTTGCAAATAACCAACCTGAATCTCGCTTCTCAGGTAACTTGGAAACACTTCCACTAGTACTGAGTCCACCATCAGAGGTTACAACCGAGCTTCTCTCCGGTGATGATCTTCTCCTCTTGTAAATAGTCTCACGCTGCCATGCGGCGTTGTATCCTCCATAACATGACTTCCTTTTGCGATAAACAGACTTTATGCCAACATCTAGACAGTAAAAAACAGGTGGCATATCACGATTTGAACAAGTGTATTTAGACATAAGTGCATGAATACTTACCAGCTCTATAGTGTCCAAGATCCTTGGCCATTTGTTTCCAGTATTTAGACGAAATCGACTTTCTTATCCTTCGAATCGTTGGAGACCTATACGACTTAAACTTATTGCTAAACTTATGGTAACTATATAATTTTTCATCATCATCATCTCTACCTAACTTAGTATGATTCCCTTGTTGTCTAGCAAGGGAACCATCAACGCAAGATGGTGATTTTAGTTCACCATCCCCGCACACTGTTTTAGGAAACTGCACAGTTGCATCCTCCAGCTTGCAAGTATCAGTGACCAAGCCACCGGTTGCTTCTACAGTATTCACAATAACACCACCCGTCTCCTCAGTGACGCCTTCACATTTGACGTTCTTGGTTTCACACACAGGAGTCCGCTCCAAGACGCCTTCGTCGTCATCAGGAAACGAAAAACTGTTCACCACACACGTTGTCTTCTTCTCATCATACGAAGTATGCATTGAGACAGAGTTTCCTTGGTCAGAGGACTCAGATTTCAAAGCCTTGTCGTCGTCTTCTTGTTTAATCTCTTTACGATGAGTATTCATATTCACTTCAAACGCGTTGGAAGAGGCTGAGGAGCTCTCGCATTCCTCTAGCAGCTTGCCAGCTAGAGAAGCTAGCAAGTCCATTGCATCTGTCCTCTTGTTTAAGACCTTCCTCTGACCAAAAATAAAAATCAACCGAGAGTTAGTCAATTTAATGAGACGGATCAAGAAGATGAGAATGAGATTTGGTTACCCTGCAGGAACGAGGAGCCTTGGGGATATTAGGGTAATCAAATCCAACAGAGACGCAATCTAACTTCCTCTTGAACACCATCTCTCTCAGCTATTGCATTCACACTAGCAACACAAACAATGTTACACAATCAGCTCAGACAATTAATTAATCTTGAGATCATCAAAAATTAACTTGAGACGCACGCACATGTAAGAAACCAAACAAACAATGTTAACACATTTTTCAGATCCAATGTTAATGATTTAAACTCCCAAAACAAAAATTCAAAAACATCAAATTGTGACACAAAGTAGCAGCCAGATCAGATCTCGGACATCGACCAGATCTCCGACAAGTTCCCAACTTCTGTCGATCCGACCCGACCCGACCGGGTAAAGAATTTTAATCGGAAATTTTGAAATCCAGATCAAAAATTCAACACAGAAACTACAGATCGGTTTTCGATCGAAACTCACCTAATCAACTGTCACCAGCTCCTTTGATCACGATCCGAGGGGCTACTTCGATTACAGATCACGCAGAACAGAACTTCCAATTTTACCAATTTTGATGTTTTTTTTTGTAAGTATTATAAAAAATAATGTACAAAAGGAGAGATTAGAATCGATGATCTATACAGAGAGAGTTTAGAGATTTAAGAAGGAAGAGTTTTAATGTCTTTGTCCCTATAAAAGAAAAGAAAGAGGAGGAAGGAGACGTGAAAACTGAAAAGCCCTTTTTTATTTATTTATTCTCATAAATAAATAATCAAAAGTTTTTTTTTTATTGACCACACAAATGACAATGGGTTTTAGGATGAGGCAGTTAAGGGAACTGGTTAACCGGTGTTAACGGTTACCATCGTCATTTGTATTAAACCCTCTCTCTCTCCGGTTAACCGGTTGTTGAGACTTGAGAGGTCACCCTTCTCTCTCGGACCATTTTAAAAAAAAAAAAAAAGAAGATAGGGTTTTGTCAGAAAGAATCTTAATTTTAGGGATCGGATAAAAACAAATAAAAACTGTGTTTGTGATTGGAGTGGGGTCTTTGTCTTTTTATTTAATACAACAAAAACAAGAGTAGCTCTCTCTTTCTACCACGTGGTTGAGAGAAGCCTGTGAGGAGTCTATTGCTTTGGTTATAACGTCAGTCACAAGGTTCAGTCGTTCACTAATGTGAGGGATGACATGAAGTCCTCGGATGATTGTTTATATGCTATTTAATGTCTAGATGTGTAGAGAGGCATGTGCTAATGTGGCCGAGATGAACGTGACATATGTTTTAAAGGTTGAATCATTGAATGTGGTCTGTTAATGATCATGTTCTTGTGTTAGGATGCGCCAGATATCCAAAATGTGTGTTACTAGCTAGCATAAGCCAGATGTTGAATCGAATATACTTTGTTTATGCCCTCTGGCCTACTGATGTGGACGGTGGTGGACCTTTTTTGTCATTTTCGTTATTATGGGCCACAGGACAATCAGTTAATGGGCTGGGTCTGATCATTCTCTTGGGATGGCATAATGAAATGACATAGTGCTACCTCGAATATTCTCTAATCTTTTTCTCATTTTTATTTTGTGTCAAAGTGAATCATTCGCTAATCAATAGGTTTCTTTTTATCATTAGTGCCTAACTGCCTATGATGCAACATCATTGGTGGATACGATTCATGCATATTAAAATCTCGTAGATACATTTTGTTGATTTTCTTCACTGGAGCTTCATGTCATGAATGAATCGCATTGATCACAGACCTGAGTAGCATGCAGACTACTGGACCACTGTGACATACTAGCATTCTATAAAGAAAATAACACACGACCAACAAGGAGTTTATGGGGAATTCAACATGAAGTATGGTGCTTTAACAACATGAAGAAAACATTATTCTCTACCTACTTATCTTTATGATGTTCTTTGTTAGAGCCTCCACAATGGACGGTGCCAAACAAGAAGAATATTAGTATATTACTACTATAGTATTACTCATTTTATGTTCATTACTATCAATGGGAATCTCTTGTTATATCTCCGGAAAAATAGCCAGGGAGATTTCGTTGAAAGTTTATGACATCCTGAATCTTTGAGATTGCTAAAAATGTGTATATTGCAACTCTTCGTTGCTACACTCTCAAAAGATCATCTCACTGATTACTAACTCAGCATAGTTTATGTTAAGTTGATTTGTGCTTGTATAGCCTTAGCCTGTAGAGCATATATTTTATCAGTTGACCTACTGATGTAGACATGAAACTTATCTCAAAACAAGCAATAGCCGCATTTAATCAGATAAGATAACAATCCTAACATAATCCACGAGAATAGTTTCCATTCGTGATGTTTTCACCTGAAATTAAGATGGCAAATTCATCTTGAATTCATCAACTCATTCCGATTCTTTGACCAGTCATATAGTCGTCGTTCTAATCTCGACATCACATATTATTTGGCATGATACTCCCATAGTCCCATGTCATCTCAGAGGATATTTTGACCATTCATTTGTCTTACGTTATAGTGTGAAGATGCATCCCCAAGATCAGGCACATCTTATGAAGCTAGACATAAGCAAATTACATCATTTTTAAGACCTGCTTTACTTTGCCCTATAGTTTAAATTAGAGAACTCCATGTGGAAAAATATCATAACTACCAAAAAAAATTCATAACAAATACCTTAAAAGTTCATAAAACTATTCACCTTAATTTCTAAATTTTAAAGAGGTACTATAAATAGGTACTATAAATATATAGGCTGTAAATTAATAAATAAAATTTATCTTAAAATGCATATGAATTTTAAAATCTTGGTCATGTCCATGTCCAGAAATTGAACCTAAAAATATTTTTAACATCTTAATTCATTAAAATTGATATAAAACATATTATATCATAAAAAACCTAAAATGAAATATAAATTATTATCTAGTTTGCAAAACTGAAACTTGAAAGAGCTGCCGATTAGTTACCCAATTTGACTGATATAGTTTATTATTTTATCTCTCTTTTAATCTTACGTTTCTAACCTTTTTTCTCATTGACATTGGAATAATATTTTAATTATTTTAAAATAAGAGAAACTGCCATATGTCAACCATATTAATTTATAAAACAGTTATTATCATGTCACTTACTTTCAAAGATGGAATATAATATATAATTCTTTTCAAATAAAAGATATAATACCTAATAACAAAGATTCTATTCTATCTATTAACATCTAATAACAATTAGCCAAAAAAAAAACATCTAATAACAAAGATTTCATCACACCCAAGTATAAAGTATTAGTCATTAATTAGCTAAGGTCTTGGTCAAAAAATCAATTTTAGCTAACTAAGGTCATTAACCTTTTGAAACAATGGTCAGTCAAAACTGACGGCGTTACTATTACCTCACGCTAATCCTCCCAACTCCGTTAATTAACAGCGTCTTCCGTCATAAACTGCGAGTCTTTAAATGTCTCTCTCCGACTCTCTCTGAAGCCTTCCCTCAGAAAAAATTTGGGATCATATTATTGACAGAAGCGCATCTCTCCGTTCCTCCTCCGCCGATACGCACTCTTCTCGTCGTGGTTAGCTTCCTCGTTCCTTTTCCCCTTCCTCTATCCGTTCGATTGATGATCCAATCGGTTTGTATCTGAATTCAAAACATCTCTTTGATTTTGCAATTAAATAAGTGGAAATATTGAAATTAATGCTTCTCGATTTGTTGATAAGATTGTTGATGAATCTGGCTCCAGATCCTTAATTCGATTGCAGTTTTTGTTTGTTTTTATAAACCTGATTTGGATTGAACTCTGCTTTATGAATTTAGGGTTTTGAAAAGGGCTTAATCCAATTCTTTGGTATTCAGGTGGGATTGTTGCTCTTCATGTGTGCTAGTGTCTCTTAGGAGCTTTGTAGTGAAAAAAAAACAAAACTTTGTGGTCGGGATCTTGAGATCTTGTGAGATGAAGATATCATTGAGTTGCAGCTATGGGTTTGTTGATTGATGCTAGTGCGTATAGTAGAAAAGGAGATCGCTTTTTAATATAACTAGCAAGAACAACATGGGTGAGACTCTAATCACAACTCTGTCTATGGAGAATTATCACCCGTCGACACTACTCTCCATGGATTCAGATGCTTTCACTCACGAAGAATCAGAGAGAGAGACTAACCGGGCGCTCTTACTCACGGGTCCCCCTGATATCAACCTCCCGCTCTCATCCGACGCGAGCCCGTCTCTGTTTCTGTGGAACGAGCAGTGTGATATCTTAGACGTTGGTCTTGGGCCTCAGATTTACGAGCCTGAGGCTGTTGTTCATGTGCCCAAGGTTGCTAAGAAGCACAACAAGCGTGTTGATAGTGCTTGGGGTGCTTGGCTTTTCTTTAGCTTCTACTTCAAGCCTGTTTTGGACGACAAGTCGAAGAACAAGTTGATGAGGGACAGCAATGGGTTGTCTGGGTATGATAAATCTGACTTGCAGCTTGACTCCTTCTTGGTTCAGCATGATATGGAGAATATGTACATGTGGGTGTTCAAGGAGAAGCCTGAGAATGCGCTGGGCAAGATGCAGCTGAGGAGTTACATGAACGGTCATTCACGCGAGGGTGAGCGTCCTTTTCCTTTTAGTGTGGACAAGGGTTTCGTCCGCTCTCATAGGATGCAGAGGAAACACTACCGTGGTCTTTCTAACCCGCAGTGCCTCCATGGAATCGAAGTTGTTCAGTCGCCGAATCTCTCTGTGCTTAACGAGGATGAAAAGAAGAAGTGGACGGAACTCACAGGTCGAGATGTGAACTTTGCTATCCCGCTTGAGGCAAGCGATTACGGTTCATGGAGGAATCTCCCAACCACTGAGCTGGAGGCTGAGCGACCTATTACTCAAGCTAAAGCTAATGGTCACACCCATCTTAAAATGCTGAACGGTACCTTTATGACCTTGTCTACACATTCACCGAACCATGCAGCTGACTCAGTGGAAGCACAAATCGCTTGTAGCAACAAACGGAAAAGAGATTGTCTCGCTCTAGGAAACTGCGATGACTCGAGCTCAAGCGAGAAATCTCTGGACATGAAAATAAACACAACAGATCTGCTGCCATGGTCAAATGATTTCACTGGGGTGATGAAGAATGTGCACGGACCAGTCACAGCTGCGAAAACGATATACGAAGACGACGAAGGGTTCTTGATAATCGTCAGCCTGCCACTAGTTGATCCAGGAAGGGTTAAAGTAACATGGAGGAACACACCAACGCATGGGATAGTGAAGATATCGTGTACAAGTACAGCATGTGAGCCATTCATCAAGAGACATGACAGGACATTTAAGCTAACAGATCCGACACCAGAGCATTGCCCACCAGGGGAGTTCGTCCGGGAAGTCTCCTTACCTAACAGGATTCCAGATGACGCCAAGCTCGAAGCGTACAGGGACGAGACTGGAACAACGCTAGAGGTTTTAGTGCCCAAACACCGCATGGGACCAGAGGAGCATGAAGTTCGCGTTTGTCTCCGTCCTTTTATGCTAGAGTGATTCGTATAACTTGTTAAAGGATTTTATTGGTTCATGTAATCATTGGATTATTCATATTTATATCATATCCCCAATTGCATTGCTTATATTGAACGAGTTTTAACGTCGAAAGTAACATAAATCTTAAAGCAGCAAGAGAGAACATAAAGCAGGTTCAAAATACGTAGAAAGAGCTTAGCTAAGCGAGAAAAGCAAACGATAACAGGAGAGACAAGAGAACTCAATCAACTTCCTCAGTTTAATCAACTTCTTCAGTCTTTGGTCCAGCAGCGCCACTAGCACTAAGAAGGAGTATCATGTGTCGCTTAAAAGGATTTTATTGGTTCAAGTGAGCGTCTAATTATTCATATTTAATCGTACTTCCCATTGCATTGCTTATGTAATATCGTAAAATCAAAAGAGCCTTAAACAACCAGGTTTGAAATACATAGAGAAAACTTAACAAAATAAGTAGACAACTAAAACATTAGAGCAAACTTGATAACATTGAGAGCTTAGAAACTTAATCGACTTCTTCAATCTTAGGTCCAGCACCACCGCTACCACCGGCAGGTGCATCATCCTCCATGCCACCAGCGCCACCCATGTCAGCACCAGCGCCGCCTTGGTACATTCTCGCAATGATTGGGTTGCAAAGAGACTCGAGCTCCTTCATCTTGTCCTCAAACTCATCAGCCTCCGCCAGCTGATTACCCTCCAACCACTCAATAGCCTGGTCGATTGCATCCTCGATCTTCTTCTTGTCAGCTGCATCCAGCTTAGACGCAATCTTCTCATCCTTGATCGTGTTCCTCATGTTGTACGCATAGTTCTCCAGAGCATTCTTCGCATCAACCTTCTTCTTGTGTTCCTCATCCTCTGCTTTGTACTTCTCTGCTTCTTGCACCATCTTCTCGATCTCTTCCTTCGACAGCCTTCCCTTGTCGTTAGTGATCGTGATCTTATTCTTCTGACCAGTCGTCTTGTCTTCAGCCGACACGTTCAAGATACCGTTCGCATCGATATCGAAACAGACAGTGATCTGAGGAACACCTCGTGGCGCAGGAGGGATACCACTCAGCTCAAACTTCCCCAAAAGGTTGTTATCTTTCGTCCTCGCTCTCTCTCCTTCGTAAACTTGGATCAAAACACCAGGCTGGTTATCCGAATAAGTCGAGAAGATCTGCTCTTTTTTCGTCGGAATCGTTGTGTTCCTCGGAATCAACACAGTCATCACACCACCAGCAGTCTCCAACCCCAAGGACAAAGGCGTAACATCAAGAAGCAACAAATCCTGCACCTTCTCATTCCCTTCCCCGCTCAAAATCGCCGCCTGAACCGCCGCTCCATAAGCAACAGCCTCGTCGGGGTTAATACTCTTACAAAGCTCCTTCCCATTAAAAAAATCCTGCAAAAGCTGCTGCACTTTAGGGATCCTAGTGGACCCACCAACAAGCACAACGTCATGAACATTCCCCTTATCCATCTTCGCGTCTCTCAAACACTTCTCCACCGGCTCCATACACTTCCTGAACAGATCCATGTTCAGCTCCTCGAACCTCGCGCGCGTGATCGTCGTGTAGAAATCAATCCCCTCGTAGAGTGAATCAATCTCAATCGTCGTCTGAGCGGTCGAAGAGAGCGTCCTCTTCGCCCGCTCGCACGCCGTTCTCAGCCTCCTCAAGGCTCTCGGATTCCCCGTGATATCTTTCTTATGCTTCCTCTTAAACTCCTGAACGAAGTGATTCACCATCCTGTTATCAAAATCCTCACCACCGAGATGCGTATCACCAGCCGTAGCCTTCACTTCAAAGATCCCTTCCTCGATCGTGAGCAACGACACATCGAACGTCCCGCCTCCCAGATCGAATATCAGCACGTTCTTCTCCCCGACGCTAGAGGCCTTCTTGTCGAGACCGTACGCGATGGCTGCTGCGGTAGGCTCGTTGATGATGCGCATCACGTTGAGTCCGGAGATGACTCCGGCGTCTTTCGTCGCTTGGCGCTGAGAGTCGTTGAAGTAGGCGGGGACGGTTACGACGGCGTTTTTGATCGGTGTTCCGAGGAAGGCCTCCGCGATCTCGCGCATCTTGGTGAGGACCATCGAGGAGATCTCTTCGGCTGAGAACTGTTTCTCCTCTCCCTTGTGGTTGACGACGATCATAGGCTTTTCGGCTGGGCCGGAGATGACCTTGAAAGGCCAGTGTCTCATGTCCGCCTGTACAGAGGGGTCGCTGAACCTTCTTCCGATGAGACGCTTCGCATCTGCAGCAAACGGAAACGTAACCGTCAGTCAAACCATCACTCGATTTATAAAACACAACGTTCTAAAAAATTGCTAAATCGCGCCAAACCGATTTAAACCGCTCAAAATCTGAAAAAAAAAATTGCTAATCACGCTTAAACCGGTTTAAACCGTTCAATATCTGAAAAATTGCTAATCGCGCCTAAACCGAACTAAACCGTCAATCTAAAACAAACATCACAGTAGATGAAACCAAAGGCAGAGTTCGTGATTTTGAGACGAAAGCTTACCGAAGACGGTGTTGGTAGGGTTCATAGCGACTTGATTCTTGGCCGCGTCACCGATGAGACGCTCGCTGTCGGTGAAGGCGACGTAGGAAGGAGTGGTGCGGTTGCCTTGATCGTTGGCGATGATCTCGACGCGGTCGTGCTGCCAGACGCCGACGCAGGAGTAGGTGGTGCCGAGATCGATTCCGATCGCTGGACCTTCGCCTTTACCCGCCATTAGATTTATCAATCAAAATCGAGAATAGAGATCTTTTTAGTCTTCTTAGCGATTGAGAAAGAGAGCGTATTGTTTTAGTGTTTCTGTGCATGAGAATGTAGAAGGGAGAGGTGTTTAAATACTGACTTGAAAAGAAGTTCGAGAATGTTCAGTCTATGAGATCTCAGCCGTTGGATCTTGTTTTTCCGCCTTTTCCTTTTTTGTTCGTCTTGGTTTCTCGCTCCTTCGAGAGACCTCCTTTTTTTAAATATCAAAACTCAGCCGTTTTGAATAGAAGTCTTAGATGGTCGTATAAGAACATTCCGACCGTCTCAATTGTAATGAATATCACGCGGTAAAAGTTACTGTAAAATTGGTCGTTATAATTAGTCTTCGCAGTAAAATTATAAATACAATATGTTTGTCTATGATATATGATGACACATATTTCATTCGTTAGGAGATCGGATTTTATCACGTAAGAACAACCGAGTTACAGCAAAAGTGTCTCTGGTTGTGACTTTGTGGAAACGGAATATGATTTAGTGTGTTACTTTAGCTCAAATAAGATTTTACTCAGTGGTTAATGACGACACATCATTAATCATCGATCACGTCTATTTACTACGGTCGGATGTGCAAAGAGTTTAACGTGCTATGATCAGTGAATGTGGGAGACATCTTACAAACCATTTATTGCGATCAGTGAAGTAATTGCGGGATAATTACTTATCTTGACAACATTTTTCATTCTAAACAAAAAGACTAGTGTGAGAGACATCTTAAAACCAATTTATTCTCTTGTCACAGTTTGAAATAGATGAACTAAAAAGCCTTACATAATCTAAAGATACAATTCACTCTCAAGTGGCTTCGTATTTGGGATCAGCAGCTACGTAATGATAAGCAATAACCAATGCAAAGATGAAGATGCCAAGGAAATTGACTATAAACCCCAAGTCCTGATCATCAATCATCTGCACCAACACAAACAAACATTTTAGCAAAATAGTCTTAATCCATCAATAAACTCTTTTTGGAGCCTAATAAGTCTTGATGCATCCCATTAGGGAAAAGCCAGATTGCTCTCAGATTTATCTATTTCACCAAACACAATGTTCACAGAAGAGTCTTATTAGGAGAAAGTTGCAAACATGACTCAAAAAGTAGCCTAATAAAGATTGCAAAGGGAAAGGAAATGTGCTGAATCACAGTAAATTGCATTGCAAATCATAACGGTAAACAACAACATACAGCTGAGCTTTATCACCCCTACGAGAGCTTAGACCTAAAATCCAATTGATCATTGCTAAACCCCAAAAGAACAAAAGCAAGTAAAAGAAGATATGATCCCAGTGGGATTCGAACCCACGACCTTTAGATTCGGAGTCTAATGCGATATCCACTCCGCTATGGGATCACATTGGATAAAAAGTTGAGACTCGAAACATGTAAATGCAGAACGTGACACAATTCGACAAAGAGAAAATGGCAGTTCACATTGACAGAGACGGATTCGAAGGACCATCACCAGAAACATACAAACTCAGACTACGACAGAGCAGATTAAAAAAAAACACACTTATGGGAACCACACAGATCTACCAAGAACGAATGCGTATATTTAAAATGCGAGCAAGATTTACCGTTTTATCAGGCAGGAATCGATGGGAAAGGATCAGATCTCCAAGAGGCAGAAAGCAATTTACAAAACAGAACAGGTGCTGGATCTCAGAGTCTCGATGTCTGAGGACCGAGGGTTTCTCTTCCTTTTTTCTTTACTTTGGCACGAAACAAGCCTGGCCCATTACTTTTGTCACCATGTGGATTAATTAGGTCATCGTCTTATTACTAATTCTCTTGATTTTTTCTTATCAAACCGGTGTGGTTCAGGCTTTTTGTATACACAAATCATACGCATGCCTAAATTCTACAGTATCTCTTTAACAAATAGTGGCAGCCAGAAACAACAACGAATAGCACTGATTAGGTATGGTTGACACTTTCAAATAACGATTTTAAAGGCAAAACATTCGACAACCAAAAGCTGAACCCCTAAACTGGTTCTGTTCTGGACTCTGTACAAAAGCTGAACTCCAAGAAAAAATAAAATTTCTGGAGCTGCAGACAGACTGTGTTCATGATGTTTGGTTAATTTTACACACAAGAACATAAGAGTAAATGAAAACTTTCAGTTTGTTAGGCCAAAAAAAAATTACATGCCAGCAGTTATCAGACGCTCACTGTTTCTGTAAGTTCCTTTTAAATGTCAGCGCCATTCCCGCAGAAAAAGGAGAAGGCGGATGAGTCAACATATGATCACATTGATCCCTTCAGCCAACGCTTTACTATCAACATCCTTCAGATCTCAACCAAAACCAGATCTCAGCCAAAGTGATGTCAGATGAACTCACCAATCTAGCTCTCACACACGAAGCCATGTCTCAATTCACTTGCCCCCTGCTACTTTCACCCAAGTTCTCTTCTTTTTTTTAGGCGGTGGTGCTGAAGTAACCTCTATGATTTTGTGAATTCGAGGAACTTAGAGAAGTCATGTATAATAAACTGGAGACTTATGAGAGCCCCGAGCTCAAAGCTCGTTTGATAGTTGGAGTATACCACACATCTGCAGGTATGGATTCTCCAGCAGTTTCTCATTATTGCTCTGCACAAAACAAGAATACTATTATATGTGGCACAGAAGAAAAGAAAAAAGCTCATTGATATTTTTGAGGCTATGTAGCTTCCCACTCTGAACTATTACAACATCATTTACCTGCTGAGCCTTAAAGACAAGCTTCTGAAGCATGTTTTGGTATTTCTCTGGTTCCTCAGTCATCATCCTCTGAAATAAACCGAAATTTAACCAGTGAGCAAAAAAAAATGAACAAAAAAATATTTGAAAACTTATTTTTCTGCCGATGTATGTATGTCTTTCAAAATCAAAAGGGTGAGTTTGAGAAATCTGATTGCCTTTAGTAGAAATGCTGAAGAGTAATAAGCCACCCTTGAGTCAGTATCATCCAGGAGTTCCCTGCACGGATGAACATAAGTTCGTAAATGCCATGAAACATGTTACACAGGTAAATCAAATGGGTTTGGGAAGTAGGGAAGATTCAATGAATCACCTAAAGAACTCCTCTCCACCAACTTCTTGAAAAGCAACTGTATCTGCGGTGCATTTACCGACCAGAAGTAATAGTAGGGTGGCTCGAATATCGGAGGTTGCCCCTGGGATATTTCCTCTTCCTTTGCTTCCAACGGCGACACCAAGTGCAATGTTGTCAGTTGCAGCACCTGCTAGTTGAATCAAGGGCCAATAAAACAAAGCCGCTGGAACACGCGCAACCAGCTGCATAGGGACGGTGGCTTGCCCACGAAGAAGCATTGCTGCCATTGACGCTGTCTCGCACGTTGAAACAGGGACACTGTTGTACCGAGGCCTGGTGTCAGCATCATCCATATTCTCTTTATAGCTGTTACGATTGGATGTTTCAGATTTGCTATTTCTATCAGCAGAACTCGGAACTGTTTCCTCATCAGTAGACAGAACTTTCAAGCACAATTGCGAGAAAAGAATGTCACACATCTGCTTGGAACCAACAGAGAGAAGACAAAGATAAATTAAAACTTATAAAATTCCAATAAGATATAGACGAAGTGGCCTTCACTAGGACATTTGACTAAGCAAAAGAAAAGAGAAAACGAAAGGATTCCAAGAATAAGTACCTTTAAGATATTAATACGGTCAGTTTCATTTATTTGTGCCATCAAAGACAAAGCGCTGCTCATTATGTCTATAACAGCGTTTGCTTTCTCTAGTCGTGTGTCTCTCTGGTCCTGACTAGCATTACCACCAATTGATCGCTGCGTCTCATTCTCATCGAGTAAGAACTTGGAACGCATAAGAAGCCTCTCCAGAATGAACAGGAAACCCCATCTTATGACACTGTTCCTTGACTTCAAGAGTCCACACAGAAGATGTATGGAAATAGGTATATCATCAGTAATCAGAGAGTCTGAGGCACCGCAGTGGGCAATCTTTTGTTGCAGATCTTTTATGCTCAGCCATATACTTCCACCACCCTCTTCACTAATTTCCGCAATCAGAAGATCCCCCAACCAGATATATCCATTTTGACGGTATGTGGCTCTTTCTGAATGAAGAAGAGAGTGCAAAGTAGCCCAAGCTAGATTCACTGACATGCTAATATCATTTCTCAACTCTTGAATGCTGTCCATGAACTTGTGCGATTTGGTTAGCTGTTTGAGATGCCGAAACTCTTTGTCCAAGTGAGTAAACGAACGTATTATCGTGTCAAATTTTTCTGTTATACTTGCCAAAAGCTGCGAGTAAGGAAAAAGGAAGTTAGAAAAGAGCTCTGAGTGGCAAACAATATAAACGAAGACTCTTTATCAGACCCTCGGAAACAATTTTCAGTTGCGAACCTACCTGGTTTAGACGTTCGCTGTTGCTGAACCCGGACAATGCTGCAGCAATTGATCTTCGCAAGATTTCCCCTATGCCTTCAACACCAAGCTTAACAGAAATGTAGAAAGCTTCAGGTGCATCAGCAAGAGCAAGCCGAACAGCCAAAGGTTGAATCTCATCATCAGTGTACTCGGAAAGACCAGCAACTGAGCATGCCTCATTAATTTGATGCAGGACATAGTCAAATAAAACCGAGTAGAGATTTCTTCTTTCCTCTCTAGTGGTTGCCAAAGAGTACTGTATCAAAAAGATGAATCCCTTAATCTAATAGGAAATAATTGAGGCTTAATGTATCTATTTAAACGGTTCCTGAGAAAGGACTAAGTATATATTCGCAGTACCTTATAGAAAATGAACTCCACGCCACCAATCAGATCGACCTGTTCTATAAGAAAATTTGAGGCACTTGAAGTTGCTTTGGTAGAGCCATCTAGTTCTGGAGATCGATAAAACATGTTTGTCATGATACAAATAAGCTTGGAATGAACAACTTCTGACCAAGAATTCCTTTTGCTAGTTCCCAGAAGAGCTTTGATAACCTGATTCACGGAAAGTGACTGGCTCGTCAGAAAGTACAACTTAGCATAAGAGCCAATGTAATGGTAGTATGCCGCCGGAAACACAGATCACAGATACAAATATCTATAAAACAAATCTAAAGAGAGGAGGGTAACGAAACAAGGAATCATCCACACAGCAGAAGACAAAGATAATATTCAGCCTCATAGGACTAACATACCCTTATGTCAAGACCATTTAGCTGGTTTCTTCGTATTTTGCCTCTATCACAGACAAAATATAGAAAGCAGCTAAGAGCAGATGCCCAAACGGATTCTTCCCTTTCCTCAACCTACGAAAACAAATTTGAAGGTATAAAATCCAACACAATTCCAGATTTGACATCAAATAGAGAAGCCAGAAAAGAGTAAGATACCTGCACTAGGAGAAGTAGAATTTCAAATAAGATTTTTAATATCCAAGACTCAAAGTTCTCAATAGCTGAAGAAGTGCTTGACAACTTAGGTAAGTCTTTCGTTCTTGTTCCTTGAAGCAGTATCCTGTTTTCATTTTCGATAAATGTTTCTTGGGCGTATTCTTCCTCAATGGTTGTAGCATTATCACTTATCTTTGGCTCTAAAAGTTGCGCATGAACTCCTAAATTAAGAATTAAATCAAATACACGAATCCTACAAGCTGCATTTGTGGAGCATAGCATTTCCTGAAATAAATTTGCACGCGAGGGTAGCATAGTTAGCAAGCAGTGTAAATATCACAATTCTGTATCTGACTAGAAGTCACACCTCAAGCATGGACAGTGTAAGAGGAGCAGCAATTCTAGCGTCCAAGACATACCTAAAAAAGACAAGGATTGCAAAACGGAGTACCATAAGCTTCTCAACAATAATAAAAGGGAGGGAAGGATAACTAGAAATCTTAGTGAGACTACACAATGAGGTTGGCTGCAGTGTAACAAACCGTACATGTCAATTACAAGCTTTATCAGGACGCTCACAGCCACATCCATTGACGGCTTCCCAGTCTTGCTATTTAATTGGGGTGATACGGTCATTGGATTTGAAGGGATGGATGATGCCTCGGAACAAACAGCAGCGATCACCTCGCCTACCTCGGCAGGGTTTAGGCGCAGTGGCTGTTGTTCACTGCAAAATCGTGCAGGGAACGATAGTGTCATTTGTTGTGACAGAGACGATAGTTAAAATTTGCATAAGAAAGATGCTTCCATGCAGATAATCCCTTTCCACACAACAGCCGATAAATAAAGTTATTTACGCAAACGGCTTTATCCATCATGCACATACACATTAGAAGAGGCATTCTCAAGTCTAAAACCACCCATAAGTTACAGTAAAATAAATATATACTGAACGTTAAGACTTAAGAGTTTATTCAAATGCAGCTCTTTGTCAGTCGCTTACTGATTCAAAACTTAGAGAGTCTAGTATTAGCTATTATAGTCGATGTTCAAAAAGGGAAACCTTATTAAGTGACATAACCTCAATACTATCAAGGAAGACTTCAGCAAAAAAATAAATGAGTAGCATTAAGTAAATGCAGGACCCAAAGATCATAAAGATATCCATTGTTTACCTGTAGTGACGATACTGAAAAAGTGGTCTGGCACGTGGACGAAATGTGCTCGCTGTGGAATCATCCCTGCAGATTATGCAAATCTTCAATCTAAGAACTCACACCAACTTAAGCAGAGTGTTATGCTTTAATATAATAATTTTCCAAAACACCATCCTCGTTAGGTCCAATCATACAAAACTGCAATCCCTGAAAAGATATCTATCGTAAACAGAACCATTTATTTGATTCTTTCGAAACTATCGGGAAATGACATTCTGTCAGTGGTAGAACAATCTCAAACAATACAGAACTGGTCATAAGTTTTTTACCATCAAATGGAGGATTTTTGTTATCAAAAGCATGCTGGTTTCCAAAAATACCATTTCAGAAATCCCCTTAACCAAAATTTAAAATCCATGTTTTTGCCTCTACTGCATTATCACAATTAACAGCTGGCATGTGTTCTAGAGGAAATAATTTTAATCACTTCCTGAAATCTAGGAATCACGTAAAATCTTGCAAGGCCTAATCATTTTTCAGTTTACTTCAGAAAAAAAACACAACAAAATGCATACCAGATCTGCTGAGGGCCAGTTCTAGTGCGTTTGGAAGCTGTTATCGCTCTCAAATGGGAACGAGCAGAGGCTGAGTTTGTTATCATCGTGACTGAAGCTGGCTGCAGCAGCTGTTCTAAGTAAGGCATCTCTGCGGTACCAAAATATTTCCAGTGTTGGCCCTTCATTTTAGCTTCCATATCTCCTACGAGCAGACCGGCAGCACCAACTTCCAAGAGATTACAATTGTTCATGTCTTGAAGATTCACAGGGCGTTCACTAACCATGCAGAGAGAATACATTCAGTGATAGCCAAGTACTATTGCCATGCAACGAAAAAATTGCTTATGATATTAATTTAGTGTATAGTCAAGAAAAGAGGCAAAGGTGCGTTTGAACATTTTTAAGAAAAGAATCATGTACGACGTACCTTTCAGAAGAAGCTGATGAAAACTGGAGCTCCCCAACCCAACGCCAATTCAGTAAGTCTGATGATATGAATTCAGAGTCTTCCATAGCATTAAATTCTTCTATATTTGACAAGTTTGACACAGACAGATTTGCAGTATCCTTTTTCTGAGGAGACTCTGCGGCATTTGCAGGACTTAACTGAGAATTGAATGATTTGCTCAACAAAGAAGATAGAGATGGCAATAACTGTCTCGACGCAAGAGTTGCTCCCGCAAATGCCGCTGGTTGAAAGGATCGCCTTGGGATATGTAGTGCCACAAGAGAACGCACATAATGCAATGACTTCACCAAAGCTGCAGAAGCAAAACTGGACACAGGTAAAGGAGAAGCACCCGCTGGTGCTGATAAAACAGGCAATGATTTTTGCTTCAAGCTAGCATCGCATTCAGCAATCAGGTTCACGCAAAATTTATCGACCTGCAGTAGTGTCTCCTCCCCAGGCTTATATCTGTAGTGAAGGAACACCTAGGATCGTTATAATGTAAAAATATAATCCATGGAAAACACTGGACGACCTGTTCGATATTGCAGATAACCCTCATAATATAGCCAATTAAATGCACACTAAATCTCTAGGCCGTTGTTCAAAAAAGAAAAAAAAAACTCTAGGCCTGAACAGCCATTATGCCCCCTCTGTAACAACCAAACGTAACAATCCCCATAAACTGAGAATAAATTATGGTAACAGTAAGAAGGATGACTAAGGGGCTAGTTCAAAGAAGTAAATGAAAGCAATCAAGTTATTCGACTAGACCATATTACCTTAAGAGATACCGTTTCAGTAATGCCACACACCTCGTCACCACCGCTGGACTGCAGAAAAGTGATAGAACATCAGCAGAAACTCCTATTTAAAAAAATGATACTGACAAATATTTTAGATTCCTAGACAATGATTTCCTGAATTCCAAACCTTAAGTCTTATACCATAGTCTCACTATCATGAGATGAGAAAGTTTTGGAATGACCAAATATACATGTAGCCGAGTCAAGAATAAATCACCTGCGATCTCTCTCTGCTATAGTATGCTCTAACAGCATGTTGTACGCCAAATCAGTCGTGCCAGTGGATGATAAATAATCCTGTAACCAGCAAGTGATTGTGTGAGAGTCATACACTTACCACAGACGCATAAAACTATTCCCAAGCAATTACAAAGATCCTACTAAGCCAATAACATAGATAACCAAACCACGCCTCCTCCATCACATATCCCTTTCACCAAAAAAAAATTGCATCCACTTTGGGATTCAAATTAATTGCAACATCACTACTATATCGTTTATCAACGGAACACCAATAAGATCTAACAATGGAGTTTGCTAATTGGATCTATTAGCCCCCAAAGACGCGAGAGAGAGAGAGAGGCCAATTCCATACCCTGAGATTCCTAAGAGCTTCAGACGGTGCTATGGACGGGATCGCGCCGAGGTGAGAGGTAGCGGGAGGATGGGAGGAAGAGAGGCAATCCGCCACGGCTCGGCGCAGCGGCTCAGGCGGTTTCTTGGAGGAAGAAGATCTGAGGCGCGAGGCGGAGCCGGCGACCCCGAGCTGGAGCAACCGGGAGCTACCGGGGCTGTGATTCTGACCGGGGGCGAAAGAGGAAGACATTGAATCGAATCTCGCCGGAGAAGCGCGCCACTCTTAGCTGCGGTGGAGTGAAGACTTTTTTTTTTATCGATTTGGGTAAATGTTTGCTGGCTCTACGTCGTGTCTTTCACATCACAGAGATGAGCTGTCAAGCGCTTTCGTTTTTTGATCCCAATGGGTGGAAGAATCTATAATCAAGGGAGGTGTAGTTTTTGCCATCTGGTCCCCTTATTTTACCAATGTTTCAGATTCAGTATCATATTTTTATTGGTGATATGTTTGACCAAAATCTTGATGAGATATAGAAGTGGGCCCCATAAACGGTGGTTTCTGCAATCTAGTCCTCATTTTGTACAGAAGTTTAGATTCAGTGTCATATCTTTATTTGTTGACATATTTGACCAAAATCTTGATGAAATATAAAAGTGGGCCCCATAAATGGTGGCTTTTGCAATATAGTCCTCTTTGTTTTACAATTGTTTTAGATTCAGAATCATATCTTTCTTTGACATATTGCCTAAACCGGTTAAGATATAAAAGTGGGCCCATAAACACAATGGGCCCAGTAATCGGTCCCATAGCCCACGTGATTAGCTGACGGTGCAGATCCGTTCTTCGCGCTCTCGGTTTGCTCCTTCCCTACTGGCCCAATAAAATAATATTATTATTTTTGAGCCAAAAACAAAGAAAAAAAAATACAAATCTGAGTTCTGTATGCAAGAGCCCTAGATCTAACCCTAGCCGTCAGATCAGATCAATGAGGAGATCTCTTCTGGACCGTTGGAATCTTAGGAAGCAGCAGCAATGGTGGAGGTAGAAGAGTCGCATTTGTGAGGGGTATCCTGAAAGATTATTGTCTCTAGTGTTGATGGCCAATGATTCGGATTTTATTCTCTAGCTGGTATATTTTATTATCTCTGTGGTGGTGGTGGTGATGTGTGATTTGGTCGCGCGTACGGGTCGGCTCCAGCAACGGTACAAGGATGGCTCGCGTCTCGTAGCTGGGTACTGTGTTTATTCTTAAGATCCGCCATTTGTTCCTTTTATTACATATGTATTGTCTCTTAGGACCTCATGCTTTGGTTTGATCGTATCCTGGTCTTAATCTTGATTTAAGAAGATTCGTGCATTGATATTTATGTAGTCTTGGACTTTGTTATGGTGTGTCTTTTATCTGGTGTTGGTTACGTGAATTTGAGTCTTGGTTTGTCTTTAATTTTTTGTTTTTATGGACCTTGTTTTAACAAAGTTCCAAACGTCATGCGTTTTGTAGGTGTATTCCGTTTAGGTATATAGACTCTGACGAAGAAGATGGTAATGAGAAAGTTGTTCAAGTGTTGATGATCAGCTCATCTAGTGGACCTGGACTTTTGTTTCCCAAGGTATACAGCCAATGCAGTTTCTTTTCTTTCTTTCTTTCTCTGGAATGAAGTAATATATGTGATTCATATATAGGGAGGATGGGAGAATGATGAGACAGTGAAAGAAGCTGCAGTAAGGGAAGCAGTGGAAGAAGCAGGAGTCCGTGGGATTCTAATGGTAAAAGTAAAACCCCTTTTGACACTGTGTAGCCTGTTGTTTGTGTGTTAAAAGTTTGATTTTCTTGCAGGATTTTTTGGGAGACTATGAGTTCAAGAGCAAAACACACCAAGATGAGTGTAGCCCGGAAGGGTTATGTAAAGCGGCGATGTACGCCTTGTATGTGAAGGAAGAGCTAGAGACGTGGCCGGAACAGAATACGAGAACAAGGACGTGGCTGACTATTGGAGAAGCTGTAGAGAGTTGCAGGCACGCTTGGATGAAGGATGCGTTGGTTGGTGGATTCTGTAAATGGCATAAGGAGAAGGTTACAACAGATGAAGATTGATTTTAAAAGTGTGGATAAAAACTCTGAAGCTGGTTTCATTCCTTATGATTTTGTTTTTACTCTCTCTCTCTCTCTCTCTCCTTTTTTATGGAGAAGCTTGCGGTTGCGAAACCTGGTAGTTTTTCAAAGTTTACAAAAAAAAAATCAATTGTTCTTCTTTTAAACAGTTGTTCTTCATCATCTTTCAATAATTCTGAAAAGAAAGACAGCTCATGACAATCATGTTTAGTATTATTAATTCATGATTAAGAAGTTTTGATATAACTATTAGCTGCCTTTTGCATGATTCAGATGCTTATAATTATGAATTCATAATGTTACATATTGATTTTTAAAAAATTCATTACAACTATAGTTGAATGAAAACTCCAATGTCTTGGCTTTTTCTATCTCATCACTACCAGTTCAGTGCTGTAATGCATCTAAGAGTTCTTGAACCAATGATAATAACATGTGCTTCCATATAACATGTGCTACCATATTCCATATACCAGGAAACATATTGGACCATTGTAGCAAATCGTAGCCAACAGAAACACATTAGCTGTGGCACTTATAATTTGAAAAGGTAATAAATAAACAGTTAAACCAATATGGAACAAGAGCAACAAGGAACTTGATAAAACACCCGGTTCAGCAGAACCGGAACCATAATCGATTGTTTTATTAACATGTCTTCATCAACGGACCACCGCACAAACACTGGTTGTCACTAAACGACGACGCTTCAAGGTGATCAAAAGGAGAACCGGTTGGAATAGGCCCACAAAGCTTGTTGTTGCTGATATCGAGATGGCCCACAAACTTAGCTGACGATAGCGAGTCAGGGATCCGACCCGCTAGATTATTGTAAGACAGATCAAGCGCCACGAAATAGGTCGTGGATCCGAAAACGTCGGGTATGGTTCCTTCCAACGCATTTCGGCTCAGATTCAAAACACCGAAACCGGAATTGCTTAGAATCGAACCGGGAATCGGACCGGTTAACGAGTTGCAATCGAGATTCAAAAGAGAAAGCACCTTCATGTTTCCCACCCATTCCGGTATCGGACCCTCGATATGGTTCCTCGATAGATCCAGATCCGCTAACCGGTCCATACCGGAGATAGACTCAGGAAGCGAACCGGTTAGTTCGTTACGCCCCAGTAACGCCCTGCTCAGCATCTTCAACGATCCGAAATCCGCCGGGATCTCGCCGGAGATTCCGTTTTCCGTCAGCTCGAGATGCTTCAGCTCCGCGAGCGACGTCAGCGACGCCGGAATCTCGCCGGACATCCGATTCTCCGCGAGGTTCAGAACGCCGAGCTTGGTGAGTTTGCCGATATCGGCTGGAATCTCTCCGGTGATCCTGTTTCCGGCGAGGTCGAGGATGCGGAGAGAAGCTAAGGAGGTTATGCAAGGAGGAATCTCGCCGGAGATTCCTTTCCAGTCGGCGAGGACGAAGGAATTGAGCGAGGTCAATCCGCAAACCGCCGGGTCAATCGAACCGGTCATATAACCGGACCGGCCTGCTTTTTGGAAAATAGCGTCTTCGGATTCGCCCCGGAGAGAAATATCAGTGACCCGACCCGAGTCCGGATCGCAGCTAATACCGTACCATCCTTTGCAACAGTCTGTGTTTTCGGACCAGGTGTTGAAGATGCCGAGGTTTGGTTCGCTCAGTGACGACTTGAACGCATTGAGAGCCGTCTGATCGGCAGGCGAGCATGACCGGACGATGGAGATGACTGAGATGAAAGTCACGGCGAGTAATGACCAGAGCGGCGATGTCAGCATTTTTGTCATTTTTGGAATAAATATATGATGGTGAAGAGACTTGTGTTATGCGAATATTGGATTATATAGAAATGATGAAGGAAGAAAAGAGAGACATTGCATGTGCATGGGTATCGTGGGCATGTGCATGTTACTACTATTGTTACTATATATTTTAACTTTACAAATGTATTTTTATTTTCTTATGCATAAAGAGGAGGATCATGTGTGTATGTCAGTTTTTTCTTTAAATTACTATTCAGATGGATGAGTATTCAACAATGATCCCGTAAAAGATAAGGTTATGTTAATTTAACTCAATGGTTTTTATAATTTTTTTTTGGTAAATTTAGTTGATATTACAAGAATTAACATTTTAATCGTAATATATAAAGCGAAAATAAATTATATATTGTTTTGTGATATATTTACATACTAACTGGAGTAGACAATGCCATAACATCCATCCATGGATTACAGAGAATCAACTTTCTATTTATCAAGGTTTTTTCCCATGTTACAGAGCAATCATGATGGTCTCTCTATTACAGAAACTCCAAAACTTCACATCAACAAAGGCATTATATGACTAATTATGTTTGATAATGTGCTAATTATTAGAGACAACGTTTTAATAAAACAAATGTATGAGGATGGGCCTCCATAAATACTTTTACATGTGACTCATGTGGTCCCTCAGAAGCATTTAAGCATCTCCTCCTGTGTACAGAGACTATGATCTTCATTTAGGTTTTCTAATAGATCTTAGGTGAGATTCATCATCAAAATCTGTTGCAGTTGATCTACTTAGCTTTTATAGTGTTATTTTACGTGTAACTTTTTTTAATAAAAAACTTTTACCAAAAAAAAAAAACTTTTTTTAACAACTGTTTTTCACATATAACCTTGATGAGAAAATACTATATTTTTGATCAAAACCAGAGAGCTTCCCCAGCATTTATGACCTAGATCTCGTAGTTCGCACCGTCTTGGTTATGACATGATTCAACCCCCATCACATGCCAACTGCTGCCAAGGGTGCAAGATCCATTTTCATGGAGTTGTCTTTATTACTATTGTCTAAATTTCGAAGCTGCTGAATGAATCTGAAACCTGCAACTGTTTTCAATTACTTAATGTTCAAAAAAACTGTTTTCAATTACTACTATATCTCAATAGCTGTTTAATTTGTGACTGACAAGATTCATTTAAATTCTCAGACCTTGAAAAATGAACTGCAACTGTTTCCAGTTACTATAACTCAATAGCTGTTTAACTTGTAACTGACAAGATCCATTTAAATTCTCAGACCTTGAAAAAATGAAAAGCAATATATTATGTCTTTCGCATAGAGACGAATTTGCAACAGTTATATACTTATATCTGTCTCTAATGTATCATTAACATACTCGTTTATGTTCATGTTGATACATTACACAAGACAACAAAAAGCAAACATAGTAGATGATTGATGCATTGAGTAATAAATATCCTTCCAACAAATGATATCTCTTTTTATCATAATAAACTCAGCCCTATACATTGATGTTTCAATTCATTCTTTTTTTTTCTTGCGATGAATAAAAAACAGAGTTAAAATGTTTTTTTTGTTATATATAAAGGAAAAAAGAGAAGGAACTTGGAAGTGTTTCTGCAATGTGTTTATATATAGTGGATATGTTGAATATTATTAGAATATATATATTATAGATTTGTGGTAAGAGAGTGAGTCAAGGGGTAGAAGAAGGTCCAGCCAAGTCACCACCGCCTGAGATGGAGACGAGAGGTCGGCGCAAGATACTTCTACTAACGAGATGTGAATCAAGAAACACAACAATGACCGTTATATCATCATGAAAATGTCTCCTCACTCCTCTATCGATCTTCTTTAGATCTGAATATCTCATCTCTCTCTTCTTTGCTGCTTCTCTTAGAGCTGTTTTTATGAGCTTCCTCGCAATCCCCTGCACACATACATAATACGTTTCAATCTACATTCAGAGAAAAGAAAGAAAGAGAGAAAGAGTCTTACATTACGAGGACCAGTGTTCACAATGTCAACAGCTTCCTGATTGCTCATGTGCTCCCATAAGCCGTCTGATGCAAATATGAGAAACTTATCCTCGGAGTGGATTTTGTGTACTGTAATTGCAGGCTCTGCTCTTAGGATTGGCGTATGAAAAGTCTCAGGCACCCTGAACTTTGCTAATAGCGGCTCCCTGTTGAACTCTGCTTTCTTTAAGTATGCATCACCAATGGACCTTGACACCTTCAAGAATATACATGATAAGACTTTTAGCAATAATAAATCTTCAATGCATATGCCACGTAACTGCATCATTCACATGCACATTACTATGTAACAAGAGTCTAGAAATCAATTTATTTATTATTACCTGTATAATACCTTTGACACGCCAGACTTTGTGCTTCAAGACCACAATCTGAGGATCATCAGGATGCAACAACCGCAACTCCTCTCTCACAGATTCATAACTCGCGTTGTGCTCAGAAGATAACTGAACAGCCGTGACGATTTTATAAGCTTTCTCCAGTCTTCCTAGCACAACCCGAGAGTCACCCGCGTTGGCGATGTACAAAGATCCACTACATATGATCCCTACCAGACAACATGCTCCAACAGAAGCAATCTGTGGCTTTGTCTGCCACTGCCGCCGAACAAGAGAAAGAAACTCCTCCTCCGTAGCTAAAAACGCTTTCGTTATTACAGATGGAGACATCCCATGATTCTCCGACGTAAACTCTGCATCAAGAGAAAATGTCAAACACTTTCTAAAAATCGGTCTAGGAGGCGCCTAGTCGGCAAATCGGATTTGAACGATTTAAAAAAAATAATCGGTCTAGACACCCGCCTAAACATTAATACTTCCTTAACCACCGCCTAGCGATTTTTCGAACATTGGTCCGACACAAAATCTAATTTCAACATACAAAAGCAAATACAAAAGCATACTTACTTCTGATGTTATCAAAGAGGTGTTTATTGACAAACCGAGCAGCTTCAGGACCACCATGACCATCATAAACACCGACAAAAGTAGCTTGAGGACCCGAATCAAACATACTAACGGGACCAGACTCGAGCTTGCTATGATCTTCGAGAAGATTGTTAGCTTGAATCACAGACATCGAAAACTCTCCAGCAACATGGTTGCCAGAATCTTTATACCAAAGAAGCCCATCACACCTCCCATTAACATCTCCTCCTCTAGCTGAATGATCTCCCTTCACAGAAGGTCGTCTCCAACATGGTGCTACGATCCGCAATATAGTCTCTGATACCATAACTCACATATATATATTTATATATATAAACCCCTCTCTCAATGCTTCTTCACTTACTTCTAAAGATTTTTAGAAACCCAATAGATCAAAACTTGCTATTCTTCCTCCTTCCCTAAACCAAAAAAGATAAATAAAAATAAATAAATAAATTCGACTATCTCTTACATAAACTCAATAGCAACGGATCGTTGTCGGGAATCAGACAGAACTGGATCAAACAATACCTTTTTTGTTTAAATCGTGAAGAGCGGGATCAAGATCGAGATCGGGAAGCAGATTTGTTTTTCTGATGAGGGAGTTACGATGCGAGGGGGGGAAAGATCGTAACTCCGATTGGATTTACAGGAGAAAGAGGGGAAAGAGAGATGACAAATCTAGTTGCGACTCTGTCTGAATTCCATATTTGGGGATTTGATTTCTCTGTATTTTCTCTGTCTTTTGATTTTTTTTTTTTGATTTTTTTTTATTTTCCGTTTTCGATTACTTTTTGCATTTGTTTTTTTCGAGTTTAGCTGTTTAGGCCATTGACCTCACAAACAACCCGGAGTTTTAGGCAGTTTTTTCTCCTAAATTTAGCAAATGTTTCCTCTATTTCTCAAGAATAATTAATTATTTAATATACTAATTTAGAAATTTATTTTCATTTTGAACACAGGTTTAGGATATAAAATAAGCAGTTTTTAGTGGTTAAATGGTTGAAAGGCTAATAACTGAAAACTTTCACTATCCAAAATTAATCGTGGTTAAATAGTAAAAACATCTGAATTATCCTACAATGCACTTTTTTTTTTTGGTCGGCTGCCCAATGTATCCTACAATGCACTTTGCACAACACAATCCTCCTTTGTTGTTATAAGACTTTGGAGGGCATAGTCAAGAAAAAATAAGACCACTGAAGTTGTTGAACACCTACACGACCCAGGCCTGGTTCAAAGAATAGATGGGCCATGTGCCAAATCGATTTTCCCCCTAATTATGATTTGCTTTTAGAAGTTGCCCTTGTGCACTTACACTGTCATACCCTTAAAGCCCGGCCTGCATAAACCATGGTACCTTTTTCATTTTCACCCTCCTAACCACACATTGCAAACCATATATATTTAAATTATAATTTTTTATATAAAATTAAGATCTGCTGTCTGCAATTTGGCATGTTGCCATGTTGGACGTAGAATCCTAGACCTTCACATGTCAGTTTTCCCCTGCCGGTATTAACCTGCATAATCTCATATATTTACACTTTCTAAAATAAAATTCTTAACTTAAAAATCCTTTTTTTTTGCTAAATATACATAAAAATTTCTTAACATAGAAAAATATGACAGGATTATGCATAACCTACATAAGTTACCGGTCCTGGTCAGCACCTCTAAATGCGCCAGCATGATTTATTTCTCTCTGGTGAGAATCGAGAACTAATATATTGTTTTGGTTCATTCATACTAATCAGCAACCGTATATATATATATTAATATATATGATATTTTTCATATCCACAATATATCTCTGTTTTAAAATAATGATTTGTAAATTGTAAACAACTTGGTCCATATTCCCTAATAAATACTTTTATAAGAGTATAAGTCAAAGAAAATCAGAAATTGGCCGGTGTCTGGATGGTGTCATAAGGCATTCTAGAATGATTGAGATGCAATATTTAAATCATCCTCTAATTAAAGTGGACAGGGTAATCACGTAATTTACAACCAGACGAAGGAAAGTGGTGGGGGGTCTGGTGGTGGTGGAGAGAGATGATAAGAGTTGGAAACGCGTCTCTATGAGGCCCATATTCCATTCATTTCCTCTCTTTTCTCTCTCATCTCTCCACGTTTCTCTCTCATCTCTCTATATTCTCAACTCGAGTCGTAAAGCTAGCCGGAGAACGTGAAAATCAATACAAACATGGCGCAGAGAACGGAGAAGGAAGAGACGGAGTTCAAGGTCCTCGAAACCTTGACCCCGACGCTCTGCTCCAACAACTGCGGCGTCACAGCGAATCCAGCGACCAACAACATGTGTCAGAAATGTTTCAACGCCTCCGTCGCAGGCGTAGACTCCACCTCGACGTTGAAGAGATCGGCCAGATCCGTCAACCTCCGATCCACGCCAGCCAAAGCCGCGATTCGTCGTCCCAGGGAGACCGACCCGGTTAACAGGGATCAACAGCAACAGACGATGATAAACCGGTGTTCCGGCTGTCGGAAGAAGGTCGGTCTGACCGGGTTCAGGTGCCGGTGCGGTGACCTTTTCTGCGCCGAGCACCGTTACTCGGATCGCCACGACTGCAGCTACGACTACAAAACCGCCGGCCGCGAGGCGATCGCTAGAGAGAATCCTGTCGTCAAGGCGGCGAAGATGGTTAAAGTTTAATTCGTGAAAAAAACTCTTGGTGGTTCAGTTCAAGGTTCTGGTCTGTAAGGATCGGACAATCGTTAACAGAGAGATGCTCGGAGACATTATTGAGTTGATGATGTCTGTTTGTAATGAAAAAAAGATCATAGAGATTCCTCTGCTCGGTTTCAATCTGAAGCTAAAATTTATTTTTCTTTTACTTTTTCTTTTTTACTTTTTTTTCTAGTGGATTTATTGTTTGGCTTTACGAATTCAAGACAAAGTTGTCGAGTGGCATGTGTATGTAGATTCGGTAGAAATGAAGGGTGTTTTTGGTAATTAAGGTAACGTGTCTCTGGTTTCGTGTGGTACTTTTATCATAATGTTATACTAGTCCATTGTGCGTCACAACTCACTAAAGCCAATTTATGTTAGACAAGTTTGCTTGGCGTATACAAAATCGGCCAATGAAGACTTTTGTATATGCTACATAACTCGATCAATAATTTTATTTCGTTTACTAACTTAATATCTTCGTGTGATGCAATATCATGTGAATCACACAAGAAATATCTGGTTAAAAGTAACAGAGAGTTTTATATCTTTATATCATGCAACTATCGTTATAGTACAATAAAATGAAAGTGACCAATTGTATGGGTTACACCACGCATAAGGGAAAAGTCTTATTTCTTGGGCCTCGTCGTTTGTCCTAAGAAATAATGCAATTTACGTAAAGTTGGTGGGAAGTTAATTTAAATGTCAAACATCAACTTGAATAGAAAGGAGAGTAGTCAACTGGTGGGAATGTTGTACAAGTTGTCTTCGAACTTCTTCTTCAAGTCCAAAACGTAATCGCGTGCATATATCTCTCATACGACTTACAAGTTGTCTTCGAACTTCTTCAAGTCCAAAACGTAATCGCGTGCATACAGTGGCGGATCTAAAAAACTTTTCAATCGGGGGCACAATATTATTAATATAGTATATAATCAATATTAAAATTTAAATGTAATATATATTAGTCAAGTAATAACCAAAAAATTATTTAAAGTATTATGTTATATTTTTGTCCTTAAGAAATTGTTTTAAAAAATCTAATACACACTAGTATAAAAATAAAATAAAGTGTTATTATTTTAGTAAAATTAAATAAAGTTATGAAATTGTTTCAAAAGGGAAAGAAAAAAAAGTAATTTTGTAAGATGCATAAACAAAACAGGTTACGTATTAAAATTGTTTCTAATACTATAGCCATAGTTAGACCCATAGTTATACTAAACCGGCAAAATATAAAACTTATACTAATATATAAAAAAATGGAAGAATAAAGACTTGGATAGAAGGATCGAACCCTCACCTCATGACTAAACAAATAATAACGAATGCCACCTACCCAGCTGCGCAGCACTGAACATGTATACACGCAACTTTAATATAATCAGTCGGGGTCACCCGTACCCATCAACGTGAGTCCGCCCCTGCGTGCATATATCTCTCATACGACTTTTTAGCTTGGTAAAACAAAATGTAACTGGTTCATTAGATAGGACATCCTGAGCATAGCTAAATGGAACATAGGTCAATAGCCCCCAAAATTTCAGAAATAATTTACATACAAATAGTTTCTAAATTTGTAAGAAAAAAAAAGTTATAGAACTTTTACTAGTATTAAAGCTCCCAAAATTCCGGGGAGACCGCCTCTGATCCAACAAGTACCTTTGTAGAACATTGCGTCATTTATTTATTACTATTTTATTTCAGCCACAAAACAAAACAAAAAGCAGTAACTGCAACTATCATTCGCAAATTTTACCCCAAAAAGAACTAGAGTCGTACTAACCCAAAGAAGGAAAGAAACTAGTATATAAATGCTACTGTAGCATAACACACTACTATTCACACTGATTCGGCCCAATAAATTTAGACCCAGCCCATTATGATCATAAACCTCCTGTGTGTTTTGTTTATAAAAGATTTTACAAGGGGCTCCTAACTTTATTTATTTTTGTTCTGTTCCGGTGTACAAATCTCTCTTCCAAATCGTTCCGTCTGTCGTCTCGAAGCCAAAAATCCCTTTCTAAATCAGAAAGCGAGCGAGAGAGTGGTCTGTGGATTGCCCCTGACAGAGAACCAAAACCCTAACCATCCCCACAGACACGGAAAAGGTTGTAAAATCTCTCTCCGATTCTCGAATTGAATCTCACGCGTACGTTAGGGTTTTATACTGAATTTGGTTCTTTCTCTGTTCTGTCATTGCGGCCGAAAGTTAGGTTTTACAATCTCGATTGATGGGAAGCAGCGACGATGATGATCGGACCTTCAATGGTGATTTCAGCGAGGAAGGAGTTGTCATGTTGAAAGAGAGAGTGAAGGTTAAGCTGAAGGAGTACATGGGAGACTACACTGACGACATTCTTGTGGTAACGATTATTTTGATTAAGTGGGCTTAGTGATTGATTGATTCTACGTCTCTTAGAATTTGTAATGACACTGAAATGTATATTTTTTGCTTTGTTACATTAGGAATATGTGATAGTCTTGCTTAAGAATGGGAGGAGGAGAGAGGAAGCTAAGAATGAATTGAAGATCTTTCTTTCAGATGATAGTGATTCTTTTGTGTCCTGGTATGTAAATGTCTCTTGCTCTTTGTTGAAAATGGAGTTTTATTGTCTCTCTGTAGAAGTTTGAACTCACTTGGAGGGTCCTTTTACAGGTTGTGGGATCATCTGGGTGAAAGTGTGGATGAGTATTTTACAGTTTCTCATGTTGAGCAAAAGAAGATGAGAAGCAGTGTGAATGAGGAGGATAAAGCGCTTGTGCAAATGGAGTCTGAATCTGAGAAAGGACGAGCACCACCAGCTCGGCGCAGTAGACAGTGGAGAACCCAGACAAGTGACGTTCCTCCTCTTTTGAGTTCTGAGGTTCACAAAGTTCATAGCTACGAGAAGGGAGATCACAGAGAAAGAGATGGTAAAAGGTCTCCGTCGTCTCCGCAGTCTCGTTCCCATAGGAAAAGGAGTAAAACTGACAGCTCGCGGAATGAACAGGTCTGTTATTCTGTAATTTTCTGATCATCACGTAGTACCTGGAGTAGATAAATATGTTGAATTAGTTCACTGGATGGTATGTCATATCGTAGTATTGTGAAGATATTCTCAAGAGTCGAATTTGGGCCAGAGGGTACTTTTGCGTTCTGCTTTGTATCAGAGTAACATGTGTGAGACGTCTTCAGTTACCTTAGACTTTGTTTTGATTAGGTTGCCTTTTGTCAGTAGTCTTCTAATGCATATCGATGTACGGATAGTGGTTATGTTTCTCTGATGATCTTTTACTTTTGGACTTCTATGATAGAGGGAGGCTAAACCTGTTGTTTCCAGCCGGCTGCTTCAGTTTGCTATGCGAGATGCTCTTGGTACATCAAAGCCGACTGAACCCTCATTAAAACGTCTCCGCTCGGTGGTGTCCGCATCGACTCAAGACTCATCTGAACCGGAACCAGCTCGGAAGACCAGGGCTATTGCGAAGGCTGTGAATCCCATGGCCACTGTTATGAAAGCTGTCGCCGAAGCAGCTGAAGATGCCAAGAATCCAAAATCTGGGAGAAGCGTCTTTGACCGAATCAGTCAACCAACGGGGGTTTCTGAGACTGCGGACCAGCATATGATGCTTGGTGAAGTTCCCCCTAAGAATGAAGCACGTAGCGAAGACCAGGAACCGGTACAGCATCAATACTCGCAGCGTCTTGACAACAATGGAGTGTACGTTGAGAAGATGACGACTTTTGACACTGGCTTGCAGTCAAATTTTGCTTCTGATCGAAGCAGACTCGGTTCAAGTGTTAATGGGTCTCACTCAAGTTCTTTGATGAGGAACAGAGTTAACAATACAAAAAGTCTGCAGCATCGTTTAGTCGATGACCCCAATAGAGTTCAGGGGACGAATTATCAAAACCACCTTACTGAACAGAAGACTGCAGGTTTCTCTGGCAATGCAGGTACAGGGAAAACAGAAAAGTTAGAAGAGCAGATGAAAGTACCAGATGTGGGCTTGCGAAGATATATGGACGGAGGCAGATTAGTTTCTAGTGAAGCCATCACAGAATCATCAACGGATAAAATCTTAGGGAGTGGAAATGTAAGTTCTATGTTTTAGGTTGCATATTCGTCCTAGCTATTTCATTAATTAAATATCCTGGAGTTTTCTTGTTAATGTTATTCCCCTGCTGGCTATATGGTACCACTGGACTCCTCATACAAGTTGGCTTCTTGTTCTTTGACAGACAAAACCAGCTGTTATTGCGAAAGATGACTCAGTGACTAAGAAATCTGTTCCTGGTGAGTTTTCTATTTTGTATTTTAAATTCATGATTTGTAATTTCATTTGTCCGTGAGCTGGTCTAAAGATGATATACTGGCATTTGCAGGGACATTATCAACTACCCGCCCTTTGGAAGATGCTAGGTCTCGAACAATCTTTGTCGCCAATGTAATGATCGTTACTGTTTATTTACTCCTGAACTGAAACTAAACAAGAAACTTTTCTTGGTGTATTGATATGAATGTGGTTGGTCGTAAAACAGGTTCATTTTGGTGCCACCAAAGATAGCCTTTCAAGGCATTTTAACAAGTTTGGTGAAGTGCTTAAAGCTGTCATTGTTACAGATCCAGCGACAGGGCAACCAAGTGGGTAAGTTGTCTTACGTCTTGATATGCGCTTATACAACGTTCAGTTACCAGAGACACCTTAGTGACAAAAGTTGTTCGCCTTTTGCAGATCAGCATATATCGAGTTCACGCGCAAAGAGTCTGCAGAGAGTGCATTATCTCTGGACGGTACCTCTTTCATGTCTCGAATTCTCAAGGTAAAAAAAAAACCATTGAAAAACTCATGTTCAACTCTGTTTTACCAAAACCAGGTTTTGTGTAGTCTTAGTTGGATTTACATTGACTTGTTTGTGTTTCTGATGGATGTAGATTGTGAAAGGAAGCAATGAGCAACAACAAGAAGCTGCGTCGAGCATGTCATGGTCTCGAGCAGGAAGGTACGCAAGAGCATCCTCGCCTTACCGAAGAGGCATCCCTGGTGGTGCATTTAGGGGTCGTTCTGTTGTTAGAGGTGGAGCCAGGAGTATGCAATGGAAACGCGATTCAGCAGAGACTGGCACCAACAACGTTGCAGCTCCAAGTACTCGTAGTATGACTTACGTCCGAACAGAATCTCAGTCGAATGGAAATGCAACAGCCTGATGGGATGATAAAAAAAGAAGCAGTAAGAGCTTAGGAACAACAAAAAAAAGATGAGTTTTATCATCTGCATTATCGGATTTTTTTTTTTCATTTTGTTTTCTTCTCTATAATCACTCCTATTGATGACGTTTAATGGTTTTTTTTTTGTATGGATAATAAAAAAAAACAATGAAAATGTATTTCTAGTATCTCTGTTCCATTTTCATGGGTAAGTGTAGAAATGTTAGCTTGTGTATTTCAAGTATCTGTACTCTAACATCACTTTGAAACATAACCAAAACACTTTAAAATTACCAAACCACTATAATCTGGTCCCGACAAGTACTATACTCTAAATCCAAAAAAAGACACGACCGAAGTGTCCTGAAACTATGGAGAAACATAATCTCTTCCTCATGTCTAAACAAGAGACCAAATCAAACATGCAGATCTCGACTCTATAAACATTTCACAACAATCAACCTCATCAATTAAATCCACACAATGTCTTCTTCTTCTTCTTCTTCTTCTTCTTCTTCTGCTTCACTTACGCTCTTCTTCTTCTTTGCTTTTACATTCCTCAATGCACATGCATTCAACATCACACGCATCTTAAACCTGAACAACGAGTTCTCCACTTTCAACAACCTCCTCTCCCAAACCGGACTCGCTTCCACCATCAACTCCCGTCAAACCATAACCGTCCTCGCCCTCTCCAACGACGCAGTGTCCGTTTTCTCCGACCAATCAACCGAAGACAACAAGAAAATCCTCAGCCTCCACGTCATTCTAGATTACTACGACATCAAGAAACTCAAGAACCTCAACAAAAAATCAGTAATACTCACCACTCTCTTCCAATCAAGCGGTCAAGCCAAAGGCCAACAAGGTTTCATAAACGCAACCGTTATGAGCAACGGCGACGTCATGTTCGGATCCGCGGTTCCCGGATCTATCCTTGACGCTAAGCTTATAGACTCTGTTGCGACACATCCTTATAACATCTCCGTGCTTCATATTAGCAGTTACATACCTATCATGAATCCTGAAGGTCCTTCAGATCATGGTTCATCTTCTTCACCACTTCCTCCACAACCTCCCGGTGATGATGATTATACATATGACGAGCCACCATCCCCACCATCCTCTACTACTAAGCCTGTTGTTGCTGCTGCTACTGCAAAAGCCAACTCAACAACAAGTGGAGTTTCAGCGATTAATACTCATAACTTGGCGTTTGCGTTTGTGATCTCATCCTTTTGGTTCTTCATTACGGTCTGGTGATGAATAACAGAGTGCAATAATTAAATAAACCAAATCAGTGAAAGCCAGAAAAAAAAGTGGAGATTGGCAGCAAAAAGCTTTTAAGCTTTTTCACTCAAAACACAAAAGGGAGTTCAAGTTTCACAAGTTCTATGGAAGAAGGCAACAAAATCTAAAGAAGAAATAAAGTGGTTGATGATACAATAAGGATGGAGAAAGTTATAAAACTCAAAAGTTCTTTATTTATTTGGAAGCTTAGATATGATCCTTTCTAAGCTGTGAAAGATTTCAATTGGAAGCAATGAAGAAAATAAAACATGTAAGGTTTTTCTTAATATTCAAAAAATGGCTAGACTTTAATTATAAGATTATTCGATTAATTGTAAAAGTTACACAAAAAAAAAAGAAGCCAAATTTATGAATTTCAACTAATATTATTGCTTGATTAACAGATTTAAGAGCATCTTGAACACCACCAACAACAACAAATTCATCTAGAAGGATGGCACGCATAGAAGTCCGAGTAACATGATCCTAAAACATAAACAAAATAGCATAACTCACCACTATGCAGCATAGATGGTAAGCACCCGTTTTTTTATATACAATGTTTTCGATAAAATTGAATAAATCAGTGTTGAGGGAATTAAAGTTGCATATACAAACTGATTCACTACTTCGTTGATCAATTAAACTTTAAGAAAGTAACTATTACAAAAATATACAAGTTTGTTCATTAATTTGGTCATATTCAATTCGGATAAAGTAACAACAATAAGTTTAATTTTAAATTTATTTATTAATTTTAAGTTATTCATTATAATTTTTTTATTAAGATCTGATATTATATGATCAATTTATGTTATTAAAAATTAATGATTTAATCAAAAATGGTCATAGCAAGAAGTAGTATTTTATGTTTTTATTCAGTCTCATGTTTTTAAATATTTTATTGGATTTAAGATAGTAATAAGATATAAACTTCTTTGAAAATATGATATTAATTTATCAGTTTATGTTTTTGAATTATTTTCTTTTTAATCATTTATTAAAATAATAATAAAAATCTTTCAAAATATGATATTAATTGATCAGTTTAAGTTTTTTTTTGAAATTATTTTCTTTGCAATCAAGCGGTCAAGCCAAAGGCCAACAAGGGTTCGTTCATAAACAAACATTATGAAAAATGGTGACGTTTTGTTTGGTTATGCGGTTCATGGAGCTATCCTTGACGCTAAGCTTATAGACTTGGTTACGTCACAACCAAATGAGATCTTTGTGCTACATATTAGTAGTTATATACCTATACTGACCGCTTTACCTATTGGTTCATCTTCACCAATTCCTCTGCAACCTCCTGGTGGTGATGATTATGAATATGACGAGCACCTTCTCAACCTTCCTCTACTACTAAGCCTTTTGTTGCTGCTTCTACCGCTAAGCCACCTTCTTCTGCAAAAGACAACTCAACAAAAAGTGGAGTTTCAGCGATTAGTACTCCTAACTTGGCGTTTGCGTTTTTGACCTCACGTTTTGGTTCTTTATGACGGTCTGATGATGAATAACAGAGTGCATGAATGAAATAAATCACATTAGATTTCTGAAATCAGAAAAAGTGGAGATTGGTACCAAAGCTTTCAAGCTTTTACACTCAAAACAACACAAAAGAGCACTTCAAGCTTCACAAGTTTTATGTGGAAAAGGCAACAAAATCCAAAGAGTAAATAAAGTGGTTGATGATCCAATAAGGATGGATAAAGTTTTAAAATTCAAAAATTCTTTATTTGGAAAAGCTTGTATTTGATATTTACAAGCTGTGAAAGATTTGATTGGGAAGCAGTAAAGAAAATAAAATCTGCAAGGTTTTTCTTATTAAATGGTGCATTGTTGTTTGATTACATTACTTATAAATTGGAATTAAACCAAATGATTTTCTTTTTAGAATGATTTAGAAAGAAAATCAATATAGACATTCAAAAATTCCTTGCGTTTCAAACCACTCAGAGCTTTTTAAATATTCCTTGCCAATGAAGATCAAAAGAGAGGCAACGCTAGTCAGAAATGTTTATTACTTTTAGCTATGAAAAAAGCAAAAGCATCCCCAAGAACATGAAGCACATTTCACATCCATGTCTATCCCTAAAAACCAACAACAAAGTCTTCAAGACAAAGGAAACAAGCTCAGGCTCTATACATGCAGAGTGGCTTTGATTAAAGGAAACCAAAAAAGAGTTTTCAAAATGCAGTAAAATTTGCTCCTTTCTTGAGTCAGTGATGTAACCCATTTCCATTGCTATACACATTGCCGTTCTGGTAAACTTTCCCCATTGCTGTTCCATTAGCAACTCCATTTATAGAAACTTTGTTCATCTTGCCAGTTGCTTGAAGAACTGCTTCTAGACACCCAGACGCTGCTGCTATAAGACCTGGTTGCATCAAAATGTTTCTTAGCACACAACACAGGTTCTTGCCATTATGCTATATATAGATTACCTAGAAACAAGGCTGAAGGTTTTCCAGGTCTGGACTTGAACTCAGGATGAAACTGAGCACCCACAAAGTATGGATGGTTTTGTAGTTCCACAATCTGCACACCACACACGCATGCAGAACAATAAAGCACAACACCAAGAAAGCATTCATATACTGTTCTTCTAAGCTAATTGAAGTTACACAAAGAGGGTTTATTACCTCCATACGGCGACCAGTCCCATCCTTCCCAATGAATGAGAGTCCAGCATTCTCAATTTCTGATATCATATCTGGATTTACCTAAGAAGACACATTCCATTTTCACCAACTCAGAAAAGACCCCAAGGCAAAAAAAAATGTAGAATAATAGAAGCTGTATTTGCAGTGAAAAAAAAAATATATTACCTCATATCTGTGTCTGTGTCGCTCATCAACAAACTTTGCATTACCGTACCTAATAATAGAGATATATTATAGTATAGTCTTTCTGAATTTGGTAATAAGTCCTAAAAGTTAGCATGTGTTTTGTACTTACAACTTAGCAGACTTGCAATCAGGAACCTGAAAGTGAGTCCTCCTTGAACCTAAGCGCATTGTACCTCCCATATGAGTTGTTGATCCCTTTAGAAAAAAGATTGCACAAAGGTTAAGAAGGCACTTAAAGCATGTAATCAGTCAAATGAGAAGATGTAGACTATTACTTCTGGCATGAATATGACGCACGGGCTTGAAGTTTCTGGCTCAAACTCTGTGCTGTTTGCATCCTTATAGCCAAGAATGGAGCGGGCAAACTCGACAACAGCCAGCTGCATTCCCAGGCATATGCCAAGGAAAGGGACTTGGTTTTCACGGGCGTACTTTGTAGCTAGTATCTTTCCTTGCACTCCTCTATCACCAAAACCTCCTGGTACTAGAATACCATCAGCGCCCTGAAACAAGCAAAAATGCTGAGTCCAATATATTTTTACTGAAATTGGGATACCAAGGTCCATTAGAGTTAACTTACCTTCAAAAGATCCCATGCAGCTTTGTGAACATCAGGCGCCTGCAATAGTAAGATCGTACAAAAGGCTCATGATATTATAATTACATATGTAATACGATAAGAGAAACGAAGGCAAAGACTCACTTCATGTGCTGTAATCTCTTCAAGGTCACTGGCTGCAACCCACTCTACAACGAGCTTCTTGTGGCATGCCACAGAAGCATGCAAAAGGGCCTGCAGAAAAATGAAAAACCCAGTTTACAGAATCCTCAATGCAAAAGCCAGTTTTAAACTAAAGGTTGGGTTACAATGCATAACTCTATATGGTTTATTCAAGTATAAAAGATACCAGTTACCTTCAACACGGAAAGGTAAGAATCAGTAAGGCCAGTGTATTTTCCAACCATAGCAATTCTGACCTGTAAAGAGAAGAGTAAGACCATTGAGAATAAACAATGGATTCCGTTATATAGACAATCTTGGCATTAGAAACATATTTTTAAGAACTTTAGTTACAGGATCTTGCAGCGAATCATAAATTTTAGTTCTTTCAGTCCATTCGGTCACGTCAGCCTCTACAGCTTTGCTGCATATTGCAGAAGAATCAAAAATCTATTATTAGTAGAGAAAGAGTCATCACAGAGAAGCTCAAGAATTTACACATAGAGGCGAAGGAAAAATGAAAGACAAGTTCAGAGACAAACCCAAGGAGGTTCAACTCTTTTAAGATTGCTCCATGAGCCTTTTGATCCTATTTAAGAGAAGTTTACAACAAAAAAAATTAGCATCACAACAAGCTTCTTTGGTTTCATAAGTAGGGTTAGAAACTATCCAAGAGAAATTTACTCACCCTTAAAAGCAGTGGAACATGCCAGATGTTTGGAACGTCATAAAGCGTCACGATATTCTCTTCCTGTTCATTTGAACAGGGGTCATTTAATACGAGATCTAACCTTTCTACTCTAACAAATCTAAACGAACATCAACAACACATACCGGCACATGGCAAAACTGAGAGAGTTTCGTCTTGACATTGTCTTCAAGTGCCTGTTACAAAACAAGAACTGATAAGCTGAAACATCAAAATCCATGGCTATTCATTGACACTACAGGACATGAAAAAATATTGGAGAGCGAGCCCATTACCTTGGTGCTGCGGCATGCTAGAATATTTGGTGTCAACCCAAGGCTCCTGAGTTCTCGCACACTATGCTGTGTTGGCTTCGTCTTCTGCAATACACATGTTGATACCTCTCAACTGTTACAAATTAATAAAAAAATAGAATCTCCATGGAAGATATCAAAACCATATAAAAAATTTACCTGTTCACCAACAACACTGAGAACAGGCACAAGACTCACATGAACCAAGCAGAAATTACCAGGTCCTATAACAAACAACAGACATAACGGTGATGGAGCCGATAATCAATAGCCTCAAAAACTACTGCACCTTAGAGACATCAAAGCTTACCAACTTTATAGGAGAATTGACCAAGAGCTTCAATGAAGGGCATAGATTCAATATCACCTGCACAGCACAGAACATAAGTAAAACATGAAAAGTCACTCATCTAAGAAACTTGCCAATGAATAGTACTAATATTAGCCAACAAACAGTACCTATAGTCCCGCCTAATTCGATTACACAGACATCAGGAGGGCCTTCCTTTCCATCAACAGGAACATTAGCTACACGCTCAATCCACTCTTGGATTGCATCAGTAATATGCGGAACCACCTTTAGGAAAATTTCAAACACTCATTCAAACTAGAACCAGAGGAAGCTAAAAAGCACAAGTAGAGAGAAAATGTGTGAACCTGTACGGTTCTTCCAAGGTAGTCTCCTTTTCTCTCCTTGTCAATAACCGACTGCAAATTCAAAAGGCAAAAACTTAGTAAAACCAGGTTCTAACATGAGATAAGTAGTAGTAGTAGACAGTACCTGGTATATCTTTCCGGTTGTTAAATTGTTGTCACGTGTCAATGTACTGTCTAAGAAACGCTCATAGTTTCCAAGGTCCAAGTCCACCTAAAAACGTTTAACAAGTTAGATTCACAATGTATCATCGGTTTAAGCAGCAAATGGATGGACATACCTCACCACCATCATCCAATACAAATACTTCTCCATGCTCAAAAGGAGACATTGTTCCAGCATCGGTATTAAGATAAGGATCTGCACCAAGAATCCAAAATGATCATGTAAGCTTCAAACCGCAAAACTAGTCTAAAAAATGTTAATCCTTTCTACAAATTAACTCTATTAGTCATTACACATAAAAACAGACCCTTTTCTTGTTCGTTACATTTACATGTATAAAAACTAATCTCACCAATCTTAATGGAAGTAACACGGAGACCACAGGCTTGTAGGAGAAGTCCAATGCTACTTGCAGTGACTCCTTTCCCAAGTCCACTCACCACTCCTCCCGTCACCAAAACGTACTTCATTTTCTTCTTTTGTCTTCTTCACCTAAATCATCAAAAACAGAAAAAACAAGATAAGCATAAGAACCATTCTCAGAGATGAGCAATCTCTTCTTAACACTACCTTCGTCTAAAAAGCAATGCAAGGCGGCGGCTAATAAGCTTACTATATAACCTGCGAGACCCCCTCTCTCTCCTATTTAAAGCCAACCAACAAAAAAAACTTTTTTTATAATTTTAACAAATAAAGCATCACTGTGGCTTTGACCCTTTCAGTAAAAGATAATGAAACAGTAGATTTCAATCAAATCCTACTGGTCAAAAAAAAATATTTATTTTTTTCTGTTAAGCTTTTGTATGTTTCATAATAGTATTAGGGTTTGTGATTTTGTGGGAAGTTGCTTCATTTTTGTGTGAAATGAAACCCAAAGAGGGTTTTTGGATAGTTGTATGGGGAACTGTGCGCCCAATTTTACAACCAATAAAAAAAAAGCTTTATCATTTTAAAAAAAAAGAAATAAAAAGAAAGGAAAGGTATCAAACTTTTAGAGTCCTTTGCAACTCTGCTAACTTTGATTGTTTTGTCTTTTTGCCATTAATAGAGGCATTCACATGTTTTCATCAGATCAGAGACAAGAGTCAACATGTACTCTTCTTCCTTTGCCTCTCTTTTGATGTACTCTTCTTCAGATCTATCAGAAACCAAATACTACCAAACAAAACTTTGGACCCACTTTTCGAATTTTACCAGTTTAGAACCAACCTGTTTTCTTGATGAATAATCTTGTTTTCAAGAACTAGCTTTATCGCTCACACAGTCACACTTGCATCTGTATAATTGTGTTGTCAATGTTATTGTGGAGTTTGGTTAGAGTTTTAAGGTTCAACATCATTTATCAAGTATCTGAATCATTGTAAAGAGAATAATGGTGATGGTAAAGACAATATGAGCTTTGCTTGTTGCCTCTATAAACACAGAAGCTCTCTGCTCCATGAGCAATATAAATGATGGCAACTTTACTAAACAAAGTAGACTCAACTTAACCTTTTCTTTTAAGTTTTCAGATATGAGTAAGGGACTTGAGGAAGGACATAGCAAGCAAAATATGGTTACAACAAACTTAACATCATTTTTCTTACACAAAGCTAGCTACTCATTTAGTCGGTGTCAGTTCCTCCACCAGCATCGAACTTTTGAAGTGGTTCTAGCCATCAACTCACCTGGAGGAGGATGGTCAAACTTACATGATGCACCAGCACTTGCAAGTCCCTGTCTTCATGTAATAAGGGAAATTAAGCCACACCTGCAAAAGCTTTTTTGGTCTACTAGGTTCACAAATTCAAATTACAAGCAAAGCAGTGTGGATTCTAATCAACGTTTTGGAGGTACCTCTCTTCTGGGATACCCTGCAAGAAGACTAAGCTTTACATTCAGCTGTTGAGAAGCTTATTTGCATTCCAACTATCTGCTGGGTGATAGAACCTGCATCTCTCTCCAAAACCAAAACAGCAAGAGCAACATGGTATCCACAAAACTGATTTGACATTTCAACTGATTCTCTTAAGTTTTTACAATAACAATCAAACTCTCCTTCTTTCTTAACAACCCCACACATAAAGTTGGTAGCTTTTTACATAAGGGAATAAACACCAAAGCTAACTAAGAAACCGAACAAAGCTCCCGCTATCACTTCAACTTCAGTATGTCCTATTGATTCTTTCAACGGAAGTTTCACTTCCTCGCTGATCTCATCTGACTCCAAAGTCTCACCTTCCTTGCCCTTTAAACTCATCTCTTCACCTCTCCGAGCCTTAGCCGTTAGTTTGTTCAACACTCTCGCATGCTTCCCAACTTCTCTCCTCACACCCTGCAACGGTAGAACAATTCATGACCATTTTAGTGATAGCCTTCTATACCCTAATTGTTGTAATGCAAAACGTTAACTAAGAGAAAGCAAGATTTAAACTTTAGCAAAAGGGTCAAGTTACCTGTGCATCATACATGATGAGAGCAGCATAAACCACAGTCAGACCAAAAATAGAGTCATCAAATCCCCTGGAGGCGCCAAACCAAAGTAACCATATTCAGAAAATTGCAGAAACTTAAAAAAAAAAACATTTTAGAGAAAGGTTCCACCTTTCAAAAGCAATTGCAGTTGCTGCAGCCACAACAGACTAAAGTATCTCACGAATCAGCAAAAAAAAAAAAAACATCAGAGGATTAGACAACACAAAACACAATCTATAACAGAAGCTTACAGAGGAATGTGTTGAAGGGAAGCCTCCAGCTTGTAAAGCGGTTCTAAAGTCAAGTTTTTTCTTATAGAAAACCACGGACGTGAAGGGCTTTAAGAGCTGCCCAATCGCCCCGGAGAGCCCAGCAGCTATGAGTACCTTCACGCAAAGCGAAAGTGACTATCAATCAATGGCCAAGAAGGAAGAGAAGAGAAGAGAGAGAGAGAGTAGAGAAAGGAGAAACCTTGTTGTGGATGACTTCGGTTACATCTTGGAGTCCAACATTGAGAGCGCAGGACGTGAGACGCTTTGGCTTCTTTTGTGGGATTAAAAGACTCAATTTTGGGTTGGAGGATACAGAGAAACAGAGAGCATTGGTGTTATGAGACACAAAGCTCTGTTTCAGCATCTCTGTGGGAAAGAAAGGAAGGGACTTTGATGGGTTATTATTTTTGTGAGGATGACGAATGATAAGATATGACGGCAGCGAGGAATTTGGAACCAATGGCTCAGTTGTGTCGACAAAAGTGTTGTCTTTGACTCAAAGATTCATCCGGACTCTCAGTTACAAATGTTTCCTTACATTTCACTTCTTTATCGTAAAAATCTTTTAACTTTATGTTCCTTTGAGTACAATATTCTAAAAATCGAAAAGCACTTAAAACTGTGAAAAGATTTATTTAAAATTATTTTCCTAAAATCGGATTTATACAAGTTAAATTGGTATAAACTAAATGGATAACTAATTAAAAAAATAGTGTAAGCTATTCTAAATCAATTAAAATTGGTATAAACTAATATAAACTAATTTAAATCTGTTGAATTATATTTTAAAAATTCATAAATTTGTCTAGTTTGCTTTTATATAACTTTTAATTCATCAAAATAGTTTTATAATTAAATTTTAAAACTAAATATCTAATTAATAACTTATTAACTTTCGAATAATCAGTTAAATAATTCAGTCGTATCGTTTTCTTGAACATTGTTTTACATTGATAAGTCATTTGTTTCTCTTTACATAGCCCGATCTGTATTAGTCAAAAATTAAAAAATATGAACAAGAAAAACATATAGAATTCTCTCAGCTTTAAGAGTGTTACTGTGTCTAAAAGTACTCAAAGTCTACGTAAGCAGTATCATCAGTGGGAGTAGCAGGACCAGCAGCACAAGCGACCGGAGCATCAGGCTTCATTGAGTTATTATAGTGATCACTACCTCCATGTCCCTTAGCCTTCCCTCTAGCAGCAGTCAACGGTCCCAAGTCAACAGGGTCAGGAATATGAGGCGGTATAGCGCTACGCACCAGAGCCCAATTCACACCTTCAAAGAAAGGGTGTTGTTTTATCTCTGTCGCTCCACGTGTATAAGCGATTCTTCTATGAGGATCCTTCACTAGAAGCCCCCTGATTAGGTCACGTGCCGCTGAACTCACGTGAGGGAGGTCTGGGAACTTCAGTGGCCGACCAACAACGTTGTGGAGCGTGTCTCTATTCCCTGGTCCTTTGAAAGGTGTTGTTCCATGTAAGAGCTCGTAGAGGAAGATCCCGAACGTCCACCAGTCTACAGCACTGCCGTGTCCCTCTCCACGTATGATCTCTGGAGCTAAGTACTCGTGTGTGCCTACAAAAGACATCGACCGTACATCCGTTGGCTCTGCCATGAGCTCTGGCATGGAGAGGCCGTTAAGACCGGAGTCTGATTTGGCTTTGCGTGTTTTCTTGGAAGGGAGGAGACGTGGGAGGAAGGCTGAGGGATGCATGCAGCCGTTGACTGCGAACTCCTCGTTTAGGATAGCTCCTCCTCCGCTACAGACGGAGGAGGACTTGACCAGGGTTGGGTTAAAGGTGCAACGTAGGGAAAGGTCAAAGTCTGAAAGCATTATGTGGCCTTCATCTCGAACTAAGATGTTCTCTGGCTTCAAGTCTCTGTACACAACCCCTAACATGTGTAGATACTCCAAAGCTAGTAACACTTCAGACGCATAGAACCTGTAGAGAAACTCATGAAAGAAAAGATAATAAGTAAGCTCAGTGCTGGGCATTCATGTTTAAGGTTTGGGTGTTTAAGATCTTTTAGAAACTCAAACATTTTTTTGGATCAGATCTGTTCGAGTAATGTTGGGTTTGATTGGATTTTTACTTTTTATATAACTCAAAAGTCAAAACAGAACTGATTTAGAATAATTTGGATTTGGTTCAAGGTTAAAACCGAAAAACCGAAAAACCCCGAACTAAATCCAAAAAAAAACTAAAAATACATTTAGATAATTTGAGTTTTTAAAAATAATTTCCAATTTATAAATTATAGTTATCTATATAGACATTTTACATTTTTAAAATTAAAATTTTTAAGTAAATAAATTATATGTTGGATATTTAGCTCTCAAATTTGATTGAGTTTTGATTTTTCGGATATAGAGATATAGGAACCATTTGGATTTTTATATATTTAGGTCTGATTTTGTTTTTTTTGTTCTATTCTGTTTCTTCGGATAATATGGCCATGACTAGCTATCTCTAACTCTAATAGACCGAACTTTTTTATCTTACCTCGCGGCTTCTTCTGTGAAACGCCTGTTGGGCTGTTTCTGTCTAAGAGAATGTAGATTTCCACCACTGCAGAACTCCATGACCAAACAGTATAGCTTGTCTGTCTCAAAGTAAGAATAAAGTGTTGGCAAGAAAGGATGATCAAGCAGAGATAAGATCTCTCTTTCCGTCTGAGCCCTCGGCAACTTGTTTCTACTAGCCAACGAGGCCTTATCCATCACCTTTATTGCGAAAACAGCACTTGTCCCTTGCAAGTCCGCGAGATAGACGCTGCCTATGTCCCCGTACCCTAGACGTTTCAGAAGCCTGAAGCTGTCTAGACCGATCTGAGGGCCTCTTGAAGTGACCGAGTTAATAGCGTCCCACCTCACGTCACCTCCAGTGTGAGGTTTGAAAGGTGCGGCTGAAGGGCTATCACCGTAGGCAGAGTCTGCATTGTGTCTAGGGGCTCTCTTGTTGTCCGGAGATTTTGTCCTACGGTGGGAATGAGTTCTGGCGCTTGGGGACTGTGTTTCAGGTGTGGTTAGAGGAACAATCTTCTTTGGATCATAGTGAAGATTTTTAGGAGGATTCTTCCTCATTCCTAAGCCATCACCATCGCTGTGCTTTGAATCAGTCTCGTTGGTTCCTCCTCTAGTTGCTGTGGGAGGTTCAGGAGACTTTGTGGGTTGATGTCTGACGAGAGGGTCCATCTTTTTGGGATCAAAATGAGGGTTTCTCGGAACATTGTCACCTAGTTTAAGAGAAAATGAAGCAATGGGTGACTTGGGTATCAAGGTAGGGTCTATCTCCTTGGAGGTGTCATTAGAAGTGTTTTTCTTGGAAGCTAAGTCCATCTTTGTTATATCTTTTGCCTACAGGGACCAATGACATTAACCTTAAGATACTTGTTAAAAGAGAAACAAAACATTAGAATCACTTTTTTACCTGAGATGATCACACGCTTCCTTGTTGAATTAAAAGACAAAGTGAAGGAAAATCAAATCATGTCAAACCCTAAAAAAAAACAGAGATTGTAATGCGTTAGTTATAATAACACAAACAATGTTTTCAAGAAATCAAGAACACGGACCATGTTTAATGCATGTGACATTAAGTGTTAGTTCCTAGAATACGAATCACAAACTCTAAAAAGAAAACAATTAGTAATGTTCCAAGATTCAAAGGGAGGGACTTTAATTGGCTTGTCTATTGTAAACGTTGTTTTGTTTTATTTCCCTTAATAGTGTCTCAGCCTGGAAAAGCAGAGAGAGAGGAAGAGACATGAGGAGATGCAAAAGAGATGGAGCCAGTGAAATGTTCTTAGCCTCTCATCTCTCAACGCTTCATTTTTGCCGTTAATTCCTCTCTCTCTCTCTTTGTCTAAATTAACCGTTCCTATTACCTAATTTGGTTTATTTACAGAGACATATTGTTAACAAGAGAGATAGCTAAAAATGTCTAATAGTAAACTCACATGGTCATCAGACATTCTCCTCATCTTCTTTCTTCTTCATCTATATGTATGTTCTCTTGGTCTCTCTCTCTCTCTCCCTGACTTATAGAGAAAATATAATGTTCTTGAATTGTTCTCGACGGCGTCCAAGTCTTCTTGCCCGTTGGCCGTTGCAACGGTCATCGAAAAAGAAGCAATGAGTTCAGTTTAAGAAGTTGCAAACTACTTGCTCCTTGTCCGTGGTTTACTTTATGAATGAAAATCTATCAACACACCATGGCTTCATGGGCTTATTTAGTAAAGCACATTTATCTTTAATCATCATCATAAGCATGTAACGAATCTTCAGCCAATTTACGATAATTAGCAATTTTTGAGCTTGTACATGTACATCCTTTTTTTGTCAACTTCTTTTGTACATGGACATCCAAATAAATACTTTGTAGTTGTTCCTACTGATATTTTCCTATTCTCAAATAAAAATTTAACTAATCTAATCAAAATTTTAATGAAAAAGACTTATTATGACACTTGACAACAGCAAAAGAAAACTTGTTGATATGTTTGTGTGTAGAAATAGGCGTTTTGTAATTGGATAATCTCAGGTATAAGTATATTGGCTAAAAATAACAGATATCCATAGATTCAAAAGTAATTTAAAACTTGAATTCGAACTTACACATGAACCTATCTTGAAGTAAGAAGATCTGAATTAAACCGACTCTAAACATAGAAAACTCTTAACAGATTTTTATTTTCTACTCCAGTTTTTTTTTTTTTTTTGGATGGTATCCAAACGCACAACCCCTATTTATGTAAGCAAAATTTTACTGACATCAAAAGAAAAACTTGAAACCCTAGCGAAAAGAGTGGAAAGAAAAACTATGATGAAGTTGACCGTTTTGTCAAATTAAAGGATGAGGAGTAGTAGCAAGGGAAATAAGAGTTGTATTTGTGAATAGAAGTCAGATAAACAAAGAAAAAGGTCAGATAAATACAAAAAACAATTATAAGTAAGTTGGATATGTATGATCCGTAAATTAAGCAAATTGCGGGGTATGGATGATGTCATGATAGCATTGCAATGTACACACCATCTCCTCTTTCCTTGTACCAAACGTTTATATTATACGGCACGTACACTCTTAATTTGTACAGGTATGAGTATAATACGGTCATTCTTCTTCTTACGTGTGTACATAGTCCAGGCATATATACAAATCAAAACGCGGCAATTTAACAACGACTGAAATATTATTTACTCTAGCAAACTTTATGATTACATCTAGTTGTTAATTCATGTCGTACGAATGGTAGAACCTTCACTGTCTTTTCTTTCTTAAGGATTTAATAGAATTTAGCTGTTTTTGTATAAGTTTTTGAACTACCAAATTTACTATATGTAAGTGACCGATTAGATAAGTTGAAACAAAATTATATATATATATATATATATGTGTATTTTTCTTTTGCTATATAAATGTCGACGTCGTAACAAACTGATTGGTTTCATAACAATTTGGGACGTTGATTCTAACAGCTTGTCCGAACGTATGTGAATAAAACATGCTATGATGGCATGTATGTGAGACCACATTCTTTCAGCCAAAAGGAAATGAACTTGATTAACCCATGTTTGCAGTTTTCCAGATCTCTCCAAACCATTCTTTTCTTATAGATTAGTTTAATTTAGAGTAAACTCTTCCGTGATGTACGGACCAAATCAATATTAGATTTAAAACGCACAAAAGCATGAATGGGTAAAAGATCATACTCCCGATAATCAGAATACTGTATCTTGTTACTTTCATGTCACGGCTGAAATATTATTTAGTCTCTGCCTAGGAAAACTTTATCATTAATCTACGTGTTGACTGTTTCCAGTTTTTAAAATGGTTTTTGTTTTTCAAAAACCATTTTCTTAGCCAATCAAGATTTCTACAAAATGGATTCCCTATAATTAAGGGAAACAAAAACTCTTTCTATAGCCAATCAAGATTTTAGCAAAAGAGTTTTCCTATAAAAACTAGTTTTTACATGCTACATTATTTTTAGTGAAAAATCAGAATCTATGTTTTTCAGTAGCTTCCTATATATTTTCTTAGCTTTTTGTTAATATAAATATAACATGTATCAACACTAACAATGTATATGTTCTAAAGTAAATGTATTCTTATTTTGTAAATATTTTGCATTATTCATAAATAAATTTATTATTTATATTCTTAGTAAAATATGTTGTTTGTCAAAAAATAAGATAAATTTTGAAACATTTTAATTGTAAGAATATAATATTTTACATATTTTAATAGTTAGATCCGCCACTGACTCGACTTCCAATTGACATAAGTTAACAGCTAGTCTATATATACGTCCCTTTAGTAAATATTTACATTATACATATCTATATTTATATAGAGTTTTGTCGTGGATACATCTTATACGTTTTACAATAACTAAGTCTAAGAAGCAAAACGCGTACATTCTACATTTTTCTCTAATTGTTATAGATGAAGCCTAGCTATATCATAGTCCATAGATTAAGATAATGCAAGTAGCAGCGTGAGGCCGTGCATGAAGTCTTTAGGGTTGTTAATAAATTTATTTTTCTTGTCGTCACCTTAAGACTGTTATTATTGTATACAATTATTCGGTGCAAACTGGCAGTTTGAATTTATCTCCTTTCCTCCATTGTCATTGTCGTTCGTTACATAATTTCTGAGCAGTTAGGATTTCTACTATCTATCGCTTTATAACTTTTATAATCTCAAATAAGACATTCGGTGATACCAATACTAACACAATAAACAAATTGCACAGCTTTTTTTGATATACTTATAACCTGTCTAGACCGAAATCCAAATCCATTGCTCCCGACAAATATTCGAGTTATAGAATTTTAAGTAAAAAAGCTTTTTGTAAGACAATAACAATTCAATTTAGTTCCTAGTAAAATTCCATGACTAATGGAAAGTTCTCTTTTACCACCCTATATATAATATTAATACCATTGTATTTGTCTTGTTATGATATTAGTTGATGAACAAATGTCAAATACCATAACTGAAAATAAATTGGACAATGATTAAACAGTACGGTGGCGTGGATTGGAGTTCAACGTATCACAGTGTACACGCATCTCTCTCTCAATTTGGATAATCCAATATATGTTTCTCATGTTTTCTTCAAGTTTTAATACAGTTTTTTTAGTTTGAAATCTGAACAGACGAATAAAATTTTTTATTTATTTTTCTACAAACGAATATAAAATCTATATGATTTCTAAAAGAATCCAAGAGTGCAACAGCTAACCAACGACTCTACGACAACTGGAAATTTTCTCTTGCCCTTGTGACTTTGACTCTCTGTCCCTAGCTAGCATCTTCTCCTCACGTATATCCTCCATTCAAATATATCGTATACCTAACCCCAATTGGCCAATCATGAATCATATCCAACGATATTTTGTTTTTTTTGGTAAAATGTTAATACGATATTTTGTTTTTGTTTTGTTGTTAGTGTTACACTTAATTACCTTTGAATTGTTGTTACCTTCAGTTTCTTGGCCTACGCCTATGTAGACTCATAATTAACTAGAAACTGTTTCATCTGTCGGAAACAAACGCAGGTTTTAACCAGTAGTACTAACCCTTCTTTAAAGTCCTTGATTTTTGTTTGTTCTTTTTCTTCAAAATCTCAAAATGTAAATTTAGATGCATTCACCTTTAATGAAAAAGTAAAAGCTGCTCTCGCGTTAATGTAACTTCAACTTGAAATTGTAACGTAAAATATTGGAGGATTTGTTAAACAATTGTGTCAAAAAATAAGTGGTAACCTTCCTTCAATGTTCTTCATCGTTTTCTTTTTAAAATCTCGAAATGTAAATTTTGGCATAAATGTAATGTAAACTCGAAATTTTAACATAAAATATTGCAGTATTTGTTAAATAATTTTGTCATTAATAAGTGAACAACAATATAATTTTATATAAACTTTATTATTTCTGTCATTGTTGATAGTACTTAAAAAAAATTATGTCATTGTTGACCAGTAACAAAACTTCCCGAGTTTCTAACCTTTATTTTATTTTTATTGTTGAATTTGAGACAATAAATGGCAAAAGAAAGAGAAACCGATAATGAAATTAGCCCTTATTTATTCTCTTAGAATTATAATAATTTAACATAAATTTTATAATAACCTCCATGAGTAAAGTTGATAACCGTTTTATTTTTTTTTAAATAACCGACTAGTCAAACTAGGCCAGATTAAATTGATTAATCGTTATAAGTAAGTAAAAGGAAAATCAATAAAATTAAAATATCTAAAAATCAAAAGGAAAATGTTCTTATAGTTTCTCAAATATTTTTTGGTTTTTGACTGTCGGATTTTTGGTTCTTTAGTTGTTTATTATTGGATAGTAATAAAAATGTATCAAATAAATTTTCAATGAAACATTTTTTTGCAAGTATAAGAAAACTAAATAATAATTTTTAGGGTTTTGTTAGAAGTTGTTTTTTTTTGCTTAAATTTTATTAGAAATTGTTATAAAATGATAAATGAAAAAAGAGAGAGAGAGAGAGAGAGAAAGGCGTTTGTTTTCAACTCTTCCTCAATGTATATATATACTCTGTTTTAGAAACAGAGACCCACAACGAGAGGACCAAAATGAAGACAACGAGAGCAGCTCTCTTGTGCCTCCTCACGACACTCCTAATCTCCGCCGCAGATGCCACGGTGATGCGTCTCGAGATGACACACAGGGACACTCTCTTCCCGACCTCTTTCCGTCGCATTGAAGACATTATCGGCTCGGACCAGAAACGCCACAGCCTCATTTCTCATAAACGGACAACAACAACAAACGGTGGAGCGAGGCTAACGTTGGGATCAGGTTTCGACTACGGAGCGGCGCAGTATTTCGCCGAGATCAGAGTCGGTACCCCGGCGAAGAGGTTCAGAGTGGTGGTGGACACAGGGAGCGAGCTCACGTGGGTGAACTGCAGGTTCCGTGGGAGAGGAAAAACAGAGGACCGCCGAGTGTTCAGAGCAGAGGAGTCTTCGAGTTTCAGCAAAATCGGATGCTTGACTCAGACTTGTAAAGTTGATCTCATGAATCTCTTCTCCCTCTCTAGCTGCCCTACACCTTCAACTCCATGCTCATACGATTACAGGTACTTAATTAATATTAACAATCTCTCTTGATGGTGGTGCTGGTTGCATTATCGATATCCAACAGTAGTAAATGAGATTAGGTAGAGTTTAATTAGGAGTTGATTAAGGATCATATACTAAAGAGGAAGTGATGCTGATGGTGGAACTTAATTTAACAGACATTATTAGGAACATAACTTACTCTTTAAGGGATTGTGTGTGTGTGTTTGTGTTTGGAGAGAAGATATTTAGAGAAAGTTGGGTGGTCATCAATGAGACAAGGAGGGTGACCTATCTTTCTTGTGACCATTAGATATGTAGAAGCGGGTTCAAATGGGCTAAACCAATTTTGTCCGGGACAAAAAATTCCGCTAGACAACCATATCACAATATTATTGTCTTTTTCCTTTTCAACTATTTTCTCTCTTTCATAATTACTGTCATTAAAAAAATTTGATTAAAATTTTGATTAAATCTTCTGTTTTATTCTTATTTATTTATTAAAACATTGTCTTTTTTTGAGTTTGTTAAATAATGAATTAAAATAAGGATAAAACCTGAACTTTTTTGTTTTAATATGTACATTAAGAATATAATAAAACAAAATTTAAAGATTAAAACAACATTGAATATGAAAACCAGCATTTAGAGAACTTGTGGGTGGGGAGCCATAGATTTAGATGCAAGGAGAAGGGGGTGATGATATTAAATGTGTCTTGAGCTACAATTCATCACAAATACATAAATGTCACTTATTGCGTGACTTGTGAGTTAGGTTTGCCGTCTGAACGATACATAAATTCTACACTCTCTTTTTTTTTTGTAACTAACTCCTTAATAATCAATGTTTATGCGTTCTTACTTACACTAAGTTTGATCGGGTGGAAACAGATACGTGGATGGGTCAGCAGCACAAGGCGTGTTCGGAAAGGAGACATTCACAGTTCGTCTCACCAATGGTCGCGTTGCTAGACTCCCCGGTGTACTCGTAGGTTGCACCAACTCCTTCAGTGGAGATAGCTTTCGTGGAGCCGATGGAGTGCTTGGTCTAGCCTTGAGTGATTACTCGTTCACTTCCAAAGCTACTAATGTCTTTGGAGGCAAGTTTTCCTACTGCCTCGTTGACCATCTCTCTAACAAAAATGTCTCCAACTATCTCATCTTCGGCTCTGCCTCCTCCTCTTCTGCCACTAAACTCAACGCCACACGAACCACTCCGCTTGATCTCAAAGTCATCCCTCCCTTCTACGCCGTCAACATCATTGGACTCTCACTCGGAGAGACGATGCTCGACATCCCCACGCAATTATGGGACGCAACACAAGGTGGTGGGACAATCTTGGACTCAGGAACCAGCCTAACATTTTTAGCTGACGTCGCGTACAAGGCAGTGGTCTCAGGGCTAGAGCGTTACCTTGTTGGTTTGAAGAGAGTCAGACCAGAAGGTTTACCAATAGAGTATTGTTTTGATACCACGTCAGGGTTCAACGAGAGTAAGCTACCGCAGTTGATGTTTCATTTCAAGGGCGGTGCGCGTTTTGAGCCGCATCGTAGAAGCTACCTAATAGATGCTGCACCAGGAGTCAAGTGTTTAGGGTTTGTGTCGGCTGGAGAACCGGGGACAAATGTCATTGGGAATATAATGCAGCAGAATTATTTGTGGGAGTTTGATCTTGTGGCCTCAACTTTGACTTTTGCTCCTTCTACCTGTCTTTAGCTGTCAATTTTTCTTTTGTGTTTATTACTTTTGATTTAATTGGCCGTTATTGTTTGTTGATTGTTAGTGAATATATAAACATGTTCGTTATAAAAGTTGGCAATATATGGCACTTGTTATCAGTATTAATCTAGTGCACTTCTGTTGATCATCTTATAGACTTTTACATTGCATCATCCACTGCCTTTGTAGATTCGTCATTACGGGCCTAATGAAGGGGGCAGATGAAATGGGTTTAGCTGTAATTAGATTGGGCCCATAACTCTATTAGCTAATAAGTCTTTATTTATGTGTTGAGGAGTCACGAAAGTAGGAATCTCATGCATCGCTGTTTCAGTCACATGTGCTCTCTTCTTAAAGCATATTTGATCTTTTTTTTCCTTTTTCTTGCATTCACTTATGGAACATAAAGAAAACTTGTAGATCTTACTCGGTTTTATACCAGAGTAACACATCCCCTGAATTAACGTACACATCTTCCACTAAAACTTTGAAAAATCTCGATGTTCCATGATGATATTTAAACAGAGAGTGAAGGAGGAGCGTTGTTGGTACTTGGGAAAAGAATAAAAAGAAGTTAAACTTGGAGTTGGGGAAAAACAGATTATGGGCAATGAACAATCCCATCATGGCATCCACTAAAGTGATCCAATCATTATTGGTGACAGAGAAGCATCACATGCTATATGAACATGATAATATGCTTTTTGCTTCTACGAAAATCAATCATCAAAGTTATACTACTATTCTTTTTTTTGAAAGATGATACTACTATTCTTTGAAGACAAATTTAAAAACACTAAAGATAGATATCATGAACCAAGAGGATATTCAGTTTTTGATGCAACTTCATGCAAGATAAGCTGAATTCAATAAAAACAATTTTTTTTGTAACATCAATGAAAACCAATTACTATTTCAAACTGTCACACGACACATACATGAGAAAAACCTTATACATGTGATTAGAAAAAAAAAACTCACACAGAAGCAAAAGGAAAAAAAAAACAAATTTAACCAGCTGGATTATCTTACATTGCCAAATTAAAAGAACATTCAACCATTTTCTTCTACACCTACGTTTGTTGTGCACAAATCATACGAAAGTTAAAAAAAACACTTTCAATTAAGTAAAGAAATAGAAAATAAAAACAAAAATTAAGGATTAGTAGTGAGGAGAGTGCAAGGAATGTGACGGTAACAAGTGAGCAAGTGGTCATTGGTTAAACCAGCGGCTTGCATGAAGGAGTGAACAACAGTGGGACCCACGAACCGGAAGCCACGACGGACCATGTCTTTGCTTATGCTCTCCGACTTCGATGTCTTGACAGGAATCTTGTGGCCTAGCTTGTAGTTCGTGGAGATGGGCTTGTTGTTCACAAAACCCCAAAGGTATCTCTCTAGTGACCCGAACGTTTTCTTGACCTCTATGATCTTTGTAGCATTCTCTACAACACCTCTCACTTTACTCATCTCTATTTTGTATTCGATGCTTATTGCATTCATCTCTTTCTCGTTAAGTTTGGCAACCGCTTCTGCCTCAAACTCCATAAACGCCTTCTTAAAGTCATGGCGTTTTCTCAAGGTTGACGTCCAGTCAGAACCTACTTGTGCGCCACTGAGGGTTAGCAGCTCGAACAAAGTCCTGAAGTTAAGATAATTTGTTTATTGTCTGACCAAAATGACTTTTTTAAACATAAATAAGATATTTAAAAAAAAACTCTAATCACTTTTGGCTCTTTCAAAGAATATAGGCTTAAGAAGTGTTCCTAAGATTTTAGTAGGTTACGAAATCATTTAGGAGTCTATCCTAGTTCTTAGAATACATTTTAAACCTAAAATTAGTGGTATTTTTATTCAACTATAGAATTTTGATGGTAACTATGTAAAAACTATAAGTGATAGTAATTAAGAATTGCGAGAAAGAGGACATTATGTAACGCACTTGTCATCATGGACAGGGACTCCCCATTCTTCATCATGGTAGGCAACGTAAACAGGATCTGAGGAAATAACACAAAAAAAAATCAGAAGATTGAAGAGAGATTAGAAAATTGCAAATTTAAAAAGAACAAGTAAAAGGAAAAAAAGGGAAGGACTATATACCAGAAGTAGGGGTAAGGAAGCTGCATCTTTGGAGATGAGGTTGAGGGTGAATAAGAGGGACAACTTTGGATGAGTTGAAATTAGTTAGGGTTGATTTGGATCTGCCATAATGAGCAATCTTCAGTCTCCTTAGGGCTTGCTGTGCAGCCACTTGCTCCCTCCTCACGGCGGCTATACTCCCAGGAGCCTCCGTTATGAGACAAGAAGGATAGCTTTCTCCTTCCTTAAAACTCTTTGATTTCTTGCGCTCCAAGCTTCCCCTCACTTTAGCTGAACCACCGTTGCTAATTACACTGTCCCTCTTGAAGGACTCAGAACAGTTCATAAGGCGATTGCAACTACTTGACTGCAACATTCGTCCTCTGGTCAAGCCCACTGTCTCCGTTCTGCTCATGTTCTTACGGTGACGGATGAAAGAAGAGAGTAGTGTTGAGATTAAATGATGGTGATGGAATAGAGAAGAGCAAGTGATTGTCTACCTATATATATATATATATATATATAACAAGGGAGATATATAGAGTTGAAAAGTGACTCTAACTAAGGGTAATAATTCAGTAGAACCTCTATAAATTAAAACTCTATAAATTAATAATCTTTATAAATTAATAAATTTCACCGGTCTCAATTTGGACCGGTTCAAAAAATAAAATAATAAAATAATAGTTTTTAAGAAAACTCTATGTAAATATATGGTCCCATTAAAATTATAAATTAATAATTTTTATATATATATATATATATATATATATATATATATATATATATATTATAAAAACATATTATTGCATTATTTGTTTTATATTCACAATGAAATTATCTTTATATATTTTTACCACTTAATATATTTTTGGATGATATTTAGTAATATTATATCTAAAACCATATTTAAGTTGTATGAAATATATATTATATACACCATATAATATAATAACATTAATATGAATGTAAAATTTCAAAAAATAACAATAATGTCTATATATTAATATTATGTATTTTCTTATCTTAAAATAAATATATCTTAAAATAAGAAATCTAAATAAGGAAATTTTTGTAAATTAATATCTTTATAAATTAATAAAATTTTAAAGTCTCAGCATTATTAATTTATAGAGGTTTCACTGTATGTACACATTTTATCCATTGGAACATTATTCTAAAATCAAAACCGTGTGAATTATCAAAGAATCAAATTACAAGAAGCAACAACAAAGATAGGGAATATAGAAAATAGTTAGAGGCACTGCATGTGCAGATAATTTGATGCAGTGATGCCATCAAATCACATGTGACCTACTGACCTTTAAGTCTTCCCCTAACTATTTCTGTTTACTTTTTCTTTTGGTACTTCAATAATCTTTCCTGTATTATTTTCGGCTTCCGTCCTTTATTCATGATTTTTTCTTTTTGTCACACGCTTTAAATACATATCTTTTTTTCTTTGTCAATTTGATTTTTAACCTTTTTCATAGCATATTTTGTTAAATAGTTGTTTTCTAATATAAATTTACTAAATATTTTATAAAAAAATATTGTATTCAGCGACTCTTCGAGTGTGGAATTTGAGTTAAGCAAAAAAAAAAGTGTGAAATTGTTTGTCACTGGATCCTTCCATCTGTTCATGTAATATTCTGTATTTGTTTTTGTGCATTGCAGTTTATAAAACTTACAGAACAAAAAGATAATAGTATATTGAACGGAAAAAAGAATTGGCATACTTTTTCAAAGAAGAAGAATTGGCACATCCTTTAAAAGTGTTTACTGTATATGAAGGAGATATAAGATAAGATAAGAGAGTTTAAGAGACAGACCATGTGATTCAACATATCTTCTATATATCCATTTTAAAATAGTAAACACTAACTAAATATCTTTATTATCCATCTTCTGTGCCTCGGTGTCGTCTTCTCGTTGCTCCTCAATCGTTTCTAAATCCATGAGATGTTTGCTTCCTTAGTTTTGATTCCTTCCAATCAAATACTTATAACGCGGACCGTATAAAACTTTGTTTGTCATTTTGTGAAACTTTCCTCGAACTAACACACTAGACTTTCTCAACACCTCTGCAGCTGTGCTATTTCATGTACAATAATCAAGTTAATTAGAGTAATGTGGTTAGTGGTTACATAGCGTTGTGGCATGTTCCTCTTGTCTTTGCCTTCGCGCTTCGACGAAGTTTCAATAAAATTTATCATAATTATTTCCGCACGATCAGTATCATTGGAGAATACGTACAAATGAATATTAAACAAAAACGTACAAATGAATTAATTTGTATATACATCGAATACATTCCTTGTTTTTTCAATCATACAGCAATGAAAGATAAAATTGATAATGTTCAAAAAAGAAGATATAATTGAGTTAATTAGGCCACACTGTTTCTTGGTATTGATCTGATACTTCCCTCCCCATTAGGCATATTATCACAACTTGCTCTGCGCATCTGCTCTTGCCTCATATGGGCCTTTATATAAATCAATGAAATTGGATTTTAAAAGCCCAAATTTATGTAAAATGACTACGAAAACGAAAGACTAATGAGAAATGACAAACTGATTTTGGCAAAGTCTCAACTTCTTTCAAAACTAGTGACAACAAGTAAACATTATTCATATAAATTATTTACACTTGAGGACCTTAGAGTATATTAGAGACTGAGTAAAACTAAAAGGTCCAACCAAGATCATCCATAGGATTGAAATCGATGGACATTGCAGAAGAAAAAATAGAAGCAAAATCATGATCCAAAGTAGTAGAAGAAGGCGTATTAAACAAAATGTCCATGTTGAGATCATCGTCATCAACTCCTACTACTGCCTTTTCACTTGAAAACATCGGAGATTCCTCGTGGATTGGTGCCATTCCATCAACATCTGACCAGTTAGGAATCATATGCTCATCATCTAAAAGACTTGACATGGTATCACTGATAGGGATAATGGGTTGAGAAGGGATTGGAGTCCGGATAGGAGATTTAACTCTGTTTGGTTTAGTGGAAGTGTGAGGATTGATGTTTGTGATTGAGAAAGCAGTGGTTGATAGATCAAAAGTAGTGTTAGTCATGATCGACTTCGTCTTGCTTAACTTAGGAATATTATTGTTGGAAGAAGCAGCTGATCTTTTGTGTGAAGGCATCAGATTATGAGTGGAAGGGTCTAAGCCTTGAGAAAGAAGCTTCTTCTTGATGCATGAGTTCCAGAAGTTTTTGACTTCATTGTCAGTGCGTCCAGGTAAGTGTTTAGCAATCTGAGCCCATTTGTTACCAAGAATACGATGAACATCGATGATAGTCTGCTCTTCCTCCGTGGTAAACGAACCTCTCTTTAAATCAGGCCTCAAGTAGTTTATCCATCTTAACCTGCAACTCTTCCCACATCGCTCCAATCCTATATAGATATATACATACATACAGTTACTCCCACCGATTTTTGTCATTTCACAGATATAAAATGTTTTTCACATGTTTAGATAACTTCTACCTTAACCAATTATATTTTTGTTGTTTTTATTTAAGTTAAATTTAATAATTTTAAATTAAATTTGTAATAATATTTTAAAAAAGTAAATCTCTAATATGTGTTCATTAGCAAAACGTTATACATTATAAACATAGGAAATATAAATCATACATCAAAAATGTGAAGAGAATCGCGAATGTAAGATTATATTTTGGTGGGGCAATCTATATGAACTTTAAAAATATAGGTAGAAAATGTTATTTACTAAAAATTAAATAACTAAAATTTGGATGTATTTAACAAATTTTAATTTTTTTATGGGGCACTTGCTACCATCTTGGGCAACGTAGGTTCGCCAATTCAAAACTAGTATACTAAAAACATGAATCAATCTACTTATTGCTAAATGATTTTGTGTTGGAAACTCATGATTCCTCGTACATACACCAATTATCGTTTGATTAATGAATGAAAATGTAGTCAAAAGAGTTAGAGAGAAGATATAAAAACCGGCAAGCTTGGGAACAGAACTCCAACTGGGATGACCATGAGTAATGATATAACGAAGAAGCTTCTCGTCTTCTTCAGGAGACCAAAGCCCTCTATTCACTTTGTGTTTCCCACAACATCGATGTCCCATTTTATCTCTTTTCATTTCCCACTCCCCTCTCATCTTCCTAACTTATATATACAACATACAAGCTAAGATTCTTGTTGTTAATAAACCGAAATGTCACTATTTAATTAATTTTCCCTCATCAGTAGTATATCCTTTCTACGGTTAATTAATCTAATATGATTAACCAAACTTGTATTGTTTCTCTTCTGCTCTGCGTGTCTTCAAATGGAAGCCTGTTTAGAGATATTAGCAGTTCACGTCACTTTCCTTGATAAAAAGAGTCATCCATATATCCTTGATATAAGACCATCCGCAACGCTGCATCTTAGTCAATCCTTAGCGCTAATCCTTATGCGATTAGATTAAAATAATATTAAAAAGTGACGTTACTCTGAGATAAAATCCTTAGCTAAGGATTTTTCATGGTTGATCCTTAGAGCTGACGACGTCGTTTTGGATCCAACTATCGAAAACGAAAACCCTCAGGTTTCCTCTGATTCATTCCGGTGTTCTCTCTCTGCCTTTCATTCGCGTTCAATCTCTTGCCGGGAATCGTTCTGGTACCGGAGAATTACGAATCTGTTTGATTTCTCTCCTCTTCTCCCACACCAGAGAACCCTAGAGAATGGATGTTCATAAGGCATCGATTATCATTACTATTGCCCTAATCTGCTCTTTCATTACAATCGCTTTCGAGTTCCTAAATCTCTGGAGAAATTAAAGTGAAAGGTTGGGTTTTTTTTTCTGCAGAGATTGGAGATAAATGCAGTAATTCAGGAGTGAAACATTTCACAGAGCTTTTAAGTGATTGGTCGAGCTCTCATTGAGTTCTGCGATGAAGATGGATATTGTTGGAGTAGACGATGTCCATTTATTAGATCCTGAGCTCTTGCATCTCCCTTGTTTGTCTCCTTCTCCGCCGCTGAAAGCAAGCTCTCGTCATATTGCCGATGAACTTTTCTCCCACTGGCTCTCCCTCCCTGAAACTGCCTCATTGGTACTACTTCCTTTTTTTCTTCTGAAATATGAGTCTGTGTCTCACAATTGTTTTCTCTGTAGGTCAAGTGTTTGATTGATGAAGCTAAATCTGGAACACCAACTAAGAGTTACCCCACCATCATCAATGTTCCTGGTGCAGCAACTGCTTTGCCATCTGTCTCTCCGCTCTCCTCTGAGATCAGTTAAGGAACCTAAGCAAGAAATCGTTCCTCAGGTTTGTTCTCATTTCTATTGAATTCTTTTTCTTGCACTAGTTGAAATGCACTTGCCTTTCTCGTGATTGTAACTGTGGTGTGGTATCTATGTTTACTTGATTGGTCTTTGAAACCGAGTCCTGATTGCCTCTAACGTAGATACGGAGTACAAGATTAAAGTGATGAAAACAAATTTTTCTTCACTCTGACATGATAATAAGTTTACTATGGTAGTCAATTGGACAGTATGATCAAAATACCTGTAAGTTCAGCTTCTACTTTGTTTTTCTGTTAGGGAAGTGAAACTTAGTCAAGGATTCCAATGGTGAGTAACACCATTGGACTTAGTATTTTGATTAGGGTCCTTACCTATTTAAAAAGATAAAAAACTATTATTCTATTGTTAAGAATTCCAATGGTGAGTAACACCATTGGAGTTGCTCTAACTTGTACTTCTGATTAATTATTGTCATACGTTGCATAGATACTGTAAATTATAAGTGTTTCTTTAATAATGGTTTAATACTATATATAGGACACGCCCTAATGAGTATATTATACGGAGTTAATAGTAGACTTCAAAATGTATTGGTAAGAAGAATACTAGAATAACATCTGATAATTATTACGCTATGTTGTATATAACCATTGGGTTTAGACCTTTCATATTTGACTAATTGTATGCATCACCACGCACCTTTGGACACTAAAAGTTAATATGCGCATCGACGTGAAGAATCCAAATTATCGCTTGTCATACTTTAGAGTTATCCATTCACTTCAGTATATATAGGCCGTATTGAAAATGCGTTAACTTTGGTAGTCTGAAAATTGGAATGATGAAGAGTATTGCTATCAGTAAATAAGTTTCATTTACTTAACATATTAGTTCAAATTGGAGGTAAAGTAGGGAACACGATTGCAAAATATTCCGACCTAATCGCAACTACTAGGAAATTGGAGAATTGAAAATATCAATCGCTGGAGCTCCTAAAGAACATTTCCGCTTAAGTAAGCAACGCAAGGGTCAAGCTTAATATGGATCTACAACGCAATCGTTACTTTGAATCCGTCAAGTTAAATGTAATAATAGACTCTGATGGGTGGGGAGAAAGCGGTTAATTAACATAATAATATAAATCCGTCGCTGTTAATTACCATATCATGTAAAAATCCTCGTCTGAATGAAGCTACATATATTTAACTATACATTTATAAAATCTTTGTCTTAACGTACTATTGTCTTTCTTTTGATGAAATATTTTGTTCTTTATTGATAAACCCTAACCATAGGTAAGCTGATGGAATAGACCAGTTGGTAATTTTTGAATTTTCTATTAAAAATTAAAGGAAGTATAGGCCATTGTTAGGACATTCTGGTATTAATTTGGTAACACAAGTCATCGGTCCTAATAAATAAACTGGGTAATCATGATTCATGAGTCTGCTTTTACAAAACACGTACGTGATTTTGATTGTCGGAGTAGTAACTAAGAAGCTCTCTCTATCCATACGTATCTCTTTTCTGGAAGTTAATTTTGTGTTTTCTGGTTTAAGCTTTTTCTTAGTTAATTTGTACCAGATGTTTAGTTGGACGTACTAGTTTATTAACATGAAACATACCGTCAAGAGTTTTATAAGAAAAAAAACATACCGTATGTCAACAGTTCTTGAGGTTTGTTTTGGGCTGAGTAGTTTTCTTCGCAAACTATATTGAGAATCATATTAGAACATACAGTAGAACCTCTACAAATTAATAATGTTGGGACTTTGAAATTTTATTAATTTATAGAGATATTAATTTACAAAAGTTTCCTTATTTAGATTTTTTTCTATTTTTAAATATTTTTATTTATAAAAAAAGAAAATATTTTATTTTACCGTATGTACATTATTTAAATTTTAGAAATTTGACTTTCATATTGTTTTATTATCTTATTTTGTGTATATTTTTATGTTACATAGAATTGTTAAGTGGTTTTCGGTATAATTTTACCAAATATTATTAAAATATATTGAAATGTTAAGAAAAATAAAGAATTTTCATTGTGAATATAAAACCAACAATATAATATTTAGCTTGTAGTTATATAAAAATTATATATAGATAGATTATTAATTTATGATTTTAAGGGGACTATATATTTACATAGAAGTTTTAAAAATATTATTATCTTATTATTTTATCGATTTGTGTTATATTTAACACTAGTCCAATTTGGGACCAGCAAAATTTATTAATTTATAGAGATTATTAATTTATAGAGTATTAATTTATAGAGGTTCTACTGTATATCCATTGCAAGTATATAAGAAGAAGATATCAAGAGTGATTTAAAAAAAATATAGAAAAGGAAGTGAGAAAGTAAGAAGAAATTCTCAAATAGAAACTTTGAGAACTCATGAAAATTTTCAAATGCCATTTGTTTCTCATTTATTAGTTTATTTTTAACCTAAGATTCAATTAACAAAATGATCTAAAATTATTATTTTTCTAAACTAGATATTCATTAGTTTTTATCAAAGAGGTTACTCTTAGAACAACGGGACAAACGATTTGCGAGAAAACGTTGACATATATGTAATTAAGTCTAACTTTGTGACTAAAAAAAGAGAAGAATCAACATATAATAAAAGAGATTTGAAAGCTGGTGAAGTGTAAGAGAAAACAAATAACACATATACTCCACCGTTAAATCTTATCTTTAAGTAAGTTATGTTAAGGGAAGTTAACTCAAAAAGTATGGATTTTATAACTTATAGTGAAAACCATATAAAACTTTTTTTTATTACTACCTTTTTTTTAATACCTAGCATGCCCTTTTATTACGTTGTAAAAAAATTGTAATTACAAAAATGCCATTACTTTTTAGTGCCACGTAGGCAAAAAACTCGACACCACGTCAGAATGCGCCTCAAACTCAGTCGTAATGCGAAACGAACTTCGTTACGGCAGAGTTATAGTTATGAAGAGGCTGACTTAAAGAACTCGACTGACTTATGAGACACACGCTGAGTTATGTTCATAACTCAACCAAACATCACGGCTGACTTAAAGAACTAAGGCTGATTTATGTTATAAAGGCTGAGTTATGCTCACATGTTATGACTGGCTTATCTATTGGTGGGCTGATTTATGAAAAGTTTGGCTGAGTTCTAGTTACGATACGGCCGAGTTAACTATCGCGGCTGATTAAATGATCGTCGGCAGGCTGACTTATGAGAGATTGCTGCGGCTACGCTATGTTTAATCAGCCATAATAACCTGGATTAAGTAAACTCAGCTTTGTGACGGCTGACTTCTTAGCGATAGATTAATTACTAGACTAGCATTCATTTGCCGGCTGATTTATAAGACGAGACGGCTTACTTATTAGCGAATATCTTTGTTACGACTGATTTATTAACAAAAGATTAATTACTAAAATAATATTAACGTATCAACTGACTTATTATGAACTTAATGGCTGGCTTACTTTGGCTGAGTTAAGTGTTCTTAAAGTGGCTGACTTACCAATTTACCATGTCATCATCCATGTCAACTCGTATTTGCCATGTCATTACAACTGTGAAATTAGGGTTTTTGTTACAAACGCCACTCTCTTTTCTTCATATTCATCTTCATCTTATTCTCTTTCTCTAAAATCTTATGGATCCGGTAATTATTGTTTCAGGTAACTGGATTAAGAAAAATAGATATGTATTCCAACCCGATAGCAGAGGATGTATAGTTCTGCAAGCAGATGAGAAAACAACACTCGACGAACTCGCAAAGTCAGTACTCGATGATTACGGTTTGAATGAGTGGAGTCATCGGATTCAGCTTAGCTACATATTCTCGAATAAAGATTTGAAAACAATGGCGCACGACACGCCACCAGTTTACGTTCCCAATACTCGACAACTGCAAAATTTTTTAAGCCTAAAGAAGATCGAGAAATTACGTCTCTGTGTCGAGATTACGGAGAAGGATGATGGTGAAATCAGTCGGGAAGACAGAGCAGAGAAGAGTAAAAGATTATACAGTTCAGAAGGAGAAGTTTCAGAAGTTGAATCTAGATACGAAGATTACGAAGAGGTTTACGATGGTTTAAGTTTGGAGGAGGAACACGACGACAATGAGAATAACTTCTCTGGTATCTCGGACGGATCAAACCAGAAAGATGTTGGAGAAGATGAAGAAAGCGAAGAAGACGATGAATTTGAAAGCCGATTTGATATGTTCGACGACTCAGATGGTGCGTCATCCGAAGATGATAACTTCAGCTCATACGGTGAGTCTCCAGCACAAGACGAAGATTCACCGACACCACCGCCTAAAAGTAGATCTAAGAACTTGTGGATGGGCGGATGCAAAGGGGATCCCGAGGTTCTACGGTTAGAGATGTCTTCGCTAAACCTTGCTGTAGGTCAACGATATGAGAGTAAAGCCGAGTTAGAAAGACGACTGAAACTTCTTTCAGTGAAAGATGAATTTGATTTTGATGTGGAAGTATCCAATCCAGATTTACTCATTGTTAAATGTTGGGTTGCTGGATGTATCTGGAGAGTTCGTGCTTCAACACAAGGGGATTCTCCGGCATTCTATGTTCGTATTTACGAGGCGTTACATTCATGTTCTGTAACTGAGCGTTCTAATCGAAGTCGACAAGCAACACCAGATATTTTAGGGCAATTGTACAAGGACTATCTCGGCGATGTTGGTCCAGCCGTTCGACCTACGAGTGTCGGAATAGCTCTCAATAAGCAGTTTGGTGTCAAGGTAAATATTTTCTAAAGGCTGACTTACATCTACTATAAGGCTGAGTTATATCTTAACTATTTGGCTGTTTTATCACATGTTTCGGCTGAGTTAGTTAAGTTATTAGGTTGGGCTGGGTTATTTAAAGGTTTCGGCCGAGTTATCTAAGTTATTAGACTGAGTTATTTATTCGTTTTGGCTGAGTTATTTATAGGTTTGGGCTGAGTTAGTTAGGTTATTGGACTGAGTTGAGTTATTTATACGCTTCGGCTGAGTTATTTTTACGTTTTGGCTGGGTTATTTATACGCGTCGGCTGTGTTATTTATACGTTTCAGCTGAGTTGTTTGTCTTCATTTGTGTAGATGTCTTATTGGAAATCATATAAGACGCTGAAATTTGCAAGGGAAATCGATGAGGGAACACCTGAGAGTGGGTTTGAAAACTTGCCTTCTTACTTATACATGATAAGAAGTGCAAATCCGGATACAGTAACGCGTCTTCAAATCGATGAGTTTGGAAGATTCATGTATGTATTTCTTGCGTTTGGTGCGAGCATTAATGGGCTTCCTTTCATGCGCAAAGTTGTTGTTGTCGACGGTACGTTTCTTAATGGCAAATACAAAGGGACGCTTCTAACCGCACTAGCTCAGGATGGCAACTTTCAGATTTTTCCAATAGCATTCGCTGTGGTCGACACAGAAAATGACGATTCGTGGCACTGGTTTTTTACGCAACTAAAACATTTGATACCAGACGACAAGGGTCTTGCGATAATCTCAGATAGGCATAAGTCGATTGGGAAGGCTATTCGAAATGTGTATCCGTTAGCTTCTCGGGGAATTTGCACGTACCATTTATATAAGAACATTTTGGGACGGTACAAAGGAAAAGATGTATTTCGTCTCGTGAAGAAAGCGGCGAGATGTTTTAGGATGCCTGACTTTACTGCGATTTACGAGGAGATTGAAGCGATTAATCCTGAACTTCACGGCTACCTCGAAAGAGCAGATCCCCGATTGTGGGCGCGTGTTCATTTTCCGGGCGAAAGGTATAATTTGATGACTACGAACATTGCGGAATCAATGAACAGAGCATTGTCAAATGCTAGAGGTGTTAACATTGTTCGACTATTAGAATCGATACGGGTTATGATGACCAGATGGTTTGCTGAACGAAGAGATGCTGCTGCATCGCAACCAACCACGCTTACACGTTGTGTAGAGAAACTACTACAGGTAAGTCAGCCTTAATGTTGAATAAGTCAGCTCAAATAGATTGCATAAGTCAGCCCAGTAGATTGCCTAAGTCAGCCCACATAGATTGCATAAGTCAGCCTTTATATTGTATAAGTCAGCCGTGATTTAATAAGTCAGCCTATAATGCTATTCAAGTAAGTCAGCCTATAATGCTTTTCATTGTTTATTTATCTATAATAGGGTCGTGTTACTACTGCGAGACTGTTGACGGTACAAAGGATCGATGCTCATCACACTGAAGTTACATATGGTGAGTCTTTGCATGTTGTTAACTTGGAAGGGAGAAAGTGCACATGCAGGCGTTTCGAACGGGAGAGAATTCCATGTTCGCATGCAATCGCAGCTGCGGAGTCCAGGAATGTTTCTCGTATATCCCTGTGCAGTCCTTACTATACCAACGCTTATTTGGTGTGCGCATACGCTCAATCAGTCATGCCGGTTGATTCAGCGCAACCAGTTCCAGATAACGTGGTTAACCTACCATGCTTTCCTCCGTCTATTCGTCGTCAGCCAGGAAGGCCTAAGAAAAATAGAATGAAATCTGCTTTAGAGGTTGCACTTGAAAACAAACGTCCTAGGAAAGAACACACATGTTCTCGTTGTAGACAGAGTGGTCATAATGTAAAAACTTGTCCGAATTAAAAGTGAGGAAATATTAGTTTCAATTATGTGGCTGAGTTGTTGATTTTAATGTTTTAATTACGGCTGTGTTATTGACATTTAAAGACTGAGTTATATGAAAGACTGAGTTAACTAAATAATGTGGCTGAGTTATTGACTTGTAAAGGCTGAGTTATTTACATATGAAGGCTGAGTTATTGACTTGTACAGGCTGAGTTATTGACTTGTAAAGGCTGAGTTATTGACATGTAAAGGCTGAGTTATTGACATGTAAAGGCTGAGTTATTGACATGTAAAGGCTGAGTTATTGACATGTAAAGGCTGAGTTATTGACTTGTACAGGCTGAGTTAGCATCAAATCAGGCTTCTTGCGACCAAGTGCCCAATCACTCTTCAGCAACCACATTTGATGACGAAACATCGATCTGGCAACGCGATTAAAATTCTCCGAAACAAAATGTTACTTTTCTTTAAGAACCGTTTTGATTCTCCCAAACAAAATGTTAATTCTCCCAAACATTTGTTCTCTTGATTTCGTAACATAATGTTTACCCGACTAGATGAGGAAGACACTTTTCTTTAAGAATCCTAATTCCAACTTTTTCTTCTGAAAAAGTTACTTTATTACATCTATATATAGAGCTGGTCCAGCTATGGGCTAAAATATTTTCAAGTTCCCGCACAAACATATTTTCAAGTTCCCGCCAACGGCTGAGTTAATGTCATATTGCGGCTGAGTTTATGTTTAGGATAATTTAATGTTTTAGAGTTTAGGGTTAAGTATTTGGGGGTTAGTGTTTAGGATTTAGTGTTTATGGTTTAGTTACCACTCTAAAATATAAGAAATTACACAAATTCAGTTGTAAAAACATTTATATGGTATACTTTGTATTTGGTGTGTTCAACACATATATAGTTACATAAGGTTTTAAGTGTTTGTAAGACAACTTATACCAACTTATACCTCAAGACCATTATTAATTCAAAACTTGTAAATTCAATGAAGTATACACAGTCTGTTGGTTATATATTCATCTAAAACTGATAATATTAATTTATAATAACTTTTTAAAGTACATTTTCCAATATTAGGGTATGTTTGTGGTTTGGCTGGATTATCTAAGCGATACGGCTGGCTTATTGAAACGATGCGGCTGGGTTATATTAAATCCTTTCGATTTTTGAGAGTATGTTTGCGGTTCGGCTGGATTATCTAAGCGATACGGCTGACTTATTGAAACGATGCGGCTGGGTTATATTAAATCCTTTCGATTTTTGAGAGTATGTTTGCGGTTCGGCTGGATTATCTAAGCGATACGGCTGACTTATTGAAACGATGCGGCTGGGTTATATTAAATCCTTTCGATTTTTGAGGGTATGTTTGCGGTTCGGCTGGATTATCTAAGCGATACGGCTGGCTTACTGAAACGATGTGGCTGGGTTATATTAAATCCTTTCGATTTTTGAGGGTATGTTTGCGGTTCGGCTGGATTATCTAAGCGATACGGCTGACTTATTGAAACGATGCGGCTGGGTTATATTAAATCCTTTCGATTTTTGAGAGTATGTTTGCGGTTCGGCTGGATTATCTAAGCGATACGGCTGACTTATTGAAACGATGCGGCTGGGTTATATTAACCCCTTTCGATTTTTGAGGTATGTTTGTGGTTTGGCTGGATTATCTAAGCGATACGGCTGGATTATTGAAACAATGTGGCTGGCTTATAGAAACATACAAATCATTCAAAAGGCTACTTAAATTGTTCATACATGTCATTTCCTTTTTCATCGAGGATATCTGCTGCCATCTTCACCCGTATACCTTGAATATTACTATCATTTATCCCATCAAAAGTCACGCCAAGCGCTAAGCATTCCACAAACTTCAATGCATACACTCCACAATCGCCAACCTGGTTGTTTTGTGGAATGTATTTGCCTTTCCTCCTTCGGAACGCAAACTGCGTCTTTCTGGGTTTTCGGAATGTGGGAGGAATATTCTCGTTCAACATCGCAGGTAGCATTTGCGTAAGAGGCTTAAATGCATCTATAATCTTCTTTTCACTACTGGGTGTTACCTGTCCAATGATTGGATCATAGCAATCAATTTTCTCCTTAAGTAGATCTACGTGAAACGCCACCCAATGATCGCCACCAGTTTGAAGCACTCCGTACAGATGATCCACATCCTCATACCACTTCAAGTTTGTAGGACAGTCCAGGGGCATCCTACCGTTTATTAACTCTTCATAGCCATTATCTTTGAATTTCATCCGCGACGGATTTATCTTGAACTGCGTGTAATCGTGAACCCATGTACTGAGGAACCAGAGGTCAACAAATGCAATACGCTTGGACCAATATGGACTGGGATCTTGCATGGACCTTTTGGTGAGGACTCGCAGAAACGCACTAATATGCTATGCAAAAACAAAAAATCAAGTCAACCACAAAAGAATACTAACTCAGCCACAAAAGAATACTAACTCAGCCACATAGAATAATAAACTCAGCCGTAAAGAACACATAACACAGCCATATAGAAGACATAACTCAACCATATAGTACACTAAACTCAGCCGTAAATAACAAACTCAGCCACAAAAGAATACTAACTCAGCCGTAAATAACAAACTCAAATAACAAACTCAGCGACAGAAGAATACTAACTCAGCCGTAAATAACAAACTCAGCCACAAAAGAATACTAACTCAGCCTTAAATAACAAACTCAGCCACAAAAGAATAACAAACTCAGCCACAAAAGAATACTAACAAAGCCAAAAAGAACATAGACTTACATCATCAAACAGCCATCCATATTCTTTCTCTGGCCACGGTCTTTCGGTGATGATGATCCTGTAGAACTCACCCTCATGTGCTGCTGTTTTTTTAGTGGGAACGTCCTTATGTTTCTCTAGGTGTTCCTTAAGTTTATCCAATTTTGCTGGATCAACCGGTGCTAAAGGATCATATATTGCTGGTGAAGGTTCAAAATTCTTCCTCATACATGTCGTTCCACTGTCTCCAATGTGAGGAAAAACTGGTGGTGAAGGAGCATTTTCAGCGAACAATGCACGGCCACGGCCAGTTGGAGATAACTGAACATTTTTCTCCCGATATTCCTTAATTCTTGCAGATCTGATTCTATCCTCTTCCTCCACATCAGACTCCGGAAGCACTTCGTCTTGTGCTGCGATATATTGGTCAGTAATATCCGCAAAATCACTATCGGATTGAATCGGTTTCGGCTGAGGTACAGTTACTGTTATTACACCGCCACGCGTTTTTCTTTTTGGGGCCTCTTGCGCCTTCGCTTTCTTCTTTAACTCAGCCGCCTCTTTCCTTTCCTCAACCAGCCGTGCCTTCTTCTCAGCCGCCTCTTGTCTCTTTAACGCAGCCGCCAGTTTTTTAGGATCCTTCTTTGACTCAGCCTCCTTCGTTGCTAACTCAGCCTCCTTATCGTCCTTCTCTTTAACCTCATCTCCTCTTACCTTTAACTTTACCCTGCATCCGCGTCCTACGGGTGGGTCTTTAGAAGGAGAAACAGTAACAAAATCAACATCACTTGACTGGGCTACTGTTCTGAAGGCCTTAGCAGGAGAGGCCTTAGCAGGAGAGGCCTTAGCAGGAGAGGCCTTAGCAGGACTAGTGACAGATTGCTGCGGTGGTGGTGGTGGCGGTGGCGGTGGTGGCAACGATAAAGATTGTTGTTCGGGAACTTTAGATAAGTACTCCTCCACTGTAATTCTGACTAAATCAGCAATGTTGGAATCTCTAGACTCGTGTCTGGTTAATCGCTCTTCAAATTTGTTGAATCTCTCATCGACGATATCGAATCTATTATCGTAGTTGTCTATTTTTGAAGAAATTTTCTCCAAAGAATGCATTATGGTCAACAATACATTCTTGTTCCCAATATCTTCCGTAGTTTCCTTCTCGCGAGCACCCTTCCCCTCCACAGCAACTTCATCCTCAACAATGATGTTCACTTTCTTCTGCTTCTTAATGGGTGGTTCAGCCTTTGACGAACCACCAGCCTTTGTTTGTTTGCGTTTCATCGGTGTTACCCAAAAACCTCTAACAAACCGACCTGTATATATGTCGGTTATCAAGTTTACAAGTCGCGTGTCATCTGATTCATCCGGCCACTGAGGAAACATCTCTTCTAAGGAGTCCTTCATAACCATTTTTCTCACGCGCACCTGAAAAATCAGCCACCAAATCAAAATAACTCAGCCATGCTAATAACTCAGCCGTAAGGAACAAATCACTCAGCCGTAAAGAACAAATAACTCAGCCGTAAAGAATAAATAACTCAGTCGTAATAAACAAATAACTCAGCCGTGAAGAACACATACACATAACTCAGTCGTAAAGAATAAATAACTCAGCCGTAACATTTAGTAAAAAAGCCACAAAGTACCAAAAACCCAGCCACCATATAAACACTATCTCAGCCATCAAATAACTAATACCAAAAAACCCAGCCACCATATAAACACTATCCCAGCCACTTTATACATATTAAATAATAAATCAGCTGACACCTTACCTCGCCATGTTCTCTAATCTCCTCAGCTATGACAGTATCTAAACTTGTACGTGTACGCTTTCCACCCCATCGGAAAAGAGGAACTTCTTGCTCATTGACCACTCTCCCAAAACGCTCTCCAAAACAAGTGACAGACTCGTATGCCCAAACCAATAACACGTTCGTTAGACCGTTTATGAAGTATGACTTTCCTTGTGGATCCAACCTCTTAATAGAGTCAACAAGAACTTCATATGCAGTCCGACCCCATGGATACGTCATCATGGCTTCATCGTCGAATACTCTTTTTGCACTTTCAAACGGTATCCTAGAATTATGATGCATAGCATAAAGTCCCATGGCTTGAAGAAGTAAAAGCCCTAGCCATTTACGCTGATCGAAACTCCACGCCGGACAGACCTCTAATGCTACCCTCAGTTCATCTAACTTTGGTCCTTGCCCAAGCGGCACGTTCAACACCTTCCAAAACTCTTTGTATTGGTCAGGTTCAAAACTTTCGGTTGGCACTGGATCTGTGTTTAACCCAGTTATCTCTCCAAATTCGTTTAAACTAAATCTGAGAGGTTCATCGCCAACTAGACTCCAAATCTCATTCTTCTCTACTCGAAGCTGTCGACATAGTAGATAGTGTACAGTCTTACCAGACCACACGCTCTTGCGTTCAGCTTGCTTAACAATAATTCCAAGAGGACTCTCCCTCAGGTAATCCCACACATCCACTCCTAATGCTTCTCTGACGTTAGGGAACTCTCCCATATGCATATTGTGATTAATCACTTTATTTTCTAGTTTAGAAGCCCCTTCAGCGTAAAGTCGTGGAGGATAATCCCGTGCTTGATCTTCAGAAATAGCCATATGATCCTAAAACACATATATATATATAAATCAGCCGCAATAGAAACAAACTCAGCCAAAACAAAATATATAACCCAGCCACAATATAACGCAGTCATATAGAAACAAAACTCAGCCACAACTTAATCAATAACTCAGCCCTATCAAAACAATAACTCAGCCGTATCATAACAATAACTCAGCCATATCAATAAATCAGCCATATCATAAAAATAACTCAGCCGTATCATAACAATAACTCAGCCGTAGGGTAATCAATAACTCAGACACAATATAATAAATAACACAGCCATATCTTAAAAATAACTCAGCCACAACATAATCTATAACTCAGCCGAAATGAAAATCTATATTTTCACAACGTAAATCAAACTGAACTCAGCCACACTATCTAATAACTCAGTTACAACATAGTCTATAACTCAGCCACATCGTAAATTAAACTCGGCCACAATATAAATCAAACTCAGCCACAACATACCGGAGAAGATGATGTCGTAGATACGATTGCGTAGACACTTTTGCAGAGAAGAGAATGTCGGACACAGTTCGATACGAGATGATTAGTTGTGACAAATATGATATCGGAGACGGTTAGGGTTTAACAAGGTCGGTGAAGATGATAATGGAGAAGACGATATCGCAAACAGTTCGAAACAATTCGAAACGAGATTCCACGTTACGTCGAAGATGATTTCGAACTCGGTTAGGGTTTAACGAAAGTTGTGAAGAAAGTTGTAACGTCGTAGATGATATTTTCCCTTTTCATCGGAGTTATGGGACGGTTGATGACATAAATTAGTGACGTGGTGTTTCTAATTAGTGACGTGGTGTTTCTAATTAGTGACGTGGATTTAATACTTAAAATTTGTATCAAAAATAACAAATTAAATAAGGGGTTTTATTGTAATTTATTAAGAGTCTGAAAATATTCTAGCAATTTGATGAAAATGTATGCTATTCTAGTCATATTTCAACTAATATGTGCTATTCTAGTTTTTTTCTCTTATGTTAATCATCCCTTGTTGACCGTTTCAGATCCACAAGACTTCCAAAGACTTTGAGAGTTACAGACTATACGACATAAACCTCGCCTTAACCAGGCTCATATTTGTCTCAAAACACTCATATATATTATTGACCCTATTATGGTGGGATCTGATAGGCCCATCTCACCTTACTGCTTCAAAATTCAATAGATGGGCTTTTAGTATTTCGATCAACATTTCAGCGACTGGATATTGGCAAGAAAAACATCAGAACTATGAGGGGGTAGATTAAGATTGAGTTATGAAAAGATAAGTATTGTTGGTGATAATGACTACAACCGTGACTAGAACGAAAAAAGTCTTTTTAATATTTCAGTTTGCAAGTAAACACACAAGAATTGATTAATTCATGAGGCAGCCTACTTCACCATCTATTGCACATCATCACATTTATTAGAGTGGATAACGAAGATCTACTTCATGTTTGGCAGAAGTTATTACATGCAAGTTTGCGCATTTATACACCAAGTGCGCATCAAAGCTAGAGTAACAAATAGCTAGACCTATATATAGTATTCTTTAACCGAGGCAAACCGTATGGTTCTTGGTGATAGAACTCCGAGAATCTTGGAGGGAGAAGTTGGAATTGATGTCAGGAAGATGCATTGCAGAGTCCATAGAGGAAGACGAAGGAAACTGATCCTCGAACCATTGGATTGTGAGGGGTGATGTGTTGTTGCAAATAGTGTTTGGGGCGAAGAAGAGAGTAGAGTAGTCTTTGGTAAGGCTTGCTTCTTGTGTTTCACATGCTTTCACTAGCATGCTCTCCATGTATTTCCCTTGTGCTTCTATCCTTTGATTCACCTGTCTTTCTACCTCTACCTCTTCCTCTATTCTTCTTTGCACTTCAGTTTGCATCCTTCATCACCAATCATAATTATAATATAGTAAGATTTTAGGTCTATATATATTTGAATCAATTTTAGGATCGGGATTGGAAAGCACATACTCGTTCATATTGTGACCAATGATGTGTGGAGTAGTGAATACAACATTCCTTTGAAGATCCAACATGGAAACTGCATGTATGATCAATCGATGTTGATTATATACGGCACTCATGGTCATGGCGCAGTCATAAACTAACCAATTCAAATTAAACAAGAAGGCTGATGAATACTACGCACCTCTATTAGTATCCCTAATATTAATGGAGTGACCATGACTATGGTCCTTGTGAGGTTGCTTTCCAAGTCTGAACTTCTGAACACATATATACATATTAATTTATATTAACCAGTACTATATATTTTGATCTTACACTATGGCAAAACTAACAAAAAAAATTGTAAAGAAGAGGAAACTATAGAAGAATAAAGTAGGAATGGTCAATGGTGTATAGAGTAGGAAGCAATATTATGGTAGAGAGACCTGGAGATGGCTCTTGAGATGGTAAAGTGTAAGACCTTTCACGCCCATCACTCTCATTATCGTCTTCGGTGTAGCCTCTGTTGATATATAGCACAGTTATCGCCCCATACTATATATATACAAATGAATCAATATAAGATAAGATGATGATGAAAACGCACTGTCAGGGCCTCCAAGGTGAGTAACGGCGTCAACGAAGCGTTCATGAAGCTCAGCGGTCCAGCGAAGGCGAGGCTTAGGATCGGTGGTGAGGACTAGACCTGATGGGGACTCAGATCTCCTCTCATCCCTTGATTGCATCATGATTTAACCAATAAGCAATATTCAGGACAAGCGAATATTAGTATTTATGAAAGATATGGGATAGGAAAAAAGAACACACGACGTCTTTGCAAATTATAAAGTTTGATTCTGGACTGGCACTAACACATAAAACTTTTTGATATTAAAAAAAATAAAATAAAAGCAGACAAGCATATATCTATAGACTATATTATGCAATAGGGTTCTAGGCTTTCAAGTTGTAACCCATGCAGAGGATTTTACATCCACACATGTCTAAAAACACCATTAGGTACAAATTCGCATGTCAAAGTCCTCCTGATTTGATGTATTGACGCATGTGGCCTTATACATTTCCATACAATAAGAAATTGTTTTTTTCTTCAAAAAATAGCTTCCATGAAGATAGATGCATGCACATGCATTGTGGGAATAAGGAACATAAGCATCTTATTTGTTTTTGTTAATTGTATGATATCGATGAAAAGATTCGTGTGCGTTGTGTACTTTAGATAAAGATACAAGTGGAACAAAGCTGATGTTTAACTGCTAGCTCATCAATTAAGTATGTATATGTAGATATACGTAGCAAATAAGAATCATGCAGCTTTGGAAAAAAAGAAAAAAAGAAGAAGAAGAAAGTATTTATTTTAGTTTGCTTAGTTTTCAAGCAGACTTTGTTTCATGGATTCCTCTATAAGATGAATCTATTCCCTTTCATATCACACACACAAAAGTCATGAATCAACACAAGCCAGCCAAAACGTAAGACTTTCTCCTCATTCAGCATACAAACATTGGGCCCAATAAGAAAGCTGATGAGACCCACTACTGAATCTTAATCGAATAGATCTAAGGCCTAACGAACTTAGGCCCATATTATCTACGACAGATTTCTCTTCATTTTCTTCCGTCTTTGGTGTGTTTCTACTTACTCCCAAACATGACATTTACAATGCCATAAATTTGTCATTTCTCCTGCACACTACTACTTTCTCTGGCATATTATATCCATCAATCATTGGTATAACTTAGCAATACACTATACATCAGACAGAGAGTTTTTCTTCTAGAACCAGCTGAGTTAACCATCAAAACATAGACATCGTACCGGTTGCAAAAATACCCAGATACAAATTGCCCGGTTCATTTTATAATACCGAGATATCCGTTTGATAAACCGGCTCTTTCTTGCATAACAAAACCGAATTTCATCAGAGTTGAAGAGGGAAGCGAACAGAGAAAGCTTAAGCAGAGAGACTCGAAGAGTCTTCTTGACTCACTCCTTCTCTTCTCTCTCACCATTGGCTCTGTCATAGATAGAGACTGATACATCAACATCAACAATAACAAAGTTCAATTCTTTTCCAGTTACTTTGGTTAGGGTTTTATCGCCTGCTTATTCATTCTTCTTCACACAATGGTACGAGTCTTCTTTGTTCGATATTGTGTCTTTGCTTTTCACCTTTTTGATAATTCACTCCAGAAAATCGAATAGAAACTCCTAGTTTTGTAATAATCTTTGTCGATATGATTCCTCTTCTTTTGTGGCAGCATAAGTTGAGAAAACCAACCGGGACAAGCTTCAACAGTTCGTGGCTATTACAGGAGCTAGGTAAACTCGATCTGTCTCTCGCTTATTCCCTAGTTTAATGATGTTCTTTTTAATAAGAACAGAACAGTAACTAATTTACAGCATTCATGAATTTGTTTATATATTTCTCAAAATGTTGTTTTTTGTGCAGTGAGAAGAGTGCTCTTCAGGCTCTAAAAGCCCGCGACTGGCAGATCGAAGCAGCTTTTGATGTGTTTTTACAGCCAGCCACACCCAAAAAGCAATGGTGATCTGAGACGCTTGGAAGAGCTCTTCAATAGATACAAAGGCAAATGCTATTTTTTCTTTCTCTTGCTTTTGATCAAAACCTAAGTTTAAAATATCATTATAGGTTTTAGTAATTTTGTATTATATTCTGCAGATCCATATTCGGATATGATTCTAGCGGAAGGTGTCTCGGTTCTCTTTAGTGATCTTCAGGTATTTGAATTTCTTGAATAATGATTAGAGTGATGTGGTTTAATCTTGCATAGTACTTACTAACAGTTTGTCTTTAATTTTTTTTCTCTCTAGGTGGAGCCCCAAGACATTGTCACGGTATTGTTTATTATAAAACCCTTTTGCTACAACTTGCTTTGTGTTGCATATGTTTTATTGCTTTTAGTTAAATGGGCACTTTACTCTGACTTTTCAGTTGGTTCTTTCGTGGCATATGAATGCTGCCACAGCGTGTGAATTTTCCAGGGATGAGTTTTTTGGTGGATTACAGGTATTAGGGTGAGTGGTCTCTAGTCTTGATGCTTTTTCATTTCTGTAACGTTGTGGCATGAGTATTTGGTTGCGGAGTTTAAACTTAGGCTTTTATTTTCTGATGGTAGCGTAGATTCCATTGGGAAGTTGCAGGGAAAGCTGTCATTTATGCGTTCTGAACTTAAAGATGAACGTAAGAAGCTAATAAAAAAATAGCCATTCTTTATCTCACGTGGTTCATGTTGGCCTGATATATTTGTAATATGTGCTTCTCGTTCAGAAAAGTTCTATGACATATACAACTTTGCTTTTGGGTGGGCGAAAGAGAAGGTAGAAGAAAAAAAAAGCTTGATCTGAAGTAGTTGCCATCAGGATATACTTTTTATCTGTGGTAGTAATAATCAGACAACTGTTAAAAATGTTTCAGGGGCAGAAGTCTCTTGCTTTAGATACAGCTATTGGGATGTGGCAGTTGCTCTTTGCAGAAAGAGAGTGGCCTTTGGTGAAGCACTGGTGTGATTTCTTGCAGGTAAAACAAACACTAGTGAGTTCTTAACACATCATCATGGGCATGGTCTTATCATATTTTTGTCGCTTTTTTTAATACCAAAATCAGGAACGTCATAACAAGGCCGTATCTAAGGACACATGGGCACAGCTCCTGGAATTTGCAAGGGTAAGAAAGTGTCATTGAGCTTTACACATTGTTTTGCAACTTTAGCTTAGTGTTGGTATATGGATTGAGACAGTAGTTTCTGATGCAGACGGTTGACCCTGTACTGTCTAATTACGATGCACAAGGAGCATGGCCTTACCTCATCGATGAGTTCGTTGAGTATTTGTATGAAAAGAGCGTTGTTGAGAAGTAACCTGCCATCTGGGAGAAGTAATTAGCGCTATTTTTTACAATTTCTAATTATTCTTTAATGATACTTTTTGTGTTTCTTGTCAGAATCTTCGTATTTGATAATTTTCCTACTTTCAGATTAATCCAGTTTTTTAGCGTAATGAAACCAAAGAGTCTCTCCTCTGTTACTACCATTTTCCAGTTTCTTTTATTGATATATACAATATGTTTTATTTTATTTTTTTGAAGAAGTATCTGACTTGGAGGTAGTGAATCAAAGTCAAACTGTTGAAATAGGTAGATTTACAGCAAAAGAAAGTAAAAAAAAAACTCATATGAGAGTATACATTTGTTCGCCTCATCAGAAGAGTGAGCTTCTTCTAAACGGTGACTGCGATTGCTTCATCGAGAGCGATCACACCGGGAAGTACTTTACCTTCCAAGAGCTCCAAGCTAGCTCCACCACCAGTTGAGATATGACTCATGACTCCTGCAACTCCCACTTTCTCCACTGCAGCCACTGAGTCTCCTCCTCCTATTATCGTCGTCACTCCTTTCTCACTTAGCTCTGCTAGTTTATTCGCAATGGCCTGCATAAAAAAAAACCATAATCACCTAATTTAACATGTTCATTATATTTTGAATAAATATTAAATTTATTCAAATAAAAAACATTTTTACAACGAATATGTTCTTTACCTAAAAACATTTAGCCATATGTTTTTTTCTTACCTCAGTTCCAGCAGCAAACTTCTCCATCTCGAAAACTCCCATAGGTCCATTCCAAATGACTGTCTGTGTTGTGTCCAAAGCTTCGTTGAATGTTTTAATCGAGTCTGGACCAATGTCCAACCCCATCCATCCATCCTCAATGCCTGATGCAGACACAACCTACAAACATCCATCCACATTACATACTTTACTCAAAAAAAGGGTTCTAGCAACTTGTGTTCTCTCATCTCTCGTTTAAGATTTTTACCTTACTGTTGGCATCAGGAGCGAACTTGTCAGCAACCACAACGTCGGTTGGCAACAAAAGAGAGACTCCTTTGGCCTTAGCTTTGGCGAGGAGCGATGTAGCCAACTCAAGCTTGTCTTCTTCAACTAAAGACGAGCCAACAGAGAGACCCTGCGCCTTGTAGAACGTAAAGATCATTCCACCACCAAGAAGAAGGATATCACACTTCTCAAGAAGCGATTCAATAACTCCAATCTTGGACGAGACCTTGGAACCACCAACAATGGCTGCAAACGGTCTCTTTGGGCTTGAAACAGCTCCCACAAGGTAATCAAGCTCCTGCAAAAAATGTAGAGAGAGAGTAAGCAAATGTAGCAACAGTGCCTTTAGTGCAGAATCAACAACCTTTTGGAGAAGGAAACCAGCAACAGAAGGCTTCAAGAACTTGGTGACTCCCTCAGTGGAAGCATGAGCTCTGTGAGCAGTTCCAAAAGCATCGTTGACGTAGAGGTCAGCTAGTGAAGCAAGCTTCTTAGCGAACTCAGGATCGTTCTTCTCTTCTTCCTTGTAGAACCTGACGTTCTCGAGAAGCAATACTCCACCATCGGGTAGAGAAGCCACCAAGCTCTCAACTTCTGGACCGATACAGTCGTCAGCTTTCTTGACCTGCAAGCAAACTTTACCCTCAGAAAGCTCTCAAGCAATAGATTGCCCGTAAAGCATTGATCTTTTTACCTCAATACCAAGAAGCTCAGATAGCCTAGGGACTAGAGGAGCCAAACTAAACTTCGGTGTCACTCCCTTTGGCCTTCCCTGAAAAAAGATTGAAATGTTCAAACTTTATTTCAGACAATAGAGAAACTATCAAACATGTTTTGGAGTGTGTCTGAATAATCTAGGCCTGCGGTTTGGGTATTTTCGATTTTGGTTTAATCGGTTCAGCCATAATTTCACCTAAGTGAACCAAAAAAACGGTTCGGTTTAGTTTCTAGTTTTGTTTATGAAATTACCGACATTTTCGTTTCGGTTTAGTATTCAGTATAATTTTCTTAAAAATCGAATACTTTTGATTAAATTCGGTCGGTTAGGTTTATTCGGTTCAGATATTTTGGTTAATTCTGATTATTAATATTATTTTAAATCGAACCGAACCGAAAAACCAAATCATTTTCCAAAACCTACCAAACTTAACCGAAATTTTAAACTGTACCGAACCGAATACCAAATTTTTTGGTTCGGACAATTACCAGATGAGTGGAGAGGATGACTTTGGCACCATTGTCGATCAAGTACTTGATCGTCGGAATAGCGGCACGGATCCTAGTATCGTCAGTGATCGTCTGACTGTCATCGAGAGGTACATTGAGATCAGCTCTCACGAAAACCTTCTTCCCTTTCAGATCAGCAGAGGTGAGATCACCGACGCTCTTCTTCGCCATGGAGACAACTCCTCTGGTCCCTTTCCCGCGGAAAGACTGAACCTTCGAGGCCACATGGACGGAGAAACGTGAGTCGAGGACGGCGGAGAAGCCGAGAGGAGGACGGGCGGAGATAGATTTGGAGGGGATGGGGGAAAGGGAGGCGCGCGCGCGAGTTGCGGCGGAGGAAGAAGAGGCTCCTCCGGTGGTTGACTTGAGGAGTGAGAAAGCTGGACTTGCGGCGACGGATGCCATGTGGGGATTGGGAGAAGAGGGAGAGGATCAGGAGAGATTGAGAAGGAGAGGAGAGAGTGTGACTAGCAATCTTCTTCTTTAGCTAATTTGAGATTTTTAAAATATTTTTTATTTTATTTTTTCTTATCGTTGATGATTGGTTCAGAGAAGCCTTTGAGAATCCATCACGATCATTGTACTGTGTCCACAGAAACAGAACCTTTACAACAAACTTACATGTGTCAGAAACACAAAATGCTCTTTAATGTTTATTGGTCGGTAGATTAAAAAAAAAGTGTGGGAGGCCTCTTTTCTTCTTTATTAACACGAGAGAGTTGCTCCACAGCTCCCTTGCGCAAATGGCTAGGTTTTCTAAGCGATGACAGGCGTAATGTTACTCTTATTTCGCCATCGACCATCTCCATGTTTAATACCATGAAAGAGTGATCTAAAACTCCCACTTCTCACCAAGACTATCCAGAGAGATGTGCGTTTGACCAGGCCTGGTGCAATCCCCTTAACTCTTATCTCGTAGTAAGTTCCCCACTCCAATGCCAAGTTCCTTGTACTGGCATCTCCACTGCAGCCTGTTTTCAAGTTTCAGAATCACATTTTTGCTACTATACCATAGTTTGATTTCCTAACCAGTTAACTAGCAGACTAATTAATCACCCTGGCTGCTAGCAGATACATGTAGTTTGGGGTATACATAATCAAATATGCTCTGTTTCTTCATTTCATAATCAGTGCATCCCTTCATTATTGTGAAGTGATATACTTCAATCTACAGAAGCATTCCGACGTCTTTGATCTTCAGAATCTTATAATACCATTTCTTGCATGTCCCCAACATAATACATTAACCCAAACATACTAGTTTGAGATCTGGAACCCAAAATGCTTTAATGTTCATTGGTCGGTAGATCAAAAAGGTTTGACCCTAGGCCTCTTTTCTTCTCCACAACACGAAGTTTACAGCTTCTTTGGGCAAAGTACGAGGTCAGCAAAGCCACTGTCCATTATCTATCACCATTGTCAGTCCATTTCACAAATTTCCTTGGTTAACCAAATGTTTGATCATCCGAGAGAAGGGAGCTAAGTTCTTAGCTAACAAGTCATCAAAAGAAGGGAGCGTTTAATGTTCGAAGCAATGTGTGGATCAAATTTTAAAAATCTTTTTTAAATCCTATTGTCACGGTTTTGATTACTTGTTGGCTACGAGATTGTGGAAAGTAATTGAAACACTAGACTTCCAAAGAGTTAGGCCTCAGTCTACCTATTTATCATCATTTATTTGAATCTATGACAGGGTACTCTTAGAACATATGATAGACAGAAATGGGTACATATCCTAGTTAAAAGATTCATATATATATATTTAGAGATAAAAGTCATTCCAAAGCTTGTTAAAATTATAAAAAAAAACTCAAATATAAAAGATTAAACTTTTCAGAAAAAAATTAAAACAAAAATATATCCGTCCTATCGATAGGTCATGTTCGACTATGTATTTCATTTATTTAATTTTTTTTATCAAATTAAATTAATATTAAATACAAATAATAATTATAAAAAGAACTTAAATATAAAAAATTAAAATTTTCAAAAAACAGCTTATATAAAAAAATATATCCACCATTTAAAAGGGCAGATAAGAATCTAATATATATATATAAAATATAAGATATGTTCTTATGATAAAAGACAGCAAAAGGAGGGTCAAACGAACATAGCTAATGTCAGAGAACGTAAATACATCCTTTAATTAATTATTTAACAGAGCAAACGAGCTCTCATGCTGCTAATGGGTGCTCTTCGTGCTTGCAGGAATCATGGAGCTTGTGAGCAGAATCATGGAGCCTAAAGCCATGTTTCTCTTCCAACTCTTCAAACCAACGCAAAGTGTCTTGATGAACAAAGTCGGTAGCCTTTTCAACCTCAAAGGCAGATAAGTGGGGGATTGTGCAGTCTTCCTTAGCCAAGACAAAGTCTGGAATCACATCATCGACGTCCTGAGCCAGCATGTGTTGCCTTACCTTTTCGATATAAGCCAAAATAGGGAGGCATCTCATTGCAATGGTATACATACAACCAACAGCATTCACTTTCAGGTACTTGCACCGGTCCAGTGTCTTGCAATCATCCTTTTCCATAAGCTGGATAAAATACCTGGCGATTTTCATGAGCAATTGACGTGCATACTTGAGCTGCACTAGAGCAAGGTCCAAGTCATCGAAGTAGTGCTCGAAAAAGTCTATGCACACAGGTTCATTGATGATCTTAAACTCTTGGATAACCGTAGAGAGCTTAGCCTGAATGCATGACCGTGCGAGGCTAAGCTTTCTCAGGTAGGAAAAACGGACATCACAGAAACTGGTATTCCGGATGACAATGGCTGGTTTCTGGTGTTCCTTGAGATTGAGGATGGCATTAGCAAAACAATTTTCATCTGGAACCACGCTCATCTTCTTGAATCTATTCTTCACTTCCACCATTGAATCTTTATCCATTGAAGGTGCTTTATTCATGTCTGCACTGCTAAATAAATAAAAAATTCTGTTACTTTTGCGAAGCAAGCAAATCAATCAATTCATGTCAACATATTTATATGCACCGAAATATCAATACACATACAGAGACCACTACTTACCAAATCTTTGCTCCAAAGTTAATCAAAGATACAAAAATCCTAGGTCAAATTTTCTAAGACAGATCGATACATATAAGAAACTACTATTTGGGAATGAGAAACTTACGACTTGCTTTGAGGCTTGGGAAGAGGATGAGGGAGGAGAGACCTAGAAAAACAGCTTATGTATACCTGTGTCTTTGTCTCAACATAAAATTAGGGTTCACGAGGCATATGCTTATTTTTATGGTTCCCATGTTTAGGCTATTAACATAAATTAAGGTTATGATGTTTTGGGCTTTTTTTGGTGTTAGCTTTACACTTAAAACCTTTTTTCTGTGCTCTCGAACCATTTGAATCCAAAGACGTTTGTACTCCAACGAAAGGAAACATCTTGTTATATAAATCTTGATTTTTTAAAGTTATTAATTAACCGACAAATGTCAATTATATATGTAAGATTGTGACATGTGTCAAACTATGATATAATGTAAAATTATTATTACATAGTCTTTTACATTATATTTTCTAAAAAATATTTTATAATAATTTTTATTATTAAAAAAGTTCTAAACAAAAAATAATTGTAAAAAGTTATTTGAAAGTGATGTTTACAATTACATAGTTTTTTAAAATTATATACTGTTTAGATATTTGATAGTATTTTTTTTTTTTTGAAAAAAAAATATATATATAATTTTTGGTTTCAAAGATATTAAAGAAAGAGAATTATTAAAGATGAATATTAGCTTTTAAGCAAAAATATTAAACAAAAACGAATTATAAAATCCTACAAGTATTATATCCCTAAATTTAAAAAAAAACAAGAATTTTTTTATTGAAAAATATTTTAAAAACTAATTATAAAAAATATTTTAATTATTTTTTCATAAATTTTCAAAATTTTGTCAGTTATATGTTTGTTTATGCAATTTGGTATCGATCATTACTTTATTTTCTAATTTTATTTTTCATATAAAAATATCAAATTATTTTAAAGAATACAATATATTTACACATCTAAAATGGAGAACAAAATTAATACAATAAATATAAATAATTTAATTTGGCTAAATCAGATTAAAATAATTATACTTTTGTATTAAAGAATAATTTTATTTTAGTACAATAAATACAAATAATTTGATTTGGCTGAATTAGATTAAAAATAACTAAAAATAAATTTACTTTAATTAAAATTATTAAAGTAAAATTATTTCAGTTAAATCTTCATCATCTTTGTTTCCATTAGTGTTGACATTATTAACTTTACTTATCATGTTTCAGTTTGATACACAAAGATGTACAACATGGATTTAATTTACTTATTTCGATCAAGTTTGACTTTGGCTATCACTTTTAAAATGAAAAAGTAAATGGAATCATATATTTCACCATTAGGTCTTACAATGAGTAGGTTAATTTCACTAATTTTGTGTTCATGTCGAGGTTATAATTTTCTTAAGTTATTTCAACAAATTCGGCAAATATATAACCATCAATTCAAATGAACAATCTATTTCATATGTCATTATCAACCCAAAATTCTAAAAATTATTTTTCATAAACAATTCTCCGTAAACTCTAGATAACTAAACCATCATTTGTAAAAATGACATTAAAACACATTAGCAAACCGAAAACACCACCTTAGAAAAAACTTCATTACTCTCTTTAGCTAAAAATATTAATATATCATACTTTTAAAATTTCGTGGTTATAACTAATTAAGTTATAAATTTCATAAAGAACCCCCAAGAATTTTTAAATTTGGAGAAATGCAAGTTTACTAATCAAAATATAAATCCCAGCCAAACCAAAACATGTGAAATAAGTGGTGAAAATTGAAACTTCGACTGATGATGATAATGAATCCGAGATCAAGACTCTCAAAATGCACTCGTGAGTATAATCAATATAGTCTTGGTATCTCTATTACAACACCTCAGTGGATCACACCAATTCGATTGTATAGAGATTATCTCTGAAATACACCACCGTAATTAAATTCTCTTTGTAGATGATGCACGAGCAGCTCCACTACCGTCTCTGTCGCGATCACCACCGAGATAAGACTCTCTCTCTCTATTCTGTTTTTGTAACAGAATGTACCTCTCGCTACTTGACTGAGCCATCGGCTCAAACGCCCTTCAAAGCTACGTAGTTTTACTTTGGGCCTCTTGCTTTCTTACGTAGGTAACACTCAAGCCCAGCTTTATGACATCTCCCTTAGATCACTATCCAGCTAGCGGGCCTTTGCACCAGCGCATGCCATTTCAGCTCAGACCACGTGATCACGAGAAACTATGATAAAGCTTTTCAAACTCATGCCAAAGCTTTCGATAATTTTAAAGAGTAGTAGTGCTCACTAAAGTATCATTGTCTTGTTTGTAGGAATGCTGCTTGTATTGAACATGTATATACATTTTAATAAGTACGTTACCTAGCATGGCTATACGATAATTTGAACGTGTTTGAACTCTCAGACATAGAGTAGCAAAAACATTTCTGTAAAGTGACACTGCATACAGACGAAAATGCCTGTGTAAAGCAGATAGTGAAATGAGAAATCTGAGGTTCGAGAGAGAAAAAAAACAAAAGTTAATAGTATACAATACAGTTTGAACATGTTCTCATGATGTATTCTAAACTCCTCTTAGTAAAACAAAATAAATGGTCAATGGAAAATTAAGACATGGTGGTGAAACTCTAGAAATTTTGGTTATCAAAATAGTTGAGCCACTCATTGTAATCATCTAACCCTGGTTCAACCATTCGGCTACACAACTCACCATGATTTGATTTCTCATGGATTTCCACAGAGTCTGGTTTGGATATAGGAGGAGGAATCTTGCGATCTTCAAATAGAGACTCTAGTGATTGTGGTGCATTCACCTCAAATCCACATGCCATATCCTCCACCAAGATTTCCTCCAAATCCTCTTCCTCATTAATCTTCTCGCTCTTAATAACGTCATTAGAGGCTGATGAGGAGGCCGGGGAGGAAGAATGGGACACTGAAGAAGCTTGACTGGTAACATCAGATGATGCTGATGAGTTGCTCTTCATCAATCGTTTCTTGAGGTGAGTGTTCCACACATTCTTGATCTCGTTGTCTGTTCTTCCCAAGTGTGATGCTATCTTTGACCACCTGATCAATCACCGCACTAGCTAGTTATATTTCTTTCTTGTATATATACTTAAAGATGGAGGATGATTTAAAAATAAGGAGAAATGGCTTTACTTGTTTCCAAGAGTTTGTTTAAGGTGGATAATGGTATCTTCCTCGTCTTTGGTGAAGTTGCCTCGCTTGAGACCTGGTTTTAGATAGTTTACCCATCTTAAACGACAACTCTTTCCGCATCTCATCAATCCTTTTTCGTTTAAGTTAAAACATACATTATTAATCATGAACACCAAAAACTACATGCTTAACTTAAGTAAGAGTTCAAAAAGAGAAAACGAACATAAGAAATCGAGTAATTTAGTCAATTCAACAATACACAACATACATTGCATTGCGTCAAAAGCATATTTATCTTTGATTATGATCTATTTGGCTTTCTCCAACATTCAGTAGTTAAAAAAAAAAAGAATAAATGAAGATTACATCAGAGGTTTTTTTTACTCATCTATTCAAAATTTTATCCTATCTTCCAGAAGAATCTGTATTATGCCTATTCAACTACTAATTTTAAGGAAATAAAGGTAATATAGACGAACGTTACAGACTGTGTCATTGTGGTCAAACATCTCCTCATTATTCTTCTTAGAAAAGTATTCGATCGATATTCAATTTTATGAAAACCAAACGAAACGTATTCTTAATTTTATTGTTTAAATATGCAGAAACTTGAACGAGCCTATGAACATCTCTGACAACAAAAACAAATCAGATTTATGTAAAAAACATGAAAATGAAAACGAGAGAGATCAATGAACATGCGATGTGATACAGAGGACCTTTAATTAACACACAGAAACACACAACAAAACAATTAAGACTACCATTAAGCCAAAAAATTTGTGACAAAAGGACTGACCAGCGAGTCTAGGAAGAGATCTCCAATTCCTATGACCATTTTTCAGAATAAAAGCTTTGAGTATTTCACTTTCTTCATCACTCCATGCCCCTCTCTTGAGTACTTGGCTATGGTCATAGCATGGTGCCTTTCCTTTCCCCATCACACTCACACACACCGACTTTAATTTTTAGAGAATCTGATACATGTATATATACACACATACACATGCAGGTGTCAACATTGCATATAAGGGTTATAACTTATAAGACCACAAGGGTCAATTAGTGGAATTTAGTATCTATATCGCATTTTTTTTTATTAAATCGTGACGTCTCCTTTTTGTCATTATGTCCTGACTTGCCTGTATATGGAAACGTATAAATTTGTAAGATTTCTCTTTTGTTAACAAAATTGTAAGATTTTGTTCTAAAATAAGATTGTATTAATAAGTATATATGTTTATAAATATAAGCGGTCCTCTCAAATCTCAATTGGTCAATATATGGAATGAAAGCCCTATACTAATCGGTAAAAATATTTGACAAAATTAATGATATGCCTTTCCTCAGTAAATTTAAACAAGATAATTTAAATTAAAATAAAGAGATTTTAAGAAACTGTGCATTATTTATCTAAAAGGGGTGTTAGGGGTATTTAGGTTTTAGTGATTGTTAGAATTTCAAAATCTATTTTTATTGGTTTATAGATTTTTACATTTTCACTAAAATCTAGTGTTATCTGTTTAATGATTTTACAGTTCTATACACAATTCTTTGTTGTTCAAAATATCTAGATTTTAATGATTTTATACAACTTTTAAAGTAAGTTTATTGAGAGTTATATTCTTCACCATTTAACTCATAACACAAGATTTTAAAAATATTACCAATATCCTTTAGATTTTTAGAATGATTATATTAATTTTTTATAGATTTTCACAATATAAAAAATTCTTTCCAAATTTAACAAAATCTCTCAACTCTTAAAATCAACAAACTTATACATATTTAACTTTCACTAACACTCCCAAAATTGAAGAGTACAGTAAAATAAATTATCAAATAGTGTGAAGAGAGGGAGAAAATAAAAACAAAATGAAGTGGCGAAGAAAGAAGATGCAGTACAAGTACAAGGAAATATATATATAGTGAAGGAGAGTGGAGAGAAGATAGAGTAGAATGCAAAGTTTGACACTAAGGGTGTCATTGGCAAAACAGATGATAAAGCAATAGTATTATGCTTTAAAAGAAGTATGTTTTTGCTAAATTATTTAGCTCTGCCTACTCAGATCACGCTTTTATTTGTCTATTTTTTATTGGTTGATTCCCAGGTAACTGACTTCGGCCAATCCTTACTCGACAGCTCCGTCCTTTGGTGAGCACCAAAGCTAGCTCTCTTGAATTTCCCCGGAAAGACGGAACCTTTCCAGGACAGCCTATACTAAGATATTTACTAAAGGAATGAAAGAATGAGCACTGCCAGCTACAACGGATGCGTGACTTCTCCTTCCATTTCAAACAGTCAAAGGGATCTAGGGATGAAAGTGACTTGATAGATCCAATAAATCTTGGAAAAGAGAACTGGTTCATATGATGTTCTCTCCCCGAAATGCATTATACGATCTCTAGAAGCAACAGGTTGGGAAACCAAGAGAACGCTTCGCCTTTTCTTATCTTCTTCCTGCCCTAAGAGTAGAAGTAGCACAAAAAAAGAGGGATTAGCATTATTGACCCAATGATAAACCACTAACACCTTTCTCGTTGGGGCTCCGCGCACTGGGAAAACGTCGACGCTACGGGAAACCGGCCACTAGTTACAAAGCTCCAATAAGGCGTTCCTCGAGAGGGCTAACACAGTCAGGTGCGGAACAATTACCCCTATTTGAAAAGTACCATCTAATCATGCCTCAACTGGGTGACTCCATTTCACTAGGCATTTTAGGGGCGTTAATCTTTTCCTCACTCGGATTCGGACTAGTGGGTTATAAATTCTTTTTGATTTTAAAAAGAGATTCCTACAACTACCTTGCTGTTTAAAATGAAAAAGCAAGAAGTGGAATTCCTACTCGAATATGCTATTTAAAATTATTATAAAAATTAGTGTATAGTATATAATATATTTATTTATAATGAATATATTTCTAATATATATATATATATATATATATATATATATATATATATATATATATATATATATATATATATATATATATATATTATTTTATATATTAATATATAAAATATATATAATTTATTTATTTTATTTACTAATTTCAAAAATATGTTTATATCGAAAAATTTATTTTTAAAAATAAAATTTACAATTAAAATTTATATTTTTAAAAATAATATTTCTCATTTAAAATATAGTATAGTTTATATAATTAAATTGTATTTTAAATGTGAAATACTATTTTCAAAAAAAATATTTATATTGTAAGTTTATTTTAGAAATCAAATTTTCATTTTCTGGATATAAAGAATTTTATGATATTATTAAATTAAATAAATGAACTAATTATAGATTTTTCTTAAATTTATAAATTGTAATGCAAATACTCTTCTTAAAGTTTTATATGAGAGCATGTGCCAAATAGCATTTGAAGAGCACTAGCATTTAGTACATGTTTTTCTAATTTTTTTTCTAACAAATGTTGATTAGATAATATAGAGTATAATGCTAATGATAATGTTTTACCAATCAAGGCAAGACTTGCTACTTAATATAGTTGGTTTCATTTTTCCAAGTATTTGTCGTTGCTAAATCATGTTGTTAGATTTTAATATTACAAGTATAAGCAAATAATTATGTCAAAATGTTATATGCATGTGGTTTGATATTGTTCTTATTTGTTCTTCTATTTATTACTAAAAATAAATAATATATTTATGTATTTTATTATTTATGTCGTGAATGAAAAATAAATAATTACTACGTTGTAAAAAATATTTTGGAAAGCTGAAGTCTTAGAAAAGACATTTTTTTTTACTGTAAGAGGCAGACAAAAACATAATCATCTTTTGTTTCTTTAAAATAAATGTATATATCATCTAAAATGAGCTCTGATATCTTTTTAGTAAAGTATTATTTAATAAATAATTTTTAAAAGTTTGGAATATTTAATATAATAGTGTTCTTAAGTTGTAAACAATAGAACAAAACAATTAATTTGTAATTCGCAGTTTTGAATACATATTTAAAATAACAACGAGTAATCAGGTATATATCCAAATTTTATTACTCGTGCAAGGAAAGAAAATAAAAAGTATACCTAAAACAAGTGTTGGATCAGTGTTTATCTTTAAGAGAACTCCTAATTGGACATGTTCAAATGCAAGATACCTTACAACATCAACGTGTACTATATATTTCTTCATTTATCCAGATCAAGTAAGGATGTGAGCTACTGTTTACTTCTTTGTACAGAAACCACGACGTCGTTTAACTTGTTCAAGTCTACACGTGCCTGCCTGACGATCACCTTCAAATTTACATCTGAATTATTTAGCTCGTTAATCATGTGTTCATTTTGAAACAAAATTCGAGTTTTCATGTATAAATCTTCAGTTATCTAGAGAATCTAGGTTCGCATTTGGGCATGGGCTTTGAAACTAAAATGAATTTTGCAGTGAAATATAGTTTAAAATACATTAATTCAAATGTCGAATGTTTTTTGAAATTTTAAAACAAAAGTGAAAGTATAAACTTCAGTATATAGATCATTTACCAAAATTTCAATATATTTGAATAAGTTAACCCTCGAATTTTGAAAAAAATTCAAAAATATGAAAATCTGGTTTTAGTGTATTATTTCATCGAGAACTACCATAAAATGATGATCAAAAAATTTAGAACCTCCGTTGTCTCCGTTTCTCTAGATAATGAAGATTTTATAATGTTAATTCCAATAATCTAGTCAGTATATGAAATTTTAGTAAACTAAATATTAAAAAATTTGAATGATTCCTATATACCATGAAAGATAGTTTAGAATACATTAATTCAAATGTCGAATTTGGTTTGAAATTTTTAAACAAAAGTGAAGAGTATAAACTTCAGTATATAGAGCATTTACCGAAAACTCATTATTTTAGAAAGGGTTAACCCACAGATTTTGTAATTTTTTAAAAAATATGAAAATCTGGTTTTAATGTATAGTTTTATCGAGTACTAACATAAGATGATGGTCAAAGAGTTTAAAACATCTGTTGTCTCCGCTTCTCTAGATAATATAGATTTTATAATGTTAATTCCACTAATCTAGACAGTATATAAAATTTTATCAAACTAAATATTAAAAAATTAGAATGATTCCTATTTACCATGAAAAATAGTTTAGAACACATTAATTCAAATGTCTAATAAGTTTTGAATTTTTAACAAAAGTGAAGAGTATAAAATTCAGTATAGAGCATTTACCGAAAACTCATTATTTTAGAAGGGGTTAACTCACGGATTTTGGAAAATTTTCAAAAATACGAAAATCTAATTTTACTGTATAGTTTCATCGAGCACTAACATAAGATGATGGTCAAAGAGTTTAGAACTTCTGTTGTCTCCGTTTCTCTAGATAATGAAGATTTTATAATACTAATTCCACTAATCTAGGCAGTATATGAAATTTTAGTAAACTAAATATTTTAAAATTATAATGATTCCTAAATACCATGAAAGATAGTTTATTATACATTAATTCAAACGTAGTATGTGGTTTGAAAATTTAAAACTAAAGTGAAGAGTATAAACTTCAGTATATAGAGCATTTACCGAAAACTTATTATTTTAGAAGGGGTTAACCCACGGATTTTGGAAAAAAATTTAAAATATGAAAATCTGGTTTTTAGTGTATACTTTTATCGAGCAATAACATAAGATGATGGTCAAATAGTTTAGAACCTCTATTGTCTCCGTTTTTCTAGATAATGAATATTTTATAATGTTAATTCCACTAATCTAGACAGTATATGAAATTTTACCAAACTAAATATTAAAAAATTAAAATGATTCTTATATGTCGAATAAGTTTTGAAAATTTTAACAAAAATGAAGAGTATAAAATTAAGTATATAGAACATTTACCAAAAATTCATAATTTTAAAAGGGTTGATCCACGGATTTTGGAATTTTTTTAAAAATATGTAATTCTGGTTTTAGTGTATAGTTTCATCGAGCACTAATATAAGATGATGTTCAGAGAGTTTAGAACCTCTATTGTCTCTGTTTCCCTAGATAATAAAGATTTTATAATGGTAATTCCACTAATCTAGACATTATAGTTTATAATACATTAATTCAAAAGGCGAATATGGTTTGAAATTTTTAAACAAAAGTGAAGAGTATAAACTTTAGTATATAGAGCATTTACCGAAAACTCATTATTTTAGAAGGGGTTAACCCATGGATTTTGGAAAATTTTCAAAAATATGAAAGTCTGGTTTTACTGTATATTTTCATCGAGCACTAACATAAGATGATGGTTAAAGAGTTTAGAACCTCTGTTTTCTCCGTTTCTCTAGATAATGAAGATTTTATAATGTTAATTTCATTAATCTAAGCAGTATATGAAATTTTAGTAAACTAAATATTTAAAAATTAGAATATTTCCAAAAATACCATGAAAGATAGTTTATAATACATTAATTTCAAATGTAGTATGTTGTTTGAAAATTTTAAACTAAAGTGAAGAGTATAAACTTCCGTATATATAACATTTACCGAAAACTCATTATTTTAAAACAGATTAACCCACAGATTTTGAAAAAAATTCAAAAAAATGAAAATCTTGTTTTAGTGTATAGTATCTTATAGCACTGACATAAGATGATGGTCAAAGAGGTTTAGAACATTTGTTGTTTGCATTTCTCTAGATAATAGAGATTTTATAATAGTAATTCCAATAATTTATGCAGTATATGAAATTTTACCAAACTAAATATTAAAAAATTAGAATGATTCCTATATACCATGAAAGATAGTTTATAATAAATTAATTCAAATGTAGTATGTGGTTTGAAAATTTTAAACTAAAGTGAAGAATATAAACTTCAGTATATAGAGTATTTACCAAAAACTCATTATTTTAGAAGGGGTTAACCCATAGATTTTGGAAATTTTTCAAAAATATGAAAATCTGGTTTTAGTGTATAGTTTCATCGAGCACTGACATAAGATGATGGTCAAAGAGGTTTAGAACCTTTATTGTCTCCGTTTCTCTAGATAATAAAGATTTTATAATGGTAACTCCAATAATCTAGGCAGTATATAAAATTTTACCAAACTAAATATTAAAAAATAGAATGATTCCTATATACCTTGAAATATAGTTTAGAATATATTAATTCAAATGTTGAATAAGTTTTGAAATTTTTAAACAAAAGTGAAGAGTATAAACTTCAGTATATAGAGCATTTACCGAAAACTCATTATTTTAAAAGGGACCCACAAATTTTGGAAATTTTTCAAAAATATGAAAATCTGGTTTTAGCGAATAGTTTCATCGAGCACTGATATAAGATGAAGTCAAAAAGTTTAGAGCTTTTGTTGTCTCATTTCTCTAGATAATGAAGATTTTATAATGTTAATTCCACTAATCTAGTCAGTATATAAAATTTTTGTAAACTAAATATTAAAAAATTAGAATGATTCCTATATACTATGAAAGTTAGTTTAGAATACATTAATTCAAATGTCGAATGTGGTTTGAAATTTTTAAACAAAAGTGAAGAGTATAAATTTTAGTATATAGAGCATTTACCGAAAACTCATTATTTTAGAAGGGGTTAACCCACGGATTTTGGAAAAAAAATTAAAATATGAAAATCTGGTTTTAGTATATAGTTTCATCGAGCACTAACATAAGATGATGGTCAAAGAGTTTAGAACTTCGGTTGTCTCTGTTTCTCTAGATAATGAAGATTTTATAATGCTAATTCCACTAATCTAGGCAGTATATGAAATTTTAGTAAACTAAATATTTAAAAATTAGAATGATTCATAAGTATCATGAAAGATAGTTTATAATACATTAATTAAAATATAGTATGTTGTTTGAAAATTTTAAACTAAAGTAAAGAGTATAAACTTCGGTATATAAAGCATTTACCAAAAAATCATTATTTTAAAAGGGATTAACCCACGGATTTTGAGAAAAATTCAAAAATATTAAAATATGGTTTTAGTGTATAGTTTTTTAGAGCACTGACATGAGATGATGGTCAAATAGGTTTAGAACCTTTGTTATCTCTGTTTCTCTAGATAATAAAGATTTTATAATGGTAATTCCAATAATCTAGGCAGTATATGAAATTTTACCAAGCTAAATATTAAAAAATTAGAATGATTCCTATATACCATGAAAGATAGTTTAGAATACATTAATTCAAATGCCGAATAAGTTTTGAAATTTTTAAATAAAAGTGAAGAGTATAAACTTCAATATATAGAGCATTTAACAAAAACTCATTATTTTAGAAGAGGTTAACCCACGGATTTTTGGATAATTTTCAAAAATATGAAAATCTGGTTTTAGTGTATAGTTTCATCGAGCACTAACATAAGATGATGGTTAAAGAGTTTAGAATCTCTGTTGTCTCTGTTTCTCTAGAGTTTACCGAAAATTCAATATATTTGAACGGGTTAACCCATAGATTTTGAAAAAAAAATTAAAAAATTTGAAAATCTGGTTTTAGTGTATAGTTTCTTAGAACACGGACATAAGATGATGGTCAAAGAGGTTTAGAATTTTGTTGATCCATTTGTACTTGTGATGGTGTTGCTTCTTTCTTTCCTTTTATGCAAGTCATTACTGCTTTTGAATATCGAAATTGATGCAGATCCTTTCTCAATCCAATTTTGGAAGTTCAGAGCTTAATAGCAGGTACTGGTACCAATGTTGAGGAGAAAGCGGAAACTTTACACTCCTGCTCGAATCAACCAAAACCAACTTGTAACCACAGGTGTCAAGTCCGGAGTTATTACGAGCAAACTCTTATTCGTATCTTTCATATGTGTTAGGTTTAAAGTTGTGAAATGGCTTATATGTGAATCATTCAGAAGTGTAAGTGTAGTAGAGTAGTTTTAGATCGTACGGATATTATTTAAATCACTGTCTGATGCTAATGCTTTTTGAGATGATGAATGACGTTTCGGTTGAAGAAATGCTTTAAAATCGACATAATAAAGCAGTTGATAAAAAATTGATCAAAAAGGCGACATAAAGCAGTGAATTTGTACTTGAACAAAAAAAAAAAGCAGTGAATGTGTACATATAATTTTATTTAGGCATAAAGCTTACATAGTTAAGTTACAAAAAAAAAAAAAAGCTTACATAGTTATCGGTATGTTGAAGTCTTGTGAAACAGTTGCGGATGGAAGAGTTGCCGTCGCTCGTGGAATATTCGGGATTACTGCATCTCTACCATAAGAAAAAAAAAGTGACGATAATTAATATATCATGTGTCACGGAGCAAAAGCATATTTATTAAAGAAATATGAGTAAGCAAATATAATCAAATTGTGATCCCAAATGAAGGAAACAGGTTGAATCAGAGTTTAAAGAATTGAATCAATCATGAGGTCAGTCGCTTCCTCGAAAGCAACATAGTCCCATTCATATTTGATATGAGCTGCCCAAGCTTCTTATCACTATGTCCTTGCAAAAATCTTCTTTTAAAATTAAGATTATATACAAACATGTTGTCATTTCATTCTAATTTTTAATGGCATTATTGAACAATGATCTTTTTTTGCTTAATTAAACAATGACCTTTTTATTTATAAGTTCTTCACATTTCTGTTACATAGTTGTATTTTCCCGTTAAATGATGCTTACTGATTATTGCAAGACTTTCTATGTAAGAAATAAAACTTTCTTATAGTTGTTTCCATCAACCCAACTGTAATCAAACTTCTCTCGAATATGTGTTCACAGAAACTAAATATATGTATATGGATCGGTGATTTTGACTATATTAATATATAGGTAATAAATCTAACATCATTGTATACGTTGATGCTAATGTTAATACACCGACAGAACTTTTAGAATTTATGGTTACCTTGACTAGTTGGATCAGTCGAATTCAGTTTAGTGTATACTATATATGTATATATAAATAAACGTATTAATTGGTTGACAATAAATAGAACAAAACAAAACAAAAGAAGCATACAGTTAATGATTGACTGTGAATTGGTGCTTTTATATAACTAGCATGTGATGCTGCAGGTGAAGCATCATGGGACTATCATATAAATGGACGAAATTCAAAGACTATATATCACCCTTCCTCAGATGGTTACGCAACTAATAATAATTAGTTTAAATTAAACTAGGAATATTATAGATACACATTATCATTGAGAATCCATAGATGTGGGACAGTTAAATTTCCACATGTTGTTCACTTGGGACGTATAAACCATATATACACATATGCTGGAAAAAGGTCATAACCTTGATGTGTGTAACAAATATGCGCGAGTGATATTGCTTCGAATGCAAATAAAGTGAGATGACGTATTTGCATTTTTATTTTGACTATATGTCGGTAATATTGGTTTTTACAGCAAGCTCACTGGTTTATTTAGTGTTCCAAGAAGAAGAGTTAATATTGGGTTTTACAACTACAGCTAACTGGTTTATACTAGAAGACGAATTATATTGGTTTTTACAGCGAGCTCATTGGTTCAGTGTTCGAAAGAGTTACCGCGTATAGCTCGAGTTGTTTAATGTGGTACGATTTAATCGTTGTTTAATTACTCTATGCATACCATTAAACAACTCGAGCTATACACGACTATTTTGGATTTTTGGTTTTATAATTGGTTTGTATTTTTTTGTGACAGGCATATTTATTGGACTAGGCTTCAAAATACATATGCAAAACAACCCACATGATTTTATAACCTTTTAGCAAATCGAATTATTATTTTCAATAGTACTAGTCTATTGGCACTATGCCTTACTTAGAAAATTCGGAAAATATACATTTATTTAAATGATACAAATAAAGCTAAAATAACCACTATAGAAGAAAATAATTCTTAACATTATACAACTATACTATTAAAATTATAAAAATATTACAAACGTTTTTCATTTTTCGAACTAAGAATTTAAAATTCTGATATGTAAAAAAAAAGCTTCCACTTATCGAATTTTTAGAAACGGTAAAACTACATAGATAAACATTCTTGTAACCCCACACCCAAATATCACTATCTTTTTCTTTTACTGATTTGAGCAAAGAAAAAAAAAATAGGGATTTGATGTTTCACCGAGATTGCCAAAAAGGTAAATACGTCAATGCGATAAGAGTAACCGAACCAATTTCCATATATATCTTCACAGAATGTCAAACCGGTTATTAAACCGGCGAAAAAATTAGGAAAATTGCAACAAACAAATCTTCAAAAAGAAAAAAAAAATACATATCGATCTCTGTACATTATCAACACAGACGAATTATTACTTTGTAATAGTTCGTGTCCGAACAAAAAGACAAGCAGATGAGTTACTCGCTAACTACCAAAGATTCGTCTAAAAAACCGTCTCGTCGCCGATTAGATCTTGAAGGTCACTCGGAACGGTTAATCCAAGACGAAGAGACTCCATGACGCGCTCGAAGACAAGAACGTGGCAAGGGATCTGCAGAACTCCTTTCTGCTCGTAACCATACTCCTGAGCAGACCGGTTCAACAAACCGATGAAAACCGGGTGGTTAAGTAGCTCCGCGCTCACGACGAACCTCTCCATCTCGTCTCCCACGTAGACAGGAACGTGTCCTTGCGGAACGCATGATGTTTGCTTCTTTGAGCGGCGAGCCATCGAAGACCGGAGGAAAGACTCGGGACGGCGGCTTGGTCGCTGGGAATCTGACCGGAGGAGGTTGTAGTTAGAGGAGTCGGCAACGCGGGAGAGGCGGCGGATCAGATACTTCATCTTTGTGTTTCGGTTTGAGAGAGATAGAGAGAGAGAAAGTTTTGTAGAGTGATGAGACTTATTATTGAGAATGAAGGAATGAATGAGAAGATTTTGTTGCAATTGAGGGAAAGGTTTCGGGTTTTATATAGAGGCGAGGGTAGTTTTGGGATTTTGGGTTAGAGTAAACTAGGTACGGGAGGGGAGAGTACTTGCCAGGTACACTTGACTCGTTAATTTCGAGGACTTTTTAAAAAGAATATATAAATACACCCAATTTATTAAAACAAAACATCTTTTATTTTTAAAATAAGGGAATTGGTTTATTTGATTATTTCTTGATATTTTTGTTTTATACATTGTTTGGATTTTAAGCAAGTTAATACAAAAACCGGGCATTATCCTACACTGGGGATATCAAAATAATACATAATTAATATGAAGGATATTATTTATGTATTCTAAATAGTTGGTATATGTATTTTCCACACACAAAAAGGAGATTTGGGTCTTTTATTAATATTTTTTTCCTTTTTACTAAAAGATTTCAAATCGAAACATAAACAAACGATTACATGATAAAGATAGATTTTGTAGTTAGATAAAGTTTACATGAAATAAATTTTACGGTTGAGTCTGAAACAAAAAAAAAAGAAATTAGATAAACCAACAATACAATAAAAGACAATAGCACTACGCCCGGGTCTTTATTAATATTTGGTTATTGATAAACGAGTGAGCAACTAAATGAACCAACACTTTTACTTGATGATGAACGTAGAACAGATAGCCGTTTTTATTTTTAGAAGGCTTTTACTTTATGATAGATCAGGGTGTGAATCTTATTTAAAAAGATTGTATTATACTGTTATGTATATTGTCATTCTTTTGATCTATTACTTACTATTCGTTTCTAAAGTTGTCGTTAGAATATATTGTAATATCATAGCAAAATAGTGTCATTCATTTAATCAATTCTATCGTGACGTCTCAACATTTTTTTAATAGTGTGCTCAAACCAAAATATGATGACCGTACCTTTAGGTCTTTAAAGGCTTCTAGAAATTTGGACCAAGTGACGGATGAACAATTTGTGTAATATTATGAATTGTTTGAAAGTCAGATTATACAATAGGCTACATATACTCACCCTCAACGACTTAAGCGACTGCATTATTGATTTTGTTTTCTTTTGATCATATTCAGACCCTTACGTAAGGATAATTGAAAATTAAAACAAAATCTAGCTACTTGAAAGTTTCCAAAATGTACTAATAATTTTCTCAAAATATAATTTATCATCCACTGTAGTCTAATATTTTCAGATGATAACTAATAAAAAACTAACAAACTACGTTTTCATAGTGTAAACACAAAATATGTCACTCTCACAATATAAACACAAGCCATTCAGGGATATAATTGTGATAAACTAAGAGTACATACAATATAATAACGTCTTGATTGATCCAAACTGTAGAGAAGTGAGTTACATTGTATTTTACAACAGACGGTACGATAAATCTTAATAACAGACCTATATAATTATGATAAAATTAACTATCTTTTTATGATGGGATTCTCATAATTGATGTATGCCGATCTAATATGAATGCTGATTTATAAATTTCACATATATCTATTTCTCATATTATATTGTTTTAAAAATAGTTTTGCGCGTGGAGCTATCAGTACTATATAGCCTCTCATAGTAATGCTGTGTGGATATTACGAAGGACCATCACCATGTGTGTGTATGTTAAAGATAGAAAAAGTAAACCAGAATTGCTGTATAGGGTCATTCTACATTCTGTAAAGATTATGATGTGACCTAACTTTCTCTGCTTGTCAAAAGTGTTTGTCCCCTTTTTACTCAACTTGGGGGTTTTTAGACCCCTTTAGCTCCCTAACTTTACTGTAACTATGCCTCATGTGGATTAATCAAATTAAAATAGTCTGGTACGCAGACAATAAAACTTAATTTATAAATATTATATACTGCCATGCATCTTGTATGATTCGTCTTTGAATTCTCATATTTTTAAGTTTACCACAATTAGATCTTGAACTTGATGATATATAAATTAAATTCTAATAGAAAAGGAGACAATAAAAGCAAAGAAAGTAGGGTGAAGACTGTCTACAAAATTACAACAAGCTCTCAGGTAGTTGATTCCTTTACGACTCATTCTTCAATTTCCGTGGAACTCCTATGTTTCGTATTAAATTTGATTCAGTTTCTTGAAGATTTGAAATGCTCAAAACTCATGCAATTTCCATGTTCAAAATGATCACTGGTTATAGTTTCGATTGAGAGACCCTTCTTCAGTAAAAGTACAAACTGATATTCCAATCTAGAAAATACAGCTTGAATCATGCAGCACATAATAAATTATCCTGTGGGTTTTTCTTTATCCGATATAAAACTCAAAGCTATCCAATATGTATATATTTTTTTTTTGACATCAAATCCAGTATGTATAAAAACCAACTATTTTGTGTTGTTTCCTTAAAAAGGAGGCAATTATTCTGTTATTTTCTGTACTTGCTCGTTGATATTTTGGGTAACAATTAAGTGAAATGAATAAGTATTCAAACGTAAACAGATAGATATTAAATATGTAATATATATGCAAAGAAACAAGCATCCGATGCTCAGTAAGAGAGGGGATGGATTAAGAAGATAATCAAACGTATTATATTAGTTTATGCAATAAAAACACACAGCAGAGAATATTCTTCCAACCGCATAGGTTCCAAGGGACTAAGGAGGCATTACTCCACACGACAACAGCTTGAAGCTTCACTCTGATTTGTTAGCTGTAACGCGGTACGCGCTATCATTAATTGAGTATGTATGGTATGTCACCGATTCGATATTTATTCATATACTTCTACTTACTTAGCTCTCTGTGAATGTTAAACGTAATTACTTGATGATGCTAATTCCAATTTGATCAGATTTTGTTCGCTTAAAGAAGAAGAAAAACACATAAGCGGCCAAGCTTACTAAGCATATTACACCGAAAGCTTACTAAGCATATAGTCGTAATTAAAAGCATTGAACAAAACTTGGTAGATAGATGTATATACTAGCTGCCTAGTAGTAATAAAGAGAGGGATGGAGTCACGTGAAAAGAGTTATGGGGGTAATTAATCCGGATTATATAAAGAATGAATAAAAATATCCGTACGGTACAGTCGTACACGATAACCTACCCACTCCAACCTCTTTTTCTTCATAACGTGCCATACCGTACAAACCAACGTGACTATTCTTCGCAATTTAATAAACGACATAAAATATAAGATTTTTTTTTAACACCAAATAAGAACGTTATATGGGGCCTATTCTCCACTATCACAATTGCCCCTTGCACGCCGTTTACTCCGTAGGCTAAAAGGACATATGCTAAAAAACCGTTTTATACGCTTTGGGAAAAAGTTGTGTTAATGTAAATAATAATGTCATATATATGTGATCTCCTTATCACTTAATGCTTGCAACCCCAACAGAGCAGAGGTGAGGTTCAATGCTCACCGGGTGGATAAAATCGTTATTCAAGCTACGATCCTGCTTGGCACGTTTATACAATTATACCATACGAAAACAGAAACAAATAAAAATTAAATTGCTCTTTCTTGTGCATCAAGAGGACCAGAGGCCCATGAAAATTATTTACGACTGTTTCCTAGTTGAGCCGAGCCAATATTTAATGGGCCTAGCCCATGTAATTAATACGAGGGAAAGTCATTCCCTAACGGGCCTAACCATAAAACCTCAATTTCTCTGATTCTTCTCCAATAAGAACGCGCTGCATAACTACCTTTATGCCCGAGTTTCAAAGATTATTGAGGACAAGTCTAAGCTGTCTGAAGAGCATATGTCTATGCTAACTGATGTTTTTGGGGATGAATATAAGGCAAGGGAAGTCCTTGAAGCTAGGAAAGCATCTATAGGTCATGAAACTTTGTTACATGAAAGTCTTGAGCTTTTCATTGTATCTCCCTCTCTGGTTTTAAGACATTTCTTATTTTCCCTCTATGTTTTTTTTGATTCATAAACAAGTCGAAACATAGCAAAACTGTGTTAGAATAAACAAAAGAACAATAGCTCATGTCTTTTATATAGTTGTTCTATGTTTTTTTACTTCATTTAAAAAATAGCAAAACTGTGTTGGCATAAACAATGTTAACTTCAGGCAGACTGAAGAAAGAGGACCAAACATGTTTTTATTCTCTTTATCATTCTCCAAAAAAAAAACATTAAAACTTGCAGAAACAAGAAACTTTCTGCTGAATAATACTGCAAAGTATAACAAAAGAGAAGAATCTAATCGCAGAGAATGAGCCTAATCATGGCAAGAACCAAACACGAAACAGAGAAGAAGAAGAGCGTCACAAAATCCCTCGCAGACCATTTCCTCACAGCAGCAGCCACCAACTTCGACTCAACCCTCAAGCTCTTCGCCCTACGAAGAGCGTCCACTTCCTTAAGCAAATCAAACTCAACCCCTTTCTTCTTCAACTCCTCAACGCACTTCCGCAACAGCTTCGCGTCTTCTTTCTCCCTCTCCAACAACTTCTCGAGATGCGACTCTACTTCAGACTTGTACCTCACGGCCCATATGATCCCGAGGGAAGACAGGAAGGAGCAGAGAGAAGGGATCCATGATCTCTTACATGCAGATGATGATGATGGAGAGGAAGAGGAGGAAGCGGCGTGGAAGAGGAGGAGGAGAGAAATGGAGTGGAAGAGGAAGAAGAAGATGTAGAGCTGAGTGATCTCTCGTCGAACGGAATCGATCTGAGATTCTTTGTGGGAGACGCGGCTGAGGATGAGCTCTTCTTCTTTCAGCCACTGTTTCAGGAGGAGCTTGTGTGTTGGCGTGTCTGCGATCTGGTGGAGAGGGTGGTGGTGTCTCGTCTTTGACTCCATGATCGGTGGATTCGTGCTTTGATCTAAGGCCATGGATGTGATTGAGATTGAGAGAAGCGTTCGTTAAGAGTTGTGTTGTAAAGGGGAAAGATGCTGATCTGATTAATAAAGCGATTCTCTTTGGTAACGGCTCTTTTGAGTTTTTTTATTCAAATGTATGAGAAATGACTACTTTATCCTCTGATCCTAACGGCATCAACCGAAACACGGCTCGGCTCGGCTCCACCTCGCATTATGGATTACTGGGCCATGGATCCACCAAATACTGGGCCATTACTGGCCCATAACGTTTTGCTAATCCCTAAGCTTATACAGAAAAGTGGCCCATGATATACTAGCGGTTGGTTTTTTTTTTTTTAAACGTTTGGATCGATTATCATAGGTTAATTATAATATTATGCTATTACAACGATAAAAATATTACAAAGACGATTATACAGCCGATAATTCTATCACCATGTGAGAATACACGCCTGCAGTGCCGTGCCTACACTTTGTGGGGCTTAAGGCAATTTCAAAACTGGGGCCTTTATAAAAAATTTAAAAAGTTATCATGTAAAATCTGAATTTTAATAAAGTATATATTCAGCATAATGGAAAATTTAAAAAATTATTTATGTATAAAATATTATTTAAATGTGAAGTCAACACAGTTGAGAAAAAAAAACTAAAAAGGATTTGATATAAAAAAATATTTATTAAGGTTCCTTATGTATATTTATCGTATGGTGATTCAACAATGCATAATATATAATACCAAATGAATTAAGAAAATTATTTGATAAAATAATATAAAACATATTTAGAAAAGAGTAAATGATAAAATTAAAAAATCCATCTTATAAAAAGCTAAAGAGAGAAAAAACTAAACATAATTACATTTGTAGGAAACTATTTGCCATGAGTAAATTATAAGACATAAAATGTTTTAAAACTAGTTGCATATAAAAATTGGGGCCCCAAATTCAATGTGTGAAGTGGGAACCTGGGGCAATTGCCTTTTTACTAAAGCCATAGGCACGGCTCTGCACGCCTGACTACACTATTCTGAGCTGTCCTATAAGATCAATGTTCGATGGTACGTCTTACAATAAACTGAAGATCTCATGTGACCTATTTTTTTATAATCTGTATAATTTGTTATTTTCTACGGTGTGAACTCCAGATCTCCAGGGTATAGATCAAGGGGGCTTCCACACGGTTGGTCTTTTTAACCACAAAACATAAACATAAACATCAATTCACAAGTGAACCACTTTTGAAACACACGGATTAACTACTGCTATGATCGTAATCTCGAAGGTAGTAGTACTATACGTAATGGATTATTATTATTATATTAATACGATTAGGAAACAAAGCAAAATAAAAGTATGAAATTTATTTTTGTTAGTAACACGTTTTCTTAAAAGATGTATCGTAATTTGTTTTATTTACCATTTTTAGCATATAACGTACCTGATATATTGTTTATGTAACAATTTGTTTTATGTAGCTTTACATTTTTTTTTTTTGGGCAACTATGTAGCTTTACTTATATGATCAATATTGTAGTTTTGATATAATTTATAAAAAAAAAATAGTCTTAAAAAGTAGAAACACCACTCACGTTTTGTTGTGCTTGATTATCATTTCGCTCGCACCGCTTTCACCACGTCACTAACCGACATAATTAATGCACCCAATGGAACAAGAGAATGAAAACATTTATACTCTCCGAACGTTATGAAATCATTTAGAGCTAATAAGACCGTAAACAAACAGTAGTTAACATTTACCAAAACGTGAAAAGAGTACTAATTAGTCACTTGATAGCTGGTGAATATATGACAAGGCTGCGTATGACGTCAGCACGAGCTGGTCGCTCCTCCCGTCTCGTGCAACGCCAGTCTCGTGTCACACAATATCGATTTTCCCTCAAGTTTCCGTTACCATTACTTGGCGTTGACTCAAGCTTTGCTCGAGATCATTGATCGCTTCTAGATAGTTTCTTGTTTTCTTGACAAGTCATTGTCTTATCTAGAGTTATCATCAATGTCTAGGCTCTCTCAAAATTTACATCGAACTTTGCTTCTTCCTTTTCTTTTATTCATTTCAAGATTGAATGAAAAACAGTGAGAAAACTTATTATTTCTTTTTAAACATCTCTATCAAAAAAAAAATATTAAATAAACACTCTTTTATCAAACTTTAAGTTTCTAAAGAAAAAAAAAACAAGTTATTTTCCACTTGAACATGAAACTAACTAAGGACTCGGGAGCGAAATTTTTTCTTACATTTCTGTGAATTGTTCATATTACATAGTACGTACTGTTATTGAATTTATTCATGATCATTTTGCGAATGATTCTGGTTCAAAGTCAAACCTGACTTTACATTTTTATATTAGGAACCGAATAACAAATCATCTTTCCTCTTCTTCCTTGATCTCTCTCTCTTTCAGGTTCAACTTCGTTTAGAACTAAATGAACAGAAACTTGGTATTCTATTTTCTATAGGAATAAAGAAAGATAATGCTAGGGCGGCAACTCGAACCTGGTAATATGTAGTACAAAATCAGAACATATCCATACAGTAAATACCAGTTTTCTTTATTTATTTTATTATTTTTATTTCTGGCGGCATAAACAATAGAAAATGCAACTAGCTCTGACAAGGATACTCTTCAAAAGTGGATTGAATTTATGTAAAATGAAAACCAACTTTCATGCTTCTTTTTTTTGTTCTTCAAGGGAACAGCCACATATATGAGATTCACTTCTCAGGCAACATGCACCAGCAACAATAGCCAAACACAACTTGCACAAATTTACTCTGAGCTTTATTTTCTCTCTCTTTTTCCATTGAATTCTTTCATTTTTATATTTCTTTGGGAGTTTCCCTGAAAATGTTCGATCTTTTGTTTCGACAAAAAAATATTAAAATACATAGATCTGAAATTTTGGGACGGTTTATAATTCATTTTACTATGTTAGTTCAAAAAAATGAGATCTACTGTGTAGATCTGTTTTACTTTGTAGAACAATGAATGCTTCTTTTCAGTGTATATATGATAGCTAAAGGTAGGAATCTTTTCAGATAACAAAGATTGAACTAAGATATCAGTTTCTCTTTAACTTAACAGAACACATGAAAGCAAGATTTCCAAGAACAACTTTTTGAGTTTGAACTTTGAATGAAGAGCAAAAAAAAAAACACCAATATATATATAAATTAATAAAAAGGTATTGATCCTTTGAAGAAAAACACGACGCAGAATTTTAGATATTGATAATTAACTATTCCTTGGGATTGTTGAGTGTTTCTAGGGCATATATAATCGAATCAACAAATAGGAAAATAGTAGATAAGTTTGACGTAGGTCATATCCTATATCTATACATGTATCCAAAGCAATTTGTTAATATCAGTATCCATATTTTTTTTACTACAATAGATGGCATATAACTGATTTCTTATAAAGTTACAAAAAACCGACATCTTATACGATGCAGTTTGAAATATTTAGGGAGATCTTCTTTTTCTCATTAAATATTTCATTGTCTATTCCACGAGACTAGTTTGAAATTAAGACGATCATGCAAGGAGAATCCAATGTTGTGAAGTTGTTCAACTTTAATCTTTGAATGCATATTCAGTCATGTCATGACCCATCCATCATCTTTCTTCGAATCTCCCATCTCACTGAACATGTTTGGAGGCGGTCTTCCGTATTTAATAACAATGCTTATGATCTCATGCATATGTATCTCCAGTAGCCTTATTTGATTTTTGGCAGTCTCAACTTTTGTCCTATCCTCTAAAACTAAAGAACTCGTGCATGATAGATTGATAGGTAGGGTTTGTTGAAGGTTTAAAAGATTATATGATTCTGGTCCTTCAATGTTAAACTGCGAAAAATTGGGTTTCGGGGAGTAATCATGATCCCCCCCCCCCAAATTAATTTAATAGAATCGATATGATACTAAACTTTTAGAAATCAGAACTTGCATAATCAGAAAATAAGAGCATGCATGGTTTTCATGCAATAGCACTACTTTTGTAACCAGAGTATATGAACAGAACCGTGGAAAGAAAGGGTGAGTTAAGTCACAAATCTAAGTTTATTGTCAATTTTGTAAGAAATTATACTGTTAATGAATATAAGTCGTGGGGCTGTTTTGTACTTGAGTAAACAATAATTTAAAATGGTGCAAAATATTGGAATTGAACATGTGTTAAGATTCTGGGGCTAGGGGTAGGGTTTCTCTTTATGTAGTTTTCATAGCGTGTGCTGTGTACGGCCATTTGCTATAACGCGAAAACATTTATTCTCATTTTATAAATTCTTCTTTTTCTGTTTTATGAGAAAAAGACGAGACAAGAACATTGGCAGCTGAGGACAATTGGTGTGGCTTAAATTAGATAACTAATATATTCAGCTGTGCTCCATTATCAAACGAATCACCATTCTACACGTTCATTTACTGTATCAGTAGGTTTAATCTATATTAGTTTGAATTTTCATATTATGGACTTATAGTTGTTGCATCATTACCAATCTGTAACACACCTTCCAATCAAATAAGCATCCGGAGAAAAAAAAAATATTTAGAGCAATGTACATCGTAATTTTTATATCATGCATGAGAAACAAAACACAACCATTACGGTTAAAAAACATTTTGTCGGTAAAGATGTTGAAGTTAATAAAGAATATGTTATCAACAAGTAACGGATATATCATATATAGAAATCTTTCAAAAAAAAAGTAACGGATATATAAAAGAGAGAAAGATAGGTAAATGAATTTAGTAATAAAATTGAAAATTACGAAAATAGAAACAGTTTAAACATAAAAAGGAAGAATGAGCTGGTAATAATCAAGATGTCAAGGTGAGAAAATTAATGAATAAAAAGAGGATTGACAACTTGAAAAGAGAGTGTAAGAAGTTTATTAACAGAGCAGAGTCTCACTAATTAACTGTAAGTCTGGTGTCTTCGGTCAGACGGTCAGCCTGCCCGAACCCAACAACTCGTAGGCTCGTAGCATCCCACACGAACTCAGCTCTATATATAAAACACACTTGCACACACTCTCAATTCCTTCCAAACAACCCTAAACGAACAAAAACTCGTCCTCTCATCATGGCATCATCTCTTCCTCAGTTCCACCCCGATTTCACATTTTCCGGTGAGACTCCGTCGCTGTTTCACGGCTCTTCTTCATGTCCTGACGTCTCAGCTCTATCCAATTACTTTGACGACGGCTATGGCTCCTTCAACGCATCTTCTAACCCAGAATCCACGTTTTTCCCGCAAGTTTTTGGGGTTACTGACGTTTCTATGCCGGAGTACAACAATTACTACCAGAATGTAGGTGTGAATGTGAATGGCACACAATATTTTCATGTTGGGAATCAAGAGTACTACGGCTATTCACCGGAGATCAAGCCCTTGTTCCATCCGTCCACTGGAGAGCAATCATTGGTAAATATACACGTATCCACATAGTAAATATTATTATCTTATAATGATATTATTATTCTTAAGAAACAAAAACAAAATCAAATAAAATATCTGTATGAAGCAGGGAAATAGTGAAGGAGGGATGCAAGCTGAGCCGAACACAAAAGTGGGACGCTATTCGGTTGAAGAACGTAAAGACAGAATCATGAGGTACTTGAAGAAGAAGAACCAGCGCAACTTCAATAAGACAATCAAGGTACGTATGTATATACACTCATTCTTATTTAGTAATTTTTTTTCATTTTTAATGTTATGAATTATGAAAGAGTTGGAGTTTTAACAAATACGATATATATATATATATGCAGTATGTATGTCGTAAAACCCTAGCTGACCGGCGAGTTCGTGTTCGAGGACGATTTGCTAGAAACAATGATGCATGTGAGCAACCATCTCACATGTCTAAGAATCACAACAACCATTCTGAAAAAGACGAAGATATGTTTTCTGGATCAGACGACTATCTAATTCAGGTATATAAATTCATATTATTATTCCAGAATAGTATAATTTTATATACAACAATCAGTTTTAAAATTAATCAACCAGTACTAATGTACTATATTGCATCCAATTTTATAGCAGGTGGAAAACGACGATGTATGGCTTCAAGAAGCAATGTCCAATCTAATTTCGTTTCCTTGTGAATTAAACACTGCCGGAGATTCTCATCATCCAAACACATGGAGCTTCTGATCCTATACTACCTCGCTCATTTACTGCTGGAATCAAAAAAAAATATTACTGCTGAATCATTTAATTAATGTCGCTTGGTATAAAATTTGATCTATTAGTTCAGTTTAATTATAACTAAGCAGGTTAGTTATTTTATTATATATCTGTTATCATAATATACTTAATTATTCATGGGGTTAATGAACATGAAGATTCTGCCTAGAATGTAAATAAAAGAACTTCAATTGATCATCATATCCTTTGATTGTCACTTGATCATCACATCCATGACGTGAGAATAATTTCACCCAATAATGAATACAAGAGCAAATTATTCGTGTTATTTGTATTACTGTCTTTGAAAAAAACTTTCAATAAATTAAAGCTTTATTCAAAACCCAAAAAAAGAAAGAGATGATTCTTTAAGGGAGGAGTTAAAAAGATTGCTGAAATTATTTATGCCAAGCAACACCCTTTTACGATTCGAATAAATTGGCGAGGCGACAAAAAAATAATTAATTAGTGGATTCATATGGAACCAATGTTATTAAGGAATATATGATGTATTTTTAAGGGATCATAAGACGAATGACTTAATATAACTTGTGGCCTTCTTTTCTTTCTTTTCCATGCTTATATATGTGAATGGATATAAAAGAATAATGCCGATTAATTGGTAGTAACAACAAAACACAGGAACATGATAAGTTGTACACCAAATTCTTGCAACGATAGGTGGGGAGCTAGGGAATCCTGTCTACAAATTAAAGTTGGTTGATAGGGTGTATAAATATAGTGTAAACATATATATATATATATATATAGAGAGAGAGAGAGAGAGAGAGAGAGAGAGAGAGAGAGAGAGAGAGAGAGCAGGGACATGATATACGGAACCAAGTTCCAATCACCTTTTTAAGACATATAATTCTTGAAACAAACATATATAATAAGGCTTCAAAAGTCTGTAAAATATATTCTCTGAGCTTGTCCCCTTTATTTTCTGTTTGACGAATATATGTGAAGTTGAAGGCTGAAGCCCTTCTCATCTAGAGCTGGGAATTTGATTCATTATCCGCGGGCCCCGCCCCATTTGACCCGCTGCGGGGCGGGTGCGGGTCGAGTGATTTGAAAAAATTGATGGCGGGTGCGGGTGCGGGTCGAGTGATTTTAACGCGGAGCGGGTGCGGGTCGACCGAATTTAAACAGCGGGTACCCGCCAACCCGCAAAATTAAAAAAAAAAAAAATTCTTTTTAAAATATGATTTTTTTTAGTAAAAATTATGTTTTTTATAAAAAAATAATAAAAAGTACGAATATTTTTAATAATTTAATTAAAATATATTATTTATATTATTTTTAAAAAAAAATTAATTAAAATAATTATTTTTATTAGTTTTTATATTACCTGCGGGTCCCGCGGGTTACCCGCTAATTTATGCGGGGCGGGGCGGGTCTTACATTTTTTAGATGCGGGTCAAGCGGGTCGAATTTTTGAATCAAAAAAATGAGTCGACCCGCAGCGGGGCGGGGCGGGTCGGGGCGGGTTGACCCGCAAACCCAGCACAAATCTTTTAATTTTCCATTTTTCTTCTCAACACACTTCTAAATTCTAGTGCTAGTTACCTGTACAGAACTGATATATATTTTTTTTTTGGGCAAACTGATATATATATACACATACATTTTTACATTTTGTAAACTAGGACGAAGTAGTCTCGACCTTACACGGTTACACCCAGTGGCGGATCTAAAGATGGATATTATGGGGGGCAATATTAAAATTGTTCAAAGAGCATCTGGGGCATAAAATACATTATCAAAATTTTACATAGAATTTTAAAAAATCATCCGGGACACATGTCCACCATTTCTACTATGTGGCTCCGCCACTGATTACACCTGACTAATCCTCCTAGGACCGGAGACGTAGGTTGGTTACTTAATCCTTTCACAGATTATCAAACGTATTTGAACTAGGGATCTCTTGCACAAATGCATCAAATCCTTTCTAGTTTAGCTAATCCTTCGTGAATATATATGTATATTTTAATTTGTGCAGTTTACATCTTTTTGTTTTGTTCAGTTTACATCTTACTTATTAATATTATGTTTATAGTGATATAAAATTAACATGTATTATTAAGGTTTAAGCAAGCAAGAAAACCATAAGAGCATTTTTAATGTAAGATTTATCAAGTGATCTCGTAATAAAAATAAAACCAAACAAACCACAAAGACAGAAATAGTGAAAAGCTGACTTTTTTTAATGCACTTGATTTTTTTAAGAAGAATACATTGGATCAAAAGCTTCATCTTTATTTTTTTCTTTTTTTCTATTTTGGAGATTTCTATTATAAAAATGGGTCGAAGATGGTTTAAATCATACTTATCTATCAACCTTGCAGTTTACTTTTAAAAATCATAATAATTAAAATAATTTTATTTAAGAGATCTATATATATGTTTCACTTTTGTTGATGCTTTCCGAAACATAATATAACAGATAGAGAATATATTAACGTCTTTTTATTCATATTAATATCATATTTTAAAGCCAACATAAATGTCTTATAGAATTTGTAATTATCCAACTACACAATCAATTATTGTAAAAAAAAAATTAAGAAAAATATATTCACCTCAATTTACTCTTTCTTATTCTTATTTTACGCCTTAATAAGAGTTCATACGAATCGGTTCCCAAAACGGATTCAAACAAAAAGTCTTACAATTTTTATGTATCATAGAATATATGATGTTACTGAAGTGAGTTTTTTTGTTTTTGGTTAAATGTTAAATTTACTGATGTGAGTTGACTCTGTTTGTTGACTTATGTACACATATGACTCAAACTATCGCAGATGCTTAAGTCAAAACCATGATAGAAAGATCGCATCAACTCATCATTAATTGTTATCCTCCCTTTGTCAGTTTTCTTCCATACATCAAGAAAGATAATTAGTGTTTACCCATGTTTTCAATAATTTCGGTGAACTCCCACTATCTCAAACTTTTTTTGTCTCTTATATATTACTGGTCAACTTGAACAGAAAAAGGCAGTAGGAGTTGAAATTTTTTTCTTTTTAACAAGTGATATGAAACATTATTTTTAATATAAGACAATTATTCAAGTATTCACGCTGGTTAATTAAGCACTTAATTTGAAAAGAATATTTAATAAATTATAATTTGCATATAGTATAATGTATTTTGGAGGACCTGCGCTTTCACATGTTGCGATGCGTTGAAAATAATAAATACAAAATGCTTTATTGTCCACTTCGCTAAAAATGTTACAAAGATTCGATGTTGGATTTTCCAAATTTCATAAAGCCTGTATTACCGTTGCAGCAGTGAAGGTCGCTCTCTATGCATGCTGAAAACGAAAGCTACAATCAACAACTTACCCTTTCAATGGAAGAAAGGGCTAATATGTCTAATTTCAAATCCTGGTCTCAGCTATATTATTTACGTTTTATGCAATTTTAACATTCCAATTATATTTTGGAAAGTGATAGCAAATCAGGACAAATTTATTCCTATATGGCTTTAAAAATAAATTAGATACAAGTCAACAATTTATGTCCTTTTGGTGCATTTCATGACCAAATTTTCTATTTAATACATTTTTGCAGCTAAATAAACTACAAGAGAATGTGCAGCTCTTTTGGTAAGAAGTTGGTCATTTTGTTGCTTGATTATTCTATTATGAGACGAGGAGTTTGATTATGGGAATCATATAACATAGGATTATGCAGCTTATTAAAGTGGTGTTGCATCCAATAAGGAATTTACCAATCTACAATGAGATCAATAGAGCCACGTGGTTTCTAATCATGCAGCAATTGAAAATGTTCCAACAAATAAAATAAGTAGATAAACTGAGCATAGTTCGTGGGATTTTGGAAATAAGATCATGCAACGATGGCCACAAGACAGGGTCCGACAGAATCTTTATAGAAAATTATCAGTTACTAGACTTGATGGGTTGACCTTTCCCACTGAGCTGGAAAAAACTGACCTAATCTCCGTTTATATGATTTAAAAGTCACTTAAATATCCAATCATGACATCGATTAACGAAGTTCAAATCAGAAAGTGGGAAGCTAATCAAATTAAAGACTTCTTTAGGCATCTTATTGCATGCAACTGTGTAACAATAGCGATCTTTGTTACCCAAATGCGAGGTTTCACTTCCATTGTTTCCATCACAATTTTCTCTTCTTGACAAGACATCCCTCTCCTATCTCCTTTTTTCCACTAATTTCTTTTACACTTTTAAAAACACCTTGAAACAATTAAAGGTGATACTGCACAATTTAGTTCAACATATATCTAGCTTTAACATTTTTTAGGTAGATAGAAACGTAAGGTAGAGTGGGCGTTCGGATAACCGTTCAGGTTCGAATCGGAAATTTTGGATTTTCAGGTATTTTAGTATATGGATATAGAATCCGTTTGGATATTTCTATATTTCGGGCTGTTTTCGAATATTTAATTTAGTTCATATTCGGTTATTTCGGGTCGGTTCAGATATTTAGATTTTGAAAAAAAAAATCAAAATTTTCGTTGATCAATTTTTTGTATTAAAAATATACATTTAACTTAATTGGTTCTTTAATTTTAATAGATTAAATAATTAATAGATATGGTGATAAAATTTAAAACTAAAAAGATAATAATTTGGTTATTGTTTTGAAATTTTAAATACAATTTTTGTTAATGCACGAAATAAGAAGCTTGACATATATTTCAAGTGAATCACCATCCATAACAATATGTATATATTATCTAATCTTAAACTATGTGTAGTATCAATATACATATTTTGAATAAAATGAGAAAGTAAACTAGAAATATAAGATAAACTATAAATATAAGGTTAAGCATGCATATATTTGGTTGTCTTCAGATATCCATCGGGTTCGGAATATTACCCGTCCGGGTTCAATATCTAATCTTTTCTAATTTAATACCCATTCGAGTATTTTATTATTTCGGTTTAGGGGTATAGAATCCGTTCGGATATTTCTATATTTTGGGTCGAATTCGAGTATTTTTGGTTTAGATTCGGTTATTTCGGATCGGGTTCAGATATTTAGATTTTGAAAGAAAAAAAAATCAAAATTTTGGTTGTTCAAATTTTTTTGTATTAAAAATATACATTTAACTTAATTGGTTATTTTGAAAATTTGAATACAATTTTTGCTAATGCACGAAATAAGAAGCTTGACATATATTTCAAGTGAATAGCAATCTATAACTACATGTCTATATTATCTAATCTTAAACTATTTGTAGTATCCATATAAATATTTTGAATAAAATGAGAAAGTAAACTAGAAATGTAAGATAAACTATAACTATAGGGTTAAGTATGAATATATTCGGTTATTTTCAGATATCCATCGGATTCGGATATTACATGTCCGTGTTCAATATCCAATCTTTTCTAACTCAATACTCGTTCGGATATTTTACAATTTCAGTTTGGATTTCGGTTTGGGTTTGGATGCGGATTCGGATGCGGCTTCGGATATCGGGTATAGTGCTCCGGACTATATAAACATATTGCAATAAAATTCATAATTTTTTCTTAAAATATAATTCATCACCATTAATGCATAATTCATTGATACAATTATATAGTATATATACCATTTTTTGTTCACCTGAAATAATCCGTTATATTCTAATTTGTGATTGTTAGCAACGAGAAAATAATGTGATTCAAGTCAACCGATATATTAAATAAAGAGCTCTATAAAAAAAGGAAAAGAAAAGAGTAACTCAAGAGAGTGATAATTTAATGTAGCTTTATATTTTTGGCTTTAAAATTGTATATGTAAATTTATTTGATGTACCTTTTATTGTTGTAGCTTTTTAAGGACATCTCCAACCCAATTCTATTTTTTCCTCCAAAATGGAGTAAAAGTGAGTTTGGAGTAGAAAATGTTCCAACCCCACTCCATTTCTTATTCCATAATAGAATTTACTCTATAAATGGAGTAATCTATTTTTTTTTTGTTCATCACTCTATTATGGAGTGAGAAATTGAGTGGGGTTAGAGCATTTTTACTCTATAATCATTTTTACTCTATTTTGGAGGAAAAAATGGTGTTTTACATTGGAGATGCTCTAAAGCATTAATTATTTGCTATGAAAAAGGCTCTCTACAACCATTTTTTAAATTTCTAGAGATTTTTTTGCTGTATATTTTTTTAATGAAAGAAAAGTTCAATTGATTTTGACAATCTAAAGCACTCACAGCCACCCCGTAACTAGAATCTATCTTATTAAAACTCAAGTACAAAATCATTTTGTTTGGTTACTTGGATAAGAATATTAAAAAAATTTGGTGTGCTTGGAAACATGGATTATAGTATTTTTTTTTTTTTAAATTTTGTTTGGAAACAAAGATAGTAGTATTAAACAGAAAAATAATGGGCTTAAGTTATTAAGTGCATTATAAAAGAATGTTGTCAATATATATAAGAAAAATACAAAACAAAGTCCAATTTGAAATACCAACTCAAATTATGGTTTTTATATTTCATATTAAGTTTTTAAATATAATATATGTAATTATTTGTATGATGATACGTATTAAATACTATTAATTATATGATTACTTATATGATGGTACATATAAAATACGATTAATTATATGATGAAATTATACGATATATAATAATGACTAAGGATGGGTTTTCAGATATCCATACGAGTTTGGTTCTGATCGGTTTGTATTTCGGGTTTTCGAGGTCAAAGATTTCAGTCCTATTATGATGTTTCTAAATTTTTGTTTGAGTTTGATTCGGATCTTTGCGGGTTTGAGTTTGAATAACCTATTTAAATTATTTTTAAAGTTTTAAATCACTATATATTTTAAATTTCTCAAAATCTATAAATAAAGTAATATATTACCTATAAATTTAAATAATATATGTCAGAATGCCTAAGCTTAACATATCAATTGGTTTGATTTAAAATTTTGGATACGAAGTCAATAATTATTTTAAGTATTTTTGATGATTTGAGTATACTTTAACTATTTCAGATATTTGTTTTTGACTATCTATATACAGTTTCAAGTATTTTAAACCAATTTAAAAGTATCATTCTTGATGTTTTATATACGTTAAATATAAAAATAATTAATATATAAGTATATAAATCTATTTTTAGATAATTTCAGGTACACGAATACTTCGGTTCGGATTCGATTCGGTTCTCTAACTAACAAAATTTTGAATAATTTGAATATTTAATCAATTTATGTTCAGGTTTGGTACTATATTTACGGATTAGTATCAGTTATGTTCCTCGGATTCATTTTGCCAAACCCTAATAATTACATGAAAAACAAATATCATCATATTTTTTAAAATATACATCCGAGGAGGTATAATCATTTATTTTAATAATAAGCTAAATAAATATGTTGATTGAAGAGCGAATAAAATAAAACTAGAGAAATACATAGTTTACCAGAGATACTCTATGTGTCGAATTTATTACAAAGAAAAATTTATTAAAATAAATAAATTCAATAATTACAAACAAATAATATATTTTATAAAAGTGAAAAATAATATCCGCGCTTCGGAAGCGCGGACCAAAAATCTAGTTTGAATTTGAGAACGTAGGCATCCGCCTTGCTGGGCTTCTAATTTAATTGAAACTATTGAGGTTCATGGGCTTTTAGTTTTAGGCCCATAATAGATAAGCTACTTGATTGTGAAGATGTTAAGCTGAAGAGAGAGGCGTGGCTCATGGTAGTAGACTAGTAGTTAGTAGTATCAAGCACGATTTTATAAGCATTACTAAAAATTGGCATTATACACGCCTGTGATTAGTCAAATCAACTATCAGTTCTGGGGGAGTACCAAGTGATTATAGCGTGATCCCACACTGTATCTAATATGAACTACATTTAAAGCGTGACCTCAAGTACTGATCGTCTCGTTCAGACCGAAAAAGAAGAAGTAATGCTCTCCATACATTTAGAAAGTATATATACACCGTCTCCTTGTTAGGATCTCTCAACATTCATTTTCGAAAGAAGAATATAGACACAATGGCTGTCAATTACGAGGACCGAGACACATTGTTCAACTTCGTGGTAAAAGAAGGTAATGGCGTGAAGGGTCTGATAGACTCTGGCATGTCTTGTGTTCCACAGCCTTTTGTCCAACCGCTTTCTGAGAGAATAGCGACCCCAAACGGCCAAACGTGTGAAGCTGTCCAGGCAATAGATCTTTCTCAGCTAGACGGTCCGGGCCACAAGGAGGTGGCGAAACAAATCGTCGAAGCTGCTGAGACGCTTGGCTTCTTCCAGGTAACCAATGGTAGACGCATAGTATTTTAGGTTGATGTAAATAGCTTTTCTTTATCTGCAATATAATTAACCAAAACTAAAGAAATAATTCATATGTTGCGTGTGAATATGCAAATTTGACCCGGTTACTACCAGTGCCGGTGATGAAATTTTGAGGCCTTACATAATTTAGTAAGAACTTTAATCTCTTTAACAATTTGAGGGGTTATATATATATTAACTTTAGAAATTTTGGGATTGAGAGCTAATGTGTCATTTGGTTATGTTCGGTTCACCTCTGGTTATTACTTGCATGTTCAGTAAGAGATCAGATTATATTTTGAGGAACAAATTTCTAATGGCAGGTGGTGAACCACGGTGTTTCAGAGGAGCTGCTTGAATTGCTGAAAACGTCAGCACATGAGTTTTTCGAACAACCTCCTGAGAACAAAGCGGTTTACCTAAAAGAAGTGAGTCCAAGCAAGCTAGTTAAGTACGGGACGAGCTTCGTGCCAGAGAAAGAGAAGGCCATTGAGTGGAAAGATTATGTGAGCATGCTTTACACCAATGACCATGAGGCTCTTCAACACTGGCCTCAACAATGCAGGTATAAATGAAAAGAACTATACGCATTTTAATAAAATAGTGTGATTTCTATTTAATCTATTTAAATATGATTATAAGCAAGTGCATAAATATACTCCCGAAAATGGATATAGAAACTTTGTTGTGGCGTTTTCATGTTCCAATTGTTATAAATACATCAATTTTGTGTTATACAAGTTTGAACTAAAAATAGCAATTAAACTATATTCTGAGAGATATTAATCAATTCAATCATTGCCAATGTGTATATGTGTGACAGAGAGGTGGCACTTGATTTCCTAAAATCATCCATGACAATGGTGAAAAGAGTAGTTGAAGTTTTGATGGAGGATGTAGGAGTGACACTAGAGGAAGAGAGAATGAACTGTTTGATGGGGACAAAGATGGTCAACATGAACTACTACCCAACATGTCCCAGCCCCGAGCTCACTATAGGCGTCGGTCGTCACTCCGACATGGGAATGCTGACAGTTTTATTACAAGATGGCATTGGTGGTCTCTACGTTAGACTAGACAACGGTGACTGGGCCGAGATCCCTCCTCTTAATGGAGCCTTAGTCATCAATGTTGGCGATACCTTGCAGGTTTCACATTGTTAAAACACCTTTAAACTATATTTATTTATATATAAGATTAGATTCGTATCTACTTAGAATACTCTAGTATGGCACTATATAAAATTTTATCAACAGATTCTAAGCAATGGGAAGTACAAAAGTGCGGAGCACAGGGTTCGAACCACAAACATTGGATCTAGAGTCTCTGTGCCTATTTTCACAGCACCTAATCCCTCCGAGAAGATTGGTCCGTTGCCGGAAGTGGTGGAACGTGACGGGGTTGCTCGTTACAAAGAGGTGTTATTTCAAGACTACATGAACAACTTCTTCGGCCAACCACACGATGGCAAGAAATCTCTCGACTTTGCTCGTGCCGATTGATACTATTATCACTTTTATCAGTTTCTATGTGTCAAATTAACCACAATTCGCGACGCTTGTTTCCTTTTTATGTTTATTCAATCCCAATAATGGAAAAAGTCTTCTTTCTGTGCACTCCATAAAACGTACGTGATGCAACTTTATGAAATTTACACGCATATGAGGCTGAATGGTTTGAGTTTTCTAAACTAGATATTTCAAAGTGCTCGAGTCTGAGGGAACTAATGATTTTCAGTGTAATGATTTTCCTTTTGCCAATTTCTGCAACGGTTTCCAATTTATAGATCGAGACTTTTCTTATCGTTTATCTCCTAATAAATTGAATTTATTGTTTTTTTTTGAACAAAAATTGAATTTATTGTTTCCATTTATTATCTCGTTTTCATGGCATACTAAATTTTCAGTTTAGAGTCTTTAGTCGTATCCATCGTGTTCAGGTCGTACATTTTTTCGTTGACTATAAAAGAAGGAAACGACAATTAGATCGAAAACTACCATACCGTTTTAAAATGCGACAATTTTGAAGAAAGTCGATACGACATAAGCGTGAGAATTCTAAACATTTCTAGTTGTGACGTGTTGGTGAAACGTGTGTGTTTAATTAACGTACTTCAAATATTGTGACGTTGGACATTTTCAGATTTTCAAAGCTCGTGCCATTGCTTCCTTCTATAAAGTATCTTTTGACATTTTCCTTCGTTTTTTTTTGCTAAAATATCTTAAAGAGTATGATCTTTTTTTTTTCACTTAAGCTCAATTAAAACTCGTTAAAAATGGATTCAAATAAACCTATGATTAAAAAATTGTTTAAATAAACTAAACCTACTTTAAAATATTAGCTTTCTTACACGCATATCTTACACTAATGTTATATATACAGATCAGCCCTGGACCGCTAACAGGTCTCTAATTTTTTTTTTGTGAATTTTTTTATATAAACATAAGTCTTCAAAAAAAAAAAAATTAGACCCCCGAATCTATAAAAAAATTTAGTTGAAATTAAAATTTCAGGGCAGGCCCTAGTTATGTATGTTCATAACGTTTTTATGCACGAGCAACATCTACTGTATTTGTATCATATTAGCTTATCACAAATTATATAATTATTCTGCTACAAGAATTTTGAAAAATTTAATCTTTACACGAAACAATATAGGACTTGAAAGTTGTTGAGATTGGTGATGCCTTGTGCTGCTGCAGAGCGGAGAGCGTGTTTGATTGCCAGGGCTTCAGCGATGAGAGCTGAATTGACATGAGGCCTAGAGTCCGCTTCGTTACAAAGGGTAACGGAGGAGCTTGTCTTGATCGTCCATCTAAAACCACTGCAGCGAAAATTCGCATTATCCGATTAATACGATATTGTCCATTTTGGGTCTATAGGCAAAACTCGTATGGATTTGGTTTTGGGTTCCTTCCCAAAAGATCTCGTACTAATCAGAGTTGAACATCTTTTTATATACTAGACATTATTTGTCTAAACTTCTAATGTGGAACTTTGTTTGCATTTACAATAAACCTCTTCTCAAACCAAGTACCACATGAACTATTGGTTTCCAATCTCCAGCGAAACCTGACACACTTATTGTACCGCTGTAATCACCAACGTGACTCTTCACATAACCTTTGTTACAACATTAGGATTAATCCATCTAACCTTTACTGCTTGTCCACTTTGGACTTGTAGACAAAGTCTGCATGGATTTAGTTTTGGGCTTCTTCCAAAATGTTTCATACTAATCAGAATTAGACAAAGTTTTATATACTAGATATTATTTGTATAAGCTTCAAATGTGGTACTTTGTTTGCATTCACGATAAAAGTATAACGTAATTTTGTCTTTTCAAAGTCAATCCACGATCGGATTAAATCAACGAGCCACTATGATATATACCAGTTACCTCGTGTCTTCCTCCAAATAAAGAATTTTCTCTATACTAGATTTGATCATCACATTCTTACATCATCGATTCGTCGCACTCGCATATATTTATTTCCCTTGTTTTTTGTCTCCCATGTTTGGCGTTCCATCGCACGTATTCTTCTTGTAGTTACAAATTTTTTAATGCTTCTTAAATTGTGGAGCATATATGAGAATGAGCCAAGCCAATATGTAGGTGTTCTGGTTTACTTTACAACGATAATATTATTTTCGTTATAAACATCTTTTAAAGATAGATCAGTTGCCCAATAATAACTGACAAATTTAATACGGTTTATAGTAGATGGAGAAGATGTCCAATATGAACAACTTGGGGTCAACCATTGATGACTCAGGGTGAATTATTCTTGACTTGACCAGCCGCAACGAATTGACTCTACAAATTTAAACAAACAAATAAATAGGAAAATTATAGTTCATTCCAATTTTGAATGGTGTTCTAGTATCTTTTTTTTATCAAAGTTTCTCTAGTATCTTTATGTAACAATTATCATACTAAGATACTGGCTGCTGTTTTATGGTTCCCTACTTCTCCTTTACATCAAACTTACTTTAGTACATAAGTTTAACTCTTTATACACCCCAATAAAATTAAAGGTCAGGAAACATGGTTTTTCTATATCGATAATTTCAAATGTGATGTAAAGCTATTTTGGTTTTCATTTCACTTTAAAAAAAACAGCAACAGTTGTTGTAAATAGGGCTGAACATTTATCCGCTAAATTTGATTTGATTCGTTATTCGTTTGATTATTTCGATTTAATCCGGAAGAAAATCGGATATCCGTAAGCTTTCGAAGCAAAACAAATACGAAATATCAATATCCGTTAAAATCGAAACAAATCACGAATATTAAAATTTTGAAAAGCATATATCCGATCTGATCCGGTAATATATAAATACATGTATATCTTTATTATATTTAAAGTTTTAAATGTATAAAATTATATAATTATTATTCTAATATATGATTTGACAGATTCTATTCATATTATTACTTATATAAAAATATTACATAAAAGGAAAATAAAATATGACAATTATAATTTTTTTCTTAAGTTTTGTGTTATTATAATTGTTGACTAAGTTTATTTTTTTTTACAAAATATGTAGATTCACTACTTCTTTTAATCTTTATCTTATATATCATGCAAAAAAATATTTTACAAAATAAATTTGTATTGAATTTTTAAGATTATTTGTATTAGTCAAAACAAATGAGATATCCGTAAGTATTCGTAAATATCCGCAAATATCTATTTATTTTTCGGACATCTGTTTTTCTGAATATCTTTAATTTTCAGAAACAACGCAAATCAAAAAAATAAACATCCATAACATAGGAAGTAAATCACAAATACCTTCAAAAATCTGAATATCCGATCCAAATTCAAACCTAGTTGTAAACAATCTTTTTGGTTGAATTAATTTAATATTCTTTCAAAAAAAAGTAACTAAAGGTAAAAGCATTTCTTAAGATGTTGGACAGTTTTGGACAAAAGAGTCAGAACCAATATTATCTTGAATAGCTTTTTCTCTAATGAGTTTTGTCAATGAGCAGAGTATTAACGGGAAACTCTTCAGTGCGTTGGAAATTTATGTTTTAGAAAATAATAATTATGGGAGCATTATTTACAACAGGAGAAATAGCATTACAGTGTTATCCCACCACTTTTTAAGTATTTACTTGACAATATTTCCACAGCTTTGATTAAGCATACTTCTCCAATCGAAAGATTTTAGTAGCCTCGCGGTTTGCTAATAGTTAACTTACATATATCAGTTATCACCACCAACGCATGTGACAAGAAAAAACAAATCATCTAACCTATCATCGTATGAGACTGAAGATATTATCATTTATTATTTTGGTTAAAACTTATTGTTTTTACATCAGAACTTTTTGATTTTTTTTTAGCTTTTATTTTGTTTTACTGTTTGTTTGTTTATAGTTAAGACTTTGTTAAGTGTTAATCAAAAAGACTTTGTTTAGTGGTTATTTTAGAATAGTTAACTGTTGAGATACACGTGAAAAATCAAAACATGAAAAAAATAGGATATAGCAAACTTTGAAAATAGTATTTTTTATTAAAGAATAAATTTGACCAATTCAAACACAATATAGTTGTTATTTGTTCAAATGTGGATTCCAAGAATTTTGTTTTATCATAGTGGGAAAATAGCCAACAAGGTTTTTTTTGGAGGAAACTTAATCATTCTTTTTTTTAACACTAAACTTAATCATTCTAATTTGTAATATTAAAAGCAAAAAAAAATCCATAGAAATGCTCTAAATATTGAAATATAAATAATAATTGACTATTTTGTTAAATTAGGTCAAATAGTTACTTTTCGTGTTAAGAAGAGATTTAACAATTGGTTCATGTGTAAAATTAAGTTGAACTACAATCAGGAAAGGTGGGAAGCACTTGACGCAAGCAATGGCGACTTGATTCGAGCTAGAAAATAGAAGTTTATTTTATCTCTGGTTTTTTTTTTTTGAATGAATATAAAATTTTATTCAATCAAAACTTTGTACATCAAGTGCTAACTGTTTGTAAAGAAACTGTACAATTAAGAACTATATCAAAAATTTCCTCTAAGTGTTTAGAGCTCTTGTTCCAAACCAGGTGGTAATCCTTCTTCCCAGTGTTTTTTACCCAGACCCTTTACCGATAGAAGTTTGAGGCGAACTGTTTTATCTCTGGTTTTTGCTTCTAAAACATTCAAACTACTCTAGATTACAGTTGCATATTAGTTTGTACAAAGGTCTTTTTGATTCAACTAAATTTCTTTAAAAAAAAATAAGTTGAACTACAATAACCAGTTAAATCTTTTGGAGAAGTGAGAAATGGAGCTGAGTGGTAATATTCGGTCTTCATTAGGTGGCTTGGTCATTGTCAATTTCGTAGAAATTACAGAATAGAAAATTATCAGAACTAAATCCTCATGTTTATTTTTTTCTTTTGTTCATCTGTCCAAGTTAAAAGTTTCGGATCAAAAAGATACAAATCTTTACCTTTACGAGCACGAAGTAGAAATTATGCCTTAAAGTCATGATGATAGATAGATAATTTCTTCTTGGTGTAGAATTTAATATGCAAACAATAATGATGAGCCTAGAAGGAATTTAATGTTTGAAACAGTTGAATCCCGTCAGATAATGTTGGAAGAGAACCCAAAACAATTAAATCAGTGTGATCAAAAGTCAGTCCTCTCCTTGGCATCTTAGTTGGTCTCTTCAGTAAAGGAAGGGTGAAAGCGTCATATTAGGTCACCGAGGCGAAAAAGACTAATTCTAAAATCTCATGCCCAAAAGACTTTTACTGGGTCCGATAATTGATTGAAGAGGGATTAATAAGTCAACAGAAAGGACTTGACCATGTCGATCTTTTTCATATAAATGCACACACACGACACATGTTCTCTTTATACAATCTCAAGAAGATTCTAATGTAAGAGTCGTAAAGACAAACAATAAAACAGTAAACTAAAGGCATGGAGGAGGCGATGGGATCATGGGACACAAGAAGGGAAGAACAAGAAGAAGAAGAAGGCAAACAAGTTTTAAAACTTCCAGGGTTTAGGTTTCATCCGACAGATGAAGAGCTTGTAGGCTTTTACCTCTCTAAGAAGGTACTCCTCAAGAAATCAAGCAAGATAGATGAGATCATCAGCCAAATTGATATCTATAAATTCGATCCATGGGATCTTCCTCGTAAGTTTTCTCATTCACTCTTGCATGTATATATCAAGTATATTTTTAGAGTTTATTCTCATTAAAACAAATAAAAGGAAAACCTTCATGCATTTTTGTAATAAAATTTAACACATAAAATTATAGTTATAAGCTGCTGATTAGAGGTTTGTTTATTTGAAGGCTCGAGGAATACGGAGAAGGAGAGCTACTTCTTCTGCAGGAGAGGAAGGAAGTACAGAAACAGCATAAGACCGAACCGAGTGACTGGTTCCGGTTTTTGGAAAGCCACAGGAATCGATAAGCCTGTCTATTCCGATGGTTCCAGCAAAGCCGTGATCGGTCTAAAGAAGACACTCGTTTATTATCTTGGAAGCGCCGGGAAAGGAAGCAAGACAGATTGGATGATGCACGAGTTTCGCCTCCCAACAGCCAATGACACCATCCCTGGTGGCTCCACTCTCCTTAACCCTACTCATTCCTCCTTGCTACATGCTGTAAGTTTGTAACCTACTCAATCATGAGTTCATAATCAAAGATATTATGGTTAGCTACACGTTTTGTTATACAAATCTTTATTCGGTTCGGAATGTCTTCCCTTTATTAAAAAAATAATGCTCGTGATTTCATGGCCGGTCATGGGATAGCCGGATGAAATATTCGTCTTTAGCCCTCAAATTTTAATTGCTTAAATATAGAGATTATTCGGCAACTATCTAAAACATATATATGTACCAATCATTCAGCTTCTACCATAATTATTTTAAGTCACATAAATCTCAGGGTGGGTTCTAATTGATTCATATGATATATGATTGCAGGAAGTGTGGACGTTGTGCCGGATATTCAAGAGAAATGTGTCGAGTAGAAAATACACTCCGGACTGGAGAGAGTTAGCAGGTGGGAAACGCATGAAGCCGCAACAATCTAAGTATCAAGAAGCTTATATCAGTTTTGGTGACAATGAGAGTAGTAGTAGTACCAATAATATCAACGTTATCGAACGCAAAGAGAATTATGAGAGGAACGTTTTCCAGCTTCACCAAACGCATCATCAACACCACATCCTTCCCATGGACACAACTAGTACCACTACCCAAGTCGATAATACAGTTCCACATTTCTTAAACGACAACGTTGACAATATAACCTACGAGAACTGGGACGAGCTACGATCGGTTGTGGAATTTGCTTTCGGCCCTTCTTCTCTTAGTTAGGTGTCTTGAAATTAACCTGATAAGTTGATTAATAGTATAGTACTTGGATCTTTTGTTGGATGTTGCAAGGGACGATACACTGATCAGTGATCATCAGTTTTCTGTTATATACATATTACTAGATTTTGACCCGCGCTTTTGAAGCGCGGGATATTTTAATTTGAAAAATTTCACTAATAATTTAACAAATATTTTGGTAATTTTTAAAGAGTGTGTATTTAAAATATTTTTGCATTTAAATCAGTATTTTTAAATTCAATCCGATTGTGATTATACCGGTTAATCCGGAGATCTGACAATTCAATTTATGTTTTTAAAATATTCATATTAAAAAATCACTAAAACCCGAGACTAACCGATTGAACTGATGGATGACCGATATGTAATCTAATTGGATTTAAATTGTAATAGTTTTATAATTTGTAATCTTATAATCGAAATTTTAAAGTTCACTATTTTGTAATTTATGAAATTATGACGTTTCTACAAAATTTTAAAGAGAAAATGATAGATATAAAATAATTAAGATTAATTATTGTATTATTTGGAAACATTGATAGTAGTATAAAAAATATATTGTTTGGAAACATTGATAGTAGTATAAAAAAATAAGTATATTGTTTGGAAACGTTGATAGTAGTATAAAGAAATAAGTATATTGTTTGGAAACATGGATAGTAGTATAAAGAAATGAACATTAGTGATTTAATGTATGTTTAACTATAAAGTATAAAGGTGTATTTAATTTAAAAACTTACAAAATAAATGTTAGGTCCAACAGAATGTTTCTGTTTTCAACATATAAACTATAAAGTATAAAGGTTCATTTTCAACATATACAATAATACTAAAAACAAACCAAACTGAAATATAATATATATCGAAAATGCTTTGAACCATTACACACAAAATATATTTGACCTCAGAGATAAAATTTACTTTGAAATTATATAATAATTATTTTTAAAAATTAAACTTCGTAATGTACAAAAAAACATAAGTTTTATATCAAATTTTGTGTTACAATAAAAAGACACAATTCGTGCTTGCAAAGTGTTATTTTTACATACGAAAGACCGTTTTGATATTGTTCTTTAAACACAAAATTGAATTATACAAACTCAATACTACATAAAACTAAACAACATATAATACATTTTAAAAATAAAATCCGTGCGGGTGCGCATGGCCTTTTACGAAAAATCGTAGATATGTTTATATAATATATAAATATATTATGATACACATATTTTCTTATAAATAATACTCCAATATAAATTTTGTATGATAAATGTTGAAAATTCAAAATATATAGCACTATATATTTTAAATAATATATAAAAAAAATCTACTTTACGTTATCATAAAATTTAAAAATTAAATTTAGTAATTAAAACACATTGCTTATTTAAACACATTAGTACACATTGTTATTTATCAAAATGTTATATTAATACACATTGCAATCATTTATAACATTTAGTACAAACAAAGATAAAAAAAACTTACGTTTCTACAAAATTTTAAAGAGAAAATGATAGATATAAAATAATTAAGATTAATTATTGTATTATTTGGAAACATTGATAGTAGTTTTTAAAATATATTGTTTGGAAACATTGATAGTAGTTTAAAGAAATAAATATATTGTTTGGAAACGTTGATAGTAGTATAAAGAAATAAATATATTGTTTAGAAACATGGATAGTAGTATAAAGAAAGGAACAATAGTGATTTAATGTATGTTTAACTATAAAATATAAAGGTGTATTTAATTTAAAAACTTACAAAATAAATGTTAGGTCCAACAGAATGTTTCTGTTTTAATAAGATAGATATGTATCTTATTGTGTATATGAACTTACACGATTATATATACCCATATTGATCCTTATAATAATATTTTCCGTTTCTCCTATATAATCTCTGACCTACATTTTCCTATTCTATTCTTGGTAACAATAAATCTTTTGAAGACAAAAAAAACAATAAATATTTTGAAGACAAACTATAAACGATCCATAATTGATCTTACTCTGAATGACTCTTATCTCCCTTATCTATTTATATAGTTACTTTTTACTCTAGAGTTATCTGGCTCGGTTCAGTTTGGGCCTTTTGGGTTTATATTCTCCGTTTCAAAACTTAATTTGATGAGATTCTTTCAATAATGATATCCTTTTGGATTTTTTACTTGGGCTGTTTGAGTAAGATTTTGCAGGTAGACCATAAGTTTCTATGCTTGCGATGTACAGAAGTCATGCATGCTTGATGCACTTTGTTTAATGGGCTTGAAACGAGCCATATGGATGTTTAATTATTGTTATATTGGACTTATTGTCGGTATGTTTGATTTTCCATATTCTCTTCTTCTTACAGCCCATTTGTAAACTTTCTTCTTCTTTTTTTCTTTTTTTATCTTACAAACAAAAAGACTTGGAACATGTCATTGCCTCCACTTATTGGAAGGTAATAGAGATATGTGAAAATTTGGATTTAAAAAATATATCCTACATGTTATTAAAATTGCAAGTTTATCACATTGCCTTCTAAGTTCGAAGCACTAGTTTTCCACTCACCTGTAAAATGTTAATATTATAATGATGATACACACTATTGATTGGATCCTACAGATGAAATAAAGTGTGTCACAATCATCCAACTTAGGCATCTTGATTTTTCAGGGACTCAATCTTTATGGTCCGTTTTTGTGGTGGATGGGGTCCATATTTGCTTTCTTGATTCAATTAAGCAATCGTGTTTTGTTGTTGTCATGGCCTGCTGGACACTAAGGACACCATTCATCCATCACTTCGCACCATTCATCTTCCTTACTTGCGCCACTATTAATCACCATCATCATTATCATATACTATATAAACTAAACTCTTATTGGAATCTTAATCGCATAAATCATCATAAACAATGATCTTCGTGATTTTGTTTTAATAAATAATAAAAGAATATTCCATGTGTATAGGATATGTATGATATCATGTTATCTTTTAACTTAGTGTGGACTCACCTTCGACCTCAAGCCTGTCTTTTTACTATTTTTCTCCCTTTGACAAAGTAGCCGACGCACATCTTGTTTTTTTTCCATCACTTTTTCTTTAGCTTTACTAGAATTATCTATCTTGTGAATTTATTCTTCGTCATACCATCATTGCATTGCTTTACTCTTGTTTCGAAATTCACATGCTTGCGAAAAGGAACATAATAATTGTTTGAATTCTAAGCTCCATTTTCTGTAGATCGACATTGAAATTTCATATTCTGTGTGAGTTGTGATACTTTCCACTTGCCCCCACTAGAGAACTATGCATGATATTAATGGTTAGATTTTTTTTTGAGTGGTTGGTTCCTAATGTGGACAACAACCAAACTATTTTCTCACCTTTATTCATCCACACGAAAGTACAGTCTTTGCCCGTAAATGTTCATGCCTTGTTCCTATCAAACATATCAGTGTCATGTCTTAACCATATAATGTTTTTTGTCTTGGATAGAAACATAAACTTCTAGTTATATATTTCATCTAACCCCATGGTGTTTTGATTTTTTGTACTATTAGAGAGATGATGATATTAAACCGTTGATATCCTCTCACACCTCTTTTATAACTTCATCTTTTTGTTGCCCAATCAAAAGCACAGTTAGATCTGTCACTACAATGTATATAATTGATATTGTTTGATAGATCCAAGACCTGACGAAGATAACACATTAAGAAATTATAATATAATGTGGCTTTAACAATTTGATACGATTTATATATTCTATACTTGTCAATAAACTCCCACATTACAAAGTAGGGAACAATATAAAGTTTAGAAACAAGGACTATGTGCCCCTTTTTATCTCTCTCATCACCTTTCCTATTTCTGTGTTTTAGTAAATCTTTAGTTTTGTGTCACATTGAAAATCTTACTAAAGTTATTCTTATAAAATTTGATTACTTTTAGTTTACTAGCTCTTGGGCCTATGTGAAATAAGGTTTGGCTTGATAACACCCCTCTTGTTAGGATTTGATTGATACTTAAAAAAAGCACAATCACATATACATGATAAATGCAACAATTTCAAGTGAAATAAACAGTCAACATCTTTAATCACAACCAACTAATTTATGAACTGCGTCACAGAGTATGGACGACTTAGATAGAAGCCGAAAGTTGGGTTCCATTTTAGTATGAAAAGTAGAATATTTGCCAAAGATTTGTGAGAAAGAAGAAAAGATAAAGAAAGGAGGCCATCGAAATCATCGTTGGTCCATGGTTGACATGGTACACCATTTATGAATATGAGGTCTCATCCAAAGTTTTTGTCTAAAAGCATATTTGATTTCTGTGATATAAGTATATATTGTATAACTAAGAAAGTAGGGACGTTGATTGTTCGAGGTTAGGCTACAGAACAAATGAAAGCCGACCCACAACAAATCAATCAATTTCGAAATGATGATGACATTAATTTGTTTAACTTTTCTAATGCCGTCTTTGCCGTGGAAATTTCTACTTCTTTCTCATAGATAATATTCAAAACCAAGTAGTGGAATACATTACTACTGCTTATAATATAAAAAGGTGAATCATATTCATTCATCTAACTACTGAGTACATTGAAAGTTAAAGATGACCTATATCTTTTCCAATAAGAAAAAGACCTAGTCGAATGAGAAATTCCAAAATATGAAAAAACTTTATGTTGAGACCCCACTCGGAAATCTAACTAATTTTCTTTGATACTATTCATGTCTACTATATTATTTGGAGTGTGTAATGTGTCACCAGAATTATTGTATTCTATTGACTTTTGTGAAAGTTCATTTGAGAAGGAAGAGAAAAGAAGAGAAAAAATTAATCCATTATCCAATGGTACTGTATCAGATGGTAAAGGTGACGACACACATAACACACAACCTAGAAGTTGAGCTTCTTCCATGCCGATGTAATTTTCAAAATTGATGATGAAAGAAAATGTAAAAGTCGGTTCCAAACACATCCAATAACTATTAAAAAGAATCAATAACTTTTTTTTTTGCTAAAAAGAAAAAAGCTTCTTCCATGCCGATGTAATTTTCAAAATTGATAATAAAAAAAAATGTAAAAGTTGGTTCCAAACACATCCAATAACTATTAAAAAGAATCAAGAATCAACAACTTCGTGTCTGTATAATACTTTTGCACGAAATTTTAAGCATGTCAAGTGGATGCATACTTATTTTTAACTGTATTATATACACAAATTATATATTAACTGATTGACAAAATACAAATATTTTGTTTGATATCTAAATGGGAAGTCCAGGAAAGTTCCAAGTGTGGAATCAGATTCACGTGTTGGAGAAGGGGAAATAAAGAGAAACGGTCCCGAGCGTGGGCCCAGAGCGGCCCAAATTTAAATTTTAATTAACAAAATCAAATAATAGATAAAGCGTGGGCCCGGCGGTGGGATGTTGATGTGTTTGTGTAATGTTTTTAATGTTTCAAAAAGTTTTTAAATGCGGAGTTTTGTCTTTTTTTTTTTCCTTGTGGACTCCACTTTTAAGATTTGTTACCTAAATAAAATAACTTATTTTTTCTACCGACAGTGTCTTTTCAGTTACCGATTCGCAAGCTTTATGTTATACACAGTACCGTACTATTACATAATCTATTAGCATTAAATATATTTGTTCCTCATGGTTGGTTGCGTAGTGCGTATGTGTCGCAATACATAGCCCTATGGCCACTAGCGGAATTTTTTTTATGTGATCTTTGGTTAATTGGTTGTTTTACAAGAAAGATAAATAAACTTTTTTTTGAACAAAAAAAAGATAAATAAACTAACTACTCGTTGTTTGTCAAAAAAAACTAACTACTCGTTCTACTTCGTTTAGAATTTTAAAAATAAGAAACAAAAAATATTAAGGAGTAATTGTTTGACGTGACTTGATGATCAAAATCGCAAACGTATGTATCGTGTTAATAGCAGACAAGTTAATAATGTCACAAAAATACAAAAACAGCGTGAAGAGACGGCAATAATAACGTGAATGTTGATGATTCAGCCCGGGACCATTCCACAATAAGTTTCAGAGTCGTGCTAGAATTATATGTACTATATATACGACGTAATCAATGAAAGTGCTATTCTAGCGGTGAATTTTATACGATCTATTTCTATTGACATAAATGTTTCAGTATTTGTTTGTCGTTTTTTTGTATAAGAAAACTCTGCATTCAAAAATTGAAAATAACAAGAAAATATTTAAAAAGTGGCGTGGAAAGAGAACGTGAACCAACTACATTTCACATGCTTCAAATAACTAAAAAGAGTACGTGGTTCCTCGAAGCCTCGCTCTGGTTTTACACCTGAACACTTGCGTGCGTATGAATTATGAACCATAAAAAAACTCATCAACGTTAAAATCTAACATTATATTAGTCTCAGTCAAACTCCCTTCGAATTCAAAATCGATATGTAATAGTTCACTTAATGATGCCGTGGTAGATTGCATGATAGCATGTAAACACAGCATTGAATTATTGACTACAACACATTATTGACATTTCAATAGTATATGACAAACAAATAGGGTATTTAAATACGAAGAGGACGTGGTGATTATGTTGGGTGTAATGGAGGCAGTCAAATACTTAAATATATACAGTTTTTATTATTCAAATGCGTTTATTTGATATGAAAGGGACAACACAAGCTTGTTATTCACGCACATCGATTCTTAAATTCTTTTTTCTTCTTTCCATAAGCTAATCTATCAGTTCATGTGCCCTTTTTTAGTACGCTAAATTACGTTATAATCCAAAACTCTTTAATTTTAAACTTATCTTAAAAGTTTTCACCCCGTGTTGTTAAAAAGAAAATTTCAACCCCGTACGAATATATACCTCTAAAAGATTGATATATACGACTTTTTTTTCCTTTTCACGAGTATTCCGAATATTTTTGGTCCAAAAATAAAATATGCTTTTGTCACATACATGATAGAGATGGAATATTTACTAAACCAAGAATAAAACTACTAATTAAAATCATTAGATAATCGAGATTTTGGTGGAACTCTCTCTTTACCTTTTATGATTTTACAATTCCCGTTTATTTATTTTCTGCCCTTCAGAAATACTATATTAATGAGAAATAGTATTAATATAAACAGGATAAGTTGGAAACTACTCAACATTGGACCCACTCTTTGTCACAGCGACATTTGCGCGCGTCTTCCACGTCAGTTTAATGCGATTTCGTAACGGCTAGTCAAACTTTGTTTATTTTCTAACATACGCTTAAAATATACTACTGGCTAACTTGCACTTGACCCATTCCTTCTGTCTTCTTTTTATCATCAGTTCTCTCGAGTATTGAGGAAAAGTTGAAATAGCTTTTAATTTTAATTTTTGCTTTTTAGTTCACTGGTCTGTCACGCATAACCCACGATTTCGACCACTTACTTTACTTTTCTGCATCGAATAATAATAAAATTTCTAGAAAAACACAAAGTCTTGTAACGTTTCAACAAAAGTATATATGCTAGTGAAAACCCATCTCGTGAAAAGTGACGTTGATATATGGAGAAAGACTAGTAGTTGAACCACAAAACTTGCCACTTTTTTTGGTGCAATATGACATTGGAAAGTGGGTATAAACCTAACCCCACGATTTTCAGCAACAGGATGACCCTCGTGAACCCCCCTTCTACATTAAAGATACTGACACATATGTCAAAGATTCGTGTTCCATCATCATCACTATTTGGTACAGTTTTAAAAACCAAGATTTTGATACTGTTTTCAACTATTTACTATTTTAGGACATTTACAATTTACCGAGTATTGTTAGGAAAGATTAACATGGAGACTAGCGTTCTTTGGAGATTTACAGATTGGACATGTGTTGATCGAAGAACCACACACACTGCATAAGCACATGTGTCTGCATGGTAACAGTAACACACTTGCTTCTCCTTTCCCACAGCTTCTACACATCGTACTTGTAACCGTGCGCATCATCGTACTATCACCCTCGTCGTTGCTTCCGCAACAAGACTGCGCGTCATCAGCAGTCGTAGGCTCCTCCCACCGGTTACGTTCCACAGCGGCGAGGACTTGTTGGAGATTGGACCTTAGGGAGTTTACAGTGGCTTCGTTAGACTGTGCCATGTCACGCCATAACTGATTCTCTACACTAAGAGACTTAACCTTCTCCTCAAGAAAGAGGTTTAGTTTGCCTATGTGATTGATCTCTTCGTCTTTGGCTCTAAGTGTCTTCATCAACCCTTGTTCAATAACTTCCATTATCTTCCTACCTTGTTGTTTTCTCTTCTCTTCGATCCCCATTCTCATTATCTCTACCTGATAAAAATATTGTCAAACATCATCAGTCGATATGAACCAGCAAAAAAATTTATGTTAATAAAAATGTTTAATAACAACACTTACATGATTAGAGATCAAGCGATCGATATCTAAGTTGTGATGTTGAATGTTAGAAGACAAGTCTTGTCCTAGGAACATGAGAGGATCAGTGCAACGTTTCTGGCTTGGCATAGGGTTTTCAACAACCGATTCTTCTCTGGGGCGTTTTCTCAAAGACGACACAGGAGGAAGATAATTAACGTTGTTGCCATTATTATTGTCACTGTTGAATGTAACGGAGCTATCAACGGAATGGATCGTTGGCTTCATGGACTGATGAACCAAACCGTCAACAGGTGAGATGTTGTAAATGGGATTAAACGTAGAAGTTTGACATTCCATGGTAGGGTTAAATGGCATCGCAGTCGCTGGAAGAGTGTTGTATCTGATCTGGTTGTTGTTATAGAATAAACGGTTTGCTTCCACGGGTTGCATCATTTCTCTGTAAAGAAAATAAGCCGTATAACGTTAGGTTTGGTTGAAGAAGGAAACAGAGAAAAGAACAAAGAGAAGAGAACGAGAAGAACACATATATACCTGTTAGAAGAAAATAAAGGGTTAAGATGGTGTGCTTCAACTGCCATCGAAACTAGTTCAAACCTCTATTAAATGGGCGATTCAGAAGGGAGCCTTTAGAAACGTGAAAGATGGTGGTGGAACAAGTAATGGGAGGTTGTGAAGGGTTTTAAAAATATGGTTTCGCAGAGAGGGGAAAACTAAAAAACAAATATCGAAGCAGAAACCAACACCACCCTTGTCTGCTAATTTATAGAGAACAGAGAGGAAGATGTGATGTGTTTTTTTATTTATTTATGTATTTTCTAATTGTGGTTTTGTTGTTTTCTAGATAGTATTGTTTATTATTAAAGGTGAAAAGAAAACATTAAGCATGAGGATTCTTCGGTTATCCGGCTGACCAGTGACCCGTTAAAGAAGTTTCTTAATTAAAAAAAAGCTTTGACAACGACCTCTGTAAATTCTGTATCTACCTCTTTTACGTTCTCCTATTTTTATTTATTTTTTACTGAAAAATCTGGTTGTTTTTCTTTGGTTTTTTTTACTTTGAACTTGTTGTTTCTTTCTTGTTTAGCCTACCTCTTGTCGTTTTTAAAATTTTTAATTTTTTTTTTGAAACTTATCGTTTTTAATTCTTCATCTTTAATATTTACTGGTAAAAATTGACAACATATATAACCACTTATAGGTGGGCTAGTGGTAGGACGGATTTCGAATTGAGGGTGAGATTTCCAATATTCCCGATTTGAATCTCCGCAGCTGCAAACACCTTTAAGTGGCCACACGGATATGAATTCATTGCTTATGACTCATTAGCTAAGGACTCATTTGAATACTCGGGAGAAGATCTATCCGTAGGTTTCACCTCCCACCCGGGAATTACGCTTGGTTCCATTAGTGACCCGGGTTTAATCTTTTTTTTTACAAAAAAAAATTGACAACATATAAATCTATATTGGTAACAAAAGTGTTTGGTGTAAGAAACCGTGGAAGATTCATTGTATTTAGTGTATGTATTCATACGTAAATGCCAATGTGTGTATAATGTATAAACGCCAAAATTGTGGTACATCAAAAGAGGTGGCTCATGTGACAAGAGTTGTGCGTCTTGTGACCATCTTAAATTATTCGTATCGTTTTCAAACAAACGATCATTGTGTGTTTAAACAGATCTCGATTTTATTTTGAAACATCCGAGTATCATTTATCCCAAAACAAAAACAAAAACAAATCATGCCAATAATTTGATGTTTTAGATTGGGAAATTACTCATTTTATATTAATAAATTTACAAAATAACTGCTATGCATGCATGAATTTGAAACGCCAATGCTCTGAACAAAAAAAATATTTAAAACGGAAGATGCCAACAAAAAAACTTGAAGAGTGCCTTATCCGTTGGGACAGACTTTGACAAGTCCGTTAGATTCCAACGGGGCGAATCCGTAAATGAGGCAGAGTACTAGATACAACAGACGGTCACTTACACTACCGCGTGTCAAAACATATGTGAAATTGTGGGACCTGTGGTCCACGTGTGATAGAGTTGCCGGGATGTTAGGGTCGCATGGGCACGTGTGAGGTGCCAGCTTGGCATTATTCTCAGTTATATTGTAATTTTAGCTTAAAGAGAAAAATCGATAAACAAAAAGAAAATTAAAAGCAGCCGTTGAGAAAGGTACGGTGTACCCACCGCTGCTTCTTTACGTCTTTTTCTAATTTTGTTTTATTTCCTTTGCCACGTCTGTTTAGATAGAATAGTGTCACGTGTCACCAAATTTTCTCTTCCATGTTACGACTAGTATAAACATTGCCACATTAAGGGGAAACTAATTGGTTTTCTTATTCTTGGTTTGGATTATACTCACCATCCCTCTTAAGATATTTTGATTGGTTTCATTTTCTATTTAAACTTTAACTTCTTCTGTAAACAACTTTTTGATATTTCTTTTATTAATCTTTTTATCAAGAAGGAAATATTTTTGTTGTCATACACCTCGCATGGGTGGATAATTAATTGGGAAATGGTTTAGGTTATATCACTTCATTTTTAATTCCAATGCTAATCTGATTGTTATATTCTAATCTTATCATTCCAAACATAACTCGTTGAAATTAGAGTAGTTAATTTTAAAATTGATAATTAATAATTAGATGATTTGACCATAGAACTATACTGATGAAAATACGTAACATACATTAATTATAATAGTAAGGCTTGCATCTCATGTCAACTGTTTTATCAATTATCAGCATTATCGTTTCTCATATAGTTGAATTATTTAACTAGGTCAGGTTACGTTTTTATTTAGTAGTTGCCCCCCCTCTGATGCATCATGTGCTATAATATCATGCAGATTATATATGCATTTAAGCTTCCAACGTATATATTTGGACGTTGAAGAGTAGTTTTATTTCTTCGGAGATTATCTATGTACCGAGGACAAAAAATAAAAAGGCGGATAGTCTTGCACGCAGTGCAAGAAAGCAACCGTCTTACGTTGTCAATATAGATACGGATCCCCCAGTTTGGTTAACAAAGTCAATATAAATCTATAATATTGCTGACAAAAAAAAACATATATATTTGGATGAATTACTAAATAATTAGGAATCCACCCGCACTAACAAAAAAAAAGAATGTAAACTCATATAAATGAAATATGTAGTTGATCATAGATGTTCATGAACACAAAATACATATATGAGTTTACATTCTTTTTTTATCGATCAAATGTATGTGCCGGTGGACTCCTAATTTTTGTCAATCAAATGTATTCAGTAGCAACCACCAAATAAACTATCTCCAACTAAGTATTATTACCGCATATAAACTAAGTTATTTCATTCATATAAAGCCACCGGCACATAAATTAAGTTATCTTGGGAATGCTAATTGGTAGAGCATGAAGAGAGGCATAGAATCACGAGGTTAGCATAGCAACCGCATTAAGATGGGCATGCCTTCTGCTTTTCAGAACATTATCTCTACCACTATTCCATTTAGTCGTATCAGGCATTTTATTATTGTTTGGGCCAATCTGACATCGTACAACTAATTTTTTTATCACTGACACCTCAATAATAAAAAAAATATTAAAGAAAATGCAGGTTGCCGAATAACAAAAATCGAGGCTTGTTCTTGAATATTACTTATCTAAAGAGTCGCATTCACATGGGACTAAACTACAAAATTTGCACTAATATCGGATGATAAAAGAAGATTAACTGAATAAGTCTCACATTTGAACTAGTTTAGTTTTTAAATTATAATGGTATCAAGATCTCATTTTCTGTTTAGGTAAGGTTCAAGTTTATATCTTCTTAAACCTAATTAATTTCATTGTTAAGAGGATTGAGATACATATATACAAATGCAACTCTTTGCATATTTCAACGTTTGATTCAACGTGTGAGTAAATCATTACATAAATAGCACTAGTCAAATAGTAATAATAATTAATCTAGATTCGCAAGATTATAAATTTTTATTGAAGAATAGAATATACATATGTAGGTAAGTGGTTTTAGCGGGCCTGCTTTTGAGGGCAAAGGCATATGACTCCATTGAGTTGATAAAAGTAGTTTTTTTCTTTAGTTGAATTTAAAAGAGTTGTTGATCTATTATTTTCCACACATCATCTCAACCCCTCATCATAATGAGAATCTCAATGTCACACCAACGCATAATCGCACATCTAAATTTGTATATGGAACAAACTTTATTGTTCTTTTCTCCAAAGGAATCTCGATTTCAGCATCCCCGTATGCATAATATCTTTTGTAGTATTCATAAGGTCTTCTGTCATATATTCTCGATAGGCATCACGCCATCATCTATGCCATACATAGAGTTACAAAAGTTATGTACTTGTCAATATATAAAAGTAAACAATATGCACGTCTAATATATGTAATATGTGTATGGCACGTATTCAGTAGATATCGATAAACACAAAATACGTGAAAGCAATGCATCGGAAAAGTTGGTTGAGCAAGGAATTGGATACGGCTCAAAATGGCATCACATGTATTGGAAAAGGTGGAGCAATGTGTCATTATAATCCATGAACCTCAATAATAGTGTTTCTACTTTCTTATTACTCCAATCAACAAAATATTACAAAAATATTTTCTATCTCCCCAACAAGAGAAAAATGAATCCATTATTCAAGATTATAGGTTTCCGCTATTACATATCTCAAACATTTACTTGGCAACCACCACCGCATTATATATTTGACGTTTTTGTCAAAAATATATTGTTGTAAGAATTAAAAGCAAGCTGATATATATGTTAAGTTATTTTAGTGGGGTGTTTTGGTGAGGACGAGAGGTGGATATATAGGTGAATCGAGCCCATTGTCAACATCTTACTTGTATTAGAAACACAATACACTATGACCTTAATTTCTACTCCTCGCAACAATTTTATATTCCACGATTTCTATTGACCGTTGCACTCGATTTCATGCACACCCATGTGGACCCACCTAACCTATCTGATAAAGTGATGATAATTGAGTAGAACAGCAAAGATGTCGTATGAATTTTCAAGTCTTTACACACGTTACGTGGATCCAAGGCAATTTGTAGATCGAGACGGGCCGTAATTATCGAGACTCGTTCATATAATGAAAATTAATCATGTAATAAAATAAAGGAATAGATCAGCCCTCTATTATCACTCATGGTTTCATCACCTAATCTTGATGACCTATATTCCCACGTTAACGTTTCATTTTGGAATCGGATGCCACAACTAATCTCACTTTTCCATGCTAGATATGAATCAAATTTGACTAAACTTGTCATGTATTAATTTATTAACGTGCTAATTAGCTGCCAAGATTGATTAGCATATGCTGCTGATGAAAATAATAAAATCTTTGAGTGAAGATAAGGGAATCATCACCTCACCCACCCACTAAGCACAATGACAGAAACGAGTGAAACTTATATGTCTTCCTCTTTTCTTTTATTTTCTGAATACATACAATATGAATCCATGTTATAAAAATAGATTAAAATGCCTAGATAAATTTAAGATTGACATTCGGCAGAAAAAGAATGGTCCTTCTTCTTCTCCAATTCTATTGCACCACATTTCTCCATGAATTTTTAATGTCAAATAAATTTGAAAATATGTGTTTAGTGTGAATAGATGTGATATAACAAAAAACGAATTGTCAGAAATATAATGCGTCATTTTCAAAAAAAAAAAAATATAATGCGTCATAAGATAAATGGTACAAAAAGGTGAGATGCCTAATAATAATAGAAACGTTGACAGGAAGGTAGATATGAGTCTGTATTATTTTGGATTGTCCCTCTCTTCTCTTCCTCTATAATTACACTAACTTGTCGAATTCATCACACTTCCCCAACCAAACTTGTTTGCTCCATATAATTATTATAAATTTATTGATATATGCAGGCAGAGACATGTGTGTGTCTGCCTAGCATACTAGCTCACATAAATTATATCGATTGATTCCGTGGGATTATGACCTATGTGAGACTGTGACATTTAAGGTTTTTTGGCACTCTGCGTTATGTACGCATCATAGAATGCGACATTTTTTTTGTGTGTTATGTATATATGATGATGATTAATGATTTATGCCAATTTGGGAACTCTAGTAAGTATGCTTTTTAGTGGTCCACTCCATTTTCAAGTCTTATCTTTTCAATAATTCCATATCGCAACTAGCTAGCCTTGAGTTCAACCAATGAAGCTAGCTTGATTCGTTTATACTTTTAAAGTCGAACTGATTCGAGGGTTAGATTAGTTCATGAAACTAGTTACATAGCCGTGTTAGACTTAATAACTGGTATATTATGATTTAGACATGTAATTCGACTAAATCTCAAATTAGTTAAAAAGATAAAAATTCTTAGAATTTTTAACACTAAAACCCCTCAATTAAGTTTGTTTTGAATAAAAATTCTAAAATTAAGTATTTAATGAGAAAAACCTCAAACTAACTTTATTTAGTAAATTAAATTTTTCTTTACACTGCTTGTCATAATTACCTTTACAACCGGTAAATTTTTAGTTAATATTTTTTTATTAATTAAAAATAGCTAAGGGATTTTACTATTAAAAAATAATAATCAAAAGTCTAAATATAATAATATTATCTAAAAATTAGTGACTTTAATTTTCAGAATTAGCATTTTTAAAAATTTCTGTAAATGTATGAAACTGATTTTTTTATAAATCGACATTAGATATGTATAAATTAAAAATGTACGAAACCAGAATATTTTTTTATATATTTTATATCAGTTGTATCATATTTACTAATATTACTATTAATTTTATTTATTAAAATATATTAAAATAGATTATTGAACAATATTTAACACGGTTGAACCCTAGCCCAAATAATTATCGGTTCATCCGATCAGATTTGAAAAATATTTATTAGAATCGAACGAAATAAAATAAGAAAGCCTCAATTTATGGTTTTGGGCTGTTCATGGTTTTTCGAAACAGGCTCATTTGAATTCAGGCACAACTAAAGTCTTACACTGTAAATAAGAAAACAAGTCCATGACACGACCTTACAATTTTGCAAACCTTGATTATTTTTTCTTGACTACAATAACACACTCTCCGTATTCATGGACTATAAAAGAATTTACGAATTAATCAAATTATGATTAGTGTATGTGTCTTTTCCACTTGTTGATCAATTTTAAATCATATTGTAGTCTATATGTATGAAAAGTAATTATAATACTATGTTTAAATAAAATATGTTGTTATACTAATATAATATTTGATTTCATAATTAGGATGTCAAAATGAAATCTCTACTCAATTCAGTTCAATTTATATTGAGCTTGGATCTCAGTTCATTTATCATATCTATCTTATTAAAATAGAAGTATATTTATAAATTAACCTTTAAATTTTTAATTTATTTACGTTTCATTGCCACTGAAATAATAACTAATCATATCTTAAAGTATTAATTATTTTTTTAATTTAATGTACAATTACCTAAAATAAATCTTAAATTTAATAAATATATTATGGCAAGTCTCAGGTTATAAATATATGATCTAATAAATTTTAACAGATTTGGTAATAAGTCTATTATATAATCACCATTTTCCCAATTTACTATGTTTCAATTTTTCTTAAATATAAATTTCACTAATTAATAAATAATTATATACGAATTATTATAAATTATTATAAAATATCTTTTAATGATATAGTAAAATAATGGAAATAATATATTAATTTATTTAATGGTATATAAAATTAAAAATTTACTTGTAAAATAATTTGTAGAAGCCGCCTCAACCGATTTAGGTACCCGTTTACTAAATTTAGAATACAATATCATTTTCAAACTATATAATTATATTTTCATTATTTATTAGTAACAACTAAAATTAAAAACTACATAAAATCATTTATATAATATATAAATATATCACAAATTATTCCATTTATATATTATTGGTAGCTTATTTTCATACAAATAAAATTTCACTAAAAATGAATATAATAAATTTATGGTGATCCAAAATAGATTAAATCAAACTAAATCAGTGATGCAAAAATATAATCCAATAAGAGTTTTGAGATGAGCCCGTTCATATGTACTTGTGTTTGTTGTAGGAAGTAGTTTGTGTTGAGTTTGTTTGAATCTGTTAACACTTTGGGAGAGGAGTGACAATAAGACTAATACCACTTCATTTTGTAGAATGTAAGTGAAGATAGCTACGAGATGTTCAACAAATATGGGAAGGTTGTTTACAAGAGCGACGACCTCAAGTCTCCAACAGCTGAGGTTGATGATGACGCAGAGAGTTCAGTATGTAACAAAGCCAAAAGCCTTTTACTTACAATATGCTTTTTTTAAAACTCAACTGGCTTAATAAAGCAATGGAGAATCAATCCACTCTTTTGCAGTTGCTGTTGAGATGTCTAGAGTTGCGAGTGAGGTGAAAGCTGGAGACACTAAGGTCCTCTTCGTGAAGCCTCTCGTCTACTGGACTCATTTCCAACTTCAAAAACACTCTCTTACATAATGGCCCAATGTTCATTTTCAACTTCAAAAGTTAATTATGACATCAATGATACAATGATGAACATTGACAAATGGGATAATAGACAAACAGAAGGAAAAAAAAGACAATCAAACTGAAGCTAAAGTTGGCTATGTTCTAGTCCGAATGACATTTCCAATGAGAGTGTGGGCAAATAGCAAGACAAATCAATCATCAAGGCGACAAAAGTTCTTGACCTTTTGTCTCTATTCAGCGGGTCTCATTCTATCCTTGGTCATCTCAGTGCGTCTGCGTTTACCTCCATTGTCCCCTTCACCGCCTTCACCTAAACGCAGTCCCACACATAAATCCCCATCGCATCCACCATTTGCAAGACCGGCAACAAGATCCTCTCTAGCAGTCTCCGGCCAAGCAGACACTGTGCACTGACCGCTGAAGCTCGGCATGAACTGGTGCTCCACACTCGGGGGACCTCCTTTTGTTTCTATCCTCTCTTCAAGATCAATGTGTTGCACCTGGAGAGGTCCTAAGGACGCCTCTAACTTCTCTTCAGGGCTTCTCTTCTCTTTCTTGAGATTCACGTACGGAGGTGATGAGTCTGCAACCATTGAGCTCATCCCCGTTGTTGAATGCGCTCGTTGTTCTTTAACCGCCGCTGAATACAACAACACAAACACAAGTCATGTCACTTCTATATGTTGAAGAAGTAAAAGATAACATAAACACTAATTACTACTCACTCAGTTTCATTTTTAATTATTGTTTTAGATTTGTGCATACAGTAAAAAACTACGTATATTTTCTAAATAGAAAACATTGTTACCTACGTCTAACCACATTTCAACCAATATAAAATTAAACTAGAAAAATATAAAATATTATAGAAAAAATTAATAAATTTTGCATTGAAATTCTAAAACGGTTTGGTTTTTATTTGACGAAGATTTTACCTTTCAACCCTTCATCAGTAGTGATTAGATCAAGCTGGAGATGTGTAAGAAGTCTTCCTAGATCAACTCCAGTAGTCCAGCTCTCTGGAGACTCACCCACTTTAAGTTTCAGCCTCCCTCTGCTTCCAGTGCCTCCCCATATGATCCCAATAGGCCTTGCATTCTCCTCCTCTCCTTTCATCACTATCAAGCTTCCACTATCTCCTTCAAGATCAAAAGGACTGCGATGATTCTCCCCAACAACAAGGAAGTCAGTGAGGAAGCAGACACCTCTCTCATCATTATACTCAAGCGCATAAGCCAGAACAGTTCCTGTAGTCAAACCAGAGCTTCTCCCCACTTTCACCACCTGTTTCCCTACTAAACTCCCAACCGGAGACTGCAGCTCAATTGCTTTGACCTCTCCAATCTCTCCTACTCCACCTTTGACAGAGGTTGTGACACGTGACAGGTCGTAGTCGTCTGCAAAAGGGATGAACGCTCCATCTGCTCTCACAAACGTCTCTGCAAAAAATACATTTAAAAGTTACTGGGAGCAGTTGTTGATGTTTAACCTCATAGACTTGATGTTTTTTTTGTAAAAGACCTGGATTGGTGCCAGCGAAAATGCCAAACCAGAGATCATCAGTGATGAAGGAAGTGGCTCTCTCAACGGCTCCAAGGTAGACCCCAGGGCCAAGTGCAGGAGGGAGAGGATGAAACATCTTCTGGCTTGGGTAGTCTAAGTTAACAGCAACATGACGGTTAGTCACAAACCCAACTTGTCTACCTCCTGTTTGACTCCTCACTATTGCCCCCAGAGTCCCACAAGTCTCCTGACTTGCCACCTGATTGAGAGATTAACAAAGCTATCAGGCTTTGTGATCATCCCCATAACAACCAGATTACAATGAAGGATAATCATACCTGAGAGCCTGATCCAATGAAGGGATCAGATCCTTGGAGATGATCAACAATATCAGTAGTGAATGTTTGTTTAGGAGTAGGCTGATGATCAGGCTCTCCAAAATAAGAAAACTCCACCACATCCACATCACACCATATCCCTCCAGCTCCCTAATTCAATCCACCCCAAAACCACACACTCACAACCATTCTAACAAACCATACAAACTTAAAAGATTCCAAACGTTACCTCAAGAGCAGTAGGAAGGCACTGAAGAGGGCTAAGCCACTGCTTATGCACTTTCCTAGACACAAACACAATGATAGCAGGTATATCCGTGAGAACCCCTCTCCGGATCCTGAACCCAATGGCGGTTCCAAGGCTGTAACAGCGCAAGATCTTGCTGTGGAAGGCTCTTATGGTCATGAGCTCAAGCAAAGTGGTAGCTCGTTGCCCTTTAGGCTCAGTGGTAGCTGGCTCAGGAGAAACCTCCTCCTGTTCCTCATCATCCTCCTCCTTCTGCAAGTTTGAGAAGTAGTTGGCCCTCTCCTCCGCAGCGTTGCTAAGCCTGCTTGATGTCGGCCATGAGAAGTAAGACGCCGCCGTGAAATCACAGTGTTGATGACCTGCTGATCCTGGCTGACGCATTGTTGCTCTAGTAATCACAAAGTCTCGTCCTTCTTTTATTGTTTAGATTGATAATCACATCTACACATAGAGAAGAACATAAAGTTTTGAACTTTGAAGGCTATTGATGCAGAGAACTCACTAAGAGTGTCAGAGACTGATCAGATCAAAGAGTTTGGATTAGATTACCTGATGATTCATAAACCTTTTAGTCAACGAGCTGTGGCCATAAGTCCACTGAAAGACCAGTTTGTTGAAACTTGTTTGGTTTAGTTCGATACTTTAAGCCAATGGAAGGAAAGAGAGTAAAGTTGCAACCTTTATCTTTTTTTTTTTCTTCTAGATTAGAAAATGATCAAACTTCAGTTTAATCTCAAAAAGAGATTAGTGGGTAAAGTACTAAAGTATCATAAAGTTTACAGCTTTTTGTAGTAACAAAGTGCTTTTGGTCGTAATTAATGATGTGTTAGTGTGTCTTAGTGGATTCATGTCAGAAACCTTATCTTGTCTGGTTCTGATTTGCTAACTTTTTTTGTTTGATCAAATACAGTAGTCTCCGGTATATAGGCTTCACTTAGGCCCATTAATTTGCGTACTTTCTCCTAATGATGTTTAAGAAATTGTACACTTATTAGCAAAAATTAAATACATAATTTATCTACAAATTTTTAGTTTTTGCTTTTAGTTTTGAAAAATTGATGTTTAAAGAATTGCACAATTGTTAATGAAATTTAAACATATTTTCATCTACAACTTTTTAGTTTTGTTGTTTTAGTTTGATTTGATTTGATTTTCATAAATTTTTATCATTCATATTTTTAGATTAATTTTTTTTTTCAAAAATATATTAAAATTCAAAACTTCAATATTTTTAAATACATAAACACCAGTCTCTCTTAAACAAGGATAAATGGAATAATTATAATTGTTGTCGATTGTTTCAATTTCTAATTTTTAAAAATAGCAGAACTTTGGTAGGATGTCTTGTTAACCATCAGCACTCGATAACATATTGACAAACCATGTACTTCCAAGTAAAGTAACTAAGGCTTTAGATTTTAAAAGATGCATACACAATTGTAACTTGTAACGGAAGGAAAAAAAAACAAGTGAAACCTAATCAAGGAGAGAGATAGAGATGAGCAAAGTCATCTAAAGACTCCAGTATGTGCCCCTGGTCTCCGTTTTCTAGCATCCACAGGAGATGGTCGAACAAAACGACTTCACATTTCACCGTGATTACACAGCTTCCATCTTCAATATCATCATCCTCTTCTCCTTCGTACCTCTGCTGCTTCTCCACAAGAGCGTTGAGTAGAGGGTGCTTCAGGTGTTGCTTACTGATCAAGTAAGGTTTCTTGGTACGTCCTACCAACACTGTCCGGTACAAAGAGGGTGTAGGGCTGCTTTGGTCGACGTCATGGAGTTGGTGGTCTTGTGGATCTTTTCTCGCAGATTGGGATCTGAGGCTTGTGTAGGAATATGAACGACCTAGTTGCGTGGACACGCTCTTGCACCTCCTTAACAGCATCATCATCCTCATCTTCTTCATCATTGAGTCAATTCTATTTCTCTCTCTTGCAGTTTGAAGAAGATACTTGAAAAGGGTATTAAAAGATGAGGCTAGAAGGTAGGTGATACGTCTCATTTCTTAGCAGTTCAAGTTATATAATAAGGTTTTTCTTGCAACTAATTTAATCCATAATCTGTAGATTTTTCTCATAACATAAAGCTTAGATGCAAAGACATATGCGTGTCTATTTGACGACATTGCAACTAGTGAGAACGTGTCAACAAAAGAGAACCCCCCAAGAAGGAGAAGTAAGCCAGCGCAGAGTTTTTAGAGAGTGACACGTTAAACTTCACTCTGTTTATATACGTCCCACGTAGAGTCGTGCTACATTAAGCCCTAGAGAGATGGCAAAGAACAAGGACGACATAAAGTACGCAACCGCTCAAACAAAACAATCTGAAGACGAGGCGATTCGAGTGAGATACAAACATGGAACACCTTTGGAAGGAGGCAAGATCGCAGAGTCCGAGCCTGTAGAGCTGTTCGCCAGCGCTCAAGGTGTCGAAAAGGGAAAGGAACAGGCAGCGTCTGAAATCACTGGAGATCAGAATCAGACTCAGATGCACCGTGACGACGCAAAAGACGTCCCCGGAACACGAACAGATGATAGTCTTCGTTAAACTTATGTAGCTTAAGTACTTCAGCTCTATATGCATATGCTTGTATGCTGCTTTTCTAAATAAAGTACGACTTTGTTCATTCATCAATACTCTTAAACCACTATTTCAATCAATAAACTTGTAGTAAACTGTCATAACACTAATCACTAAACTTGTAATAAACATAACATATTGAGAAAATGTCATAAACCACTATTTCAATCAATAAACTTGTAGTAAACTGTCATAACACTAATCACTAAACTTGTAATAAACATAACATATTGAGAAAATTATTAAAAATAAATCTCTGCTTGTAGTAGATATTAAAACGAGTCAGCAAGACATGTTCTACATGAGATAGTTCGAAACTTAAAATGTGAAAATTAAAAAACATAACTGGTTCGAGAAACAAGAAAGGGAACAACACAGAGATTTATAGATAAGGCAATACGATGACACAGACTCTACTTAGATCTCTGTCTCATCTTTCTGCGCTTCCTCTTCAACCTCCTCATACGCTTCTTCTTCCACTGCAAGAGAAATTAATCAAATCACCACAATGGTATCTATCCAACTAGTTTTGTTTTCGTTTCGAAAACGACATGGAAATGACAGCATCAAGAACTGGAGTTTGTGATTCTAAGCTCCTAACAGACTTTTATGATTAGCAGAAACCACAAGAACAAGAGCTAGATCGCAGTATGTGAATCAAAGTAGAGCAATACGACATAATCCATAGATTAAAGAGAAATATTCTCGTACCTTGGCTCTCATGGTGAATTCGCCGAACTCTGATACGCGGCTCTGTTAGCTGATCTCTCTTGTATATATAGCTAGGGTTTCCTCTTTCCCTTTACTTCAATTGGATAAGGCCCTGATATATTTCAAAGGGGGCTGGAAACTTTTAAGGCCCATTTAATGATTTACAAGCAGACCAAAAGTTACATGTTGCATGTACAAGGCGTTTTTTCTTTTCTTTTCTTTTTTGCTGGAAAGACAGCAAAGTGTTGCTGCTATTCATCCTGAACACATACTTCCAACTTCGACGTTAAAAGTAATAACTTAGTTACATCTTTATTCCCGTTGCAATCACATGTACATTTTTCTCACTTCCTTTTTTTTTTGTATTTTTACTATTGAATGTGGCATTTGGTATGGTTCACTGTAGCGGACAGCTAAGAAACCAGCTCAAGCTGCCCTCTTTTTCTCTGCAGCCAATACACATGTCCCCTCTTTTGTTCCATTCACATTCACTAAAGTTCTAAAGGCCAATCTATTATATTAAAACAGAAGTACAAAATAGAATTAACCCTAAGACTTCTAACTTATTTACAAAACAATGCCATTGAAATAATAATAAACTTATTTTTAATTATTCATTGTCTTTTCCTAAATTAATAAATTGTTTCCTAAATCAAATCTAAACCAAAAATATTCCATACCAAAACATTAAACATTAAAGTCAATAAATATTATACACGAAATTGATCACATAAAAAACAGTTTGCATTGATCCGACACTAAATACATTGACTTAACCTGCAAAATGATAAACTTTAATCCACACCACAATAGTTTAATTTGGCTTTTTGTGTAATAATTTTTTTTTCTCAATGATAACTGTTTTAACATGTATCAACAAAAACATTTTTACGATCATTAAAATCAGAATTTTTGTTAAGTTACTCCTTCGGTCCTCCACACGACAATTCAAATCATAAACAACAATATATCATATTTTAACACACAAAATCACAGAGAATATTACATAGTATCAAAACTAAAAGTTATTTTTTTAAATGTCGTGCTCTTTCCTTTAGTTTAAAGTTTAAACTATTTCCTATGTCTGTGCTAACTAATTAATATTATTCTATAACTTAAACAACCTACCATTCATTCAGGAGTCACATATATTTCCAAATAATATTAGTTTTTATCTTTCTATTTAACAGAAAAATATATCTTAGGACCGGGCAAAAAAATCCAAATCTGAATCCAATATATATTATTGTGTTTATAAACTATAAATTATTGTATTTAGAAATGTCATATTAAAAATTATTTAATCGGATAAATTTTAAAATATATATTTTCACTTATACAAATACATTTATTGTTACAAATTTAAATCACATTCCTAGCTATTTTAGCTAATTAATCTTTTTAAAATATATACTTTTTGAAAATATTGCTAACCAAGTTTAAATTCATATAGTTAGTATCTTTATATTAGTATAATATAACAATAGTATTTAAAAAATTAACCAAGAAACAATTAAAATTAAATATTATATTTATAAATCAATTAATTTGACATGTACAATTGACCAATGCAGTTATGATCTTTCCTAACGTGACTTATATATAAAATATTTTCACAATACAAACAATTTCTCTGTTTCGAAAACTATGGATACAACTATGCAAATCAAATATTCTATGGAATAAATTATCTACAATATTTGTATTTTTTATAAATATTATAACTAATGTATCAATTTTTAATACCATACTAACTCATATTTGTCTATTTTCCTACTTTTAGTTCAGAAAAAAATATTTTCTACATATTGTAAATCTAACTATGAAAATGTTGGATTTGTTTATATGATGTCCAATAAATACCGGTCATATGATTTACAGTAGAATGCAAAAAAAAATCCAATGTACTTAAAAACATTGTTATTTCTCAAAATGTTATATTAGTTTACACATTGCAAATCATGTATAATATTTAGTACAAACAAAGATAAAAAAATAAAATTTACACCCGCTCGACCGAGCGGGTCAAAATCTAGTGTACTATTATATATAGATTTAGGTTTTCCATATAACAAACAAAAAAAGTAATTATATCTATAATATCGTGCAAATACAAGAGGGGCTCCCACCAGCCTGATTTAATGCAATTAAAATATTGATGATATCTTTTGCATTTGATTTTACATATATAGAATGATTGTGACACTAGCACAGTTTGAGAATTGTTGCCATATTAGGATAAGGACATTTTAATCATCAAAAAAAAAAAGGATAAGGACATTTTAATCATAAAAAAAAAAGGATAAGGACGTGTATTGTCCTAGTCATATATAGATGTATAGTGTATCCCACCATATTATCATTTCATAATGTTTATCTCCAATCGCATATAATAAGTCTCTCGTCGAAGCAACAAGAAGTAGGTTTATAGAGTCCTTATAATTACTGGACTAGTTTTGGATTTTGGTGTTTGTTTTATGTTTTTGAGTGGAATGTGAAAACAATACTAAGACCATCATTATTGGTGTCCACTCTCTCTCCCTTAACTAAGGGCTTTCTTCCTTTTTTTTTTTTTGTTCGGTAGAGAGTAAGGGCACGCCCTTAAATAAGGGCTTTCTCACTCTCTTTCTTCTCGGTCCCCGCATTATTCCTCTTAAAGGCTTTGTTAAGGGCTTCCCAATATTGATGCTCTAACATCTTAATTTTCATTTGATATACTAGACTAGGTATCTATACATTCCTAACTAATTCACTTTTCTTGTCAGCTTTCTCTACTTTAGGCCATTTGTCGTGGACTCGTGACTGTCTATCCCAAAATAATGCAGAAATGTCAATAGATAAATAGGTGCAGAAATGTATTGAAAAGAGCAAAGAGACATTTGTATACAAGCATCATGATAATCTATCAGAGGGCGCAAGGCTGATCAGAACCATCACGTTCTCTCCTTTCAGTCAGTGCCGTGTCTACTTGAGAAAACAAGAAGTATTGGCCTAGGGCATTATATATTTTTAAAGATAGAAAACACTAAATGCATTTCTGATAATTTGTTTCGTATAATGCAATCCTATATAATTAACTTTGAAATGTAACCTCGTTAATAGCTTTACGAGCTAATAACAGATGACGAGGCAACAAAAAAAAGATTTTTAAAAGAAACTAAACAAAATATGAAACTGTTAATTTATACTAAAAAAGTTGTATAAGTAAAGAAAAATTTGTGGGTACTAAACTACGATAGATTTGTTCTTCATTTTTCATTGTCCTCATTTTGGGTACACTATTTTCTATTCAAACGATATAGTTATTCATATCGGATTAATATCATTAGTACACACATCGGTCAGAATCTTTAATATCTAATTTACGAAGAAAACTATTTTAAATTACATCCGTCACCGAATATGAAAGGTTTATGTTACATTACATCCAATCCCTTACTGTAGATGATTAAATTATCCATTTATCTTTACAACAACATATAAGTACTCAGTGTCATAACCACACATAACTTCAGTTGTAAAACCAATATTTACAGGTTTTGTAGCAAAAAAAATAAATATTTTCCTACAAGATTCTCAGTCCAGTGTCTAATTCTTACAAGATTGTTTCAAGTTTGCAACCATGGCATAAGAGGGAGAGGTACTGGTCGCGTTTACTGTGTCAACGATGCAACTGCGTACCGTTACAGACTAAAAAAAAAAACGGCAGGTCGTCGTCTTCAAACAAATAACCAAATTACTATATTAGCCTTATCATTCTCTACTAGAATTGGAATATTCTCGGTAATTTCCCCCTCGAAGGAAACCAACCAATACCATAGTAAGTAATTTCCACGTGGCGTTTCGACTTTATTAATTGACTTTATTACTACTAGATGACAACAGAGTCCGGGGGACTCATCTGAAAACGTTGATTGGGTAATAAACACACGTTGTTGTGTTCTGTCCGTTGAATCATTATTTCATTCTGTTATCTTACCCCAAAACATCGAATTAAATCTACTAGCTCTTGTAGTAAAAAATCTGACTTTTATGTCCAAAAATGGATATTTATTAACTCCGTCATTATCCCACGCCCCCGCCGACCATTCTCCTCCGTCGTCATTTCTTCTCTCACCCGCCGTTTTTTTCTCTCCCTTAAATTGTGCATCGATTCTCCGGCGACGACCTTCCATCTCCGTGAATTGCCTTCTCGGATTGGAATCGTTGATTTCCCCCAATTAATTCAGGTTTAGGGTTTTTTTTCTTCTCCTCTCTTTATTCAATTTGATTGATCGCGAGCTAGGGTTACCTGAATCGTTTTAATTTGGTTATCTTTGAAATTAAAAGTCTTTCCTTTTTAAGGCGTAATTCACGAGGTGGTGGTGTTTGTCATTGAAATTGTTGTGTGTTTTTACTACATGTGAGCGAAGCTCAATCTGTTTTTTTTTTTTTAAATTTCAGTTTGTAGGCTTGTTGTAGCTCATCGTCGTGGTGATATGATCGCGTTTGTTTTGTCGAGGAGGCAGAGGGCGTCTTTGGTTCTGCATTCTTCTCCATAGATTTTTTTTTTTGTTACAAGAGGTTTGAGAGAATGGCTCAGGGACAGAACAGGAATGTTCCTCAGCTGGTGGGACAAATGCAGAATCCTGTTGCGGTTTCTGCTCCTGGTGTTGTTTCGTCTCAGCCTAATGATGGTCTCAGGATACGGCATGAGATGTTGAACAAGATGTAAGATTGTTTTCTTTGTTGTCTTTTTTTTCTTTTTTTTTAATTTGCATTTTGCCGTGTTTGTGATTGGTTACTCGATACCATTTAGTCATAAGTAGTGTACTTGTTTTGTGCAACTGTCTGTTTCGTACACTTTTGTTATGATTCTAGCTGCTTACGCAATTTTACCCTTTTCATTTATTTTATAGACTTTTTGAAACAACAATTTTTTTAATGTTTTGTAAAAAAATACTCTTATTTACTTGAGTTTGTTTTATTTTTTTGCCAGCTTCGTTTGGTTACAGCAGAGGCAGCCTACAAAGACTGATGATGCCTCCAAGGCAAAGTTATTTGAGGTTGCAAAGCGGTTAGAAAATGCAATGATAAAAACTGCTACGTCAAAGGTTCCTCCTCTTCTTTTGATCTTCTTACATTGTTACAGTTTCATTAAATGCAATATACTACTTGGATTCCAGAAATGGGATCTCTCACAGTAACAGGTTCTCACTGTTCTTGATGATTATTTATTTATTTTATTTTACGCAGGAGGAGTATTTAGATTTCCAAAGTTTTGAGGTTCGGATAAAATCTATTCTGAATCAAATGTTTGGTCGTCCTAATAATCCTCCAAGCTCAGCCGGTATGATGGTTCAAACACCTGGGACTTCTCATGGATGGGGTCAAACTCATACGGCCACACCTATGGTGAACACTAGCACCTTTAACAGTAACAATAGCTTAGCAGATGGTTTGCCAACTAATCGCATGAATGGAGGTAATATTCTCTACTGTATACATACATGTAAGCTTGACTCTGCTAAGAGTCTGTACTGATTTGATTCTTTTTTTTTTTTTGACAGGTCAAATGATTAATGGTCGCCAGCAATTATCTGCCAACACTGGCCAACAAATGATGCCTACTCCTGGATTCAACAACAGTACCAACGCTGATGTATATCAGTCTCATCGAAACGGAGAAAGTTCTAGAGACGGTGGCAAGCTTCCTGCTGCTGGGCCTGAGTTTGTAAGCCAATCTCAGCTTCAGAGGCAGCGTCCTGCTGGTTCAGATGACCGGTTGCATTACAGCCTTGATCAGCAGCAGTTGGGAGGTGGTTTCAGGTCGAATATGCACCAGAATGCGTCTGGGATGATCAGTATTCCTCAGAATGCTGGTGTGGGGATGAGTGGGAACAGTGCACACCTTGCTAATGGACATATGGGCTCTCAAGGGGGGCTTAGCTCCACAAATTTTTCTACTTCATCACAAGCTTTGCAGCAGCAGCAGCAGCAGCAGCAGCAGCCTGTCGATCAGTTGCAGCAGGTGTCACATGTTCACAGTAAATCTCTCTAATTTTTCCTTTTGTATTTGAAATTTTTATGCTCTCTTAATAGTCTCCCTTAGTGCTATCCTTCCTTCTTACATTGCAAGCTGTTTTTTTTTTTTTAAAATGTGAAGGATACTTAATGAGCAACTCTGGTACTTTTGGGTCCGGGAATCTCTATGGATCATCTGGCCCAGTGGAACCTTCTGTGGATATGAATCCTATGCGGAGAGTTGATGTTTCCTTTGGTAGTAATCAGTCGAGCCTGCAAGCAGTGGACAAGACTCCATTGATAAAGCATCAACAACCTCAACAGTTCGAGAATGGGAACTTCCAGTCTTCATCCAGTTCCAAAGACAATTTGGTGAGTCATCAGCAATTAGAACACCAATTTAACCAGCCGGCTCATCATAGTCAGTACCAGCAACAAGAACACTTATTGAACAATGATGCTTATCGTCAGCCTCAGCGAACTTCAAACGTTGTTAGTCAAGTTAAGCATGAGCCTCGCGTGGAATACTATAATGAAGCTTTTCAGCAGCAGGCTATAAACCAAGTAGAACCATCCAGGCCGCAAAACCAATACAAACAGAACGCTGTCAAAGAAGACTATGTTGGTACTCAGAGTAGTAGCCAGCTAAATATTTCTTCATCTTTCCCAGCGCAAACTCACCAGACGCAGCAGATACCTCAATGGAAAGATGTGAATAACCTCTCCGGTGGAGTGCAGCCAGTATCAAGTATGGGACAGTGGCATTCACCTTCTCAGAACTTGACACAAACATCAAAAGATATTAATGGAGAGAGAGAGCAGTTTGGGGTGAACTCAAGTCAAATATTACCTATTAAGCTTGAAACTACTAATGCTGCTTACTGTCAAACCGTTGCTCCTAGAAGCAGCACCTTGGAGGCTCCAGCTCCACATCTTCCAGAAGGAAGCAGCACCTTGACTAAACAGGTGAATGGAGATAGTGATTCAAGTTATGTAAACCAGAGGCGGTGGCTTTTGTTCTTGCTACATGTTCGCAATTGCAACGCAGCTGAAGATAAATGTGAAAGCAAGTACTGTTTCACTGCCAAAACGCTACTGAAACATATCGATTACTGCAAGGCCCCTGCCTGTGCATATCAGTACTGCCTTCAAACCCGGAAACTGATTCATCATAATGAGCACTGCGAGAATGAAGCATGTCCGGTCTGTGTTTATGTCAAAGACTTCAAGGAGAAACAAAGAGAAAAGATTGCCCTCCTTCGTAAAGCTGAGTCTAGTAAAGCTGAGTCTAGACGCTTGGAAGCGTTTGAGTCTATGCGTGCGTGTAATGAAAGAGACTCTGAAGCTCCTTCTGTTGTTGTTGATGATGATGATGATCTGCAACCTTCTCCAAAGCGGGTGAAAGTAGAGAAACCCTCCCAGTTTGCTTACACTGAACCACGCACCATCCCAGCGAAAAAACCTGTTGGTATGGGTAAAACTCATTTGTCAAAGGGTCTGCAAGAGAAGTATAGTCTAGAGAGTGATGTTAGCAAAAGTATTAGATCAGATGTGCCTATGAAAGCAGATAGTTCTGATACTTCGAGGAGAATGCTTCCAGTTTCCCGTGAGATGGAGAAGCCTGTTTTCAAAGATAGCCCCATGGGAGGATATGGTGGAGACTCTTCATCATTGGATGGTGAACCTGTTTGTGTAGTACCAAAGCAAGAAAAATCAAAATGCATGAAAGAAGTAAGCGCACCCAAAGAAGAGAGAGCGGAACAGTCTGCAGACGTTTTAGCTGCGTCTAGTAGCGGAAAGTCAAAGATCAAGGGAGTCTCATTGATTGAGCTCTTCACTCCAGAGCAAGTAGAGGAGCATATCCGCGGTCTTCGCCAGTGGGTAGGCCAGGTAAGCTGACAATATATATTTAGATGTAACTCTTGCTTTAAATGGAAGGTTGGGTTTTACCAAGAATGATTTCAATATACTGTTGTCTGCATAGACCTTTCTTACAGTGTGGGTAACGCCTAGTTTTGTTTTCTTTGTAATTTTATTTCAGAGTAAAACCAAGGCAGAAAAGAATAAAGCAATGGGACTCACCATGTCTGAAAACTCTTGCCAGCTATGTGCTGTTGAGAGGCTTGCATTTGAGCCAACACCTATATATTGCACACCTTGCGGTGCACGTATCAAGAGGAATGCTATGCACTATACCGTTGTGGCTGGTGAGTCACGCCATTATGTATGCATTCCTTGCTACAATGAAGCGCGTACGAACACTGTTTCTGTTGATGGAACTCTTGTGCCCAAGTCAAGGTTTGAGAAAAAGAAAAACGATGAGGAGGTTGAAGAACCGGTACGCCCTCTTCTTCACCTGATGCTCTGCAGTTATCTTCACTTGTTTTTTTTTGCTTCTGAACCAATGATTATGTGCAGTGGGTGCAATGTGATAAATGTCAAGCTTGGCAGCATCAGATCTGTGCTTTGTTCAACGGCCGTAGGAATCATGGGCAAGCCGAGTACACTTGCCCTAATTGCTATATAGAAGAGGTGGAACGAGGAGAAAGGAAGCCTGTGTCACCAAGTGTTATTCTGGGGGCACAAAGTTTGCCAGCCAGTACTCTTAGCAACCATTTAGAACAGCGGTTGTTCAAGAAACTGAAGCAGGAAAGACAGGAGAGGGCTAGGCTTCAAGGAAAAAGCTACGATGAGGTAATTTATTAACTTATCCCATGGCGGCTGGCTTGTGTTTCTACTACATTCAGCCATATGATGTTGATTTACAAAGAGACATATCTTTCCTTATATAGCTAGGGTTAAGGGAAGATGTCAATAAATGTAGGGCTTACAGAAAGATACAAAATAGCACTTTAAGGCCACAAGAAAATCCACCTAGTGTATATGTTTATTTCTTATAATACACTTTCCTTATATAGCTAAGGTTTTTGGAAGATAACGACCTAGTTTCCTTCTTTAATTTATGTACCAGGTCCCTGGAGCAGACTCACTTGTTATCAGAGTTGTTGCATCTATTGACAAAATGTTAGAAGTAAAGCCACGCTTCCTTGACATTTTCCGAGAAGAGAATTACTCATCTGAGTTCCCTTATAAGTCTAAGGTACAGCTTCTTGCTTCTTCTTCTGATTTTCTAATGATGCCTCTTGAGTCTTGACAATCAGCTTAACTGATATGTATTTTTTTTTCATTTCTGTCAGGCCATTCTGCTGTTTCAGAAGATTGAAGGTGTTGAAGTTTGCTTATTCGGCATGTACGTTCAAGAATTTGGAACTGATTCCACGTCTCCCAATCAGCGGCGGGTATACCTTTCTTACTTGGACTCGGTTAAGTACTTCAGACCAGACGTTAGAACTGTGTCTGGAGAGGCTCTCCGTACTTTTGTATACCATGAAATTTTGGTAAGCTATCTTTCTTCTGATCCTAGTTAGCTTTCTGGCTCATGTGTAGTAGTATCAACAATGGCCTTTTTGGGATTTGCAGATTGGTTATCTTGATTACTGTAAAAAACGTGGGTTCTCAAGCTGCTATATATGGGCATGCCCTCCTCTCAAGGGTGAAGATTACATTCTATACTGTCATCCTGAGATTCAGAAAACGCCAAAGACTGATAAACTAAGGGAATGGTATGGAAATGATGTTTCCAACGTGCAAGAGAGAAGTTTCTTCATGATGTGTAATGTAATAATAATACTCAAATTCCTATTTTTTTTTCAGGTATTTAGCAATGCTGAGGAAAGCTTCCAAGGAAAAAGTGGTGGTTGAATGTACAAACTTCTATGATCATTTCTTCGTCCAGTCTGGTGAATGTAGAGCTAAGGTAACAGCAGCAAGGTTGCCTTACTTTGATGGGGACTACTGGCCAGGCGCTGCTGAGGATTTGATAGATCAGATGAGCCAAGAAGAAGATGGGAAGAAGTCAAATAGAAAAGTAATGTCCAAAAAAGTCATATCCAAAAGGGCTTTAAAAGCAGTAGGTCAGCTGGATCTTTCTGTTAATGCCTCAAAGGATCTTCTGTTAATGCATAAAGTAAGTTCAGTTCTGTCTGTAATGCTTTTTGTTGAAGAAAGAGATAAAATATTCATTGCTCTTTCTTCTTCTCTGTAGCTGGGTGAGATCATCCTCCCAATGAAGGAAGATTTCATCATGGTGCATTTGCAACATTGTTGCAAGCATTGTTGCACTCTCATGGTATCTGGATATCGCTGGGTGTGCAACCAGTGTAAGAACTTTCAGATTTGTGACAAGTAAGTTCTACATGTCAATCTCACCTCATTATTTATCTAAATTTGAAACTTATTTAATTATATCAAATTTCAGATCTTCTAAAATTTTGTAGTGGTATCTAACCTTGGACCATTCTAAGATAAATACATGAACCAAAAAGCTTACTTCCATTTTAATTAAATGACTAAGTACTGTTGGAGAGTATACGTTTGGAACCACTCAAAACTAATAATTAAATTGAAAAATCCTCAAAACTCTTAATCTATGTAACCATAGTCATGTATTAATTTCTTTTGGATGCCTCCTCTTACAACAGGTGTCATGAAGTGGAAAAGAACCGTGTCGAAAAGGAGAAGCATCCTGTCAATCAGAGGGAGAAGCATGTACTATATCCTGTAAGTTCCTACAAGCTTTTAACAAACTTGGTTTCTCTTCATGTTCGGTTTAGAAACATGACAAGGTTTTGGTCTCTCTCTCTCTCTCTGCAGATTGCCATTGAAGATGTTCCTACTGAGATTAAAGACAGTGATGACATCCTCGAGAGCGAGTTCTTTGACACTAGGCAAGCTTTCTTAAGTCTCTGCCAAGGAAACCACTATCAGTACGACACGCTGAGGCGGGCAAAACACTCATCCATGATGATTCTCTATCATCTTCACAACCCCACCGTCCCTGCATTTGCAACCGCATGCGCCATCTGCCAGCAAGAGCTCGAACCTGCTCAAGGTTGGCGCTGCGAGGTTTGTCCTGACTATGAAGTTTGCAGTGTTTGCTACTCGAAGGGCATTAACCATCCACACAGCCTCATTAACCGTCCAGATGCTACTGATTCTGTTGTCCCCAACACAAAAACTAATCAGACTGCACTGGTATCTCATTTTTTTCGAACTTCCCTTGGCAGCTTCTCGTTTTTTGCTTATTTGCTAATACATTTTTTGACTTTTTCTGGTGCTGCAGTTAAGAGAACTGCTGCTACACATGTTGGCATGCTGCACCACACAGTGCCAGTATCCAAGGTGCCGCGCGATTAAGCTTCTGGTCAGGCATGGTCTTGTATGCAAGACCAAAGGCAAAGGATGCATCCACTGTAAGAAAATGTGGGCCATCTTCCGAATGCACGCAAGGAACTGCAGAGATTCTCAGTGCAGAGTACCCAAATGCAGGTACGTGATGTGAACTACTTTGTTCAAGAAAGTTGATGTTTTATTTTTCTTTCTCTAATGGTGTCTGACATTGTGGGGTTTGACAGAGACTTGAGAGCTCATGATAGTAGAAAGCAACAACAGGCAGATTCAAGACGCAGAGCTGCTGTGAAGGAGATGGTGCGGCAGAGAGCCGCTGACGCATCAACCTCAACTTCTGACTGATCAACAACATAGACATCTCAATGCTTGTAAATGTGGAGGCGAATGAATCAAGAAGCCAGTTTAGGAGGTCAAGAGCGCTGCTAGTTACTAATTCAGGCACCACAAGGAGGTACATAGATGTTTGATTTACATGTATTCTTAAGGTATAGACGAATGTGCATATGTAATTTGTGATTTTTGATTCAAATTTTGATTGCTTCTTTTTTTCTTCTCAACTTAAATCCCTATTGAATTCTTGGGGGTCTTAATTCACTATTTTGATCCCTTCGTTTTGTTGTATACTATGTACCATTCTTGGCAAAAGCCTATTAGTTAATAAATTCTCCTGATGATCCATCTAAGTTTTGCAACAATAACACTTCCAAGAATTTAATCAAAAAGAAAACAGAAAAACAACATATTATATGTTCAAGTATTAAGGCAAACAAAAGCAATAGAAAGCCAAATTTGATAAAATACCATACAGCAAATAAGGACGCAAATTTTTATTTTAGAACATGAGATGGACCAGGAACGTTTTAGCTCATGCCAAGTTTAAAACCTGCAAAGCTTCTTTAGAAATAGAATAAACCATTTATTTTGGGTTCTTCCCTTTTTTGTCAGCTCCTTTTGATTCCTTTTTTCGTCTTTGTGCTGCTGCACTTGTTTCTCCGTTTGTGTTGGCATCCGAGTACTTGTTTCTCCGGTTTGTGTTGGCATCCATGTACTTGTTTCTCCGGTTCGTAGTGTAGATAGGGTGCTCCACAAACTTCTTGTGGGTACTGTATATGTCGTTCCTCCTGCGCATCAGATGGTAATCTTATGGTTAATTTTTTGATCCTTTTTTCTCTTGATCAAAATCTTATGGTTAATTAACAAAAAAAGCAGTAAAAACGAGGAGAAAATATTTTAGTTTAGAAAATGAGATGAAATTCTAGCTCAAACCGATCACCACCTCTAAATAAAAAAAATCAAAAAAAAAACTAGAGGAAAGTAAGATGTGTGTGTGTTCACAAGATGATGCAAGCACATGAGTTCTTTTCCAAACCTTGTTTCTTCATGTTCTCTTCCCACATCTTTAGTTTTTCCTCTTCTTTATTAATTGCTAAATTTTTTTCCTTCACTTTTTGCTTCTCCTTCTTTACCCTGTTCTTCCTTTGTTCCATCTCTTCCTTCTCCCTGACCTTCTTTTGTTCCATCTCTTTAGCTTGTTTCCTCCTCTCTTCCTTCTCCCTGATCTTTTGTTCCATCTCTTCAGCTTGTTTCCTCCTCTCGTTGTCCTCCCTGATCTTCTCTTTTTTCATCTCTTCAGCTTGTTTCCTCCACCTCTGTGCCTTCTCTTCTTCGATCCTTATTATAGCTTCAAAGACACCTCCTCCATGCGCTTTCTGGAATGGTAACCAGTTTCCTCCTTTTCCTACTATCGGCTTACGTTCTAGCTTTGCCTTAGCCTCATTTTCTTTGTTTTTCTTTCCATAATACTCTATTGCCTTACCAGCAGCATCAGCACCCAAAACTATTGCTTTACCAGCTGCATCAGCACCCAAAACTATTGCCTTACCAGCTGCATCAGCACCCAAAACTATTGCCTTACCAGCAGCATTAACACCCATATCTTTGGCCACCTTAGCAACATCTATTGCCTTCTCCAAGTATCCTCTCGAATTTGAGCTACTGGCAACATCACTAGGTAGTATTTTGCCTTCATCTTGCTGCTGGGTCTTGACTTCTGGCTCCTTGCCTTTATCTTGTTGCTGGATCTTGACTTCTGGCTCCTTGCTTTTATCTTGTTGCTGGACCTGGACTTTTGGCTTCTTGCCTTTACCTTGCTGCTGGATCTTGACTTCTGGCTCCTTTACTCCATCTGCTTGAATCTTGATTGTCTCAACAGATTCATCTATTTTCTTTAGTTCCTTTTTCAGTTCAGACGTACTAAATTCTCCCCTCACCTCTAGCTGACCTTCTTCTCCTTCAACCTCTACCACCTTTGTAACTCCTAAGAATATAAAAAAAAATTAATTAATTGCGTAGCTGTTTTTCTTAAATAATGAAAATTTTATTTAACTAAAAAATATTTTTTAGTTGGATTTGTTTTATAACATTAGATTTGAAATAAGAGCCAAATTGATGAATTCTAACTTCTTCTTTTTTTTGTTAAAGCCTAATCAGATCATGTGTAAACTGAATATTAACCACCATAAATTCATAATTAATTTAACACAACCATGATTTAGTGTTTGTGTACCTTCAAACTCTCTGGCAGTTTCCTTCGCTATCTCTTTGGTGCTTTCATCAAGAACTGTGAACTGGAATACAACTCTCTTCTGCAATTTAATTTAAAAACCCATGGTTATAACTAGTATCACGTAGTATATATAAATATAATTTTAAAGCCATTCACATGTATATTTCTAAAATTTGTTCATAGAAATGTAAGACAAAAAAAAAACGAACCTTCATTTTTGAAAAAATGGAAAAGATTTGAGTGAAAGAGAAAATGCAGAGGAATATGATTGCAACCTTGTTAGCTTGTTCATTAATTTGCTTATTCGTTTATTTATACGGTTAGTTTGATTTTAATTAGTGAATATAATAACGAGTTGGTCTTGGTCAAGCCATCGGAGTAAGAATATGATATAGTAGACTGTTGCCGCGTCTCTTATTTTATTGGGTTCAAGTGTTCAACTACTACGTACCATGTTATGTGATATTTTTCTAAAGGACCGAGACCATTCCAGAGAAGAACCTAACCATTTCTTCGAAAGTAGGAAATGAAAGACGCGGTTTATTGTAATCAAGTCAAAGACTCACACTAAAGAGGTGGAAAGATAGGTTCTGGATAAAAAAATCTGTAAAATTTAGTCATGGATTTTCAACTTAATTAAAGTCAATTAGCCATAATTAGATTGACTCTATTTTTATATGTTAGTTAATTATTTTTCAAACTACCATTCATCAGCGTTGATTCAAAAGATGGAACTTTCAATGTAAAATACAAAACTAATATCTGTTGCACATTGGCTTAATCTGAACAGGTCAGTCATGAACATACCTCTTGCAGCACAGTACTACTCTTCACTTAGTTTGTGGATTTGCAGCTCTGTAGATGAAGATTGTAATGAACAAACGCTAACTCTTCCAGATGCTGTTTCTCACAACTGCTCATTCCTCTAGTAAGCAACAGCTTCTCCGCCACACTTCTCTTGAGTTTGTACCTCGAAGCACCTTCACACGTCTGGCTCAGAATCTTAACCGCGAAACTCTGCAGCTCTGCGTGCTGGCTCCCCTTTTCAGCCCACCACGCAGCTGCCAAAAAAAAAAATTGATTTCAACAAACAAGTGTCTGCATAACAACAATACAACTAAAGAGGTTTACACACACCTGGAGAGGATCCAGATATCTCATCAGCTTGACTAGCCTCGTTAAAGCAGCCTTCACGAGCTTTGTACATATCAAGCTGAGTGGCAACTTTAACCTGAACGTCACGTTCTTTAACAATATGCACAAGGGAGGAGATAAGACCGATGGCTACTTCTGCGTCGAGATGGAAATCACTCGAGTAGAACGCAGTCGGGTTGAGGAAGTAGCCAGCAGCATGAAGAGGACTGTGAAGGTGCTCGTTCCAGACATCATCAATCACATCCCACAACGGCTCATAACATGATTTCTTGTTATTGAACTCCCTAGCGATACTCTCCTTAATGACATCCATAGTGTCATAGACATGTCCGACGTGTTGATTGTTGTTGTTGGCAGAAGCAGAGAAACCGAGCAGACCGTGAATCAGAGGAGACGAGCATTTCAGAACTCTCTCGACTGTTTCCCATAAACTCGAATCATTCATCAAATTGGGTATAGTTAAGTCTTCTTCAGATGAAGCAAACATGGCTACCAACTCTTCCTTGGCTCTGAAGATACTCTCTAACGTTAAGTAAGGCATGAAAAACTCGAACTCCGAAGAGACGGCTACGTCTAGTCCATGTCTGCGATCTTGATCTCTTACAAGCTTCAAAGCCAAAGGGTTGCTGTTGACGTAATCCGTAATCATATTGACTGCTTCAACAATGTGGTCATGAGAATCTGTCTCCTCGATCTTCAACAGCATGAGCTCGAAGCAGTGAGATACACTCACAGACCAGAAGACTCCTCCCTTCTTGCTGTAAGCCTCCCCTAGCTCACCAACCCAACCAGAAGCTGAACACGCAACGATCTGAACCACGTTGCTCGCTCCAACCTCGTCAACAAGCCCATCCACCAGCGATATCAAGGCCTTGGAGTCTCCTTTTATATCGGAAACATCAAAGGACTTCAGATACACAGGACCAGCTGGTGAATCCGCGAGGAAAGTAACGAGATCACGGCCTTTCTCCTCGTCAACCCAAGCATCAAGCAAGATGCTGCAACCTGTGATGGCCCAGGAGTCTTTAACCTTCTTCACATGATCTTCCACTTCCTTTAACGCTTCATGAGAACCAGGAATGCTAAGCCAAATCTCACCACCACCACCACATACAGACATCATTTCACTGAACTCTGGGGAATACACAACTGTGTTTGAGATCAGTGTAGTCCCTTCCTCATCATCATCAGAACCACTTTTGCTGGATGAAATCTCTATTCTTCCACGCTTATTGACTCCTCTCTTAGCCTTAGGAGCAGAGTTAAGTTGTTGCTTCATAACCATACTTCGAAAGTTTTCTCTGACGTTAGATGTGACTTGGTCACAGTAAGTTACATCTCCACCTACACCACCCAAGTGAAACCTCAGACGCCTGAAGCCCTGAACTACTTTCCCACAGTAGTTACATTTAAACCGTCTTTTCTTCTTGTCCACACAAACTCCATGCTCCTTGATCTCCATAAAGGTATCCTCCATTCAAAAGACTTAACCTAACTTAATAAAACACACACACAGATAGAGAGAATGAATTAGACTAGCCGTAACGCAGTGCTAATAGAAGTTCATAAAGAAGGAAACTTTATCATAGATTTAACGAAGAAACGGCGATAGTGCTCAAAGCAACTAGCAAACGAGTCAAAAAATCATATAAATTATCTGAATAATTCTAGAAATGCTTCAATGGTGTGACCATAAGGCTCCAAACATAGCTCAACGGGGGACACAGAAGATCAAAAGCAAACAACTTTTGTTGCTTACAGATGAGAAACTCACCCAACCTGTTGCTATTTTTTTAACCAGAGTGGCTGAGTAAAAGCGAGTCAGAGCGAGTCAAAGCGTCGAGTCAGATAAAAGGAAGAAGCTTGATTCTCTAATCCCGAGAAAGAAAGAAAGAGAGAGAGAGAGAGAGAGAGAGAGAGAGAGAGAGAGAGAGAGAGAGAGAGGGAGAGTGAAGAGAACTTGTTTTATCTCCGTTAGTGAGATTGTCTACATGAAGCTCCATTTCCTCAGGTTCGGGTTCGGTTTCGCTATTTTCAGGTTTGGTTCGGTTTAAGTAGCAAAATTAAAAATCAGAAAATACCTGAAAATTTTGTTTTTTTCTTCTGTTTTGGTTCGGTTATTCTGGATAATTCAGTTAAAGAATGAAATATTATTATAGATAAAATATAGAGTAATTAGATAATTCAGATAAAAATCTGGATATTTGAATACTTTTAGATAGTTTGGATACTTTGTAATAATTTAGTTTTTTCAATTATTTTGAATATTTTTAATATATATATGTAATTAATATTTTAATATATTCAAGTATTTTCCGTTTGATTAGGTTATTTCGGATATAGAAATATAAAAACCATTAAGGTATCTGAGAATTCCGATCCAATTTTAGTATTTTGTTCCGATCTTCGATTCCAGTTTTTTTGCCATGTCTAATTATAATATATTCTATGTTTTGAAATTAATGAAATCTCTGTTAACTTTGCTGCAAAATTGTTTGATATTAATTGGAAGATATTTCAAACTTGGATTAGTGTGGTAGACAATTAATTCTATAGCACTAAATGTATTTTTTTCTCGGGGCTGACTGGATCAGAAAAAAAAATTATTTAAAAAGAAAAGAAAACACTTGCTTTAACATAAATCGATTAGTATCATTAATTAAAGACTTGGCACAAAATACCAACTATAACATTAAAGAGTCTTGCAACAAAAATAAATAATTAAGAATCATTAAATATTAAAAGAGTTGGGTAAAAAAGATTTAATTAGAATCTCTAATTAATAATAACTTTTTCAAAGTTCTAGTGGTTTCTGTGTTACAAAAAAAAAATTCAAGTGGTTTGGTATATAATAATACGGCATTGAAAAAACAGAATAAATAGCATCTGTGAAAAATGAAAATGCAGTTAGAACCATGACACTTGATCTTTTTTTTCTTTCTAAATTGTAAATATCACTAGCTAAAATGAGCATTCTGTCTTTTTCAAAGAAAAAGACTTTTACATACATCTTTCTTGGCAAAAAATAAATAAAAATACAAGGGGAAAAAGACTTTTACATACATTTTTTGCTAAATTGTAAATATCATTAACTAAAATGAGCATTCTTTCTTTTAATAGATGACACTTAAGAACATCTATTAGTGTTAATGAATAATTTTATATAATCTATATTTAATTTTTAGATTTGTCTTAGTACTGAAAATCTTCAACATGAACAAAAACATGGCATTCCTACAAGTTAGTGGTACGCACATCTTCTGCATATATACTCCACAAGTCGAATCATATGTTATCTGTATGACAACCAAACTCTACATATGATTGACCTAACAACATTTGTAAAAATATATTTATATTTCTCATTGTAGAGCCTATATAGAATGGAGTATATGTGTTGATATCATGCCCATATATGTGTTGATCATGCCAATATACGTGTTGTGTGATAAGTCTGATAGATGAAGGCTAGAAACAGATAACTTTTACAAAAATATATATGAAGAAAAAGGAAACATCTATTTTCCTTTTCTCTATATTATTGTTAGAGGGACTTAGGGTTTTTCCTATTTGAGAAACTGTAATCACAGAAAAGTAAAATTTCCAAATCCCTTTAAACGTGGCTCAAGAGATAGAAGCTTACTTGTATCCTAAGGCAATTATAACTCCTGTTTCTACTAAGGATGTAATTAATTTTCAAAGGCGGCAATCACAGCTGGAATCTTACTCCGTTTATTAATTAACATACAACTTTCTATATAAACTAAACTACCTAAGATAATACATCTGCAACAAAGAAACTCTTGTTCTGTCTGACGTAAAAAGCTAACAATAGTTTTCTTCAGAAAGATTTTAAAGATGAGATCAAAGAAGTTAGCGATGTTGGTGATGTTAGCTTTATTGCATCTCCTCTACATGAAAGCTCCAACATCTACTCTCTCTTATGACGATAAACCACCGTTCAAACAAAACGTGTCTCTCCCTAGAACCACCACTGGTTCCATGAGTACTACTACTAGTAGTAGCAGTGTGGTCTCTGATCAACAAGAAAAAGAGGAGTCAGATCCGTTGGTACCTCCTCCTAAAGCTACCAAGAGCGAGAGAATCAGCTGGTTCAGGAGAAAGCTACCCGAGCTGGAGATACTCAAGTCAACAACCAAGAGCAAGAGGTTCCACGGAAGAGTGTTGGAGCTGTACAACAAGAACTGCTCAGCTCAGTTCTTTATGGTTTGGTTATCTCCTGCAAAGTCCTTTGGACCGAGAGAGATGTTAGCCGTTGACACCCTCTTCACCACCAACCCTGGTGCTTGCTTGGTGATTTTGTCCAACTCCTTAGACTCACCCAAGGGACACACAATCCTTAAGCCTTTCCTTGACCAAGGCTTCAACCTCGTTGCCCTAACACTAGACATCCCGTTCCTCGTCAAGAACACTCCAGCAGAAGCTTGGCTTAAGAAGCTAAAGAGCGGCAAGATGGATCCAGGCTCCATCCCTCTCTTCATGAACCTCTCTGATCTAACGAGACTCGCTGTTCTCTACAAATACGGAGGAATCTACCTAGACACAGACATCATCTTCCTCAACTCCATGACCGGGCTGAGAAACGCAATAGGAGCGCAGAGTCTGCATCCTAAAACCAAGACATGGACAAGACTAAACAACGCGGTGATGGTCTTTGACCTCCACCATCCCCTCATGCGTGAGTTCTTGCACGAGTACTCCACAACTTTCGACGGAAACAGATGGGGATACAACAGTCCTTACCTGGTCTCTAGAGTCATCAGTAGGTTAGGACACAAACCTGAGTACAATCTAACGATCTTTCCACCAGATGCTTTCTACCCAGTGAACTGGCTTAAGATCCCAAGTCTTTTCAAGAAACCGGCAACCACAAGAGAAGCAAAGTGGGTAGAGAAGACGGTGCAAGAGATGAACAAAGGGAGCTACATGATACATCTGTGGAATAAAGTCACAAGGAAGATGAAGATTGAAGAAGGAAGCGTCATGCATAGACTCATCTCCACACACTGCACTGTCTGTGGAAACATCACTGAGTCTCACTCTTAAAAGCTTCCAAGCACAGACAAAGATGTGTTACAGATTCATTCATATGTATAATATAAAGTAGATATTTCTAGTTTTAGATGTTCTTTTTAAATCTCAAATTAGTTTCCACAAAACAACAAAGTCAAAGACTCAAAAACACAACATCCTGACAACGCAATATAACTTACAGCATCCAAAGTTTGATACTTAACATTCATGAAATGGAATAAACAAACCAAAGAAACTAGAATCTGCACATTCACAAAAGTCTTGCTGCACAAAAACTCTTCACTTAGTTTGTACCTTTGAAGCGTTGTAGATGGAGATTGTAATGAACAAACGCTAACTCTTCCAGATGCTGTTTCTCACGACGGCTCATTCCTCTAGTGAGCAGCAGCTTCTCTGCTACGCTCCTCTTCAGCTTGTATCTCGAAGCGCCTTCACACGTCTGGCTCAGAATCTTAATGGCAAAGCTCTGTAGTTCTGGATGTTGGCTAGCCTTCTGAGCCCACCACTCAGCTGCAACACAGAGACTCAAACAAAATGACAAAAACATGTTAGTCTGTAAAAAAACAATACAAGAAATGTTGTAAGAGAGGTTCACACACACACACACACACACCTGGAGCAATGTCAGTGATTTGATCAGCTTGACTGGCCTCATCAAAGCAATCTTGACCGAGACTGTACATTTTAAGCTGTGCGGAAATTTTGGCCTGGACGTGACAGTCTTTTACCATATAAACCAAAGAGGAGATGAAACCGGTTGTAACTTCATGATCAGAACTGAAGTCACCTGAGTAGAAGGCACCCGGGTTCAGAAAGTAACCTGTAACATGAAGAGGACTGTGGAGATGATTGTTCCACACATCATCAATCACATCCCACACCGGCTTGTAAGGTAGCTCCTCGTCACTTAGTTCCTTTGCTACACTCTCCTTTATGCCATCCATAGTGTCGTAGACATATCCAACCTGCTGATTGTTGGCAGTAGATAACAAGCATAGGCCTCGGATAAGAGGAGATGTTGATCTCACAAGCCTCTCAACAGATTCCCAGAAGGACCAATCGTTCACAAGTTTGGATACTGCTGTGCCCTCTGCTTTGCTCCAGACGGATGAAAAAAACATTTTTGCCAAGTTATCCTTCGCCTTGAGAACGTTCTCAAGAGTGAGATAAGGCCTAACGAACTCGAACTCAGAGGAGGAGTCCCTCATGTCATGTCTATGACTAGGATCTTTGAAAAGCTCCCAGACCAAGGGGTTGCTGCGAAGGAACTTTATGATGCTATTCACCTTGTCAAGTATGCCTCTAGAGGAATCCATTTTGTTAATCTCCATCAGCATAAGCTCAAAGCAATGAGAGATACTCACGGACCAGAAGACATTACTGTTGTTAGACGCAAAGGACTTGCCTAACTCACCAACCCAGCCAGTGGTTGAACATGCAATGATCTGAACAACGTTACCCACTCCAACTTCCTCAGCAACCCCTTCTACAAGTGATATCAAGGCATTGGTATCACTTTTGATATCGGAAACATCAAAGGACTTCAGATACACAGGACCAGCTGGAGAATCCGCAATGAAAGTAACCAGATCACGGCCTTTCTCCTCGTCAACCCAAGCATCAAGCAAGATGCTGCAGCCTGTGACCGCCCATGAATCTTTGATCTTCTTCACATGCTCTTCCACTTCTTTCAATGCTTCTTGAAGCATCCATCCGCTTAAATCACGAGAGCCAGGAATCTTAAGCCCCGTCTCCTCACCACCACCACCACCACCACCAGCTACAGACATGATCATTTCTCTGAAGCTTGGTGAATCCACAGCTGAAAAGGCGATACCACTTTCGTAAAAGAACCGACCTATGCACTTCTGGGCCTTGTTTGACTGAATATTCACATCATGTTCATTAGAACTCTCCACAAGACTTCTGCTGGATGAGATTTCTGATCTTCCACGCTTATGATGATGACCATTACCCATTTGGACATTCCCAATAACTCTACTAGTCTCAGACTCAGCAGCAGCAGCAGCAGCAGTAGAGCCGTGCCTTTGCTTCATAACCATACTACGAAAAGTATTTTTAACATTAGATGCGACTTGGTCACAGTGAGTTACATCTATACCCACACCACCCAAGTGAAGTTTCAGACGACAGATGCCCTGAACTTCTTTCCCACAGTAGTTACATGTATACCTGTTTTTGATCTTGTTCACACAAACTCCATGCTCCCGAATGTCCATGAAGGTATCCTCCATTTCAAAGACTTAAAACTTAACTACAAAAAAGAAAAAACGAAACTTTAAACGTTACAACCAAGAAAAAACGATCGAACATAGTTACCATCAGTCAAAAGAATCGATCCTTTTTTAAACTACAAACATGCATCCAGTGTGATAAAGAAGCTCAAAGCAAACACCTTTTCTAACAGACGAGAGCCACCAACTTAAAAAACACAACCACATTGTTTTGTTGTTTACTACTTGGGAACGCGATGAGAGATTTACCTGAGTGGCTGAGTAAAAAGCGTTGAGACAACAAAAGCCGGAAGAGAAAGCGAAACCCTTGTTCTCAAGGGAGGGAAAAGCGATGGACTTGATTTGTCTCCGTAAACAAATGAAGGTCCTGTCTCCTTGTAATAATCTTATCTTTTTTTTTGTTGGCAAACCCTTGTAATAATCAAATCTTTCTCATTAGACCAAAATGGAAAATGGGGATTCTTGGATTTGTTTTCTTTTTAAAGAAAGTTAAAATCTTTTTTTTTTTGTCATCGACTAAAGTAGACTAAAAAAAATAAAATCTATTTGAAATTATGGTGCAATTTTTTTTGTATAATGAAAAAACAGAAATACACATATAGAATATCCATTAAGTTTGTACAATATTTATAACTAGTGCTACCGAAAATTTAATTAACTTAACGTAAAAATGTCTATCTTTTCCGCATATTGAATGTTTTTCTAACGAAAGAAACAAATAATTAAATGACTATAGATTTTTTTTTCTAATTAGAAAATGCTTTACTGTTATATCAGGTTTTTTTGCAAGATCGACACCAACTAATTAAGAATGTTAATTCAAATAAGCTCATGTACTAACAAGGATCAATTTCTATAAGTTCAGATCAATTCAAAACAAACGATGTATATTTTATGAATAATTCACAACATTGAAAAAGATCAGCTCATAACAATTATCAATTTTGCATAACGTCTTACTTCTATTTTACTAAATTTCATCACCACCCAAAATCTTTTAATTTTATAAAAATTCAATTCAAAATCAGAAGTATATTCAAAATGTTAGTTGGAGTCAAAATTCAAGCACAAAAAGCTAGCAAATCTTAGACTTTCCTATTTTTCTTTGGTTCATATCAAACCATACCATAAACAAAATCATCTTCTTAGAATTCATTACCCAAGAGAATCCATATAATTGCTTTTTATTATTTATTAGTAATATTTAAAAATAAAAGTCACATAAAAAATCATTTATAAAATATATAAATATATTATCTTAATAGTTTCATATAAATAATACTCAAGTGCAAATTTAGTATGATAAATGTTGACAAGTATAAAATATATAGCACCATATATTTTAAATAGTATATACAACAATTTTACTATACATTATTATAAAATTTTGATTCATAAGTAAACAAAAAATACAGTGAATATATGAGTTATATTCTAAAGAGTATGAATGATAAAATTGATGGTTTATAAGACAAAATAAAATTACTCAATATAAAATATAAAATTATTATGTTTAGAAATATGATATTAATAATTTATTTAAACAGGTAAATTTTAAAATATATTTTAGCATTTATACAAATAAATACATATTACAAATTGAAATCACATTCCTAACTATTTTAGCTAACTAAAATTTTCAAAAAAAAATTATACCTTTTTGAAAATCATGCTAACCAAGTTTCAATCCATATATTCATTATCTTCTTAATATTTCTTTAGTATAACGATAGTATTTAGAAAGTTAACAAAAATTTAATTAAAATTAAACATTATACTCACAAATCAATAAATTTGACATGCACAATCGACCAATACAATTATAATTCTTCGTAACGTGATTTAAAAAATATGGATACAACTATACAAATCAGATATTCTATAGAATAAATTGAGTACAATCTTTTTATTTTCTTGCAAATGTTATAACTAATGTATTAATTTTTAATATCATACTAACTCATATTTGTTTATTTTTTTCTTTTTAATTCAGAAAATTGACTTTCTAGATATTTTATACATAAATTTAACTATACGAATGTTGATATTTAATAAATATAAGGTCGCATATAAATTTATTCAAAAAAAAAGGTCGCATATAATTTACGGTAGAACGCAAAAAAAAATTCGATGTAATTAAATACACTGTTATTTTTCAAAATGTTACATTAGTATACACATTAGAAATCATGTATAGCATTTACTGCAAACAATAAAAACTAAAATCGACATCTGCTAGGTCGAGCTGGTCAAAATCCGGTAACATTGTTAAAACTGTAATTAGAAAACTGGTATATGGATTTGAAGTCCTGATGCAAGCCATACTTAAGAGCGCTTCTTCAGTTAGATTTTGTCATTAATTTAACTGAAAGAATCCTTAAACGATTCTACAAAAAAAATAGAATCCTTAAACGACTTGGAATCAGCAAGCAAATCCAAGGAACATCCTCAAAGATACTTAATAAGTTTACACGCGTCCGACAAAGATCCCCTTCACCAAACTACTACACAAAACCATATCATATATACATACATACTTAAAAAAGAAACCTGCTATCTCTCAGAATCTAGAGGTTCAGTATTGTCCTCAAGCTTGCGACGTTTCTGAGGCGACTCACACTGATCATCTTCGGTTTCAGAAGCTATGTTCTTTGCAGATGATGGTGGCGGCTGAGGCAGAGATACTTCGGTTTGGGACAAGTTTTGAGAATCTGGTTTAGAGTCATCATCACTAGGTGAAAATAGCCTTCCGGCTTTGCGTTGTTCTTCAAGCATCTTTTCCAAGTATTTAGCATGCTCTTCTATCCGCAGCTGAAGCACCCGTTGCACCTGCAAGTTGATCAGCTTTTTACAAATCTTGAATCTTCTTTCTTTTGCTGATTACTAAAGTATTATTACCTCGAGTTGTTCATGCAATTGCTTTTGAACTTCCATCTGCATACGCAGAGCTTCAGTTAATTGTATTGCCCTGTCCATGGAAGAAGAAGAGTCGCTTTAAAGAGAACATGTTTTCAACATGTTTGGGGAACAAGAAACACTCACCCTCTTTTCTTCTCATCAGCTTCACTGTTGCTCAAAGCAAGTTTCTTTTCCTCTGAATTAACATTCTTTTTCTCTGCCAAGGAAAACAAAGGTCAGTACATAAGAAGTAACAGAGAATCTGTGTGATTTACAATAACAAGTTGGAAGCTTTACCTTCTTTTCTCTCTGGCATATACTTTGCTAGTCTATACTTCTGCAAAAAATTCATGTGTGTTTGTCATAGATATTCAAGCTACTTTTGTATTATGTACTTAGTGAAATAAGGTCAGACGCAAACTGATTTAGTACCTGCAAGTGGCTTTTGACATGGTAGATCGTCAAGCCCTCAACATTCATAAGCTTTAGAACAGCCTTTGGTGTGGCCTCTACACGTTTTCAAGGTTAAGTGTCATCAGCAGAAGGTTAAAAAGAAAACCAACATTAAGTGCACATGTATATATCATCATAAGGCTAAAACTCACTTTCAGGCCCTTCAAGTTTGTTCACTGACTTCAAAAAACTCTCATGGAGCTCAGGGGTCCATCTCATTCTCGGCTTGTGATTGGCAGCTGATGCTGATGATTTTGGAGAAGGGTGAGATGAAACGGCGTCAATGGACATTGCTCCAGCATCGCATTGGCTTGGACTCTTTCCAGTCACTAGATTTGATGAAGAAGCCAATGGCGTTTCATAGATCTCCTGTTTCAACCAAAAGCAAAGTGTTATAGAAAAAAAAAAGTCACTCTTCACACTCTCTATGTATCAACAAGACACTCACAAGAGATGGACAGAGACTTACATCAAGCCTGGGAGTTTCAGCTCGGTCTGTGATAGCCAGCTCAAGTTCATCAGACAAAAACTGCAACTCCATTTGATCTGATAAGCAATAGCTATCATTCGAACAGTCAAGATCATGGAAACCTCCTCCATTGGAACAAGCATCACCAGAAAGAGTAAGGAAGTCTTTGACAAGCAACCCGGAGTTGTTGTCTCCATCAAACGGATTGCTCAAATCTTCCTCACTGAAAATAGATGGAGATCTTGCAGACTCCACACCAGAAGCAGAGGGATTAGGGAGGAAAGGAAGACTGTTTCCCAAATGTTTCTGAGACTCAGAGGTTGAAGAAGATGACGAGTAGAGGTTCGTGCAGAAGGTGGAAGAGCGTGAAAACGTGCCCTGAGAAGTATTGTTCTTTGGCCAATCTGGTGATTGTGAGCGTATGAAAGGAGATTTCATGGTTTCTGGCTGGACATTTAGAAAGTTATAGGCTGGAGAGAGATGAGAAGACGAGAAAGCTTTTTGAATTCCTTTGTTGCATTCGTCTTGTGCTGTTGACACAAGCCTATGCCTGTTCATGATTGCTTGACCAAAATGGGGTTTCTTACACCAATCAAGATGGTCTTATCATGGCAAGATCTGCCATAAGCTTTAGGGACTTCAAGTTGCTGAGGACCAAAGATGAATTAGCATAAGAATGTTGGGATCAATAAAGTAATAGAGGATATTGACTCAAAACAGTTTTGTATAGTTAACTTCTAGAGCAAGGCATACATTAATCATCTACTGTTCCATCGTTGACTAAATCGCCAAAATCCAAAACTAAATCCAACAAGTTTACATATGTTTCTCATGAACTAAAATAGCAAAAGCACATGGACCTTTTGAGTTTAAAACCTAAACACCCTAGAATGGGACTAACCAGATTTGCAGATATTGAAAGAAACAAAAGATTAAATGTTGGTTAATTTTACACCGACAAAGCATGAAACTTAAAAGCTTGCAAAAAACGGAAGCAAATCAGGTCTAGAAAATACAGATAAGAGAGATAATAAAGGAAGAGCTAGTACGTACTAGTAGATTCAAAATGTAAAAGGAAAGAGCTTGAAGAAAGAATGAGTAACAAACAATACCAGTCAGAGACAAAAACCGAAAGCAATTGTTATTACCAAAGGACAGAGGAACAGAAACGGACCTGACAAGATGATATAAGTCTTCTACTTTTTTTTGTGTTGTAACTCCTGCATAAGAAAAAAGCTCAACACTTTAGAGGATTGATTTTATCCAAATCAGGAAGCTAGCGGAGAAGAGATTAAAGGAATGAGATTTGGCTAACGAATGGGTATCGAGGAAGAAGAGTAGAGAAGTGTTACTGTTGTCTTGCTTTGATTGGTCTCCGCTTCTCTTGGGCCGTCTTCCTTATACCACACGCTACTTACTCACGTGTAACTCACGTACTAATTGAAACCGTTTGTTTATAACTCCAAGTGGTTGTGCGGCTCGTCACAAGCTTCTTAACTTTCCTCTTTTTTTTTTTTAATTTTAATTTTGATGATGTCATCATACCATATTTCTTAGGCTTCGAATGGATGATGCAAATCAAAATATGCAGATCAAGCAGAACAAATATAGATCAAGCAGATCAAGCCGAACAAATGCAGATCAATCTCGTTAAACTAATTTACAGAGTTATCATATTTAATTGAATGCAACGTTTTGAAATCTAGATTGGACATTGACTTAGTATTACAATTGGATCAATGATTAGACGGATCCAACCGAGTTTTATATTCTGATTTAATTTTAAATTAATTATATATATATATATATATGTATTAACTATAAATTTATTTTTTGTAATCTTTATACCATTGTAAGAATTTAAAAATGATATGAAATTAAGATTTTAAATGATATAAAATATAATGGAAGCTAATTTATTTAGATATATATAAAACATGAATTTTTAACGAGTTTGACCGGTTTTTGATTGCGTTTACCGGTTTAACTCAAATCTGGTTTTAGCATAACTCAGAACCGGTTAGAAAAACGAATCACGGTCCGACCGGCCAGTCCGGTACGGTTTTCAAAACATTGACCGAATGATTAAATATATGTAAACTAAATATTTTTAAAAATACAAATTATTATTTTTAAAAATAAATAGTATTATTATAATAAATACAATAAAAAATTTAAAATTATATAGAATTAAATATAACTACAATATATAATTGATGTTTGACTCATGTCAGTTTTTTTTTAAAACCCAAAACATAGCCGAATTAAAAATGGTTCGAATTTACTCTGAGTTTAAAATATAAAAAAAAACAAAACCAAAAAAACCTTGAAAATTCGAGCTAAAACTTTATAAGCTTGACAAATATTTAAGTAATTCTGATGTAACAATTTTTATTTTTAAAATTTTTAAAAAGTATCATTCAGTTTTTTGTAAATTTTGGTAGGTTTCAGTTTCATATTTTTGGTTATGTTCTACTTAGATTAATTAGTATATTTATATATTTTATAGCATACTAATATAATGTGTCAAATATTTTTTACAGAAAATTATGTTAAATTTATGAATATGTCAAGTAAATATATATAGGTGTTTAAAAATATATATATAACTTCAGTTTATAAATAAAGAAATGAAGTTGTGTATATAGTATTTGTAGGAAAAAGAAAAAAGGAAAAAAAAAGAAAATCACCCATTGGTCCTCTGTGTTTGATCAGCTTCCTTTTTGATGTATTTGCAGATCATATTTTTTGTATATAAACTGTTCTGCAAACAGATTAAACTGCAATTTATTTGTTCTGCATATTAAAGATGAATGGACAAAATATGCAGATAAAACTGCAATTTATTTGTTCTATGTTTCTTCTGCATATTTACTGCATCACATTCAAACCCTTAGTCATCCGTACTTAACTTAATTAATTTCGATGCTGAACTATTAATATAACTTACTTAACTGATTTTTTTTTGTCACCGAATTTCCTGTTGGTATTTATTTCTTGCATTGCAATAATTGAAGGTTATTTATGTATGCGTATACATGAAGATGAGATGTACCTTGGTGACCTTACGTTTGTAATTGGTAAATAATTCATCGTTAACAAATTCAACTAAACTTCTTTCAAAAGAATTGGAGTTCCATTTTCAAAAAAAAAAACAAAAAGATATTGGAGTTCTCTAGTAGAACAAGGAAGCTAGGTGTGGTGTTTGTAAATGTCAACTTCACTTTTATATTACTTACGTATAGTACTTGATCAAAAATAGTTAACGCGAATGATTCTTTGCGTCTACTTTTAAAGTCTTTTAACTAATCATTAACAGCTCGCTTATGAATAGAAATGAAGTTAATCTCTTACGAAAAATTGTTGAACAAGAAAATAATACTATGGGAAAATAAATGATAGTGATGGACATTTTACTTTCTTTTAATGGTTAATTAATAATCAGCATTTTAAACTTCCAAAAGAAAGACAAAAGTAGCATTATCATCCCTTAAGTTGTATCGATGGGAGTCATAATCTAAACCACACGTATCGGTCCACTTTTGTTTGTCTTCTAGTCTCTAAGTCTTTGCAACAAAACTAAGATAATTTTAATCTAATGCTCTCATCATTGTAGAGAATGAGCTCATTCAAATGCTTTTTTTTATCTTGAGATTATACATACGTCTGATTCACCCAATATATTATTTCAAGTGGTTTCTTGTATTCCTAATTGACCAATAATAAGTTTGCATGAAGCTGAAAAATAACAAAGCCACATTTTATAATTTCGTTTAAATTATTTGAACTCAAACCACGACTTGGTTTTGGTTTAGTAGCAGTTAATTTTTAAAACATTGCTCCATCAATATCACATATACGAATTTAACAAAAAATATATGGTTGTTCAACACACACACACATTATATATATAAGAGTCCATCCTGCTGGAAATTGAGTATAGAATTAATGTGGATTTTGTATAAGTGAAAATTCAGTTTATTTTTTCATGTGTACATGGAAAAATCAGACAAAATCTAAAAATAAAAATGGTTATTCTAATCTAAAAAAAAAAATTTCGAGTTTGTGCAAAAGAATATCGAACAAGATGGAGTGGGAAGTGAGGAATAGTTATGTTAGAGGAGACTCTTTGAAGCATCAAGTGGTGGTAGAATGTCTCGATCCCTATATAATTTAATTTTCTTTTCGCATGATATATAATTCTTTTTATTTCAAAAAAAGATATATAATTCTAAGCAATTATTGGCTGGTGGGGGGGGGGGGTATAATATTCAATCACTTTAGCCCATTCTATGTCCATTCATAATCGCACTCAATTTTAAACTTTGAATTATAATTTAGAGAAAAATATTTTTTTTCAGTCTTATTTCATGTTTAACTCCAAAAACCGAACAAATAGCATAATTATTTAAAAAAAAAGAATTACGTTTATCACATTTTATACGTTAAAGATGTTCTAATCATACTTAATATTTGTTCGTAACATAAGAACAAACGTGTATAATTTCACAAAAGGTTTGAGATAAATCAATTCCTGAGTTTGTGTGTGTTGCCAATACCTCAAAATCTAATATATAACCACAGAAAAGGTGACCACTTTTGGTCATATGTTTCGCTGTCGCCTAGTTCACGAGTTGGGTCCACTAATTGCTCAATTATTCAGCTTATACAAATGATTCTCACTTTTCTTCACGCACTTTTTTGTTTGTTTGTTTGAAGGGAAAATGGGCCTCGTAAATATAGGCCATATACGCTTGGGCTAATGTTAAAAGCCCAAATAAAAAGCCCGGTAAAGAGGATACCATCATCAACAAGAGGCTCAAACTCAAAGGCGCGTCGACGCGTACGTACAAAAAGCTTTCACATGTTTCTTTCATGCTTCGATTTCGTCCATTAAATGGCTTCTTGAATTCTTAAACAATTCTCGTACTTTCTTCATTTTCCTGAAAGCGTGGAAGAAAGGATCTGCAATTGCTTTCAAGGTCAACGTCCTTGAGATTTGTTCTCTCTCTGTTTCTTCCGTCGTAAGTATACCCAGATTTTGATTTCCTTTGCCAAAGTTCATAGCTTTTTGATTTGATTCAATCCTCCCAAGTAATCTAGTAACTGTACTCCGTGAAATGATGATATGGGTTTGCTTCCCTTTTGCTCGTGATCGAACCCTCTTGGAGTTAGCATTAGGATTGATTGAAATTAGGTTAAAAGTTGGTTCTTTGATCTTTGATGAAACTAGGGTTAAATATGGAAGAAGGAAACCCTAGTTTCACAGTGGATGAAGCACTTGTGGGGATTGGGTTTGGGAAGTTTCAGCTGTACGTTCTTGCTTACGCTGGAATGGGTTGGGTTGCTGAGGCTATGGAGATGATGCTCCTCTCTTTCGTCGGACCTGCTGTTCAGTCGCTATGGAGTCTCTCTGCACGTGAGGAAAGCTTGATAACCAGTGTTGTTTTTGCTGGCATGCTCATTGGAGCTTACTCTTGGGGTATTGTTGCTGACAAACATGGCCGCAGGTAACTTATATGAAATCTTCTTTGGGGTTTTAACATGTGCCATTTGTTAATAAAAGGAGTTTGATAGTCTGGAAGAGGGTTCGAGTGTTCGGTTTGTTCATTGAATTGAATGATCTTTTAAGTTGTATGTTTAGTCTGTTTCCTTTGTACCTTGTTAATGCCTAAAGTGAACCTTTTCAGCCATTTTATTATGCTTATGACGACGCATTGTGGTTTCATTTGATCTGATGTTTGTGTGCTTTTATCTTCTTCAGGAGAGGGTTTATCATAACTGCGGTGGTGACTTTCCTAGCTGGTTTCTTGAGCTCATTTGCACCAAACTACATGTCCTTGATCGTTCTCCGCTGTTTGGTTGGTCTCGGGTTAGGAGGAGGTCCTGTTCTCGTCTCCTGGTATCTCGAATTCATCCCTGCGCCAAACCGAGGGACTTGGATGATTGTTTTCTCAGCTTTCTGGACCGTAGGAACCGTCTTCGAGGCTTCACTCGCTTGGTTAATCATGCCAAGCTTAGGTTGGAGGTGGCTGCTTGCACTCTCCTCTGTACCTTCGTCGTTGCTTCTCCTGTTCTATAGGTGGACGCCTGAGTCTCCTCGGTACTTAATCCTACAAGGCCGGAAAGCCGAAGCTCAGTCCATACTAGAGAAGATTGCGAGAATGAACGGATCCCCACTACCTAAAGGTGTTCTCCGCTCAGAGATTGAAACCGAGAGTAAAAAAAGCATTCCAACAGAAAACACTCATCTTCTCAAGCCTGTAGAAGAATCATCTGCTCCTTTGTCCAAGATAGTCCCACCTGACAACAGCAACGGACCAGGCTTTATGTTGCTAACTCTTCTATCTCCAGAGCTAATCAAACGGACTCTGCTACTATGGGTTGTATTCTTCGGAAACGCGTTTGCTTACTACGGCGTTGTCCTTCTCACCACCGAGCTCAACAACTCCCAAAATAGCTGCCATCTTACCGGAAAAGTGCTGCAACATTCTTCAAACGATGTTAACTACAGAGACGTTTTCATCGCCAGTTTTGCAGGTACAGAACATCAATATATACTTCATGTTGTCACGATTCTAAAAGTCTAATCCTTTTTTTGGCTTCTTGATCTCAGAGTTTCCAGGGCTACTTATATCAGCAGCAATGGTGGACAGGCTCGGACGCAAAGCGACAATGTCATCAACGCTATTCCTCTGCTGCATCTTCCTTCTTCCTCTGCTAACTCACCAGTCTCCAACCATAACCACAGCTCTTCTCTTCGGCGGCCGTACCTGCGTCTCTGCAGCTTTCGCGGTGGTTTACATTTACGCACCTGAGATATATCCCACGGCGGTAAGAACGACGGGAGTAGGAGTGGCTAGTTCGGTGGGGAGAATAGGAGGAGTGCTGTGTCCGCTAGTAGCCGTGGGATTGGTTCACGGATGCCATCAGACAGTTGCTGTCCTTCTCTTCGTGGTAGTGATGTTTGTCTCAGGAATCTGCGTCTGTCTCTTCCCGTTCGAGACCAGTGGTCGTGAGCTGACGGATGCAATCTCTTCTGCCTCCAAGAAGCGGCCACTTTCATCATCTTCCTCTGTATAGCCGATTCTTTTTAAAGCCATTGTAGTTGTTTAGTCGTTGAAGGAGACAGAACAAGAAAAACAGAGTACATTGTAAAGAAAGTTTACACATGACACAGCTTTATAGAAATGCAGAGCATCCGCGATTGGATCTATAGTTTTTTTCTAAATTTCTTGAATAATTTATAAAAAAAAAAGAATATTTTAAAGAGAAATAGAGATTCTCGGAGTCTCCAAGGGAGCAATCTCTCAATAAATCATAGTAGTTTCCATCTTCAACAAAGGAAAGAGGGACATAAGCACTTGTAGTAGTAAAAGCTTTGCCTTTTTTTATTAAATAAGGTAAAGGTTTTCACTTTGATGGCATCATCAGTCATTACAACAAAAGTTGTTTTTGGCAAGTTGAGAAAAAAAAAGTTACAGTAATTCTTCTTATCTACGTATATATGGAAAGATCCTCCTCTGTTTTTTGCTTACATATAAAGACGGACGGACTCTGTTTTTTTTTTTAATTGTTTTTTGTTTTGAATCCAGATCCTTATTATTCTCTCCTCTCCTCGGGACTTTGCTTTCGATCTGATTGATTCATGGCAACGACTCCTCCTCCATCACACCCCACAGATCTTATTACTTCAGGTAAGACGTCACTACTGAGAGACCACCCCATCTTCTTTCTGATTCTGCTCTTAAAATTTGATTCCTTTACGTTTGATCTCTCTCTCTCTCTCTCTCTCTCTCTCTGTCTCTGCCTTTCCGGGTTCGTTGATTTGGATTTAGGATTACAAGCTTCCTTTTGGTTTGTTTTTTTGGTAGTTGTTTCATGATTTTACTGTTACTAGAGGAGCTTAATTTATATTGAAAGTGTGTAACTTTATCTCCGTTTGGTAAGATCTGGATCTTTGCTTGAAAGCTTGCTTCTTTTGTGTGTGTGTGTGTGTATGTTGTTAGTTCAATCTTGAGTAATTGAACACAGGGATCTGCTTTTGTAAGCCCATCTTTCATCTTGTTCATGAATATGATTCCACCGACTTATTTGAGTTTTATGAATGGACACAGAGGAGCAACCTGTTAATCTGGACATCATGAAGGAGCAGGTGACTGATCTTGTGTTCTCTGGTTATATATATCAATAGGAATGGAGATTCATAAGTTTAAAATCTCTGAATCTGTTTTTTTTCTTTAAATATGCAAGACTGTCCAGGCAAACAACGAGACATCATCAGCCTCTTTTAAGTCCTCTCAGGAGCCTGCGGTTGTAGTTCATCCATCAAAAGTTGCTCCACTCTCTGCACCTTATGGTTTGTCAGGTGATTTTGCTGCACACTTGCCTAGCAGCATCCTCTCTCCTCAAGCCCAAGGCTTTTACTATAGAGGTTTGTTTCTCATTCATCTACCTTTTTTTTTAATTGCTTCTCTGATCAGATCTTCATGGAGTTTGTGTATTGGTGTACATGTTTCATATATTAGCGGTTGTCAATAGAAAAGAGATAGCATAAGCCTTCTTCTATAACACAATGGCTTACTAAGTCTAGTTCTTGATTTGATTTGAGGGATGTTTAGAGGCTAATGGTGATTCCTTTCTATGTTGTGGAGCCAGGTTATGAAACCCCCACAGGAGAATGGGACGAGTATTCTTCCTACGTTAATGTTGAAGGACTGGACATCAACTCTCCTGTGTGTACTCTAACCTTCTCTTTTGTGTTGACAACTTTTCAAAATTGTTCTTAGTCTGATGAAAAAAAATCAGGTTGGCTTCAATGAGAATGCTTCTCTAGTCTACCAAACAGGATATGGATACAACCCTCAGATGCCATATGGACCATACTCCCCTGCTGCAACTCCCTTACCTTCTGAGGCCCAGTTGTATTCTCCGCAGCAGTTTCCTTTTTACCAACAGGTAGTTCCTCCCAGCATGCAATATATTTCTTCCCCAACTCAGCCAGACCTCACCAGCCTCGTTGACCAGCAAGGTGGTGATAACATAGGACCACCACCACCACGACCGTCCTACCAACCTCACCCTATTGGACCGTTTAATGGAAACCAGTCAAACCTTGGTTTCCCTGAGTGGCAGCAAGGCTTTGACGGGGGGATATGGTCTGATTGGTCCAAGCCTTCTGATATGCACAGACATTCTTCTCCTTTTTCGCCTGCTTTGTCTCCTCAGCCACTCGGTTCTTTTGGATCATATGGCCACAACATTCACATGGTTTGTTTAACTTTATAAGCTACTCTTTATCCAACTCATGGGACTATATGTTGTAAATGGATGATTTTCTTTTTATTTGTCAGGGGTCACAGAGACAGGGATCATTTTATGGTCGTGGCCAGGGCTCTAACTATGGAACTAGACTAAATTCTTATGTGGGTATGGGGAACCAAGGCTGGATTGGCGTTGACAACACTCGAGGGCGTGGAAGGGTTAATGATCCATCCCTTGGTGGGGGTTATAATGGTAACTATGATATCCTCAACGAGCAGAACCGAGGACCAAGGGCTTTAAAGCCCAAGGCTCAGGTCTCAGAGGAGCTTGATTCTTCTGCTGATACTAAGAAAAATAGCAATGGCAGTCCCAAAGAGGAAGCCAACAACAACAATAATCCTGATTTTGTCACTGACTACAGTGACGCTAAGCTCTTCATAATCAAGTCTTACAGTGAAGACAACGTGCACAAGAGCATCAAGTACAATGTATGGGCTAGCACTCCTAACGGCAACAAAAAGCTTGACGCTGCTTACCGTGAGGCCAAGGATCAGAAAGAACCGTGCCCAGTGTTTCTTCTGTTCTCTGTACGAGTCTAATCCTTTTCTCTGTGTGTATGTATCTACATTTGCCTTCCTTCTGGAGATTTGCTTACGGGGTTTGTAATGTGCAGGTAAACGCTAGCTCTCAGTTCTGTGGAGTAGCGGAGATGATAGGACCTGTGGATTTTGAGAAGAGCGTTGATTACTGGCAACAAGACAAATGGAACGGACAGTTCCCGGTGAAGTGGCACATCATCAAAGATGTTCCAAACAGTCAGTTCCGCCACATTATATTGGAAAACAATGACAATAAGCCTGTGACGAACAGTCGAGACACTCAAGAAGTAAGTCCTCTCAAGCTTTCTTGTGTTATAAGATACATCTTTTTTTAAAACCAACTTGCAGAATCACAACCGAAAAAAAAACTACAGGTGAAACTAGAACAAGGCATTGAGATGCTGAAGATTTTCAAGAACTATGATGCTGAGACTTCAATCTTGGATGATTTTGGGTTTTATGAAGAGAGGGAGAAGATAATTCAAGAACGGAAGGCAAGAAGACAGCCAAGCTTGCCATCTGCAGGAGGAGGAGGAGGAGAAAACGAACATAAACCTGCTGCTGCTGCTGCATTGCAGACAGACTTTATCAAGAACATGTCTAAAAGTTTTGCTCAAGTCGTCCGCTTGGAGGAGGGAAGCAAAGAAGCAGGGAAGGCAAGTTCATCTCCAGATGCAATCACAACAACATTAGCAGTCTCTTCTGGTTAATCCAACTAGTAAGTAAAAGGCACAATCAATTAGCAAAGACTTTATGTTTTTTTTTCAGTTTCCATAATGATCTTTTGTTTGTTCTAAGAAGGGTGGTGGGTGGGTATTCAAATGGAATTTTAAGTCTGGCCTGGTCTGGTTTTTGTGTAAAGTAAGCTTCTTTTCGCTGGGGTATTTAAGCCATTTTGATTCATTTCCGTCTTTTCAAAGTTATGTATTCTCTCTCTCTTTGGGGTTTGATAGAAGAAGAAGAAGATGATGTATCAAAGACAATATAAATGTTGCTCTTGTAAAGTAGCTTCATATGTCTTTGCGGGCAATATTTAATAATGATGCAGATTACACCCATCAATCAAAGCTCTCAGATTTTGTTTCTTTGTTGGCTTTTTCCTTCTCCACATAAATCTTTTTAGACTGTGAAGGAGACAAGATAGTCAATGAAAGTCATTTCCAAATGATGTATCAAAGACTATAGATGTTGCTCTTGTGGTCATGAATTATATGCTGATCCAAATATTATTTATGAATAAAGAAAAGAGAGAGAGAGAGATTGTTGTTGCGAAAAGGGACACTAGCTTGTGTGGTTGATAAGCATGGATCATGACCCTTTGTGCAAGCAGAAAAACGGATTATGATGGGTAAGATGATATGAATCACCCAACCAATGTGGCTAATGAATCACTTGTTTTGGTATTATCCATGTCTGAGGAATAAATAAAGATTTTGGAAATATTGGTAGATCAGATCAGCTCTGGCTTCTGACATTCTGGTTATCATGTAGACTGATCTGATCTAAGTTGATATATATTCTTTTAATAGGGCAAGCAAAGAATAACAACAAGGGGGTAAATTCTAACAAAAATAAATCAAGGGTCCAAAAGAAAGAAAGAAAATTGAGTCTAAAGTCAAGACAGGTCAAAAGAGATGCATCCTGAACCACTGTGAGGAGTCGTTGTAGCCTTTGTCCTAAACCAGACCAAGTCCACGCGCGAATATACAAACACAGTGAGTGTGTGTCCAGAGATTTGTGATTCGATGAATAGTGGCGATACCTTATCGAAGCTAGCTCTACATTTCTCCTCTTCCGAGGCTTTTTTTCCGACGAGCTGACGGTGGTGAATTGGTGATGGAGTCTTTTGTTACTGCTGGGCCACCGTAGTCGCTCTTGTCTTCATTTTCCTGTGCCAAATCTTCCGGAAAGTTCGATTCTTTAGTCATGCTTCCTTCTTCTTCCCCAGCCGTATCAAGGTAAAGGCTTTGCATTTCCTTGTTCAATTTTGTTCCTTTTCCCTCTCTCAGTGAATGATTCTGCAAGCGTCTTTAAGCTCAAGTTCGTTAGCTTAGTCTTCTACTCTTTGATGATTAGGTTTTTGTAGGATGGTGGTCCCATGAAGTACTTAAGTACTAGGGTATTTGAGGACTGCTCTCCCAGAGGCTCTGAGAGACTTTTACATGGACAATGAATACAGGAAACATTGGGATAAGACTGTGGTTGAGCATGGGCAGTTGCAGGTTGACAGTAATAACGGAATTGAGATTGGTCGCACCATAAAGAAGTTTCCTTTCTTGACACCAAGGGAGTATTTGTTAACTTGGAGATTGTGGGAGGGGGTGAATGATAAGTTCTATTGTTTCATCAAGGTAAAATTAACTAACATGGTAAAATAGAAACAAGCTAGCACGCATGCTTACCTGAATTTGGTGATCATTATACCTAATGCTGTGAAACAATACATTGCTATCACATCCCTGGTCTATTAATATCTTATCTGTTATTGAACTTGTCTCTTAACTGACTGTTTTTGCTCTTTGGTTATTATCAGGAAGGTGATCACAATGTGGTGCCACAACAGAGGAAATATGTACGTGTTAGTTATTTCAGATCTGGTTGGCGAATTAGGAAAGGTAATTGTTTGTTTCTTGTCGGCCATCAGTACCATATATCACAAAACTGTTTAATGATTATATCTTTTACTGGTGAATAGTTTTTAATTCTGTGGCACCTTGTACATATAAACTCTAAAGTAAAGCTTGCTGCAGTTCCAGGTAGGAATGCATGTGAGATCCACATGTTTCAGGAAGATGCTGGATTAAATGTTGAGATGGCAAAGCTTGCTTTCTCAAAAGGCATATGGAGTTACGTTTGTAAGATGGAAAGTGCACTTCGTAAGTACATTGCAACCAGTCATAGACCCCAAGGGTCCACTGTATCTGCTGTTAGCTTGATGAAAAAGGTGAGATGTTAGTGGATTTTAATCTAATCTTAGCTCAGTTTTATGGTCAAGTGTTGTGCCTTGTTTGTAAAATTGATTCTTTGACATCACCCTTTGTGTTATCCCACAGATTCCATCAGAGTTAGAGAATGAGACAGATGACATCACAAACTCCTCAGGAACTATGCACACAGCTGAAAGAGCGAAACGGAAGAAACTGTTGAGAAAGCCTTCAAAGGAACAGATAGCAAACGGTCTGTTACTTGTGGGCGGTGCAGTTTGTCTCTCTCGTGGTCACTCCGCCTCCTTAGGTACAAAGGTTGCACTGGCTTACTTCTTGACAAAGCTGAAAAAGCGTGGAGCCCAGCAGAGCCGGACTTCACAGAACGCTGGTACTTAAGTCATGTATATATTTTTGTTTTATGAAGCATCTCTGATTCCTAAGCTTGTATGATAGATGTGTATATACTACTGTCATAGAAAAGGTCTGTTTAGTTCTTGGTCTTCAAAGTTTTGTATACCTCTCATGGAATGACATTAAATGTGTGCTAAGGTGAATGTATAATATATACATTATTCAGACAAGCCCTCTGGAATGTTGTTTCTTGGTTCACACGTGTGCTTGAATACACGTTGAAAACAACTTTGGTAATATTTTGTGTTTTATGCAGTTAGATCGGACTTGGACACACCAGTTGTGGTCTCTCTGTCTCTCTCCTAATGTTTCGGTGTCTGCGTCATTTTTAGCTGTACATTTCTCTATTCACACGTCCAGATTTATTCGCCTTTTCACTCAATAACCTCGTTTCTCAAAAAAAAAAAAAAAAAAAGACTAACAGAAGAAACTGAATTTGCCATTTTTGGTTACTGCCACACCGTTTCCAAATTTGTTTTTCTTTCATGACCTAACCCTATCTTCTTCTCCTTTGGTTCTTGTGTGTTTCCTTCCTCCTCAAGGAAACCCAGAACCAACGCTGGGTTTCTCTTTTGGATCATCATCTACGCAGATCTTGATCTCTGAGCTCAACGTGTCAATCATGGCACCCAATCTTCAGCCACTTATACTCATCATCACATGTTTTGGAGTCTTCACCTCTCATGTTCTTGCAAAAACAGATAGCCAAGACGGTAAGTGTGTCTTTGTCTCAACGATATAAGAGAAGAATCATAAATGATTATATTTATTTGTTCATGGATTTTTTTTGTAGTTTCGGCTCTTAATGACGCTTATAAGAGCATGAACTCTCCATCAAAACTCAATGGTTGGTCTTCGAGCGGAGGTGATCCTTGTGGTGACTCATGGGATGGTATTACTTGCAAGGGCTCTTCTGTTACTGAAATGTTTGTTACTTCTTCCTCTCTCATCTTCTCAATGGTACACTCTTCATCGATTCTGATTCTATAAGTCCTTTTATAATTCTTTGTAGAAAGGTGTCAGGACGTGGACTCAGTGGATCTTTAGGGTACCAGCTTGCAAACTTGAAATCACTCACTTACCTGTGAGAAGCTTTCCACTTTTCAATACATCTTCTTGATCTCTACTTCTTGCATTAATACTTAAAACTATATGTTCTGTATTGTGTCATCGTAAACAGTGATGTAAGCAAGAACAATCTTAACGGAAACTTACCCTATCAGCTTCCTGAGAATCTTGTTTATCTGTAAGTGCATGTTCTGTTCTTGATCTTTATTCACTAAATGTATCAAACTAAATGTAAGACTTTCTTCAATGCAGATATGCCTCTGAGAATGACTTTAACGGTAACGTGCCATATTCTGTATCTCAAATGAACGACCTCACTTACCTGTAAGCCAAAGACACTTAATGACTCCTTCTCATATTCTTTTCCCTAGTATCACTATTTGGTTCATACCGTTCTTGTTTATTTTCCGCTCAGCAACTTTGGCCGTAACAACCTCAATGGTGAACTTAGTGACATGTTTCAAAAGCTGAAAAAACTTGAAACAATGTAAGTGGGCATATATACACACATGCTAACTGTGAGAGGTTTCATTAACTTCGAGTCTATCTTTTTGCAGTGATCTGTCTTCCAATCAACTCACAGGAAAGTTACCACAGAGTTTTGCCAATCTAACAGGACTTAAAACACTGTAAGAGAAGAGAATACAATTGAAAGTAGTTCTTGTACTTATTACTCACCTTACCATTTATAGTTATTTAACTCGCTCTTTTAGGCATTTGCAAGAGAACCAGTTCAAAGGCTCTATAAATGCACTCAGGGACCTCCCTCAGATCGATGATGTGTAAGTGTTTCTGTAGCACAGAGTTTCTATCTCTTTCCTTCGTTAACGTTACTTATGAATCTTGCCATGGCAGAAACGTAGCAAACAATCAATTCACTGGTTGGATCCCAAACGAGCTGAAGAGCATTGGCAACCTTGAGTAAGTTCTCATCTCTCATTCTCCCTTACACACAAATAAAAGAAATGTAATTAGCATTTTTATTGGTTAGAACTGGAGGAAACCGTTGGTCAAACGGTAGAGCTCCCTCACCACCTCCAGGGACACGCCGTGTAGACAGAAACTCCGGAGGAGGCGTTGGAGGAGTGAGCAACAAAGCTCTGATCACCGGACTTATAGTAGCAGCATCTACTATAGGTGGACTCATTCTCACCGTAGGAGTGATTGCGTTGTTCGCTAGAAGAAAGAACTCTCATCATCATCACTCTTCTCACTTTTTCGACGAAGAGAAAGGAGGAGGAGGAGGAACCAACCGAAGCAAACCGCTCTTCACACCACAACCCTCTCAGATGCTTCAGTTCGACTCTACCGATGACTTGAAAAGCCAAAAGACCGAGACAAAGCCTTCTTCTGTTAACAGAACATCTTCTGTCAGTTTCAAGAACACTCCTATCTTTCATCTCATACCTTCCTCTTCCCAAGCGGTTGCAACCCCTGACCGTTTCTTCAAGCCCGACGCTGTGAAGGTTTTTACACTCACGGATCTGCAGAACTCTGCGTCTTATTTCTCACCTAATCGCCTTATTGGCGAAGGAACTCTTGGACGTGTTTATAAAGCTAAATATGAAGATGGAAGGGTTTGTTTTTCTTCTTCCCTCATTTCACCCACTTACTCTTCTTCTTCATCATCTTTCTCATCAAGAACTTTGTTTAAAACAGAAGTATGCAGTGAAAGAGATAGATTCTTCACTGTTAGGCAAAGGGAATCAAGCAGAGTTCTCACACATAGTGGCAAACATCTCCAGCATTCACCACCCCAACATGGCTGAGCTCGTTGGTTATTGTTCAGAACAAGGAAGGAACATGCTTGTCTATGAGTACTTCACAGGTGGATCACTTAACAGATTTCTTCACCAGACTGATGGTTTCAGCAGACCATTAACTTGGAACACAAGAATCCGAATCGCTCTAGGAGCTGCTCAAGCTATAGAGTAATTATTGAAACCATTTCTTTCAAAATATAATCATCTAACTAACCAGCTACTTTCATTTTTGTCAGGTACCTTCATGAGGTTTGCTCGCCTCCATTAGTTCACAAGAACATCAAGTCATCAAACATTTTACTCGACAATGAGCTAAACCCTCATCTCTCAGACTATGGCCTGGCAAACTTTCACCATGTGAGCTTCTTTAAATAATACTAATAGATACATAGTTGTTTGTTTAATGTCTTCTTTCTTGAAAAACTGTAGCGCACAAGTCAGAATCTTGGCGTTGGATACAATGCTCCAGAATGCGCAGATCCCTCGGCTTACACACTAAAGAGCGATGTCTACAGCTTCGGTGTGGTGATGCTGGAGCTTCTTACCGGTCGAATGCCTTATAACAGGTTCAGTTATTAAACCTTTTCTTTAGTATATAGTTTTCTGATAAGAGTATATATAGAACTATTCAAGTATCTGACAAATGTTATTGTTTGCCTTTAATCTTCAGTGATAGGCCTAAACAAGAACAGTCTCTAGTTCTTTGGGCAAAGCCAAAGCTTAAAGACATGGACACTCTGGAGGAGATGGTTGATCCAGCTTTGTGTGGACTCTACGCTCCAGAATCTGTCTCGGCATTTGCAGATGTAGTTTCCATCTGTGTAATGGTAAAGTCATTGGTGGTTTCTCTCTGTGTTATGTTTTCAGACCTTTTTGTAAGTTCAATGTTTGTTTTTTTTTTCTCAGTCTGAGCCTGGACTTCGGCCACCAGTGTCAAATGTGGTGGAGGCACTGAAGAGGCTAGTGTAGTTCTAGTGCCTCAAGCTGTGTATGCCCCTGAAGAAGAAAGGATAAGAATAATAATAACTCTTTGGGAGCTCAAGAAGCTATTGGATACAGGTTTGTATAGAGAGATAGGTGGTAAAGATGGTGGAGGAAAACAGAGAGACATAGATTACGTTATTTGTTTTTTTTTTCTGTTTCAGATCCTGATGTCTAACATGTAGGTGTATCTTTTATACATTGAGAAAAAAAAGAAGAAAAAGAAAACTGATAAGTGTCATAGAAGTAGTAGAATACAAAGACAGCTAAATAGAGGTTTAATCAGAACTGGAACTTGATCTTGAGGTGTACTCAGCCACGAGCTTAGCAAAAGATGAAGACTTATCCTCGAGCAACCTCGCTGGCGAATCATACTCCTCAATGATCCCTGTACACATAACAAAACAAGACACTCGATTATTTCATCTGCACACACACAATCACACACATGTTCTATCGAATGATTTTGAAAGTTTCAGACAAACCATTGCTAAGAAGCAGAACCATGTCGCTGTCAATAACAGAAGATATCCTGTGTGCAATGGTTATCACTGTACAATCTGAGAAGTGCTCTCTTAACGTTTTCTGTATCAGATTGTCAGTTGAAGTGTCAACAGAAGCAGTGGCTTCATCAAGCACCAAGATCTTGCTTCTCTTTAGAAGAACTCTCCCAAGACACACAAGTTGCCTCTGACCCATGCTCCAATTCTCTCCATTCTCACTCACAGATGAATCAAGCTTTTGTTCCTTTTTCCTCACTTCATCTCCTAGTTGGCACTTGTGAAGAGCCTAAACACACAGAGAATTATAACTCAAGAGTGAACATTTTTACTAGTGAAGAGAGAACATAAACTAAACCAACACACCTCCCAGATTTGATCATCTGTGTACTCTTCAAGAGGGTCCAAGTTACTTCTCACAGTTCCTTCAAACATGGTTGGATCTTGGGGTATAATACTTAGTCTTAAACGCAAGTCATGCAACCCAATGGTCAAGATATTCACTCCATCTATCCTGATTTCTCCAGCTGATGGTTCTACAATGCGGAAAAGGGTTTGTATCAATGTCGATTTCCCGCTTCCTGTCCTTCCAACAATGCCTGTTCTTAATCCTCCTCTGAATGTGCATGTTATTCCTCTCAACACTAGTGGCATATGTGCAGCATATCTTACCTAACAATGTGTCCAAAAATATCACCAGATGGTTAAAAAATAGTAATAAAATGGTATAGATAGATAGAAAGATAGATACCTGAAGATTGCAGATGTCCACATCTCCATGTGAAGGCCATGATTTCTCAGGCCGGTTTGTATCTATCACAAGAGGTGGTTCACTAGGAACACTTGCATACTGAAGGATCCTCTCTACCGATATGATTTTGTTCTCAAGATTACAAAGACCCCACATCAGCCAAGCTTGCTGTGTGCTCAGATTGAGTCCATAAGTCACGGCTAATCCGGCGAGGCTTGGATCAATCATACCAGTAGGTATAGAGATCAAGAAAACGAGTGAAAAGGCAAACGTAAATGAAGATAACATATCAAGGCGAAAGCAAAGCCACTCCACTGCTCCAGCTAAATAGAATTTGGGCCTAGAGTAAGCATCACTGAGCCTCATGTTGTCGCCACGGAATCTTGATTCTTGATTGAAACTCCTGATGGTTGTCGACCCTGAGATCGTTTCAGCAAAATGCTGAATCAGAGGGGCTTTGCATACTCCATCTAACCGTGAAAGTTCTCTTGCTGCAGCTATGTAATATCTCTGCAAAGTTTGAAGGTTTTCTTGTCACAAAACATAGCTACATTTTCTTTACAGAACCAACTCTTAGATTAGGAAGAGCCTTGGACAGTACCTGATACCATATGGAGGCAGCAACCACAGGGATGAAGACAAGAAAAACCAACCAAGAAACCTGTGACATAACTCCAATGATTCCAATAACCTGAATGGCTGTGACAGCAAGTGATGAGAATTGAGATGGTATGTCCAAATCCACAGCTGACTGGTCTGTAGAAGCCTATACCAGGAAAAAAAGAACAAACATTAATCACAGAACAGAGGAGATCCTCAAATAACTAGAGTGGCAGAGACATACTCTATTTATGATTCTTCCACTTGGAGTGGAATCAAAGAAGGACATAGGAGAACGGAAAATGCAGCGGTGCATTTTTTGAAACAGTTCAGTGGCAGTCTTATAACCAGCTGTTACGAGAAGTGTGGCTCTTACAAGAATGCAGAAGCAACTTCCAACGGCCAAAGCCACATACACAATCATTAATGTAGAAAGGTTCACATGAGCTTCCACATCTTTGGAAACAGGAGTGCCCCAAGCCATCCAGTAGTTGCTTCCAATCTGTAGAAGCTGAAACATAACCTGTGCCAACAATATAAAAGGCACAAGAGCTCCTCCGTAGGCTAGTGTGATGTATTTCCAGTATACATCCAAAGAGACGCTACCTTTCTCCCTCTCTTCCTCTTGCACAAGTTGTCTATTAGGCTCCCCAGAAGAGTCTGACTTATCATTCTTCAAATCTTGACTTTCTTGTTTCCCCTCAGAGTCAATAACATCTCTCCCAACACCATTGTCTTCTTCACCTAAAGCTGATTTCTTAGAAACAGAATTGGCATCAAGTGAACCAACTACTGCAAGAGCCTCCTGATGAGCACCTATAAGCTCCATGAAGTCTGTTCCAGAGTTGAGGATATCATTGTATCTTCCAGCTTGGCTGATCCTTCCATGTTTCATGACCTGAGGCACAAGACAAGACAAGATCAGAAGCGGGTAAGAACTCAACTTGAAAAGATAAAAAAGAAACTCATACTATTCAGATACCAGTATAAGATCAGCAGAAGGTAAGAACTCAAGTTGATGAGTTACATATATAACTGATTTTGAACTCAAAAGCCCCAGCAAAACTTCCTGAAAGAACATTAAGAATGAAAATCAATATGCTGAAGTAAAAAAAATGGCTAAAGAAGGAAGATGTTACCTTAAAGAGATGTGACCCTGTGTGAGCATCCACAGCACTAAAAGGATCATCAAACAGGTAGATATCTGCATCTTGGTAGAGTGCTCTTGCAATCTGTATCCTTTGCTTTTGTCCACCACTCAGATTGATCCCACGTTCACCAATGACAGTCTGATCACCAAATGAGAGTACCTCCAGATCCTTACTCAAAGAACATGCTTCAACCACCTTTTCATAACGTTCTCTTTCCATAGTCTTACCAAACAAGATGTTCTCCTCAATAGTACCGCTCTGAATCCAAGGAAACTGTGCAACGTACCCTTTTCTTCCAAAAACCTTGAGACTTCCAGATATCTTAGGTACTTCTCCAAGTATAGATGAAAGCAAGCTTGACTTCCCAGAGCCAACAGTACCACAAACTGCAACCTTCATCCCATGAAAGACCTTGAGATTAATGTCTTTTAGAGTTGGGTTAGCAGATGAAACATCCCAAGATAAAGTGCTGTTGATCACTTCCACAGATATGTCTGAACTTCCCTTAGGAAGCCTCTCCACAACGTCAGGCTGTAAGTTGTCTTGACAAAGATAAGATGCAATTCTGTCAAGAGAGACTTTTGTTTGCACAACCATGGAGATAGTTTCCGGAAGATAGAAGATCGGCTGTCGTAGAGTACTAAGGATTGCAATCGCTGAGAGTGTCTTTCCAGATTCAAGGGGGATGCCAAGAAGTATACAAGCACCAAAGGTAGAGACTGACACCAAAGTAGGAGCTCCCCAGAAAACAAAGCTTATAACAGCTGCGTTATACACATACTTCTTCAGCCACCCTTCCTCGCAAGTTCTAAGATCGAATATCTTCGACAGAAACTTCATCTCCCATCCCTGGAGTTTGAGAATCCTCATGTTTCTCAAGATCTCAGATGTTGATTTCATCCTGTTGTCCTTAGCTTCCATCAACTTCTCCTGAAACCTCTCTTGCATTTTCCCAAATGGAATGTTCACAAGCATTACTAGAACGGTAGCAACCAATGCAGCTATAGATGCTAGTCCCAGGCTCCTGTACAAGAGCCACATAGCTAGGCCGACTTGTAACAAAAGCAGCCATGTATCATGCATGTACCAGCAGAAGCTACCAACCCTCTCAGCATCCACAGTCATGAGATTTATAATCTCACCACTTGTCCGTCCTTTCTTTGAATGGCATGAAAGGGTCAACCCCTTTTCGTATATCATTGCGACCAGACAAGATCTCATCCTAATACCAATCTTCTGTAACCTGAAGTACCAGTGTCTCTTGGCAAGACACTCAAGAAGCTTAGCAAGAAAGAAAGTAATGACTAGCACATACCCTTCGTTGCTGTACTGTCTACGTCCGTTAAGGTACTGGACGAATGTGTCAATGAGTGCTGGTCCAACGTATGACGCGATCGAGTAGATGAAAGCCAAGAGTGCAGTCACTAGAATCTCCCAGTGACATGAAAAGAACAAGGCTTTTAAGAGCTTGAACGTGGTGACACCACCACCATCTGATGATTCAAGCATACTCCTAAAGTTGGGAGCTAACCGGACTACGCTGTCACTATCATGAAGCTCAGGAACATCTTCTAGATCGAGAGCTTTCTTGTTTCCAGTTTCAATCAATGGACTCATCCAAGAGAAAGTAAAGAGACTGAGAATGCCAGCTCTAGAGTAAAGAGTAGCACCAACACTAGAATCTCCATTCAAGAGTGGCTCTTCCAAGACTCCATTGCTGCTGCCTCTAGCTTTCTTGAAGAAAGCCACATAACTGAGAAGCAGAGCAGCACTGAAAGAAACAACGTCGTACACCAGAAGATGAACAGGTACGGTTTCATCTTTCTTGTACATAACGATGTCTACTACAAGAGAGTAGCAAGAAACCGCGAGATAGAGAACAAACCAGAGCCTAAGCAGAAACGGAGACTTGGTTTGCTCATGATTACTGCAACGATGCAAGCAAATCGACAAAGTCCCCCAAGAAACCGTTGCTAATAGTAACCCCACGAGAGAAACTAGCTGATCATTTTCTGACCAGCCACTCTCGTAGTACCAAGAGAAACCACTCAACAACAATAACACGAGATTAAGGAGAGACAGAGCTAAACTACAAAACAGAACCGGCTTAGATTTTAGACTCTTTGTAACAACACCAGAACCATTATCTCCACTAACTTTGTTACGCACCCATAAGCAAAACAGAACCAGCAACAAAACCGCGTGCAAGAAACCAGAGACACATCTTAAAAGAAGAGGTTCAAGAAGAACAGACCTAGGAGAATAGGTTTTTAACAAACCAGTAGTATCCTTCATGGAACTCAGAAAGTCCATGGCTTTGCTCTGATCTCTCTTTTTGTGTTACCAATGATTTCAGAAAGCGGGTTGTAAATTTGGTGCAGAGTTTTCAACGAACGAGAAGTACTTATAGAACGAGAGTGAAGTGAGTTGATGTAGACACAGTATGTCTTGAAGAGCACGGCTAAGAAACTACGAAGAAGGTACAAAAAAATGGTCCTCTCAGACTCTCTCTCTCAAGCCCCACCAGAGTGGGCTGCAAGTAAGTAGTAAGTCTCTGTTTTTGTCAGTCAACGGCTACTACTATTCTTCATTTCTTTGTCTCACATGCGTATCAATATAACCTATGCTTTTTATGATAATGACATTATAATTTATGGGCAGTAATTAAAGATACCACCACCAAAATCCAGAATCCAATCAATGTCACCGTTAAGAGATGGAGGAGCCATATGGATATGTTCATAGCCACTAGAGCAATATGCCACTTGCATTTAAATGTCATCATCAAATGAAAAGTCCAACATTGGTTTACAAATTTCAATACATAGCTTTTGATCTGACCAATTATTATGGGATCTTTTGATTCTAAGTAGCAGCTTCTGCTGAATTTGGATTCCGAGAACTCGTTGTGTACTCTGCCACAAGCTTTGAGAAAGAAGAAGACTTGTCTTCAAGCAATCTCGCCGGTGAATCATGTTCTTTGATAACCCCTGCACTTAGGACACATAGACAATGTTAATACAAGTCTTCATATATAAAAGAAACAAAGGTATAATGATCATGATGAGTTCAGGACCTTGGTCTAGAAGCAAGACCATGTCGCTGTCTATAACAGATGATATTCTATGCGCGATTGTTATCACCGTACAATCCGTAAAGTGCTGCCTCAGAGTCTCCTGTATCAGATTATCAGTCGCAGTATCTACAGACGCAGTAGCCTCATCAAGAACCAATACTTTGCTTCTCTTGAGTAAGACTCTTCCCAGGCACACCAGTTGTCTCTGACCAACACTCCAGTTCTGTCCGTTCTCGCTAACAGGGGAATCTAGCTTTAGTTCTTTCTTCCTTACCTCATCCCCGAGCTGACACTTGTCGAGTGCCTCCCAGATTTGGTCATCAGTGTATTCCTCAAGAGGGTCCAAGTTGCTACGAACCGTGCCTTCGAACATGGTTGGATCTTGAGGTATGATACTTAGTCTGGAACGCAAGTCGTGCAGTCCAATGGTCAAGATATCTATTCCGTCGATTCTGATTTCTCCAGCTGTTGGTTCTACAATCCTGAAAAGAGTTTGAACCAGAGTGGACTTGCCACATCCTGTTCTTCCAACGATTCCTGTTTTCAGACCTCCTGGGAAAGTACACGTCAGTCCATGCAGCACCATTGGCAAATGCGGTCCATACCGCACCTGGAGATTACTGATAGTAATCTTTCCACGAGAAGGCCATGACTTCTCAGGCCGAGTTGATTCGATCACAAGAGCCGGTTCACTAGGGATGTCTATGTACTGAAGCATTCTCTCCACGGATATCATCTTGTTCTCAAGATCACAAAGCGTCCACACTAAAGTTGATTGCAGGCTGTTTAGATTGAGTGCATACGTAATAGCCAATCCAGCAAAGCCTACAAGAAAGACGAGAGGAAGATGATTCTCAGTTTGTGAATCTGAAACCAAAACAAAAGAAGTCAGTATTGGCTTACTTGGATTAACTGTCCCTTCAGGCGCAGAAACGACGATAACAAGTGATAGCGCAAATGCGATAGTGGATAAGAGCTCAAGGCGGAAGCAGAGCCATTCCATTGCGCCAGTGGAATGGAACCTCAGCCTAGAAAGACAGTCGCTGAGTTTCATGATGTCACCTAGGAACCTCGGTTCTTGATCAAAGCTCCTGATAGTTGTCACCCCTGAGAGTGTTTCTGAAAAATGATGTACCAAAGGCGATCTGCTTATTCCAGCTAGCCTCGCGAGTTCCCGAGCAGCAGATATGTAATATTGCTGTGCGCATAGATTACCATTAAGTAAGTAAGAGTGAGAACCACACAAGAACCTTAGTATGTTTCATATCAATAAGTTAAGGATTGTGGACAATACCCGGTACCAGGCACTTGCAGCTACGACAGGGATGAAGATGATAAGGACCTGCCAAGCGACCTGTATCATCACTCCCATAATCCCCAAAATGTTAATAGCAGCAATAGCAACATATGCAAATTGACCCGGTAATCTCAAGTCCACTACACTTTGGTCTGTAGAAGCCTAAAACAAACATTGAAAACAGAGTAATCATGTAAATGAATTCGTTAAAATATGTTTTTATTTTTGGTAGTGTCATTACTTACTCTATTCAAGATTCTCCCCATTGGAGTAACATCAAAGAACGACATGGAAGCGCGGAAAACGCGGAGATGCATTTGCGTAAAGAGCTCAGTAGCCATCTTGAAACCAGTCATCGACACCAGCAACGCTCTGACGAGTATGCACAAGGAGCTCGCGATGGCTAGAACGACATAGACTAGGATCAACGTGAAGCCGCTCACTGGAGGTTCCAAATCCTTGGAGACAGGTGTCACCCACGTCATCCAATAGTTGCTTCCAATGTTCAGAACCTGGAAGAGAATCTGTACCAGCAGTATAACAGGAATCACCGCTCCTCCGTACGCTAGTGCCATGTATTTTTTGTAAACATTGAACCCAACTTTCCCCTTCTCCCTTTCCTCTTGTTGAACTAGTTGCCCTCTTGGCTTACACAGTGAATCTTTCTCTAGCTTGGGTGCTTCTTTCTCTTTGTCTGTAGTTGATTCTGATGAAGCACAGCCTTGTTCATATGTATCAACTGTTGCTAAGGCGTCACTGTGAGCTCCCACAAGCTCCATGAAGTCTGTTCCTGAATCAAGAATCTCTTTGTATTTCCCTGCTTGTGTGATCTTTCCATCTTTCATAACCTACCAAAAATGATTATTTTGATTTCGTAACTATATAGTAAGTAACATGATGACAAGTAGAGAGCAGACAAGGTCACAAACCAGTATAAGATCAGCTTCAGGCAGAAATTCAATTTGATGAGTGACGTATAAGACTGTCTTGTCTTTCAGAATCCCCAAAATGACTTCCTGTTACAAAGAGAACAATTAGCACAAAGGTGATGATGGTGAGAGTGGAAAGAAATAAAGGAAACGGTTATTAAAACCTTGAAGAGATGTGATCCTGTATGAGCGTCTACTGCACTAAACGGGTCGTCGAAAAGATAAATATCTGCGTTTTGGTAGAGAGCGCGAGCGATCTGTATACGCTGCTTCTGTCCACCGCTCAGATTGATACCCCTTTCCCCAATAACCGTCTGGTCGTGGAAAGGAAGCAACTCCAAGTCCTTGTTCAAAGAGCATGCTTCAAGCACCCTCTCGTACCATTCTCTTTCCATCGGCTTACCAAACAGAATATTATCCTCAACTCTGCCGCTTTGGATCCAGGGAGATTGTGCAACGTACGCCTTGCTTCCAAAGACCTTAACAGTTCCAGATATCTTGGGGACTTCTCCTAGTATGGATGAGAGCAAGCTTGATTTACCCGAGCCAACGGTACCGCAGACAGCTACATTCATCCCTCGAGACACTTCGAAACTTACGTCTCTCAGCGTTGGGATTGGGGAAGAGTCATCCCAAGAGAAAGAACCGTTGCTGACTACCAGAGCCATCTCTGAGCTTCCACTAGTAGTAAGTCTCTCCACAACATCTTTCTCCAAATCATCCAGACAGAGAAAAGATGCAATCCTGCCGAGAGACACCTTAACCTGAACAAACATGGAGATCGTCTCAGGGAGTTTGTAGATTGGGCTTTGCAGGATCCGAAAAGTTGCAAGGGCCGCCAGTATCTTCCCTGATTCAAGAGGAATCTTGAGCAGTATACAAGCGCCAAAAGCAGTTGCGGATATGAAAGAAGGCGCAGTCCACAGAACAGAGCTCATAGCGGCTGAGTTGTACACAAACTTCTTAAGCCAGCCTGCTTCTACGTGTCTGAGGTCAAGAATCTTTGAAAGGAACTTCATCTCCCACCCTTGAAGCTTGAGAATCCTCATGTTCAGTAACACCTCAGATGTTTTCTTCATTCTGTTGTCTTTGGACTTCATCAAATTGCTCTGAAACTTATCTTCCAGCTTCGCAAAGGGATAATTCGCCAGCATTACTAAAACAAAGGCTGGAAAAGCCGCAACTGATCCGAGTCCGAGGCTTTTGTACAAGATCCATAAGGCCAAACTGACTTGTAACACAAGTATCCATGGATCGTGCATAAACCAAGTAAAAGCGTTTAGCCTGTCAGCATCTACCGCCATGAGGTTTATAATCTCGCCGCTGGTGTGTCCTTGCTTTGAGTGACATGGAAGAGTCAAGCCCTTCTCGTAGATCATTGAGACCAGAACCGCTTTCATCCCAAGTCCAGCTTTGCCGCCCCTGAAGAACCAATGCCTCCGCGTTTGGCATTCGACAAGCTTGGCAATGAAGAAAGTTGTCACTAGAACATATCCTTGGTACTTATATTGCCTTTGACCGTTCAGGTACTGAACAAAGTTATCCATGAGATACGGTGCGACGTAGCAAGACATCGTGTAGACAAAAGCAAACAGAAATGACAAGAGAATATCTCTCCACACTGAGAGGAAGAGCGCCTTGACAAGCTTGAACATGCTGATCCTTCTCATGCCATCGTCCCATTCAAGCTTACTCCTAAAGACTCGGAACAGGTTCTCAGCTCTGTCGCTGCTGTCTACTTGAGGGACATCCTTGTTGTCTATGATTTTCTCATTTCCTAAGGTAACCAAGGGGCTCATCCAAGAGAAACTCATGAGGCTTAGAAACCCAGCTTTTGCAAAAGGTATGGTTACCTCATCACAGCCATCACTCTCACTAGCTTCAGCGCTACTCAATAATGGTTCTCTGAGAAGGTTACTCCTCCTACTCTCACCTTCTTCTCCTTTCTTCCACAAGCACGAACAACAGAGAAACAAGCCAGCGCAAATGCCCACTAACTCAGACACTACGTTTTGAACTGACACCAGTTCTTGCTTCTTGTATAGAGCGAAGTCTACCATAAGACGGTAGCAAGAAAGCAAGAAATAGAAAACCCACCAGACTCTAAGCAAGTACGGTAACTTTTGGTCATATAGACCACGAAGGTACATAGAGATGGTACCCCAAGTAAGCGCAGCCAACAGAAGATCAAAGAGAGTCCACACATCAGAATGCCAGCGAACGCAACTCAGCAGCAAGAGCACAGAATAGAACACAGATACCGACACACAGCACATCACAACCAGCTTGTTATACATCTTTGTAGACCTTTTAGCAATGAAGCCATCACTGTTTTCACAAGCTACCCTCTTCTTGTATACCCATGAACCAAAAAGAGTTAGCAAAAGCACCAGATTCAAGAGAAGGGAGAGCAAGGGTAAGTAGATGGGCTGAATGAGAAGAAAAACGAGAGGATTTTCCATCGCAAAATGAGAGAATTGAGCAAAATGATTACTCATAGTGGTATGGATCTTTATAGGCCACTGAGTCAAATAAATAATACTATGAAAGACCAAGACGAGCTACAAATAATATTAAATATAGACCATGACGCAGCAAAGCCACAACCTAACCTTCGCAGAAACTTCCCTCTGAATAATAATAGTATAATACTAACAATATTGTGAAAACTAACCAATGCAAACGATGAAGACATTTAAATATCATGGACATATATCGATCCCTACCTGGCGCTATAGTTGTGTTTGTGTGCGTACCACTTTTTCTACAACAAGTGTCAACAGAAACAGAAGACATTTAGAGAAAAATGTGTAGGTTCTTATTTATTGTATGTATGATTATTTATAACTCAATATAATCATATAGCTGTACGCATGATTCTAACATTCTCCAAGGTAAATATACGGCGTAGCTGAATATTCTATGCATAATGCCAAATCAACAATGCATTGTAAACTCCATTAAATTTCATGTTTCTATTCATACTTGTATTTAAATAAGGATTCCACTAAAGTAAAGAAAAAAATACATTGAACTTATTTGTAACAGTTGACAGCAAAACAATTAGTAAACACACAATACAAAAAAAAGATCTTTTTAAACTTGCTTACTTGCTGATTTGTTCATCAATTAACAACAAGGACCAGATAATATTCATTACATAGGCTCTCAAAAGGATGATACATGGCTTACAAGTTCTAAGCAGTGTTGTTGATCTGAAACAGTCTGTTCCTGAAATGCAAGCGCCCATCACCTATGAGGAAGAAACACTTTACTTAAGAACAAGCATCAAGATATTAAGAGGCTAGATTCTATTCTGATGAAGAGTTTGCATTCAGTTCACTAACTAGACACATTGGCTTGAGAGTGTTTTTGTTACCCATTGTTTGCATTCAGAGCTTGACCTCCACATCAACACCAGCAGGGAGATCCAGCTGCATCAAGGAGTCGATGGTCTGAGCAGTAGGGTAGAGAATATCAATCATCCGCTGGTGAGTCCGGATCTCAAAGTGAAACCTTGCATCCTTGTGAACGTGGGGAGACTTGAGAACACAGTAGATACGCTTCTTGGTTGGCAATGGAACAGGACCCATCGTCTTGGCATTAGTATTCCTCGCAGCGTCAAGTATCTGCTTGCATGAGTCCTCAATAAGAGGCACCCAGTATGATCTAAGCTTGATCCTAATCTTCTGCTTTGGCGCCATCTGCTTACACAACAAAAACAAATCAACTTAAACCAAACAACAATGAATCTCTCTACAACACCTTCAAAAGAAAACAGAACACCAACCTTATCTGAGTCTACACTTATGGAGGAAGAGCTCAGGACCTGAAAGTCACACAGAGATACAAAAAAAAGGAGTAAACTTTACCAGAACAAACACTAAAACACACATAAAGGGACAAGCTTTATCTTATGTGGTATGATAACGATTCTGCAAAACATGTGTTCCCCAGCATTGTCTTATGCAAACAAATCGAAGTATCCGATAGAGAGACACAGAAATGGAAAGAGTGCTACACCTCGGGGAATTCCTCAGAGGACTGTTCATCGATAGTTTCTGGAGTTAGGGTTTCTGGAGCAGCGAAAACCTTATTCGTGAACAAGGGGGAAGGTTTGTTAAGTAGGGAGGAGCCAATGCTGCCATGAGTAGAAGAAGAAGATGGAAACAATGAAAGCGGAGGGACTTTCTGTCTGGTTGGATTTGGGAAAGAGGGCAATATGAATGAAGTTACAGTAGAAACCGCCATTCAAAATTCTCAAACCAAGAACCGATCTTTCTTCTTCTTCTTCTTCTTTCTCTTCTCAACGCAAGCTTCCTCTTCTGCAGCTTCGCTTCAAGGGCTTATCCATTATCCAAAACCTTTTTTATCTTTTTTAATGAGATAATTATTTATTTAAAGCCCACTTAATACATACCCATTAGGCCCAATAGAAAATGCCCACTTAGTTATTTGAATATCTTGCATCTATACCATATATGGTAGATTTGAAGAGTATACTTCATAATTTTGGTTAGTTATGAGTATACACTTGATCATATATACAATCATGATTTAGATTTCAATCACATATACTATTTTGACTTTTGAGAATGTGTATTTTGAAGCTGTTATATGTTTGATCCATAGTTTCACACAAAATTTTGGAAGACATTGGCATTTTGAATAATTATCAATAATGGTGTCGCAAAAATATAACAGTATTTTAAATCCGTTATATATGTTTGATGCATAGTTTCACATAAAAAAATGCTCTAAGACAATCACATTCTGAAAAGATATCTCCCACACGCTAGGTCTAATCGCGGATAACAAGTTTTCTTGTTTAAGCCATACCAAGCTTAAACTAACAAGACACTTATGATCTCTTGACCTAAACCATGATTACTAGTAATAAACTAGCAAATCGAGCATTCTCTATGCATGGTACTTGTTTGAAACGTTAAAAAGAGATGTCGTCGATAATGAAGCAACAAGCACGTACATAATGATTGTTATCACTCGTTTATCTGACATCATTTCTAAACAAATGAAATATAATCATAAAACTTGTAGTATTTTTGTGTTAAAAAAAAATCATTAAACTTGTCTTTAAATCCAAACTTTATTCTGCTTCAAACAGATTAAGCACTAGTCAACGATTTGTCTTTTATAACTGTTGTTCAGACAAAAGAAAAGAAAAAATGTCAGAATCCACTTTGTTTATTATAAACGCAACCGCATTTTCAAAACACAGCGATCACGAATATAAACCAAAGGCTGCAGCTCGTGAGACAAAACAAGAAGCCTCCATTCTTCGTCACACATCACATAATCACACACTTACCACCACTCGGCGGAGCCGCCGGCCAATACGAAGGTTCAATGTAAGAGTAACTAGACAACGGCATTGGCGGTGGCGGCTGCATAGCATAAGGAGGAGGCACAGTATGCTGCTGCTTATGCCCCTCTGGAGCCTCCTTCTCCATCTGCGGCGGTGGCGGCTGCTTCAACATCGGATAACCATAGTTTCCCGCGAGAAACTGCTGCTGTGGAGGAGCATAAGGAGAATAAGGGTATGGATAATTAACATGAGGGGCGTTGTAATAGCCTCCTCCTCCTTCTCCAGGTTGAGGAGTGACAGGTGAGCCTTCAAAGTGGAGCCTGTTGACCTTAGCGTGATCGCGATACTTAAAAATAACCGCCATAAACAAATTAGGGTTAGCTCTAGCCTCCAGCTTCATTATATCGCCAAAACTCACAGAGTAAACCGCTGCCAAAAATTGTATTATATTTTTTTAAATGTATGTAACGTAATTGGAATAGATCATCATCATCATCATCAACAACACGTAAAAAGAAGAAGATGGTACCGATGATAGATTGCATAATTCCCGTGACTTTTTGTTCACAAAGCTCGCAGTTACTAGTCACCTCCATCTCTAAGCTCTGAAATTAAAGAAAAACTAATTTTCTGACAATGTAATTTAATTGGATTTAAAAGAGAAGAATTGTGTATTCGTGTTTTCGCTAACCACATCCACAGAGTAATCCATTGGAGGAAAACCTTGCGGCATCATACTTGCTTGTTTGGTTGGTGTCTAACGAAGAAAATCTATAGAATGTTTTTATAGGTAACAAACATAAGATTGTTCTGGTTTAACTAAGGCAAGTGTATTTTGATTTTTTTGATACAAGACTTTAATGTTATCTTGTCTTGCCTGAAAATGCGTCGTCTAAAATATTTAAATTTCCGATAATTGATTATTCTACGGGATACTAGCTAGTAGGGAAAACAGAAAGGTAATTTGATGATATCTTCACTATATATTATACTCATTAATTGTAAAAGATTAATCAAAGGTAAGCAAAGGCCGATCCAATACTAAAATATTTAAAATAAAAATTTGGCTATCTCTCACAACTGCTTCGTTTTTTCTTCCAATACGACATTTTGTTAAATCAAATTTTGATCAGAACTCAGAAGTATTATAATTCCGACGCTCTCAGAATATGATCCTTTCAACATGACCCTCTTTCAACAGAGTGATCATTCCAAGAAATTAGTAACATAGAGAGTGATTTTCATGTTACTGAACAAATGGATGAATTTGAAAATATTACAAGAAAGGATCGGTTGATCAAACCGATACAAAAATACTAAAATATGGGATGATTTACAGTTCGTGCAAGAGGAAAACAAGATCGTAGAGATCGAGGTTCCTATCAAGCGTACTAATATCTTTCTTAGTTTGGTTAGACTAAAGAGTTGTACTAATTTATAGCTCTTTCTTTATCTACCTTGTATATCAAATTTTATCAAACTATGTGATCTAACAAATCACATCTTGTACCTTGTTATTTTCAATTGAAAGCCTTTTACAAAATGGAAAAAAGTATTATAATTCCGAAAACAACTCCATCCTATCTAATTTTTTTTTAGTTTATGGACGATTAAAACACATTTCATGTTCAAAATTTTATTGTTAGGGAGTTATCATGCTAAACATCTTAATATAATCATGGAAAAGAAGAAATGACACTAGCTTCGTTTTATATCCAGCTTTATTTGTTCTCTCATTTAAACTGCTTTTTCATTTTTTTTGTCGGAATTTAAACTACTTTTTCTTTGTAGATTTTTGACGGTATATGCATATTCATCTTTCATAATATGAAAATTCAAAACTGTATTCCTTAAAAAGAAGAAATTATAAAGAAAAGCAAAATTCCAAAATTATAAATTGAAATAAGATCCCAAGAGAGACCAATATAACCTTGTTTCCTTGCAAGTGGAGTCAACTGGTGAACAAATCTAAACGCATTCGTTAAGACATTTGCTAAACACTGATCAACCATTCTTACTCGTCCCCCACGCTAGCTTCGACCGGACTTGAAGAGACAGGAACGGTAGCGGTATCCTTCTTACCAGCGGACACGCCTGGTAGGTAGCGAAAGTAACTCTGTAACTTACCATCCTTCACTAGCTGCATCGCTTTATCAGTCTTGCCTTCACCCACCAAACCATCGATCACTGGTTTGTACATGTTGGGGCGAGACAGAACCTTGTGTCCAATAGCTTCTTCCGACATCTCAACCGCTCTATCAAGATCCCCTTTCTTGCAAACGAGAGGGATCAACAAACAGTAAGTCACAGTATCAGGAGTCAGACCTTCCTCCTTCATCTCATCGTACCATTTCAAAGCCTCCTCGAGGTTGTTATCCCCGCGGTAACCCGTGATGAAAGCGTTGTACGTATGAACATCAGGAGAGACCCCTTCGGCTCTCATAACACCGGTGAGCTCAACCGCATCCGCAAACCTCTTGTTCCTAGTCAAGCCTCTAACTCTCGAGTTATAACTCCTAACGTTGGGAACAAGACTCTTGGACTTCATCAGATCCCAAATCCTATCTCCTTCACCAAACAGATCCCTCCTGTAAAACTCCTCCAACAACGTATTGAAAGTGATCATATCAGGCTCAAGCCCGTTCCTCTCAACCTCCTCCAAGATCGACAGTATATCCTCCATCGAGCCTTTACGACAAACCGCCTTGATCATGGTGTTGTAAGTGACGAGATCGGGAGTGATCCCCAGCTTCTCCGGCATCTCCTTGAACACCTTCATGGCCTCATCGACCTTCCTGGAATTGACATAAGCCGATAAAAGCGCGTTGAAGGACTTGTTGGTCCTCTCGCAGTTTAGCTGAGGCATTTCGTCGAACAGCTTGTGGGCGTGATCGGCCATCCCCGAGTATCCGTAGAGGAGCATGATGCGGATGACGAAATCTTCGGACTTTATGTCTTCGTACTTCTTCTGGTGCTGGAGGACGTCGTCGATGATCGAGAACTTGTTCGCGTCCCTGAGACGGCGGATGAAGGCGCTGTAGAGGCCGTGGACTTGGCGGAAGGTCGCAGACTCGCAGGATCTCTTGAACTTCTCTACTTTCTTGGTCAATTTCGAATCTTTGGTTTGTTTGGCGTCGGAGTTCGAGGAGTTCGCTGCGTCTCTTCCGGCGACGACAGAGGAGGAGGCGGAGGAAGAAGATGTGGGTTTCTTCGATTTGCTAACGAACTTTTTGGTTTTGGGTTTTGCGGTGGTCTTGACGGTGGAGATGGAAGTTTCTTTGAAGATTCCATGGAGGCGAGTGTACAGCGAGGAGCCCACTTTGCTCATTGCTCTTCGTGCAGGTGGAAATGTGAGTGTGAGGGTTTTGGGTTTTGGGACAGAGACGAGTGAGTGAGGCTAGGTCTAGAGAAAATAGAACAGCGTGCCGTTCTACTATGCAAAGGGCTCTATCTATCGAGACTACGCAGCGTTTTCGTGTAAAATCATCGGTTAAATGCGGTTTTAATTGTGCACTCTTCCAACTGCATGCCGTTAACTAAAGGAGGAAAGAAAGCTGGCACGTTTCGTTTACTTACTGACGTGTAAAATTCTCGACTGCATGCCATTTTGCCATTTTGTTAGTGAAATCATTAACTGCATAGCGTTTTGGTGGCATCATCAATACAAAAAATTAAAAAAATTAAGAAGTTTTTTTTTTGATCAAAACAAGTTCTAATACTCAAATTCAAAGAAGGCACACAAACACAAAGGTAGTTTATTCGAACACTGGTCTCACAGTGTGCAACAACAAGACACTTAAGAAAGATTAAACATAGACTAGAGAAACTTGTTAATAAACTACTCTTCGGAAGAGAGACATAGCTTGAACTGTAAATAGTCATTCTTCTTAGCGAGTTCAACAATCTCCTCAGCTTCATCTTTCTTTGATCCTTTCACCAACTCATCAACTACCTCTTGCATGATGGCCCCATCGACGAGTAGACGCTTAGTGAATATCTCCTTGCAAAGCTCAACAGCCGACTCCAAATCCCCAGCCTTGCACATCGCAGGGAGCAACGAGGAAAAGATCAATTTCATTGGGCGAAAACCGTTCTTCTCTAACTCCTTGTACCACGTTTTGGCTTCATCCACTTTTCCTGCACCGGCACATCCTCTAACCATGGCAGTGTATGTGAATACGTCAGGTTTGATCCCATTACCCTTGAGCTCGTCAAACAGACTAACCATCTCTTCTGATTTCATCTCCAAGGCTAATCCTAACAACCGAGCATTGTAACTACGTATGTCTCTCGCAACATTCTTCTCCACCATTCTACCCCATATCTCTTCTCCCTGCTCAAAGTGCCCTTTTGTATACGTCTCGTGTAAAAGCAAGTTGTAGGTGAAATGATCAGGTTTCAGACCCTTGTTCTCAATCTCACCAACCAACGCAATAGCTTCCGACAAGGAACCCTTTCCGCACAACCCCTTGATCAGAGTATTGTAAGATGCAATATCTGGCTGGATCGAGAGTTTACCTGGCAACTCCTTGAAGATACCTTCAACCAAATCGAACTTCTTGGAGTTCACACACGCATTCAGTAAGGCGTTGAAAGACAACACCGATCTCTTGCAGTTTCTCTCAGGCATTCCGTCGAACACCTTCTGTGCATTCTCGAACATACCGGCTCGTCCGTAGAGGTTGATAATCCTCGCCACGAACCCTTCCTTCGACATGTTATGGTACTTGTTCTGCTCCTCCAGGATCTCCTCGATCCACTCGAACTTCTTGGCGGCGGCGAGGCGGCGGACGGTTCTCTCATAGACGGCAATGTTCTTGCGGAACCACTCTGTTTCGGAAGCCTTTTTGAACTTCTCCGTGATGTACTTTGGGTCTTGTTCGTCGTTCACGAGGGTGATTAGGGACGGTGTTCGCTGCGAGGTTGTGGCTGCAGCAGCGGTAGCGGCGGAGAAGAGGCGGCTGTTCGTGGAGGTGGTGAAGCTGTTGGTGCCACGGAGGAGAAGGCGAGAGAGAGACGACATCGTTTGTTTGGTGTGTGAAAGGTTTTGTCTTTGTTAGGTCGGAATGTCGCAAGGTTTTAAGGGTTTCAGGGGAACGGCTCTCTTCAAATTAGGTTTATAAAGAAAATGAACCGTAAGTGGGTAGTTTTGTAATATACAACACATTTATTACTTTAGTCTTTGTATTATTCGAAATTGAGAATTATAATAATTTGTATTTTTATATCAATTCAAAAAGTGGTTGACTAGTCTCATTTGGTGTTACTAGTATCTCTTACAAGACGATGAGCATACCTGTGTTGGAGACTCGTATAAAGCTCAAGGGAAACTTACCTCACTACGAATCTTAGAAGGAATGTAAACCTCTGACAAGAAAGACAGTGAGTGAACTGAGAGTGCTTCGATCTCAAATTTCACTCCTCTCTTCAGCATCGTTTCAAGTTCCAACCTTTAAAAGACCAAGTCATATTAGTTTTGTGCTTTTGGATGACATGTGAATCCAAGAAAAACACATGGAAGTTTGATGATACCTCCATTGTGGCATTTCACGCTTCAGGTAGCATCTAAGCAACATTGCTTCCGTTCTTTTCTTATCTGTGAGTGATAATTGCAAGTCTCAGAAAAGCTGTGAATAAGGGACGGATACAAATGTTCAACGATCTCACCTTCTTCTGTCAATGGCAAGAGACACTGTTGGGGAACACCGTATATCTCAGAGTCTGAAGGAAAAGCTCCCAACCACTTCATTTCTGGTGCTCGTAGTGATTCTATATCATAGGCCATTTGCTTACAGAAAAACAAAAAGGTAAAACAATGATCAGTCTGAAATGGGTCAAAACCATTGAACAACACAACACATTCGGTGAAATATTTCGAATTATATGATCTCTCTATTCGATAACTGAATCTAACCATGGAGCCAAAACGGTATGTGGCTAGGATCTCAAAGCCATATGGATCACAGTCGACTAGACAATGCACAGGTAGTTTCAACTTCTCCATCAAGAGTCGCAAGAACCTGGTGAGAATCATTTGATAATACATTCGTCAGTAGAGGAGAATGTCTGCTTATACTATAATATTTCAAGTTCCGGGAATTCAGTAATGTACCTTCTTGTAGAGACATCAGGATAACCTCTTCCCTGCCAAAAACAATCATAACTTTGATGTGAAATAAAAACCGGAAGAAACAGAAAGGAAAACTAGTCAAAACTGAAAGCAGTAAGAATGATTAAATTGCAGTGCTTACTGTGACAACGATACAGCGGTTCATCTTGCAAAACATGTCATTTGCTAAACGCTGGAATACTATATAAACCATGGATCAAGTGACTGATCAGTAAGTCATGAGAAAGAAAAGTATCTTCTGGTTTCTATATAGATATAGACGGTTTACCTGTTTCTTTTTCCACCACCAGTATGTAATCTGCTAAACTAACAACATCTGCAACGAGGACAATGACATCCAATTATCAGTCCTGATCAAAATACCTCCCGCTTATCTAAGGATATGGATTCTAGTATAAAGCCTCCCTCTAAATTATTGTATATTAGTTACAGAAATGCTGCTATCTATGTGACTTTGACCACAGACCTCAGAACTTCTAAAGACCACATCAGCAGGCATTAGAACAGATGGAAAAAAAAAAGTTCTTCACTAACATATCATACCTTCGACTTCCTCTACAAGAACAGGAACGGGGAATGCCTGTCAGTCAAATTAAAATCATTTGCAAACATAAAAAGTGAATCTTACGTTCCAATCTTACAGACTTACAGTATTCAGGCTGCTTAAACAATCAAACTTCCTTCCAGCTTCCCTAAACTTTAACCAGCCCATCACCAACCTACAACACAAAGTGGATCTTAAAACAAGAACTCATGATAAAACCACTGTAAATCGCTATCAAAAGTACCCACCCATTTCCAACAGACACCTGCAAAAAAATCAAAATGAATCACAGAGTAAAATCACATACTGATACTCAAATTGAAGGTGAAAGTTATTTCCAAGTTACTAACCACATTCAAGTTGTACCGACTGCACTTAAAAAGGATGCATATATCAGCAATTGCGCGGTCTACAACTGATTGTGCTGTGTAGCAGAACAAGAACACAACAATAGTGATTGCAGAATCATATATTCAGAGACACTAATTAATAATTAGAGAGGGGGCAATTATGCCCCTTCCAAATTTTACCTTTGAATGCTGATGGATGCATGTAGTAGATATCCCTTTTGGATCCATGTCTATTTTCTTGAAGAAGTTGTTGAACTATCAACAATACTCTTAGCAACATATCTGAAGGTTAAAAAACAAAAAAAAAAATTGAGATACTAGTTACTCCGAGAAAGATGACTCTGAACCTGAGTTTAACTAACCGATTCTATACGTTTGAGATCCCTTTCTAAGAGTGAGAATCTCCCTACCTTTCGGTTCATCAGAGCTGCAAAAACTGTAGACAGCAAAAGCAGCGAATGTGAGGTATATCAGTTCAGCACGTAACAATTGAAAATCGAGAGAGAGACGAACCAATCTGCTTCTGGATCATTGCAATAGTTTCTGAATCGATTGATGGAGATTTCTGGAGATTTTCCCTCGGCTAGATCTTCAACGATCGATCGGGTAAAATCTGGTTCGAAACTCGAAATCATAGTGTGTGATTGAACAACGAGATGAGGATTGATCGTACGATTCGGAAAATTAGGGTTTGTAAATTTGAGATCTCTGTTGTTACCTTTGATCTTTCGAAGCAAATTAGTTGTATCTGAAATTTGAAAATTTCCCTCCATCTTTATCTCCTTCGTGTTTCTTTTTCTAGAATCGAGAATGCAAATCGGCAAGGAGAATTTTTTAAAGGACGAGAAAGGGAAGGGTGCGAACTGCTTGCCGTTATAAGCTTGAAACTAAAACATGCGTGACGCTTTGTTACTACACTCGAATTGAAAAACTCCGCCAAATACTAACCGACATTATAAAACGCGTGTGCGAACTACGTAACGTTTTTTGGCCGCACTGACGTCATCATTTGCTGACCGTTTGATGCATTTGGGTTAATTAGGCCATGTTCGTTTCGCCAAAACCCGAAAATCAAATTTTCCGAGACTTAGTTAAATATTTTATGTAAAAGTCATTAGAGTTTGATGTTATCATTGTATGAAAATAGAGTTTAGTGTTTATTATTGTTACATTATAATATTATAAATCATGAAAAATTGAATTTGATATTTTTTTATTTATGTCTATTTTATTTGCAGTTAAACAAAAAAATTTACAAGTTAAAACATGAAAATTTAATTTCATTTTTTTATAAAATTGAATTTAATGTTCATTTTTATTTATCTCTATTTTATTTGTATTTAAACATATTTTTTTACAAGTTAGTTTCACTTTTAGATATAATTATATATATATGTTTAGACCAAAAAAAATATAAGAAACTTTTGGTTATTTGATATAAAACTCATCCAGATACAAAAATACAGAATACAAAACAAACCTAACTGCATCTAGATATAGTTTCGAGAGCGTGATCCCAAATTTACAGATTCGCGAACGAACGATATCTGATTGCTGCATCCAATTACTGCGTGCAGATGCCGCGTCTGGAATTCTCATCCAGTTCACGAAACGAACAAGGCCTTAGATAGATATGGATGATTTAGATTCAGTGGTCGAGATTTATTCATCAGTTATTTGCTCGGGCACACGAAGAAAGTACCCACAAAGAAAAGCATGAATTTATGCTATACAATTTTAATCTTTTCGTCGCTCTCATAGATCACCTTAGAGTCTAGACTATGTGCTATGTACAATGGACATGATGAATATCTTATTCAACTGTTTAATCTCTATAACAAGGGTGTCGGAAAAAAAATGACATGACATTCAATATGTTGAAAGCAAAAAAACTAGGTCCCATGAATATAATTAACCGAAAACAATAACAAACAAAAAACAGATGAAAAATCGATTAAAATAGATTAAAATTTAACTTTCTGACATTACAATTGAAACGTGAATCAATCCTTCCAAGAATCTGATTTTTATCACAATTCAATATATACACGGACATGTATTGTATACATGCAAATTACATTAAAATATTATATATCTATATTATATACCACTAAATTATATAGAATATTTAAAAAAAAATTCAAAAAAAATATATATGATTTTTTAAAATAATATCATATTAGGAATCACTCAAATAGGACATGAATGTTTGCATATTAATACGAATCATAAGATACCAACAACAACAAATTCCAATGTTGCAAAGTTTTTCATCCCAATTATACATACTTGAATTTTAAAGTATATTATATGAACATAATAAGAGATCATGAGCCCCCTATTTTTAAAATTTTGTTATCCCAAGTATACTTCAATTTCCAAGGAGTATACTTGGTAAATGCCATCTCCCCTCACAGACCATCTTATCCAAGCGTTTAAGTCATGATACTGCCTACTTTCGAACGCGACTAGACTATCACCTGGAAATGCTCCAGATGAGGACCTTGCCATATGTTGCACCAAAATAGTGCTGAACCAAATATACTATTGTTGAAATCAAAACCATACACCCCTCTGTATTTCCTCACGTGCCACCCCATATCGTTTTCTTTGGATTTGCAATGGACTTTCATTAGGGATCCATGGTGCACCTGGTTATAGATAAAGAAGGACCCTCCTATCACTTGTTCGGTGTATACACTTAAAAAGATAGTGATTACTACTGTAAGACGAAACATTTGTTGTTTCTATTAGTAATAGATGCTCTGAAGTACATAAGTACACGTTTTGACCGTTGTTTTGAGAGTCTACCCGTAAAAATCTATATGTTTTGAGAAAGTTATCTTCTGTTTTAATTGTTTTTGGTTATTGTACCAAAGAAGAAAAGACAAGGCAGCTATATATTCTATTAAATATGAATCATGTTCTATTGATTGTATGTTGTGTCCAATTACTATGACCTATATATAAATATAAAGATAATTGTATAACTGTAATCACTTTTTTAACGCTCCACTTTAATCTCAAAACTCTCGCCATCCATTTCACACAAATTCAATATTAATCGACAATTATATATTTGATAATATTGAAACTTTCTTTTTTATTGAATTCATAATAAAAGCAAACTAAACTGAATGACCACTGCGGGCAACACACCTAGTTTCTATAATACAAAGTTACAACAATTTGACAATTAAACTTACGGGTCGTTTCATCCATTACATTCCTCCCAACCGACTGGAAAATCCAGTAATTATGGCTTTTGCATAAACCGAGTGCGAAGTGTTTTCACATAAATACTCGGACATCTTCTCAAGACTCTTGGTGAGATTCCTTGGTGGTTGACGCATCGCACAAGCGTTTTCAACGCAGGAGGTGATCTACACAAAACAAAACAACATGATGTACGTAAGTCGATCAATGATAATTATAAATTATTAACATAAGTTACTCTATACCTGATTCATTTTTTTCGAGACAAAGTGAAACAAACGTCTAGAATTCAAAGGGAAGTCAAAGCTCTTTTCAAAAAATATTTTTGATTTTGAAACCTTATACTTTTGTTATCACTTTTTGTATATATATTTTTACTTATATTTTGCTCATATTTTGCTCATATTTTGCTCATATTTTCCATTATTTCCATTATTTATATTTTCCATTACATATATTTTGCTTATCTATACTATTTAAACATAAACAATAAAAAAATTTACTTACAAAAAGTAATAGTTGGATCAATATATTTATTGTTAGATTGAAATAAAAATAATATATATTTAATTAAAATAATATGATTAATATAAGTTCATTTTATTTTAATATATATTTTGATAATTATTATTAATTTTAATAATTTATCTAATCAAAAAATTAAAATTGGTTTTTTATTTTGTGGTTAATTTATATTTTATTCATCAGGGGTATAAATGATATTTACCACTCTAAATTTTTTATTTTGCAATATATTTCTAGATTTTGGATAATTTTTATCATTATTAATTTTATTTACTTATGTAACTTCATCTTCTATTGAATTCATAATAAAAGAAAATTAAATTGAATGACCACTGCTGACAAAAAAAATGAATGACCACTAAATATAAAACTAACCAGATTTTGATATGCGATTTTAAATCGCGGATGTAATTTTTATTGACAATTTATTAACCTGTTTGTTTGTTCACTAATATGTTTAAGGATTAGTTTGGTTTTCGATTCAGTTCCAGTTTTTTTCACTTTGGTTCCAGTTCAGTCGTAGGTTTCCTGGATTCAGAAAACAAAATGTGGAGTTCAATTTGGTTTAGGTTCGGTTCACATTTCTGGATGATTTTGAATAATTCGTAAAATCATATTTTTAGGATTTTGATAAAATACCGGATAATTAGGATAAATCTTAATATTGAGTTATGATAATTAAAATATTTCAGATAAAAACTAATACAATAATCTTGTTTTTGAGTAACTCGAATTATAAGTAGTATTTTAAATATATTTGATAGTTTAAAACTAAATTTACATATATATATATATATTAGTTATATATATATAATATGTTTTATATAGTTAGGCTTTCGGTTTGGTTTCAATTTTTAGTTTTTTTGTTCTAAAGGTATAGGAAAGCTTCAAATATTTGTCAACATTAATTCAATTTTGATTTAGCTTTTTGATTGGTTTTGTTTTAATGAACAAATATCAACCTGCATTAACAGTGGAGTATTTTTTTATTGATAATTTGTTGGTTTTGTTCACTAATATGTTTAAGAATTAGTCTAGTTTTCGATTCAATTCCAATTTTTTTTTGGTTCCAGTTCAGTTGTAGTTTTTGTTTATTTTTTCAGTCCAAGAAATATAAGAACCGTTTGATTATTTATAAATTTAGTTTTGGTTTCAGTTTGACTATTTGGGTTTTTTTCCTTGATTCAGAAGACAAATTTGGAGTTTAATTTGATATAATTTAGGTTCGATTCACATTTCTGGATAATTTTGAATAATTCGGAGAAATCACATTTTAGGATTTTGATAAAAATACCGGATAATTTGAATAGATCTAAATATAGATTTTGATCAGTTGTAGTATTTTTTCAGTCCAAGAAATATAAGAACCATTTGATTATTTATAAATTTAGTTCTGGTTTTAGTTTTAAATAATGAATATTCACAAACTCAAGATTAAATTTTATATGGTAAACTTTTCTAATTTTCTGACTGATAGATCAGCATGTCTGATGTAATTTCAAAAATATTATTTTGTTTTGACATAGTAAATAATATATTAATATACCTCTACAAAGTTTATTAAGATCAACAAAACTAAATATCATTTCTGCATGTTTTGTAATTGTCGATAGAGACATTGTCAACCACTGTTAGAAGTCATTTGAAAATATAGAGACTTCATAATTTAATGTATGGTTTATATTAATGTATCACAAGTATTACGGTGTTCAAGATCAATTCGAATAGGGGGAGATTAGTATCTTAGGTATCATAATAATAACTGAACAATAATAGGCGATTAGAGTATTAATAGGAAGTATAGTTTTGAGATTATCCTTTGTTATAGCTTAGATGGTCTATTTTTCATTTCCTAAACTACCTTTAATGAATTTTAGTTTCTAAGGTAAAACTGATGGAACAAAAAATAATATTCCAAGAAAATCCAATGGTAAATCGATAAAAGGATTTCTAATTTAATAGTATTGATAACTAATATATGTTCAAAGTAACTTACAAAGAAGCAAGTTTTTACAATTACAGTAGCTATATTTTTAACATCCTAACTAGATTTTAACCCGCATGTCCGTGCTGATATTTTTCCATTTTATATATTGTATTTGATAGTATTACAATGTTTAAAATATATATTTTCAGTGTTATATGTTATATATTGTGTAACTCTTTAATATTATTATTTACATTTTCTATTCGGCTTTATTAATATATAGTGATTTGTTAAAACATTTACTTTATTATTAATTTTGATTACTTACTAATATATTTTCGAATTAGGTACAATAAAAATATGAAATAATCAAATAGAAAACTTCCTTCAAAATATGTTTTTCTTTAATTTATACATTTTTACATATAATATATTTTTAAATTCTATTTATTTATATTATAGAAAATAAATATGTTTAAGATAACATATATTTACATGTTGTGTTTAAGAAAATATGCCTTGACATATATCATTTTAGTATTTTATGGGATTTATAAGAAAAACTTTGATTTGTTTAAATAATATAACCCTATTGTTTTAGTAAATTTTATACGTAGTAGTATTTTGTTTTGGTCAAAGTAGTAGTATCTATCATAGTATTTTAGTAAATTTTATTAATATAGGATATTTTTGGATGTTATGATAGTACGTTTTTTTTCTTTAATTATTACTTCAAAATATTAGATTGGTTTAATTTTTACAACATATAGAATTGTTTCTTTTGTGGTGCATTTTAAAAAATTATTATTTATTATCTGTGATTTTAAAATTTTAATTAGAATATTTATTTTCAAAATGTTATATGTTGTCAAGAAAACTTTAGAAAATTACATAACTATTTTTGAGTTGGGAACATTACATGAATTTTGAATTTTTTTGATACCACATTAATATATTATTTTATAAAAAAAATTTAGTTATTATTTTGATATTTCTCTACCAGATTTTGTTATAATTAAAATAAAATAAATTTATAGTTAAATTTTGATTTGTCAATAATATTTTAAATGAATTACTAAAATTTCAAAGTTTTCTAATAACATATATTTAAATAGTATATGAACTAAAGATTATTATATACTATGATATTTTTGTATATAAACATTTTAAACAATATATTGTTGAGAGTTTCAAAATAAATAAAAATATTATATATATTTGTAGATGTAAAAGTTTAACCTATGTTAGTAAATTTATTTTTTAAATAAAAATATTATATAGTTTACGATTTTTAACTCAAATTAATGATGGGTAATAATTTATTTAAATGAAAAAAAAATGAAAAATATTATATTTGTATTATCTCGATGACTAATTAATATTGATAATAATCAAACACAAAATACGAGCGAATGAACTGAGATATAAAAGATGCATATCCTGTATTTTCAAATGGTAAATTAGTAAACAAATGAACAACATCTTGCGTCGGTGGTTGGATTTTAGATTTTTTTAAAGTAAATCATATCAATGTAAAGTGACGTATAAAATAAGTGATGGAACCTAGAGATTCAAAAAAGCTTCGCGTCGGCCTAGAAGCAACCATATAGTAGTCAGACACCGAAGGAATCACAAAACAGCACAAAGCAAGATTTATTCTTATTCCACGGTTAACTACTATTACATTTATAAGTACTCTCTATTATTATTAATCATAAACTAACGAAAATACTTAAAGACCGAGAGATACATCTCATACTAGTCGAGTTTAGTGAAGCTATCAAGGAGAGTGTCTTCATGTTGTCCGCCAACGACATAGTCAAGGATCCCTTCTGCCGCCACTTTTATGCCGGAGCCATCGCTGGAGATAGCAGATGACGTCGGAAGGTCTGAGTTCCGGGCGAAGAAGAAAACGGCGGCGAGAAAGAGGGCGGTGGAGAGAAATAGAGGCCAGAAGTAAGATAAAACGGTGAGGAAACGGGGAGAATAAATGACGAGAGCGACGGTGAGGAGAGACAAAACCAAGGCGAAGACGATGTGGAACTTGAACGTTACGAGCTTCTCTCGGAACTCCATCGAAGATATGTTCTGTGACTTTTGTTTTTGCAAACCACAAGTGAGAGATAGATATGAAAGAGAGAGAGAGAGTGAGAGAGGTCGTAAGCAATATTCATATGATATAGTTCTCTCTAGTGTCGTCTGTAAAAAACAGGAAAGATTCTCCGGCTGCAAGGAAAACGTCAAGTTGATTTTTATTTATTTAGTTTATTGCTATAGGAAAATAATCATGTGTTATTGAATTTTTTTGGATGATCAAATCGTTTTATTTTAAATAAATACTACATAAATTTTGTTATATTATTATAGACTCTGTCTATATTGTTTAGTGATTTCAATATTTATTTATTTTTCTAAGAAAGACATTGGTTTTTAGTTTCTTAAACAAAATGATGAAAATGTCGGTAAAAGTCAAAGAGTGTGCGACATTTTCTAACATTAATAGTAAATCGTACGAGAGAATATTATGAATGACATTTCATTTCAATGTAGTTTTGTCCGTTTGGCATGATTGATTTTATCGACTTTATATCTAGGCCGACTAAACTATAATAGTGGGCTTATTCTGAGCCCATAACGTATACTTTTGACAACTGCACGACACGCCGTTTGTAGATCGCTGAAACCGTAAGATATTTTCTTTATATTGTTCATAACAGCATGATGTTTACATACCAACGAATAATTTCTACAAAGCTTACAAGATCTCTCATAACATCTTTAACTCTATGCATGGATCCCTCTTGAACCAAAAGGCTTAAGATCCCTGTAAGAGAATTAAGAATGATGATCTGTTCTTCAAATGGATGCATATTAATCTGTTTAAACACATAATGAATCTTTCTATCTGTGCAGCACTCAGTGGCCATAGCAAATAGTGTAACTAAAACTATTTGATCTCAGGTATAAAACTTTCACGATTTCATTCCTTGTTGACTGTAAGTTACAAAATTGAAGATGCTCACTCTATAGTCCGAAACTTGTTCTTTTTTGTCTTTTCTCTCTTTCCAAACTCGAACAACAAAAGTGACATTGTAAAAGAAAGACAAAACAAATCCTAAGGGTTGGTGAAGTTTCTCTCTCCGTTATTCTCTCCCAGGCGAGCTTCTCGAGAATGGTCGTTAGCTGCTGGTCCGTTTGAAACACCCCTGCAAAACTTTCTGCTCTTTCACCTGTTCATGACCTGCCAACTCTGAACACGCTTGGAAAATTCAAATTGTTAACTACTTTTAGCAATATCCTCCGGTCCAACAAGAGTTCCTTGGCCAAATCTCACCGGGTTCACCCCCGACGTTGTCGGAGGGCCGCCGCTAGCAATGGAACCAACGACAGAGATACAGAGCTGGAAGGGGAGACCAGGCACGGGAGCGCTGGTTGGTGAGACAACAGTTTGAAGGAAGGCTAGTTAGTGCTGAACGAAGATCTTTGTGATAACTCTACAACATCACTCACCGCCAAGTGAGAAGAAACCTGCAACAAAACTCAAATTCGAGAACAAAAACCTGCTTTCAAAGTTTGCTAAGATGCAAAGAAGACTATCTTATGCGGAAAAGGGCAAGGGGTTAGCTGCGCCTCAGGAACCCCCAAGAACGGCGAGGATAAGAGTCCCTGCTGTTGATAACTCTGCCCTGATAAGGAAACACTCTCTCACGCTGGTGGGAAGAATCACTAACCCCAAACACCAAAGGATGTGGTCGCTAATCCCATTCTTTTCAGAGCACTGGAAGGTAGAGACGAAACCAGTAGGAGCGGATCTTGGAAATGGGTGCTTCCAGTTCCAATTTGCGACCGAGCAAGACGTGCTGAAGGTATTGGCAGATCGACCTTACCACTTTGCCCACTGGATGATTATACTCCAGAGATGGGAACCGTCAACATCTCCAAACTTCCCAAACCAGATCCCTTTTTGGATCCAAGTCCAGGGGATCCCCCTCCATCTCTGGTCGGAGGCGGCGCTGGAAGCCTTAGCTGACGACATTGGAATCCGTGACTCGGTAGAGATAACAGCTACAAAAGCGAGAATGAGAGTGCAGATAAACGGGCTTCTACCTCTCATCACAAAAGCTACGCTGGATTATGATACAGGAGAGGAGATTGAGGCAACTCTAGTATATGAAAAAATTGAGAAATACTGTAAAACATGCTTCCGGCTGGATCATGAAGCGCAAGACTGCCCTGAGGGACAACGAAAGGAAAGGGACGAGCGGGAAACACGTCGACAACCAGACGAACCCCGACATGCTCAGGTGGAGAAACAGCGTTTTGAGACTCTCACAAACTCAAGATCACACTCAAACTATCGAAACCTGGAAACAAATCATAGAGACAACTTTACGTCAGGGTATACCAGAAGAGGGGAAAGAGAGCAATCCTACCAAACTGAGTTTAGGAGAAGAAACTCACCCCCACGACGTGGAAGAGAAGAAAGCAGATCCTTCTCTCGTAATGAGGGACGCAAAGAGGGTCGCAATGACCAGCCAAACTACCGCAATTACAACTTAGAAGCAGCATCGAAATCTTACCATTCAAGGGAGTTCAGGAGAACAGACAATTACAGCTCTGAGAGAACTCAATCCCAATTAGCCCCGAGGAGTGGATCAAACCGACCAACATGGGTTGAAAAAACTAAACAAAGCAGCTATCGTCAAGTGGAAGTAACTGAGTCGTCAAGACCAATTCTGAATCCACCAATGTCGGAGTTGCCTGCTGGAGCGCTAAATGAAGCTATGGTGGAGGTCAGAGAAGCTATGACACAATATACAAACTGTGCTGACCCCACTGAAAGCGCGGCCAGGAAGGAGAGACTCAGGCAAGCTGAGGAGCTTGGAGAGATAGAGGAAACAGCAGCTTCGATGGTCAGAGCGTCGCTAGGATCAGTACCGGAACCTATGCTTGACGACACTCACCAAACGATCACTCCTACGCGTCTCCCTGCACTCCAACGACTTGGACCAATAATGGAAAATGAGGAAGTAACTGGTAGTGAAAACCCTCCTCCCTTGGCTTCTAAACGTAAACCAGGAAGACCACCTGGCAGAAAAGCGGTGGCTGCCTCACCACTGAACTTCTTGGGTGTAGGATTGAGGAGAAGAAAAATCTCCAAAACCCAACCGTCTCCTTCAAGGAAGAAATCTACTGTAACTATCCCTCGCAGAGAGGAGAACCGTCGTGTAGCTACTGGAACTTCATCTGCAGGTACCAGTGCAAACATAAGAAGAACAAAGCTGAAGAAACGACCAACAGGCTCTACTTCAGCTCCGCTTGGGGGTGGTGGGATGGATTTTCAAAATCCGTCCTCTCCTCTTCCTTAAAAGTGGTATGTTGGAACTGCCAAGGGGTGGGGAACCCTTGGACAGTTCGTCGCCTCAGAGAAATCTGCAAAAAAGTGGACCCTGATATCATATTTCTATCTGAGACTAAAAATCCCCAGGAGGTGGTGGCAAGGAAATTGGAGTGCTTGAGACTCCCAAATCTAAAGACTGTACCTCCACAAGGCAGAGCAGGAGGAGGGCTAGCGCTTCTTTGGAAAGATGGCATTGATATTGATGTAATCTCCTCCTGTAAAAACTATTTCGATACGAAATTAATGTATGAAGGAAAGGCTAGCTATGCCACTTTTGTTTACGGTGATCCAGACAAGAAACGAAGAAAACAAGTATGGGATTACCTAACGGCGCTAGCACTGATAAGAGACGCCCCGTGGTTTGCCTCAGGAGATTTTAATGATATGACGGGCAACTGTGAGAAGGAAGGAGGAACTGAACGCTCGGAGAAATCCTTTGATGACTTCAGATCATTTATGGCAGAAGGGGACTTGTACGACTTACAGCACACTGGTAACTTCCTCTCCTGGAGGGGAAAAAGGGGCAACCATAATGTGAAGTGCAGACTGGACCGGGCTCTGTCAAATAGTGCTTGGGCAGAACTCTATCCATCGGGGAGATGCGAGTACCTTAGATATGAAAGCTCTGATCACCGCCCCATAGTAACGTACTTTGAGCCCCTGAAATTGAAGAAAAAAGGCATTTTCAGATACGACAGAAGCTTGAGTAAAAACGCTGAAGTATTAAAGCTGATTGAAGACACTTGGACTACAGAAACTCAGCTTAAAGTCAAGCAAAAGATAGACAGATGCAGAACAGCTATAATAAAGTGGTCCAAGCAAAAACAGAAGGAGATTAAAGACATCCTGGAGGGACTAAAGAAAGATATCGATCGCATCATGTCAGACTCAGAACCGGATGAGACCAGACTAAAGGAGCTGAATGAGAAACTACACAAAGCCTACAAGTTGGAGGAAGAGCATTGGCAGCAAAGAAGCAGACAACTTTGGCTTAATCTAGGTGATAAAAACACTGGGTTTTTCCATGCATCAACGAAAAAACGGAAGGCCTTAAACAAGTTTTCAGTTCTAGAGGGTGAAGATGGCGAACCTGTGTATTCGGAGGAAGAGATAACAGTGACTTTGGAAGCCTACTTCCAAAGAATCTTCACACCTACAATCAGAGACACGCAGGAGATGAAACAAATCATAAACGAGGCAATCACCCCACAAATTTCTGAGGAGACAAACCAGAGATTGATCAAGATACCTGATGCACTGGAGATAAAAGAAGCACTATTCTCGATCCACCCTGGGAAGGCTCCGGGCCCAGACGGTTTCTCTGCGTGTTTTTTCCAAACGAACTGGAGCGTAGTGGGAGAAGATCTGGTGAAGGAGGTGCAAGATTTCTTCCTATCCGGCTGTATGCCGAGAACTGTCAACGAGACCCATATTAGATTGATTCCAAAAATCACAAGCCCAATGAAAGTAGCGGATTACAGACCTTTGGCGCTATGTAACGTCTGTTACAAGATCATATCGAAGCTCATATCCAGAAGGATCCAGCCTCTTCTCAGCGCCCTGATCACAGAAACACAGTCTGCATTTGTGCCGAAAAGAGCGATATCAGACAATGTGTTGATTACACATGAAATATTGCACTATCTAAAGACGTCAAAAGCTAAAAAGCACTGCTACATGGCCATAAAGACTGATATGAGTAAGGCCTATGATAGGCTTGAATGGGATTTCATTGAAGCGATGCTACAGAAATATGGTTTTCATCCAACGTGGATTCAATGGATCATGCAATGCATCTCTACTGTCAGCTACTCGTTTATAATCAATGATGCTACAAGGGGTTCAGTCGAGCCAGGAAGAGGAATAAGGCAGGGGGACCCGCTATCCCCATACCTATTCATTCTATGCAGCGAGTTGCTATCAGGTTTGTGTCAACTGGGCCAAAGGAATGGGAAATTCAAAGGGATCAAGATAGCTACAGGATGTCCTAGCATAAATCATCTGCTTTTTGCAGATGATACAATGTTTTTCTGTAAAGCTAATCAGGAAAATGCTCTAACACTACTCAACATCCTAACAACATACGAAGGAGTCTCTGGGCAACTAATTAACGCGCAGAAGTCTGCAGTCACTTTCTCACGAAAGATCAGACAGGACAAGAGGAACTCAATCAAACAAACGCTAGGAATTGAGATGGATGGTGGCTTTGGGAAATACCTGGGATTGCCGGAGCAGTTTGGAAGGAGAAAGAGAGACCTCTTTGCCAACATAGTGCATAAGATTAAGCACAAAGCCATCTGCTGGTCTACGAAGTTCCTCTCTCGGGCAGGGAAGATGATAATGCTCAGAACGGTACTAGCAGCTATGCCCTCATTCGCCATGTCTTGCTTTAAGCTTCCGGTTACCCTCTGTGATGAAATCCAATCTGTGTTAATTCGGTTTTGGTGGGACACAAAAAGTAAAAAGAAAAGGATGTCATGGATAGCATGGAGAAAAATGGCAAGACCAAAGAAGTTGGGAGGATTGGGTTTTAAGGACATTGCTACCTTCAATGATGCCCTTCTTGCGAAATTGAGTTGGAGAATCCTCAAAAACCCATCCTGTCTGCTGGCCAGACTACTCTTGGGAAAGTACTGCAAAAACGAGAGCTTCTTAGTGGTTAAACCAACAAAAGCATCATCACACGGGTGGAGAGGAATATTAATAGGAAGAAACCTGCTTAGTAGACAACTTGGCTGGGTTGTGGGCTCTGGAGCAGAGATCAATATTTGGACAGAGCCATGGTTATCTTCGTCTGAGCAATTGAGACCTATTGGACCGCCACCGTGCGAGTTCCAAGCACTAACGGTCGCTGATCTCATAAGGGAGGACACAGCGGAGTGGGATGAGCAGAAGATCGACCTCATCATTCCCTTTCATAAAGCGCAGATCCTCCAAATCAAGCCAAGCGTGTGCAAAGCAAAAGATGAACTTGTGTGGCTGAAGACAAGCACTGGGGAGTATACAGCCAAATCAGGCTATAGAGCCCAATCTGAACTCCTGCTTCTGGAGGAAGCAGAGAACCCTACAACAACAATAGACTGGTCAGCGAATGTGTGGGACATCAAGACACCAGAGAAAGTAAAGATTTTTCTGTGGAATGCTATACATGAAGCTCTTCCAGTGGGTGAGCAATTTGCTATCAGAAACATACCTATTTCGAGCAGATGTACGAGATGTAGTGATCTGGAAACGGTAGCCCACTTGTTGTTCACTTGCCCGTACGCGAGAAAGGTCTGGAAGCTGGCTCCGCTTGCGACAACGATTGATGTGGACCAAATCACTGATACGATTTCAGGAATGGAGCTAATTCGAAGAGTCCCATCGCTCCCACCGGTGGGCTTGGGACCAGGAACACTTACGGCAGCGCTATGTTGGAACTTGTGGATCGCTAGAAATCAGCTCACGTTCCAGAAGAGAGACTTCTCCCCTGAGGAAACTCTACTGAAGGCAACAACGGAAGCGAGAGAGTGGCTGCTCGCTCAAATCTCCCTGACAAATCCAAATCTGAAGCCTCCTAGCATCAACCAGGATCCAATCCCAGACACCGACATCCCTTGCATGTATACAGATGCTGCTTGGAACGCCTCTACGGGCCGCGCCGGTCTTGGCTGGATCATCGATGATACATGGTCGTCTTCAACTCATTCTGCGACTGCAAGCTTTGTAAAGTCGCCCCTTTTCGCGGAAACCTTGGCTATGCGTTCGGCCATGACCTCTGCTATTGATAAAGGGATCACCTCTCTCTTGATTCTCTCGGACTCTCAAGCTTTGATCAAGCTCGTGAATACAAAAGGGAAGAAGTTGGAGATCGCAGGTCCCCTTAATGATATCTACCTCCTATCTAACGCTTTTAATGTTGTCATGTTTAAGTTTATCCCTAGAGTAAACAATGATAGAGCAGACACTGTTGCCAAACAGGCTCTTGCTCTAATGTTCTAAAGTTTTATGTTTTTAAATGGAAGCAGTTTCACAAAAAAAAAAAAAAAAAAAAAAAAAAAGAAAGACAAAACACCCTCAAGAGTGTTGGATTTTTAAAGTGCTTAAGCAAAGAAAGATTCATATAAGAGTTGACTACTTCAGTCACCGCTCAGTGCTGCTTTCAATACGTCTCTACAACATCCTTTGGCCTCACGTCTCTACAAGTTTATGAAACGTCTACTGTTTCGATTTTGGTCCAGACAAAACAAAAGAAAGGAACAGTACAGAACCCACACATTTTGGTCTAAAACACAAAGACGCCATATTACATAAAAGTGAGAATGCTCTTCTCCAAATCCAGCACGCCTGCAAAGAAAAAAAAGCATGTCTCAATTTTCTGACTTTCAAACTACCAAAAATCCAAGTTTGATCTGACAAATGCACTAAAACACAAACCTGAAACACAAGATCACTCTTCCATCTGATCTTCAGTGACAGATTCTTTGACATCAACAGTGAAAGCATACTCTTGGTCACAACCCAAGTAAGAGTCGCACATGAAGTACAGTGTGTAAGACTTCACTCCTGCTTCACTCGGTACTTGGAAATCCAGCTTCACCTTTGCTTTCTTCTGCAACGAGACTCTCTTGATAGCCACCAACTGGTTCGTCTTGGTGTCCCCCACAACCAGCCACCACCCTTCTTCTTTGGTCTTGGGATACCTAGGTGCATCTACGGCTCCCACTTCTGTCCTTCCCTCCATGTCTCTCTCAAGCATCACCTGCAATTTCACCTCTTTCCCTGGAGTCACATCTTCACTTCCCACAACCTCGTAAGTCAGATCAATGTTTGGGAAGCGGTTGCAGAATCTGGCAATGTCTAAAAGCTCAGTGTCCTTCATCTTGAGAAGCTCTTGGCGTTCTTCATCCTCCATCTCCACAAGATCAAATACGGTTTCAATGTTATTCTCCTGGCATCTTTTTGCTAATTCCTTTGTGAAGTGAGGGAGCTGCAAAAGCATGGAGTCACGCTCCCACATGCCTTGAGTCACCATCTGGCTTGCTTCCATTGCTAACAGAGCAAGATTCAGCCAGCCATTGCTTGATATCACATCCACCATCGCCTGTAGAAGTCTGGTTGCTGATACAAGGACCTCACCCTGATCCATTTCCAAGTTTGTGGTAAGGCTTTGCCTCGAGAAATGAGCCTGTAGAAGAGCGTTTGCTTTCACATGAGGATCTGTGCAGTTTGGGTTTTCAAACGAGAACCTCTGGTGATTGATGAGCCTCCTAACTCTTTCCTCTTCGCCAGGCCTTATTGGGATCATGTCATACTCTGAAGCTGATGTTAAGATTTCCAGAAGTCCCTTCATCTTGGTTTTAGAAGACAGAAGAGAACTGAAGCGCTCTATGGTGGTGTAACTGATGTAATAGTAAGATGAAATCATACCAAGGTTGAGAGCAGAGAGGTCCATCTCATCCTCTATCTCAATGCACTTACTGGCTTCAAGATCAGACAAGGTGTTCTCAACCAGCTCTGATAGGTGATCAGACAAATGTCTGTGGCTCACTCCTTGAAGATTGTAGTAGTTAGGATTCTGGGGAAGCCTCCTGTACATCAAAGTCCATGTAAGATAATCTACTGCATCTTGCTTGTTCTCTATAACCCCAGCAACAACTTCTGCGTTGAAATTATTATGCAAGAAATGCTGGAGATGACTTTCCACAGGGAAGGCTTCATAGAGGAACTTCTTGTAATACTCCTTACGAGGAGCATGACAGAATATCACACACTTTCCAGCATTGTCGAGTAGTGGTCGGCTAGCACGCCCCATCATCTGAAGCAAATCAGAGACCGCATAATCTGAGTGTGAATTCTCCCTGCCATCGTAGTACTGCGTTCCCATTACCACCACAAGATGTGCAGTTAATGGAGTGCCCCAACACAATGAACTGCTCACCACACAAATCTGAATCCGTCCAGCTTCAAAGAGCTGTGTCACGATCTCCTGATCCTGACTGCATAAACCCTCGTGCAAGTACCCAATACCATGGCGCAGTGTCTCCTTCAATGTTTCCTCTCGGAGTTCCTTAACAAAATCCTCAAGTTCTTCTAGTTTCCCTAACAGGAAATCAGGGCTCAGTGGGTTGTCAATGTGAGAGTAAGCCATCAGATCCACAGCAGTCGAGCGGACATGTGAACGGGTTGGAACAAAAACTATAGCCGGCTTCTTGTTTTTGGCATGCTGGACTATGGCGGTGTAGGTTGGCTTGGTCATTGCCTGCATCCTGGCTTCAAAACTGGATATATCCACTCCTTGAATGTGGATCTCCAGTGGAACAGGACGGACTCCAGGAGGGAAATTGAATAGACCGTGAGAACTGGCCCCAATCCACTCCCCAAGATCTTTTGCATTTGCAAGGGAAGTAGAAAACGCCACAATCCTGATCTTATTATCACCCTGACTAGAAATATATCTCATTCTAGAGACTATCACCTCCAAGACTGTACCACCTTGACCTTCACCAATTAGATGAAGCTCGTCCACAATGAAAAGACTAACATGTTGTACGTATTTCCTCTGTTTCCACCTGCGAGACAGAGCATCCCATTTCTCAGGAGTACTTATGACTATCTGACTCTTCTCCAGCAGCTTAAGATCCAACGCTGTCTCCCCGGTCAGCATAACAACCCGTAAACCAAGACCCTTCCCAAACTTCCTCTCCCAGATGCGAAACTGCTCCTTAGCAATAGCCTCTAAGGGTGCAATATAGACAACACGCATTGGAGCATGAGCATCAGGTCCGCTTTGCCTTTTAGTATCATCTTCCTGCCTTAGGAGTACTTCTTGATAATTCTTCAATATAGCAAACTCAGCACATATAGTCTTTCCACTTCCAGTTGGAGCAGCAACCAACACATTATCGTTAGTGTTATACAAAACATTAAAGACCTGAGTCTGCACCGGATTGAAATGCTTGAAATCCTGATAGAGTCTCTCATAACTCGGATTCCTAAGCGCTGTGACAGGGAGGGGCTGCAAGTCCAGTAGCTCTGTAGGTGGTGGGTACTTTTCTGGAAGTATAAGGTGTCTAAAGGATACAGGCAACACAGTCTGCGAGCCAAGCCACTTGTCTGAAACCACTCGGACAAAATACTGAGGTGGCAGCGGTTCAAAGATTGGGACAGTGAAGTTTACAGTGTGATCCTCACTGATATACTGCTTCTTCAATAGAAAGTACTCATGATGAAGGATCTTCTCACAATCATTGTCTTCCACAATGATCCAAAATGGCTCCACATATTTATGAACTTTTTCGTCCCACTGGAAGTCTGGTGTAATTGTGAGCTCCACCCGCAGAACAGTTCGAGTAATAGGCTGAACTTGTGCTGCAAGAACCAATTTTGGGAACTGGTGGATGAACTTGTGAAGCGGTCTGCCCATCTTAGGACTACGAATAAGCTCTCCTAGCTCCTGTGACGACAGATCATAGTACCTCTCCCACACCAAATCCTTCTTCTCCAACTTCATCAAAATCTCATTAGGAATTCCATGAAACTGACGAAGAGGTGTCTGGACACTCCACATCCTCTTCCCAACCATTTTAGACAAGTTCAAAGCTTTCTCAGCTAGTTGAGCCCATCCACGCTTCAATACAATTTCATAGAGAGCGCGTACAAGACGTCCAGCACTCTGAAAATGATTAAAAAAAAAAAGAGACGTGAGAACCAGAGAACAGATACAGCATTTTAATAATGCAACTAGGTGAGATGAGAGAAGAAAGCAGAGAGAACAAGGAACAGACCAAAGAACAGGTACAGCAATTTAGTAAGGTAACAAGGATAGATGAGAGACGAAAGCAGAGAGAACAAGAAACAAACCACAGAACAGATGCAGAAATTTAATAATGTAACTAGGAGAGATGAGAGAAGAAAGCACAGAGAACAAGGAACACAGCAGGTACGAGATACAGCAATATAATAATGTAACTAGGAGAGATGAAAGCAGAGAGAACAAGGAACAAAGCAGAGATCAGCAATTTAATTAACTAAGAGATGAGAAACGAAAGCACAGAACAGATACTGCAATTTAATAAACTAGGAGAGATGAGATAACAAAGCAGCGAGAGAACAAGGAACAAACCAGAGAACATATGCAGCAATTAAATAATGTAGCTAAGAGAGATGAGAGAAAAAAGCACTAAAGCAGAGAGAGCAAAGAACAAACCAGATAACAGATTTAGCAATTTAATCAACTAACTAAGAGATGAGAAACGTAAGAAGAGAGAACAGACACTGCAATTTAATAGCCTAACTAGAAGAGATGCGATAAGAAAGCAGAGAGAACAAGGAACACACCAGCGACGAGATACAGCAACATAATAATGTAACTAAGAGAGATGAGAAAAGAAAGCAGAGAGGACAAGGAACAAACCGAGAACAGATTCAGCAATTTAATAAAGTATCTTAGAGAGATGAGAGAAGAAAGCAGAGAGAACAAGGAACAAACCAGAGAACAGATTCAGCAATTTAATAAAGTAACTTGGGGAGATGAGAGACGAAAGCAGAGAGAACAGATACTGCAACTTAATAACGTAACTAGGAGAGATGAGATAAGAAAGCAGAAAGAACAAACCAGAGAACAGACACAATTTAATAATGTAACTAAAAATGACAGACAGAAGCAGAGAGAACAAGGAACAAACCAGAGAACAGATGCAGCAATTTAATAATGTAGAGATGAGAGAATAAAGCAGAGAGAACAAACCTGAGTAATGTAAACCATGTCTGATGTCAAAGAAAGACCCTCGAGCTTTAGCTGTGAAATGTATGCCTGTAGCAAAACATTAATCTTTGCACTGGGCTCCTCCAGAGTCTCCTTGATCGGAATTGGGACACGATCCAGAAGTTTGGCCAGTTCCATCTTCTCATCTTGCCGAACAGTCACATACTTGAACTCCTCACTCAATGAGAACAGACGATAGAGATCTATATCACCCATCGTTGGCTTCAAATGCTCATTGTACGTAGCTATGGTCCCATGACTTATATAGTAGTAGCTAGCAATCCTTCCCAAATCAGTAACTTGGAAATATCCACTTTTCCTGTCATACTTAACCAAGTTGTTTTTGTCCAAGATAGTAGCAGCTGAGTGTACCTGCAAAAACAATGATTCAAGTAAACCTTAGACCCAGATAGCCATAAACGATATTTTTTAAACCAGCAATGACATATTAAATCTTAACCAACTTGAAAGAAACAAGGCATCCAACAGTTCATCATGGAGTGCTTGTAAGTTGTAACATACAAAGAGAAGGCTACTGATACTAGGAACAACAGTTACGGGAAAAGATAGCAAACAAATGGCGTTATATCATCAGATACACTTCCTAATCAAAATTCTCACAGAGACTCAGAGAAATCTACAATACCAATTTCACAATCAATGTGATAAGCACAAGTGATCCAAACAGTTCATCAAGGCCATATAGTGGACAGAGGCAAAACTATCAATGTTAAACTCAAGAGTTCATCAAGAATATTAAACATATGAAAAGCAATTTCAGGAAAATGACATCAAATCATCAGATGCTAACTTCTTATTCAAATTCTCAGAGAACATGAAATGAATACTAAATCTGTAATCAACTTGAAGGATAAAAAGCAACCAAATTACGATATTAATAATTTTACCATATTAAAAAGTGGGAAGGCTTAAGTTAAGGCATTACGATAGCAAATAATTTTCTAACATTAGATAGCTTAAGTTTAAGGCATTACGATAGCAAACAAATTTTAAACAATAGATAGCGACAGGTTAAAGCAGATGAAGTAAGCTTAGTTTAAGGCATTACGATAGCAAACAAATTTTAAACAGTAGATAGCGACAGGTTAAAGAAGATAAAGTACGTACCAGGTCAGCTCTTCTTTCCTCCAAGACTACGTCTTTTACAAGGGCATCAGGTGCTAAACCATACAGCGTAGGATTACGAACCATACGGATATAGAGATACGTATACCCAAGCCAGTGGCAAGCCTCTTTGGCATTCTGAACAGTTCCAAGAACAATTTCAGCATTAAGCTGATCAGCAAGTTTGGAAATGAATTGGCTCTCAATAGGTAGTTGCTCATTCATCAGAGACAGATAATACTGCAGCTCGCTGTAGCCAGTGATAATTATACCCTCCCCATATTGATCATACTGAGGTCTTCCAGCACGACCAAGCATCTGCATAACATCCAGGGGACTGAGTTCCATCCACGCCCCTTTCTCAGGATTATAGACCTGTGTTCCTTTGATTATGACGGTATGAGCAGGAAGATTCACACCCCATGCAAGAGTTGCTGTAGAAACCAAGACTTGCACATGCCCTTCCCCAAAAAGAGCCTCGACTATCTCACGATCACCCCTTGTCAGCCCAGCATGATGAATAGCAAAACCGTAAGGCAGAAGTTTTCTCAGATCACCATTCTTGATAAGTTCAATCTGACTCTGAAGAACTTCACGGCTTGCACTGTCTTCTTTCAAGAATCTACTGAGTGTATCGTTCGCCAATGCAGTGTCCACTATTGCCTGTGCAGTTTTTGCTGTTTCCTTCCTCGAATGAACAAAAATAAGAACCTGGTGCTTTCCAGCACCGGCCAATACTTTCTGATAGCAAAGATCATTCATCAGCTGGAACCTCTGCAACGGTTTTTTCACACTGATTCCAATATATTGCTGACCAAGAGGCACCGGTCTGTAGCTGCTGTCGAATTTAAACAACCCTTTCTTAAGATCAACCCGCAGAAATAAAGCCACATCTTCGTAATTTGGCAGTGTAGCTGACAACCCCACCAAGCGAATATTCTCCTTTGTGGTTTCAATCTGCCTAAGAGTCCTAGCAACAATGCTTTCTAGCACAGGCCCTCGATTATCATGAAGAAGATGGATCTCATCGATAATAAGAAGTCTCACAAGCTGGGTGTAAGTGCGATCACCAGATTTCCTTGTGATGATATCCCACTTCTCGGGTGTAGTGACAATGATTTGGGTCTCCTCAATTTCCTTCCCACTAAGCGACTGATCCCCACTGAGTTCCCTCACAATCACTCCATAATCCTTCAGACGATTCGACAGGTTACTGACAACCTCAGCAACAAGGGCTTTCATGGGTGCAACATACACAATTTTGTACTTTCCATGATTAAATGTTCCATCTTCGTTCCTGCTGAACTCAATTTGCTGCAGTATGGTGAGCATGGCAACGTTGGTTTTCCCAGCACCAGTTGGAGCACAAAGAAGTATGTTATCAGCCTTGAATAGAGCAGTCTCATACACTCTGCTCTGAACCCTGTTCAACTGTTGCATTCCCCTAAAAGCCGGCTGAGCCCAATCTGGCATCTCGGAGATCTTCACAAGCTTCTCACTGGTACCCACCTTTTTAGAAACCGCTGGCACATGAACTTCATCATATCCCTTGCCATGAGTTCTGTAGGAGCCAGGTGGAAGGTCACACTTCTTATTCGCCATCAGAAGACCACCTTGGTCAAAAGCCAAGCTCTCGAGGTCCAGCATCTGACGCTGACCCTTCAACCAACCACTCTCTAGATCTCTATCAACATCTCTCCTGCCTCGTACTCCATCTCCAACAGTATCATCCTTCAAACGCCGGGCTTCTTCATTAATACTTTTCTGTAGGTTCTCCTCCCTCTCTTTCGCTGTAGCTCTAGTTGCATGCAACTGCTCCACAATTGCTGCCAATTCCAGACCCAACCCTCTCATCTCCCCTTCAATTCTATTCCTTTCTTCCTGGCCTTCTGCCCTAGCCAAACGGGTGCACCACACAATTTTCAAGCGGTTCCGCAGCAGAAACTTAACGAGGCTGAACTTGTCATACTGAAGATGCCTAAGCAGCTTGTTCTCAACATCCCTATCATCCCCTTCAGCGAGTACCTTAAGCAGCTCTTCAGCTAGTACTTGGCACTGTTGCGGATCAATCTGCTGTTCATAAGCCTGAGATACCTTCCTCTGGAGCCAGTAAGCATCAATATCCTGAACGTTCAGACTGGTGCCTTCATTCGCATCTCCTGCATCCTCTTCGTTTATCCCTGCATCCACTTGCATCCCTTCAGTTTTCTGAGGTTCTTCATCCTCGTCATCTTCTTCCTCATGTACCATATCAGGATTACTCTCCTCGTCATCTCCTTCATTCTCCTCAAACTCAACAGCCACACCAAGATCATCATCAAGCCCCTCATCCTCATTTGCTTTACCACCACCAAAATCACCACCTTCTTGAAAATCCGTGATCAACTTCCCAATGGAAACAAGCTGATCAAAAACCTGATGAATCTGATCAGGCGCAGGGTTCAGCAGCTTCTGAATCTCCGCCTTCTTCTCATTGTTCTTCACAGCATCATTCTTGAGAACAGCCAAGACCTCATCTGCAGCACCGCTAACAATATTCAGAGGCAACCCACCCAGCTGCTGCTGAATCAGACTAAGCATAGCCTCATAAGCAGCCCTCGTCTCTTTAGTCTTGGGCTGATAAACCACATCGTCGGTATCCGTGAGCACACTCTCTTCCCTGAGCCGACGCCTCTTGCTCTGCCGAGCAGAAACAGTATCATCCCCAACATCACGCTCCTTCTTCTTCTTCTTCTTCGACTTGTCAAGCTTATCCTCCAGCTCCTGAGGTCTTCCCTTAGCAACTCTATCTCCAAAGGACTTAGGATCAATCTTCCCCCACAGAGTCTCAGGTTCTCCCGTAGGCTCGTGTGTATCCCGAGGACGATTCTCACTGGTTAGCACCAAGCTAGAGTTGGCTCTGTACTCGTACTGCTTGAATCTGGCATGAGCTTCTGCCCCGCCTCCCAAGTTCGCCATCACTGAAACTCTACAATTCAAAATTAAACAATGTTAAACCACAAATCGAATCTAAACCTAATAACCGCCACGAAACGGAGCAGAGAGAGAGAGAGAGAATGTAACTTACGGAAACAACTCGAATCTTCTCTGCAGAAGAGTGAAGCTTCGTGTAGATGATTAGGTTTCTTCGTTCTCGATCACAGACTTGAGGAACGACGGCTGCGAATCCTTTAACCTAACTGTCGAATTAACCGAAATCAAAATTTGAAAACGCCGCGAAACGAAGCAGAGAGAGAGAGAGAGAGAGAGAGAGAGAGAGAGAGAAGGAAACTTACGGTGAAGAGCTACGAGATCTCTTCTAGAGCTCGAATCTTCTCTGCAGTGAGTGAATCTTGTAGAAGAAAGAAAGCTTCGTGTAGATTAGGGTTTTTCTTCGTTCTCGCCTCTGATAAGGGACTTTAGGCTGCGGCAGATTATACTATAACCAATTCTGTTATTATCATTATAGGTCGGTTCGGGTTAGGTCGGTTTGTCTATAAAATCTGAACAAATTTAAAAATTGGAATTCTGAACCAAACCGATTCGGTTATTATCCATCCGCGAACCAGATCGGCTTTCATCAATTCGAACACCGATTGGTTTATTATCCAATTTCCGAAATTAATACAAAGATATTCGAAGTGCACAAAAGAAAAAAAAATTCGACACTATATAACCCAAAATTTATAACTTTTTTTCTATAACAAATATTCAAGTGCCTCGAGCTGACCTTGCTAGTTTTATAATTCATGAAATTTGCGGTTTTGAAGATTATCAAATTTCATTAATCAAACTCCGAACCTTACAAAACCAACTTGCTTTGAGACAAAACGTTCAATGATGTGGGATTGGTTCTATTCTTCTATCTGGAATTAAAACTCATATCTCATGTTAAACCAATGCAACAGAAGTTACAAAGTAAAGAGCACTTTTTTAAAAACAGAGCTTGCCTTTGATACTCTCATCATCATTAGGCACTGTATCAGCTATGGAAAGACCAAGTTGGATCACCTCGCGTCCGTGTCCTCTATTTGGCCGTTTATAACTCACATATGCCTCACCTGTTTTGTGTCATGAACCAACCAAACGGTTTCAAAACCTGAGATTCAAACAAGTTACATCATCAGAATAAAAAATATTCTTACTTTGGAGTTGACCTCTTCTTCCAGCGTTTCTCAGATTGTTTGCAAGAGAAACGAGTTGAGAAACTCCGAACCTTACAAAACCAACTCTTATTACATAAGAGACTCCATATATGTCTTTCGAAGAAGAACAAAAGCTAAACTCAATTTTTCTTGGCATCATTCAAATATAATTTTGTCTTTTAATTGATTTAATTGATTGTTTTAAAATGATAGTAAAACCTTACAGTTAAACAGCTGATTACTTGGTTTGATTAGTCATTTTCAAAACTATTTCTAGTAACGATGTCGTTTTAACAATTTAATTTGTTTTACATCATAAGGCTCGAACCAGACGAGCTGCAAACGCTCCATCCAAGGAGTGTTTCACAGGGTTGGATAAAAAGAAGCCTTGCGACGTTACAAAACTCGATGGTACTAATCTGTCCACTGGATCCACAGAGAACTCCTGTGGAATGAATCAGAGAGACAACTTGTTAATGACATCGACATCTTAAACTAGAGGAAACAGATCTAGAAAGATTCTTACAGGATGTCTTAGGAGAAACGCTTCGACTCTTCCTTGATTTTCTTCAGGGTCTATCGAGCAAGTACTGTATATCAAGAACCCACCAGGCTTCACCAGTCTTTGAGATTTTAATTTAAGACACAGAAAAGCATTAGTGTTTCTAGAGTGACCAATTAAAATCTATGTACAGGGTGTGTGCATACTTGGATGCAGAATCAAGAAGCTCATCCTGTAGATTCGTAAGCTCTTCCATGTCCTCTAGTTTACGATTCCAACGCAAATCCGCTCTCTACAAACAAAGAGAAAGAGAGGCAACATGTTAAGCTAATTCAACTAATGAGAAAGCAGTTTGATTAAAATTGCTCATGTTATATATAACCTTGGAGAGGACACCGAGTCCAGAACACGGGGCATCAAGCAACACTTTATCATATTGTACCTCTTTTGTTTCCTAAAACACACATTTGAGTTGGAAGCAAGTAATGTGAGGAGTAGCTTACACACTCGTAAAGCTCACTAACTCAAACAGTATCAACTCACAGCGAAGACACGTAGATCTGAATGGATAGTTGTGATAAGTCCAGCGACTTGGTGTGATTTTGCTGTCTCCCCAAGAATTCTTAACCGTCCTTCATTCACATCCATAGCATATATCATACCTGTAATCGACGTGAGTTTGCCAGTTTGAGGATGAGAATAGAATCAGTCAACGTAACAAAATAGATGAATATTAGAACAGTGAGCCTTTGTAAGATTACCTTGGCGTTTCAAGCAAGAGGCCATGAAAAGGGTCTTCCCTCCAGGAGCAGCACATGCGTCCAGTATCCTATCTCCTGGCTGAGGTTTCACCACTGAGACTACTAGTCCTGCACTCTCATCCTGAACAGAACATATGCCTTCTTTGAGTAAGCCAGCTTGCACAACGATCTGTAAAAGAAAATGTCAATGAACAACTTTTAATTGAAAACTTATAGAACGCTATTAACTATTAACGGTGACATCAAAAACACCTGCAATCCTGTTTTGATGCGGACAAACTCCTCCAAGTGTAAGGACAGTTCGTGTGGAACCTGCAGCAAAGGAAAAGAATAAATGAAAATAAGAAAACAGACAATCATGTGCCTGTTTTACACACTAAACACAAAGACTAAACGAATACCTTTAAAGAGTTAAGACGATCCACAAGGTCGGATCTTGTAATATCCCTTCCTGTATTGGCCCTGATATCATCAGAAAGACAATTAATGAGTGTGACAGTTGGTAAACTTTCTTTCCTTACTGTGAAAGAAAAATTAAAATTATTGGAGATATAAAACCTTAAGCTGAATCCAGGATCAGTGTTGTTCCATGTCATCAGCTTAGTGGCTTCATCCAACCCAAGATACTTTACCCATCGCCTAACCATCCACTGGTAAAAGGAAATGAATTAAAAAAGCCTCAACACCCAATCAAAGAGCTCTAGCATCATATTAAAAAAACGAAAGAAAAAGATGAGGTTATAGGAACAATTACAACGGGGTGGGAATGAAGTGTAGCAAGTGCACGTGCTTGTGCACGATCATCCCCTTCCACTTTGGGTAACGGAAGGGCATCTTTTTCCTGCAGACACCTACGTCAGGATTCATTATAAGCTCTTCTTTGTTTTAAGTTCCCGAGAGAAGAGAAAAGTTAAAGAAAGAAAACCTTAAGAGTGACAAGCTTACGAAGAATCCCATTGACAAGATCTCCAGCACCAGGTCTTAGTGCAATCTTCGCAAGCCTTACGTTCTGTGAAAATGAGACGATGAAACAACAAATGACACTATCAGATGAAAGCCTACAACTCAGTAAGCATAAATGAAGTTTGGAACTTTGGTGTATTATACCTCATCAACAACAGCGTATGCTGGCATATCAAGCTTAATGATCTCATAGAAACCAATGCGGAGAATCTACAACAGAGAGAGAGAGAGAGAGAACAAGGTTATAGAAACCCAAGGCAGACTTTAACAAAAATAATTCACACTTATTATATATTACCTGCAAGAGAAGAGGTTCCATATTTCGAAAAGTCCTTTCGTTGTGGCAAAGGGAACCAATGAGGTGATCAAGGTACCTCCTCCACCTTATTGTTCCTCCAACAACATCAGTAACCTAAAGTGTGTGTGTTTTGCAGATAACTAAACCTTTTAGTAAAAAACCACAGTTTCTTGGGTGTTTTTTTTGCAGATAACTAAACCTTTTTTTTTTTTTTGTTTCTTGGGTTTTTTTTTTTAAAATACTGAATGGTTGGTGAAAAACACAAACCAGTCTAAGATCCCGGTCATCCAGATCGCGTGTCCGAAAACCGATGGTTCTCTCGACATAACTCATCTCATTGCTCCCAGAACCTTTGCCTTTCTCATTCAAAAGATCAGCAAACGCACCACCGAACTCGATTCTCATCAGTCTCACCGCAGATACTGTTATAAGTTTCCACAAAACAGAAACTTTATTTTTTTTTAATAAGATAATAGTGCAGAAAGACTCTCTATAAAGACCACACTCTACTTTACTACTAAGTACTAACTACTCGCTAAACGTGACAATTCTAATTTAGCCAGTGTTAAGAACTAAAAGGAAAGGATTAGTCTTTTTATTACCAGCTCTATGTGGAGAAACCTCCAAATTCAGATTCTGTGGTTTCCTCACTGGAGTCGCCGGACCTGCATATATTAAGAGATTTTCGAGTAAAGCATAGAGATTGAAAGACAGAACACAGTGTAGGAACAGACAAGATAGAACAATGTTTTTACCTCTCTGACGAGGCGTAAACGGTTTGCGAGTCTTTTGGGTTCGCTTGAACGACTCTGGAGAAGCTTTCTGCGTTTCGGCAGAGAGATAGACGCGAAACGAGAGCAGTTGCGCCATTGATTCTCTCTCTATCTCTATCTCTCTCTCTCTCTCTCTCTCTCTCTTAACTGGTTTTTACATATGGGGAAGCTTAAGCCAAAACCTGCAGTTTTGAACATTATCTTATTTTCAGAACGAACCATCTATATCAAAGAGGGTTTACGCTCCATTTAACTCTAAGGGCAAAACGGTCATTTGGCTAACAGTGTTCTGAATGACTGATTCGGGTCTTTGTGTCGGTTTTTGATTAATTCCTACCGGTTCCGGGTCGGTTAATATTGTGTCGGTTCGAGTTTCAATGTACTAAACCTCTATAAAACTAGATTAACCGAAAACTTTGACTTCGTCTCTCTCTATCTCTCTCTCTCTCGATTTTTTTGATTCGTCTCCTGGATTTGGGAATTAGGAATATTTTCCGAAGATGACGACTGCAGCAAGGCCAACGTGGGCACCGGCCAAGGGAGGTAACGAGCAGGGTGGTGCTCGCATCTTCGGCGCCTCTCAGAAGTATTCGTCTCGTGATGTCGCAGCTCATACAACTCTAAAGCCAAGGTGAGAGATTCGTCAAAACTGCCTTTTTTCTCTTCGATTCATCCAATTAGATGCGAATTCTAATCGAAATAATCTCCGATTGATGGGATTCTCAAGATATATATATATATATATATATATATATATATATATAGGGTTTCATTGCAATATATACTACTTTTTGTCTTTAAAGATTTGATCTTTATGAGATGTATGTATCGTAACGCGTCTTGCTTTTTGTTTGCTTGGGGCAGGAGGGAAGGGCAACACACTCAAGAGGAAGTGCAGAAGAAGAATCTTCGTGACGAGCTTGAAGAGCGTGAGAGGAGACACTTAGCTTCCAAAGACAAATCATCCTACACTGGTAAATCATCAGACTGATTAAAAAATTTCGATATGATTTTTTGTAAAGCTTCTTCCTTTTTTTCACTAACGAGGTATTGTTTTTTTTGTCATTAGATGATAGAGACCGCAGGAGAGGGAATCAGCTATTACTGGAAGGTTTGTGAAAGTCACTTTTTAAAAAAAAAAATTGATTATATGTAGTTTGATCTCATGTTTTCTAACTTTGATATCCTGCTTTTAGGCTCTAAAAGGGACCCTGAAGATCGGATTATTCCTCGCAGTGTGGATGCTGATGATTCTGATGTTGATATCAAAAGCGATGGTGATGATGATAGGTAACTATTCTTCCTATTCCAGTTCCTTTTTTGTGTGCTTTAGATTTAGCTAAGAGTATTAATAGTAGGGATGTACCAATGCCTCTAAACCTCAGTTCGTTTCATCTGAGCCATGGTTTTGGAATGTGCAATTGATTATGTGCTAGCTTTTGGGGAAAGTGTTTTAACTCCTGGTTGTCATTTTTCGAGAGTTTTTTTATGACTTATGATCTCTTTGTCTTTGTTAGTGATGACGAAAGTGATGATGATGAGGATGACACTGAAGCTCTTATGGCTGAACTCGACCAGATAAAGAAAGAAAGAGTGGAGGAGAGGCTCAGGAAGGTATGTTGTTCTTGTCTGTGAGATTATTTTGCTCAGATCATTACTAATAACAAAATGACTAGGATGATTTTTTTGCTTAACACATTGAGATAAGAAAGTTGTATCTTACTATTTTTATTACTTAAAAATTTCCAGGAAAAGCAGCAGCAGATGGAAGAGCTAAACGCCAAAGAAGAGGAGCTTCTCAAAGGAAACCCACTGCTTAACACCGCTCCCACTTCGTTTAGTGTCAAAAGAAGGTTAGCATCTTTTGAACCATGTTTCTTCATGAATATCAGGATCATATTAATTGTTGGAGACTGATAATAAACATTAAATTTCCTCATTTCAGGTGGGATGATGATGTGGTATTCAAGAATCAGGCACGTGGAGAAATGAAAGCACCTAAGCGCTTCATCAATGATACAATCAGGAATGACTTCCACAGAAAGTTCCTACACAGATACATGAAGTGATTTTGAACAAGAGTGTTATTTGTTGCTAAGCCTTTTTATTCAGTCTGGGGTTTTATGTTGTCTCTTGTACTAATACTGAACCCAACCAACAGTTGTCTTATGGTATAATATAAAAAGCTTATGCGTTTGAATTTAATGTTATTACTCAGATTTCTACTAGATTCTTATCCATCACTGACACCATTTTCACAAAACTGGAAATAGCCTGATAGAGAGTCGTTTCTCTTCGCTGTTACATATATTTTGGGTCTCTGCAGTTCACTTATTCCTTTTCAAAGATGGCAAATGCTTATTTTCTTGCGAAGGCAGAAGTATGTGCAAAGGCGGTAGCCAAATGCCATGCCAAGCAGAACCCACAGTTCTTCTAGACCACCATTCAAGTTAACTGTGTCGAAAGATGATGAGCTTTGCAGTGTCCTGCAGCCGCCTTTGCTCGCACAATCGAAAACTTGGTCCCCTGTGTACTGAACTTTCAAAAGCAGTCTGAAGCCGTAGTGCATGAAGGACAAGTACTTCAGCCACTGCATGAACTTGGGTATGTGCTGCATTTCCAAGGTGCACCAAGCAGTTAGATTTTAGGTTTTCAAAAAAGCATGTAGTTGTGATTCACATTACAAAGAGTCATTCATCCAACCTGAACATAGTAACCTCCTGTTAGAAGAAACATCATTAGTACCAAAGAGGCGATCATACCGGCTCTCTTAATGCTCAACACCGAAGCTCCTAAGAACTCTCCTGCTCCCTGCAGTTACATTGAAATGAAACTTATGTTTCAGTCTCGAAAACAAACAGAAGTTCTCAAGCTTTTTATGTGCTTACTTGGCTAGTAATGGCTATAAGTAGTATTGTCAACACGGTGAAAACAAAGCAGGGGACTGTCCTACTGAACCCAGCCATGAAGTAGACAATGATCATGAAAAATGTCGGGTACAAAACGTGTGCCACCATATCACATAGTGTGCTGCATACGTAGTACACGCTTAGCCTGTACATGTCTGCTTTTCTTTCTTTCACCAGGTATATCTTCTCGAAGGGGAACACATAAACTGCTCCAAAGAGCGATGAAGATGTCCAGAAGATGCAGATATAGAACATCAAACCAACCTGCAGTACAAGCTTACTAGATAATCAGGAGGCCTATAGCTTTAATACAAACGCAAAAAAAAAAAACTTTGTAGTTTCATTACTTGGTCTCTAAGGTGTGCCTCTGTGTCTGTCTTTGATTTCCACCAGAGTAGACCCAACACAACGGCCACGCCAAGTGACTGAACTAGCCTTAGCATATCAAAGTAATCTCTACGCCTCTCTCTGAATGTTCTTCTGAATATAATCATGAACTGATCCCACCATGAAAGCGTCCAGTCCTTCTTCACTTGGATTGCTATTTGAAGATGCTCTGGAGCCTTTGTATTTCTATGGTTTTCTTCTTTCTCTTTTGGCTCCAAGTCTGTCTTGTACCTTAGTTGCAGGTACTGCAGTTACAACACAAGAACTGAGTCCCATTAGATACACAAGTTATATAGTTTTATGACTCCCATCTCATCCTTACTTTCACTATCACGTTCTCAGAATCAGGTTGGGAGGTTTTTGTAGCCAATAGTTCTTCAGGGAGGCTAATGTCTGACACCTGTCCGGTTGCCAAGTCTAACAAAAACTCTGCTGGGTTCATTGCAATTTCAGGTAAGATTCTCAAAGATGAGAAGTACTCCATAGCTTCTCTTGCTTTGCCGTAGTATGCAGGGTGGCCTTCTGAGATTAGTAGGAGCTTGTCAAACATGTGAAACATTCTGCTTGATGGTTGGTGAATTGTTGTAATAACAGTCCTTCCTGCCTGCAAAACCAAAAAATAGAATCTTATGCTTTCTATATCTGTTTGCAGGTAATAAAAATGATGTCACCTTAGCCACTCCTTGCAGAATATGAAGAAGCTTGGTGGCAGAAGTGGAGTCAAGTCCAGAGGTTGGCTCGTCCAGAAGCAACAAGGAAGGATCTACGAGAATCTCGTATGCTATACTCGTTCTTTTCCTTTCTCCACCTGATATTCCCTTGACAAAACCTCCTCCAACTCTTGTGTGACGGCATCTTTTAAGGGTTATTCAAGAATAAAACAGTTTATTGTCTACAAGATATGTGTCTGGTCATCACCAATAGATCATCAAGCACATGATTGAAGAGAATGTACCTTTCAAGGCCAAGCTCTTTGATAATCATCTCCACTTTAGCGTACTTCTGTTCCTTGCTCATGTTACTTGGAAGTCTCAAGAACGCAGCGAATGCCAAGGTCTCTTCCACAGTAAGTTGTGGCAGCAGAACATCATCTTGTGTAACGAATCCAATTCTGGAAAAAAATGATCAAATATGAGGGAATATTGAGAAACTGAGCAACTTTGCATGCGTGTGTCAGATATTTTACCTTCTCTTGACAGAGGGACTGTAAGGAATGTCATTGTAAGTAAGCTTCCCTTTGACATTATCTGTCAATCTTCCTCCCATTATCTTCAAGAGAGTGGTTTTTCCACTACCGGAAGGACCCATTAGTGCAAGGATTTCTCCTGGACCTGTGCTTCCTGTAATACCTTTCAAAATGTGCTTGTACCCATCTGGATCTTGATTAGTATGTGTCACCACCTTTGACACCATTGTTTTCAAGCTGGCTTGGATGTTTCTCACCTTATACTCCACATCTTCAAACTGCAGACTAATAACCCAATGAGCCTTTCTTGTAGCCTGAAACAGAAAGTAAACAGAAAGAGAGATGGAGGGACCTTGAGGAAGATGGGAAGAGGGGCATCTTCATGAGGATAAGGAGAAACGAATTCTTCATGGATGTCAATTTCGGATGAGTATTGGTTTCTGAGGTAAGCTTGGGACATGAACTCCATGTTGTGAACTATGCCATTGCTTCCTGAAATCTGCATTACATGATTGTCTTCAAGTTCTTCTGTAGATCTTTTGATCTCCATTTTTTTTTGGGTTAGTCTTGTGATGCAAGGAGTTGTTCTTAAGGTAGGGCATTGTTATATAATGGAATGAAGTGTGTGGATCAACTGTGTCAAACCTGAAACTTTCTTACTTTTTGTGTTCTCTTTTTCTTTCCTTCTATCATGGTGTCAGTTTGGTAGAACACATTCTTTAAATGTCTCTTAGTTTAATGGAATTGAGTATTTTTTTTTAGTTTATGCATGTGTTGACTTGCACAAGAAAATGAGTTTCAAAGTTAATTATGGCTTTCATTGTTAAGGTGTAGAATGAGTGTAGTACATGCTCAGATAATGTGATAAATTGTTTATATTTGTAAAATTCGGAAGACTTACAAACGAACCAGACGTCAACTGTTTCAAAAAGTACTACACATGGATGTCTACAAAAGAACCAAGACACCATTTCTCTCTCTCGTCACACTAACTTCCTCTTTGGGGGTGATGTTTCCTAACTATGTACGCATAGAATCACACTCAAAAATCAAGACTTGAATATCTCTTCTTACCAATCTGAAATGCATCTCTGCTTGACCTAGTAGCTGTTGTCCATATTCGTGGGTGCAGCTTGAGGTTGCTGATTAGTTATGAGCGGGTGTCCTATGGGTTGTTCGTTCACTGGAGATATAGTTGGAGCCTGCAGTATGGGCTGCGTTTGTTGGTATATTCCTGTGAACCCAGCCTGCAAGGTTGGGAAAGCTAATGGCTGGCCCTGAAGGGATAAGTTGTACATGGCACTAGCCTGCAGGTTAGCTAGACTCTGCGCACATGGAAACTATGTTAACGTCTAGCATAGGACGCAATGAGTGAGAAAGGAGAGACGGAAAGAAAACTAACCATTTGTCCAGTTATGTAGTCTTCCTTCTTTTCTTCATTGTTGGTAGAGTTTATAGTGGCTGCTGATGGGATGTGGTTAAAAGCAGCTGCGTACGAATCATACGGTGATGGAAATGTGATAGGTGGAGTATTTCCGATGTTGGTTCCTGATTTGATCTGAGGGAGAGGGAGTTTATCTCCAGGAGGTACTGGAGCATCATCTTGAGGAGGTAAGTAAGACTGTTGTTGGAACCCGTTTGGGCTCAAGAACTGGTGAATGTATGGTTGCGGCATCATATAAAAGGGTGGATAATAGAGACCGTAAGGGAGAAAGTTTAGAGGGTGTTGTTGTCTGACAAGGTTCATTGCCTGTTGAGAGGCTGCTATGGAACACTGATCAGGAAATGAGATAGGTGGAACATCACAATTTGCAGCCTGCAATTATCAACAATATATAAAAGTCAGTGGTTAAGCATTGTACTCAAATACTCTAGCAAGAAAGGCTGGCCTCATGATGACATTATGTGTGTGAGTCTCTTGAACACAACTGACCTGGTGAATGTCTTTGATTGGTGAAGACTCCTCGTTCAGTTTATCTACTTCGGAACCTTCTACAAGTTGAAGCTCGGTCTCAGGTACTGCATTTGAAATCTCATGATCCTTATCTTGAGAAAAAGTTGATACATCTTCCCTGCAAACCAAATTATTGTATACGAATATTCACTCATATGAGACTATTGAGCAGTTCATGAGAATGTGGAAGCAAACAACACTGTAATATTTACTTAAAAGTATATGTCATTCACTAACCTATCTGAATCCCCATAGGTTGCTGTCCCATGAGAAGACTTGATAGTGGAGTCATCACGCCCAAAAGTAAAACTGCCACAAGATGTCTCTTTGACAAAACTGGAATCGAAGCTCCCAAACGTCAGACCATTTTCAAACGTTTTGGCAACCTGTTGAAGGTGGACAGGGAATGTTACATGTGGCCGTTCACCAACATCTGACTTCAGAAGCGATTGATTATTGACTTTATGGGCTGCAGCCTCACTACTAGTGACTGTTCCCAAGATGGAAAAAAAAAGCCAAAGGTCAGAATCAAATTAGTCTCAATCGAACTCAGGAAACAATCTGAAGCCCATAACCTGCTTAAGCTACAAGAATACCTTGATCTGACTGGCTACCGCAATTACAAGTGGCTGATTGCTGAGCAGAAGTAGATGATTGCTGTGAGCTTATAGAAGATCCATCTACAGCATATTGAGTATCGTTTTGTACAACAGAATCTGATACAGGTACAGTTTCACTTTCTTTAGACTTCGTCAGCTCAGCAACATCCTCAGAAGAGGAAGTAGACTTGGAGGGAGGATGTTCTTCTGTAATCTTTGGGTTACTGACTCCACTTGGAGGAATTACAAGCTTGAACGCCCTGAAAAAAAAAAGAATAATGCTTTAGGAGGTCCATATCCAAATTGTAAAAAAAAACATAGAAGGAAAGATATGTATGGTATACTACTTTATGGAACTGTCGTTTGATGCTTCCGTAGGAGCAGGCGAAGCAGCTCCGGAACCTCTTATTCTGTGATTAGCTCCACTCTGCCTTCTAAAACCTCCACTTCTTCCATTATTAGCACCTGAAAATCAACAAAGAGATAAGTTAAGGGACATGGGAAATTACATAAGTTAAGGGTATTATGTAGAGAAACAAATAAAAACAACAATCACCAGTGTAATTTGAAGCGAAGTTCCTCCGACCATTCCTGCCCACCTTTTCTTGTGTTTTCGGCACTAAATTCTGCAAACAGGGCAGGACACATTAATCATGAATTTCCCACAGAGGACACACCACAGATTGTGATAATTGATAACGCATGTTATAAGAAAGAAACTTTTTTTGCAACAGGAAGGGATTCATCATAACAATAACAATGAGAGAGAGAGAACCTCTTACCTCTTTCTTCCTCTCCCGTTTGCTTCTCACCTCATGAAATGTATCTGAAAACATTCCAAAAGATCATATGAGTACATGGCCCAATAATCAACCAAAGTGCCACAAAAAACAAAAAGCTTGATTCAATAGTTTTCATGAAAATATATATATATATATATATATATATATATATACTTAGGGAATAAATAAACCACTATGTTGATTTAGAATTCCAAAACTTGTAACCAACATCACTCATCACAATCAGAGCTTTAAAAAAAAATCACTTTTCACAGTTCCATCATCTTACAGAGCTAATCTGTGAACACTACTAAACAACAGTTCCTAGTCATAAAACCCAAACCTCAGAATATTCCATATCAGTAGAAAAAAGATTCCTACTTTGAATTGATCCTACCAAACCAAACATAATTCTCATACGAACACTATCCCGACACAAGCGCATCACAATCATCTTCCCAAACATAACAAAACAAAACTTTTAAAAACCCTAGGAGAAAAGCGAGCTCAGTTAATTAAGCAGAAAACAAAACCCTAATGCAGAAATCCTAAGGGGGAGAGGGGGCAAAATTAACCTAGAACGAGGAGCTTCTGAGCGGTCTCATGAGGATCGTTGAAGCAATCCTTGAAGACGGAGAGGATATCCTCGTCGGAATGCTGTTTCCCAGTGTAGTCTCTGATGCTCTGAAAGGTCTCACGCAGATCGGCCGGAATCGAAACCCTAGAGCCCGCCGCATCGCCGCCGTTGGTGGTAGTCATTGTTTAGGTTTTAGAGAGAGAGAGAAGCAGAGAGGAGGGAGGAGAGAGAAGTAGAGAGTAATGGGGAGAGATGACTTGAAGAAAAGACTTCATATATAGTCCGTATAAAACTACCGCTTTAATATCTCTCTATACGCTGACATTACTAGTACATATAAAAGATACGAAAACGTGGAACAACAAAGTTGATATGGCCGAGTTGGTCTAAGGCGCCAGATTAAGGTTCTGGTCCGAAAGGGCGTGGGTTCAAATCCCACTGTCAACATTATATTTTTACTTTTTATAGACCTCCCTTAAATATCAAAAAAGGAAAATTGTTTTTTTCTTCTCTTCATTATATATACGAAGGTTCGTGTGGCGGAGGTATCTCAGATCTACGATCGAATCAGCTCCGCAGCTCCTCCAAACAAACAAAAAAAAAAAGAAAAAACCCTAGCTCTCTCGATCTCTCTCTCCGGAGCTAGCTTCTCGTTCAAATCATAAACACTTAACCAATCAAGTGAAGAGTCACGATGGGATCCAGATCTCGCAACGAAAACTTCCAATCCGGCGATGGCGCTAGCCCAGGGTAACGTCCTCTCCCTCTCTCCCTCTCCCTCCTCTGTAACAGACTTTTGATGTTTTGGATTCCGAATCGCAGGAAAATATTCATCGGAGGATTACACAAAGACACCACTAACAGTAAGATCTCCCCCCCCCCCTTCTTATTCTCGTCGCCTATCTGTTAGTGATTGGATTTGGATTTTGATGTTGACTTTTTGGCTGCTGGCAGCTGAGTTCAATAAGCACTTTGGAAAGTACGGAGAGATTACAGACTCGGTGATAATGAGAGATCGACACACTGGACTACCTAGAGGTTTCGGTTTCATCACCTTTGCTGATCCTTCTGTTGTTGATCAAGTCATCGAAGACACTCATACCTTCAATGGCAAACAGGTCTCTCTTTCTACTATGTTTATATGTGTATGTTTATAATAATATTGTATGTGTAATCATGGAATTTAGTTAATTAATTGGGGGTAATGATTGTCACCAGTAAAGTTAGTTTTCTCATGTTTTGTAGCATACAATGTTAATCAATAACTTTGTTTGTTGGACCAGGTTGAGATCAAGAGGACGATTCCGAAAGGTGCTGGTAGTGGTGGTGGTGGGAATCAGTCTAAGGATTTCAAGACTAAAAAGATATTCGTCGGTGGTATACCCTCTTCTGTTACTGAAGGTATAATAAAAGTTTATCTCTTTCTCATGAGAATGTTATTGTTTTTTTTTTTTGGTGCTTGCTTATTGTTTTTGTTGTTTTAGATGAGCTTAAAGACTTCTTTGCCAAGTACGGAACCATAGTGGAGCACCAGATTATCCGAGACCATGAAACAAACAGGTCTCGAGGTTTCGGGTTTGTGATTTTCGACAGCGAGGAGGTTGTTGATGAGTTGTTGTCCAAAGGGAACATGGTCGACATGGCTGACACTCAGGTAAAAAGCTTTGTTTTGAATTAGGTCTTTAAAATTGTATGCATGTTAAGCTTAGTACAACTACCCATTAGCTAGAAACACCCTGGTATTAGTTTGGAAACCAGTAGCGTAGCCTAGGTTAATTAAGTTGCTTTGTTGTATAGGTGGAGATCAAGAAAGCCGAACCAAAGAAATCTTCGAACCTTCGTTCGCCTCCTTCTTATGGTAGTCACCCTAGAGGCCGTTCTTCCTTTAACGATAGTTATGGCGGCGCTTACGGTGGACCTTATGGAGGTTTTGATGGAGGGTATGGTCCTCCTCCAGGTCCAATTAGGTCGCATGGAGGTCCTCCTAGTAGGTTTCCTGGGGGGTATGGGTACGGTCGTGGAGGTGTAGGCCCTGAGTTTGGAGGGTATGGTGGCTACGGGGGTGCTAGTTTAGGTTACAGGAGTGAACCACCCCTTGGCTATTCTAGTCGTTTTGGACCCTATGGGAGCGGGTTTGGTGGTGAGGGTTATGGAGCCGGTGGTGGTGGTGGTTATGGTGGTGGAGGGTATGGTCGTGGTGGAGGGGAAGGCTACGGGGAATATGGTGGTGGCCCAGGTTATGGTGGGGGATTTGAATCAGGTGGCCCAGGTGGTAGTTATGAAGGAGCAGGTGCTCCTGGTCCATATGGCAGAGGTTATAGTAGCAGTAGTCGATACCATCCATATGCAAGATAGGCTCGAACCGTTCAGATCCTTTTGGTAGACGCTATTCTCTAGATTCGTGTAGGTGCATGCTAGAGGAAACTAGAGTTATCTCATGTAGCGGCCACATCAGGAAGGATTTGATAAGGACAGGAAGAGCATCTAAAAGTTTTTAATTGCCGTATTAGACATATTCTAGTTTGTGTGTGTTTGTTTAACTTAAGTTTTGCTTTTTTCTATCTCTCGACTTAGATTGTGTTATCTAGACTTTAGCATATTTGGGATTTGGAGTTTGGTTTATTTGTGACTGTCATAAGAATGATCAGCTGGTAGTCTCTCTTGTTAGATGATCAGTAACTCGCTTTAAGTAACTCCCATCCCTTGCTTAGTTTTGTGTTATCGTAAGAAATAGCTTAAGAACCTATGCACAAAGTGAATTCATCTTTCTTTAGCGATCAAGTTTGAAGTCTTTCTTTGGTCTAATCTTACCTTAGGTCTTATTTTTGAATACTAAAAGCTAGAACAAGGTTTTATTCAGGAAAACTGGTAACGTAAGTCTTAGCTACATTTTAGTTCTTGGTTGTTTACTTGATAAAATAACAAAATTTTGTTGTCCTACATGTCAAAATAGGCCATGGTTGTTTCTTCCGTCTTGCCAACAATGTTGATTTTGTTGTCTATAATTTTAGCATCCAAATGTTTGTTTAGCCTAAGTTCCAGTACGTATTACATACTTTCGTAGTATATTAAGAAAGTTGAACTGTTTGGAACTCTTACATGTAAATTTGTGACTATCAATTATTGAGTAACAATTGATTGTAACTCGACCCTATTTTCGGAATGTCGTAAAAGACCTTGTTTATTACATAGTCAAAAATTATTTTGTCTTCAAGGCCCAAAATAATTCCAGTAAATCCCATCGTATCAGTAAAGCCCAAAATAATCAAACACAAAAGAAAGTTGCTATTTCCTTCATTGAAAATGGCATTTCTAGTCTCTTTTATATTGTAGATAGGAAAATCACTTTTTTTGTTGCACATTTATTTAATTTTTAATACCAAAACTTTTTCAACTCTTTAAACCTCTATAATTCCATTCTTGACTTTTTTTAGAGGTCTCTCTATTTGTAAGAAGGTAGAGAAACAATTAAACGAAGAAAGAACAGAAAGAGAAGCAAAAGAAAGTAATGGAAGGAAAAGAGAGAGAAGAAGCCAACAGAGTGATGTTGATGAAGACCAAACATAAGGAGGCAGACCAAGATAAGATAAGAAGCTTACAACATGTCTCCACGTGCACAGGTGGTGGTGTTGGCTCGATGGCGGGTATGGGAAAGTCGTCGGGCGTGAAGCTAAACTGTTTATGTGCACAAACCACACACCCTGGCTCCTTCAGGTGCCTTTATACCACGTGGTATATCCGTTCCCTTTAAGGCTTTAACCTTTCCATGTTGGCAGGAGCAGGCTCTAACTCTTAACTCTCCCCAAGTCCTGAAGCCTTCGTCCCACGATTAAATGATATAATGTTGTTTCTTCTCAATTCAAACTATATTAGACTCTAATGCGTTTGTGTACATATAAATCGTGAGATAGGCTTTGGCTTTCTTTTCATTTTTTGCACAAATGAATTAAATTTTGAACTTACAAGTTTGTAAGGTTTGAGCAATGAGAAACTAAGATTAGCGTCTGCATTGGGGAATGTTAAATTGTTATATCTCCTGCTCCCTCCGTTTCAAATTAAGTGTCGCTGTAGGAAATTTTTTTTGTTGCAAAATAAGTATCGTTTTAAGTTTTCAATGCAAAATTTATGAATTTTATTATGTATTTTATTTTTCTATTGGTTGAGATGTATACTCAATGATGTTTTTGTATGGAAAATATGCAAAATTTAATGATTTCTTAATCCGTGTGCCCAACTCTAAAATGACACTTATTGAGAAACAGAGGGAGTAATAGAAAGATTTTGTCTCCAACAAATGAGACATGTAACACGTTGAGCTCTGTAATAGATTTACATGAAGATGAGAAAATCTAAGAAACAAATGTATTCTAGAAATATAAGTAATAGTACAAAACTTTGGGTGAAGAAAACAGATAAAGAGACTCAAGTGTTGGAAGTGGGTCGTGTCCAAGAGGTCTCAGATGTAACTGTATTCCCATAGTAAGCTTTTTTGGTAGACTCGTCCCAATACGCCTGCAAGATTGAGTTAGTGACTGCGTTATAACTCCATTTACAAAACAAAACGCTAGGCTAATGAATTTAGTAATATATACCTGCCATCCCGGGGGAAGATGTGCTGAGAGTTTGGTCAGATCAGGTTTTTGTTGCTTGTCTTCTTTCTTCTTGGGCTCGTCACCTTCACGTCCCCCTCGTTCTTTCCTCCTTTTTACTTTCTCACGCCTAAAAAATCATATTATCAAACAAACACAATGTTAACCACATCAACTCAACTAAAATCATGTTTTCACGGTGGAGGTGACAAATGTAAGTTTGCATTAGGAAGAGGAACATACCAGTCACCACCGAGTGGTTGGAAGTTAGCATTATCTTTAGCCTCTCCACTCGCAATCTGTCTTGACTTCCATTCTTCTATTTCTCGTCGTCTTTTTCTATCTAAGATCCCGTAGTCATCTTCTTCCTCCTCTTCTTCACTATCGTTTAGCTCCTCTTTCGCAGCTTTCCACTGATGAGCGCAAAGTGAAGAGACATTAAAGTTTTGTATTTAACAGAATCTTAAGGAAAACAGTGTATGTCTGTGAGGTTCAAGAGATAAACAACGTACCTTGTCTACCAAGCTAGAAACCTTTTTATTTGACCTCAATGTGGATGTAGTAGCAGCAACTGTTCGCTTTTTAAGCCGTTTCACTGTTACCAAAAGCCAAAGAAAGTGAAAAGAAGAACTTTAGAGAGATTATAAAAGTGACTTTTGAAGGATCATACCTTTAGATTGACCCTTTGCTAGCTGAGACGATTCATCTGTGGGTTGAGGAGCAGAGCTCAAAGATGCTGTTTCGGCAGAGTCATTGGATTTGGAGCTAGGCTCTACAGCTTTAGAAGAATCGCTTGGGATGTTGTAGTTAACAGAACCAACTCCACCGTGATTCAGTGTTGTCTCCGCAGAGACTGGAAACAGCGGAGCTACGCTATTGAGATTGTAATAAGCTTCAACAGGAGCTACTTCACTTGTACCAGGAACAGTTTCATAGTAATATGCCGACTGGGGCAGAGAGACTTGAGATCCGTCGACATGGCCATAGAACTGAGTGTTAGGAGCAACAGCATTGGCAATATACTGGTAACTGGACTCTGGATAGGATAAGTTGTATTGTGCAGCATAATCAGTAGGTTGCTGTATATAAGATTGAGGAACGGTATAGGTAACTCCCAGTCCCAGAGTGTCACTGGGTGGAAGGACATGATCATTATCAAGAGGTGGTGGAGGAACTGGTTCACTAAAACTATCAGGCGGTGGTGGCGGAACATCTTCAATCTCAGAAGGCGGTGGTGGAACCCATTCTTCCCCTGGAGGTGGTGGAACATCTTCGTGAAGGTTAGATGGCTCTGTTTGACTGAACATCTTACCATCGGAAGCATCTATCACTTGAGCAGGAGGCAATGGAAGTGATTCCTCAACCTCCATGTCCACATCCATGTCAACATCTTCCACAACTGAGGAGCCTGCCTTCTGAATCTCATCTAAAGGAGTGACGTTATCAGACTGCTCAGCTGGATTGCTTTGGGAGTGAGTGGGAGATCCATCGCCACCACTCGCATCAGCTGATTCATCTGAATGAAGAGTTTTTCCAGACTGAGCTAACTCTCCTTCTTCAACACTGTCCTGAGTTTCATCAGTTACCAGCTTTTCTTTGGGAGAGCTCTTGTCAGTCTCTGCGATTCCATCCATTACTGCAGATTTTGCAAGCTCGTAAATCTCATCGTTAACGCCGTCTTCAAGACGCTTGAGTTCTTTCTCAGTGTGGAGCCAAAAAGAAACTAAAGGCGAGGTATCATTTAAAAGCGCCTTTACATCAGAATGTCTCACTTCAAGCTCCAGTATGTACTTTGATATCTGCTCATTTCTGTGAAAGTTCCCATGAGACCTATACAATTTTAAAAATTAGAGAATCATATTTCAAATAAGATTAAAGGAACATGGGGAAACAAGAAGACACAAACAAGAATGGCTTACTTCTTCAGAGACCTCAGCTTCTCCAGTAAACCTTCGCTTTGGCTCAACATGCGAGAAGGGAGGTCAGTAGCCGCTCCTTGATCAACAGTAGCCTGCAAATGATCTGATACTCCTGGCCTTGTAAGCTCCTCGTGACATGGTTGGTAATTAACAGCAGTATCTATCTGACATTCAACTTGATGACCATCAGTTCCTAAGCTTTTGGTATAATGATCTTCACTTTTGTTTCTTTCACCCAGCTCAGCTGTTAGAGAGGTCGAACAATCAGTTCCAGTGTACATATTTTCCACGGGTTGCTGCAAATAGGTTGGTTCAGCACCAGAACTCAAGGTGTACGCATCTGTAACCATATGCCCAGAATCATTGTATCCAGTCCCATATGCCGTAGCAGTTTGAGTCAAAACCACAGGAACTTCCCAAGAAGTTTCACCAGTTACTGTGTTCCAGTAGTAATACTGATTGCTCTCCTCATGCAAAATCATCTTCCACTGCGAAGTAACATCCGTGGGAGCATAATGCTCCAAAGACACGGTGGCAGATGCTTGAACTGAGGGATCTGTCTGCTTGTTTTGTCCATCCGAGGCTATCCAGTTACTCATTGTGACAGAAGCACTTCCGCCTTCATCCTTAAAACAAGGAGTAGAAGAATCCTCCGCTGTTTGCTGTTGGCTAACCATCTGCAAGGTGGTGTCTGCACTCGATTTGATATTTGTATCCTTGTGTCCATCAACCTGGTTTTATATAAAAATTAATTTGGACTAACAGAGATAACATCAGTAAAGCCGATTGATTTATACAAGTTAATAATTGTTACCTGCTCATTTTTATTGTCTAAAGAAGCATCGACAGCAGCAGCATCTCCCTTCTCCTTCTCCTCCGAATCATCTTCCACCTCTTCATCACTATATTGCCCAAGTAACAGCAAAGGGTTATCTGTTCTTTTACCTGAAAACAAAAAAGACTAAATCGTCAGAAATTGGAAATCTGTTACATAACTAATTAGCCTTCAGTTATATGAACTTATAGAAAAAAAGAATAGCCATAGTATATTTTAGGTTGCATTATTAGAAAGTTAAAAGAAAAAAAAGGATGAAGAATAGCATCGGGGAAGGATTTATCAGCGACCTGTCACAATAAAATGACAAAGCCGTCAGTTTAGGTATTGCAAGCCAGAGACATACAAACCGCTAGGAGCTATATCCAGAAGAAGAAAGTTCCCATAAAGCTAGTAAGCTTGAAGCTGCAAAAATAAAGCAACTCATTCATAATATCAACAATGTGGCCTGGCTGGCTTGAATTGATGTCATACGATGTCCCCAACACCACAGCCACTCTCTACTCTCTGAGAACAAATTTTTGGGGGAGCAAAGAACATAACATGTGTTTGGAACACAAATAAGAACACTCCCAATTAAGATGTGGAGCACTTAAGAGAGAGGCCAGGGCTACATATAGCGAACTGAAGATCTAGCTGATGGAACCCACCTGAAGAAGAAGGTGACTTAGTTAACTCATTAGGCTCCGTTTGTTCCTTCATAACTCCATCACAACTCACATCTGAGCCACCCAAATCTCCTGCACAAAAAAAATACATCAAAAAGAGAGATAACTACAATACTATATCGGGAGAATCTACAAATAGGTGATCACAATCTTAAATCTTCATTAACTAAGCATCAGATTGAATCCCTAAGAAACGGCAGTGAGTGATTCTGCAAATCAAGTCATTCTAATTAAATTCAAATCCTTTCACCAAAAAGGATAATTCTTGGCGTTGTTCCAAACGACCCAGTAGATTAAATCAATCAAAAAAGAGCTGAAAACGAAGAGAAAAAAGGCATACCAGAGGGTTCCGCGAAGAGATCAAGCTTGACACGACGACTCGTGTTATTAGCGGCGAAGCGACGCTCTTTTCTCTTCCCCATCAGATTTTTCTACCCTCTCCCTACGGACCCTATAGCCCTTCGTTTTCAAGCGGAAAAGAATACACAAGAGGACAGGCCCAGAGAAGTGCGAAGAAGAAGAGGCGAGTTGCTGAGATGGTTAAAAAAAAGAAAACTTTATTGCACAACCAAACGACATCGTTTTCTCGGTATCCGCCTTAGACGTCGTGCCGTTTTCTTTTTTTTTAATATTGGGTTAGTTTGTGATTCTTCATGCCGTTTAAGAAGACTAGGGTTTGCCAAATACCCGGTTTAGCCTCATTCAGTTGAGTTGAATTCGGCCCGTCCCATTTAAACTTTGGTAAAGGACAGTTTCTAATACATTTTTCCAAACTAAAACTTGTCCGATCCAAAAGACAAATAGCGCTCTTTTTGTTTTGTTTAAGTTTATTTAGTTTTGGTTACAAAGAAAAACCACTATCCTTTACAACAACATTCAAATGTAAGTGCAATTGTGTCATGACATTCTTGCAACTGGAAATCTGCAAATTATAAATAAGATCTAATATTAACATGGAGAAATCTGTCTCTGACGCGATATCAAAGAGAATGTCCTTGTGGTAGAAGGTATCACTGTCGAAAAAATATTGATGTCGAAAAAAATATTGAATATTGACTCTTATGTGATAATAGTTTGTGAAAATAATGATTTATTCATTTATTATCATTCAATATCATGCCACACTAATTTACAACTATAAAATGATGGATTATAATTGTGTGGGCTTCCACATCCATAACTAAAAGATATTGTAGGTTTGATCTACCATAATATACTGATAAAACAACAACCCTCGACATATTGGCTAAAATTCTAATGTTGAATTTTTGTTGATCATAACTAAATAATTTTTGTTGTTTCTACAAAATACGAGTTTGTTAGTTTATATATTGGACATAATCCTTCACACTAACAAGCAGTAATCAATTTATATATATTTAAGTTAAATTAGTTTGTATACATTTAACCCAAATTAGAGCATCATTCGGCCATGGACAATTGATTACTTTCTTCCAATAATAATAAGGAAGAAGGGAAAACAGTAATTGTCTTTGTATAGAAATATTTTAATATTTTAGAGAAAGTTGAACTATTATCTTTTTGTTTGTAAATTTGGGCACACTTTGTTACTTATACAATGCAATAACAAATCTGTTATAACTAATATCTTACAAATCCTAATTATTTTTTTAATGTTCTCTCGATATATAATTTAGTGTACACCTATTGTGCATCACATGCCATAAATTCTTTTATGAAAGATATTAATTATGTCTAATTTATAACAAGGTTAATAAATATAATATCAACACTAAAATTATCAAAAGGTATAATTTTCTTTTCTCACAATCATTTCAGCACCACGATATTATCGTATGAATTTCTGGAATAACTTTTTCAATGTAGCCATGTATAGTTAGGAATGAATTGAACCGAAGTAACACCATTTCTACTTGGAAGGTCAAGTATTCTACACCATAACACTATAGTTTTCTATGCCCCATAATGCTATTTTATAAATATGATATGAAGGTTTAAGTACTCTACACTAACTTCTCCCAAAAAAATTATAGTTTAACATTTATTGACGACAAACAACGGTTTAACCAAAATAAATCATAAATAAATAAACGAAGATATCAAATATACAGTTTTGTCTATCAAAATTTGTTATGTTTACCAATTGATTCAGTTTAACTATAGGTCTATTAGACATCAAATTGATTAACCGTTTCATTCTTGGTTATTGGTTATGACAATTTCAAGACTTCTTTTTCATTAGAGTTTAGTTAATATCATAAAGAGTTGACAAGGTATAAATACAATTTTAATACAACCATTAATTTAAATATATAAAATTAGCAATTTTAATGAAATAGCAGAGAATAACCATGTTTTGTTTACGGAAAAATTATAGACTAGTAATATAAAAAATTTATAATTTTCTTTCACATATTTTCATTACATATCACTTTTTGACAAAATCTCCAAAATGCAGTTTGCATTACTTTTTGATAAATAAAACTAATCTAAATTTTGTTGTTAATGTATCTAGATTTTATCTTCTCACTGGAAAAAAGAAAATCGATGATTTCATCAAAATTCTTTTGTGCTCATCATACATAAATGCTAACTCTGGAATTTTTCTTTGCATTTCGCTTCTGATATCATCTTCACTAGACTGATTAGTTGTGATTTTGAATGTAGCATGAACTTAGATGTCTTCTTGATAAACGGCTAGTGCTTTTATTTTTTTCACAGGAATTGTGGGCCAAACTCCAGTCAAACATAAAGAATAGGAAGAAATTCAAAACAAATAGAAAATCTAGGGACCAAAACCGTAAAAGTGTAAAAACTTGATCTTAGACTCAGGAGAGTGGAGATTCTAGCCTCTTGATAAGCTGAGAGACAACGCCCCAGTTGAATCCCCTGTACTGAAGCCACCGTATAACTCTAGCTTTACGGTTTTCTATAGGCAAGTCTCTGCCTTGGAGCCAACGCTTTGACGCCTGAACATAGAGCTGATCCATCGCTTCCTTGGACATCCCGTGACTAAGTTCTGTTTCTTTGCATTGGTGGTCTTTCTCAAAAACAAGCTTTATGGCCGCATCTGAGTCTTCGTTGCTTACGCCTTTCTTAAACAATGCCTGATCAACATTTAAAGTACCCGTTTTGCTTTAAGTATCATGTGATTGTAACTATGTGAATGGCAAAAACTTACTTGCTTGATCCGTCTAGGTCCCCAACTTAAGGAAGACCATCTAGACCGTGTGAATGCTTCCGCGTAGAAGTTATCATTGATGAAACCTCTAATAACACACAAAACAAAAAAAAGGTTCAAGTAATCAGTAAAGTGGATAGACCCTAACTGAAAAAACCGAAACAGAGAGGAATCTTTACCGGTGCTGAAAGTCATTGATCACACTGTCAACGATTTCAAGAGGATATTTCTTTGCAACGAGCTTCTTCTTCAGCTCAACTGCTGTATATGCTCTGAGGCCATTGCAGAAAATTGAAAGTAAGAAGATTGAAACCATACACGGAGAGAAGAGTGAAAAAGAAACTTCTATTCAACATTTTAAAAGCTACTACTATACAAACGCAAAGGATGAAAGACAGAACCTTAAACCAAGATAACGAATAGCCATGTTCTCTGCCTCTTGGGTTTCTTTGCTACTCTTGGCAGTCTCAGCATCCATATATAGCTTGATTTCATCATAAGCTTGTTTGTGTTGTCTCATTGATCTAAGATCGTCACTGCTTTCTTCCAACTCTGCAAAAGGAAATCACAGAAATGTAGGTACCATTAGGGGTTGGTTTCAGAGATGATAGTGAAATCTAATTAAATAGTAATTTAGGATAGATTAATTAATAGAATATTTTTGAAAAATATAGAAGACTTCCCAGTGATGTAAACGTTACTCTCAATAAATAAGAAACTGAAGTACCACAACAGAGGCTTATGTAATAATAATACCTTCTCCAGAGTCATCATCAGAAGACACATTCCTGAACGTTCCAGCACCGTTTTTAACATTCAGGTGAGAATACGTACCAGCTCCAGCCTCTTTTCTAAAGTCACCTTTAGGCCCCTCGGGTACACAATGATCCCATCTACCAGCAGACATACCCTTCTCCAAACTCATAGTAGTACCTTCATTAGAGCCATCAAAAGACACATCCATGTAACTACCTCCAGCATCGTTTCTGTCTTGCAGATCCATATACATGTCCTCCTCCTTAGCCTCTTTCGTGTTACCCTTGGCTTTAATAGACTCCGATACACTACGATCCCATCTACTAGCATTTACACTCTTCTCAGATGTCACTTGTTCACTAATCTCCCGGGACTTCTTGGGAACATACCTACTGAGTCCAGAGGAAGTGTAATCCCGCTTCTCCGATGAACACAAGATTCTTGGCGTCACAGAGTGTCTCTTCATCCTACAAGTGAAAGGCTGAGGATTTTCAACTACGTTCTTGCTTTATATAGAAACGTATATGTATGTCCTCATTGGTAACAAGTTCAAAACAATCAGTACTAAAATAAAATAAAAGAGTGAAGAAGATAGAAAAGCTTGTCCATTTCCCAAAACCCAGTGCTACCCACAACTTAAATTATATCAAAGTCTTAAACTTTTTTCTGAAACGAAGGCAACCGAGCCCAAGCAAAGATGGATCATAAGAAGAGAAAGAGAGGATTGAATTAAAACTTCACCATGGGATCACGAGCACGCGGTGTTGAATGCCAATCGATAACCTAAACCCTTGTTTCAACATCTCCCTTATTGGAGAGAAGAATCTCAGAGAACGGTAGTAAGTAGCAAAAACCCTTAAGCTAGCTAGTTTTGGTAATCAAATTCCAGCGGCTATTGTGCACCTGATTATCTCAACCCTTATTTTACGTGGGTCCCGCCACAATGATATAAATCGAATAAAGATCATAGTTCCATTTCTACGAAACCCTTGGTCTGCTTGCTTACTCGCCAGCATAAGATAATTGGAGGAATGTTACGAAAACATAGTATTACAGATGTCTAGAAGACATGGTCTTGCAGTTACACCATTGCTATGTTTTGTAAAGGAGCTAATAAAAATACAAATAATAATAAAGGCAGATTGAAAAGAGTCTCTCTTTATAAAATCACAGTTTGTTGGTGTTTTTGGTTTATGGGACAATTTTATTTTTCTCTAATAATCTTCAGCCGCCAAAGAGAAACCCAGCAGCTTGTTCTTCGTTTCCTTCAAACAATCTCAGAGCTTGTACCACTGCTTCTCTCGAGAAGCCTAACTCCACAAGCTTTGCAATCTTGCCTTCAAATTCAGGTCCCTGTTTGTCACATGGTGGAAATCATTAAAGGAGACTGAAAAGGAATAGAGAGAAGTGAGGCTAAAACTTTCAACACAGCTTTTTTTTTTAACCTCTGATCTTGAAGGTTGATTCGCTGGGCTTGCAACTGTGTTACTACTCTTCTCTGTAAACCCAGAAGGAACCTATAGGACAAAAAACAATTTAATAATAAAAACTTACTTCCAACTATAGCTAGCTCATCAAAACACAAAGATAATGAGCAAAATGCAAAGTCTCTTACCGCTGCTCCAGAGCTAGATGCTTGATTCGGAACACCACCTTCATCAAGGAATCGAGAAGGGAGGTCTTTCTCTGAAGGAAGTAAAAGCGTTCTTTTTCAGGTTTACTGAATCTAAAGATAAACAAACATAAAAAAAAAGGGTTCAAGACTGAGATGGTAGGTAGAGAACTAGCCTTGCAAAAAGGGAACCGAGACCTCTCCTCCTCCAACAGTCAAGACGTTATCCTTCAAATCAATAGTGCACTACATACCGATAACCAGATAGAGAGAGAAACAGATTAACATTTGGTTGAAAACACATAGATTAAATTCAAAGTCAAATGATAGAGATATTACCTGATGCTTACGCAGCATATCAAGGCCAAAAAGGAACTCCATGTTAGGTGAGTCCAGCACTATGAATGAACACGGGTAAAAGTTTTTTCCAATCTGCAAGTTATGAAGATATTCAATTACTTCTGCAATATCTTTATAACAAAGGGGATAACATCTTTATAAAGGAAAACAATTTGTCCTGTTTACCTTGATTGGAGCGACATGAATGCGGCCTAATATCTCTGTTTGGCCAACACCCTGAGCAATACCTTTATACCGTTGATCCATGAGTCTCAGCAATCTGAAAGTAACCCCATTCAAACAAGACTCATGAGTTATTCTCCCATCATTCTATATAGTAAAAGAAGTACCATAACAAAAGAAGCTGCAAGAGTTACCCGCATCTCTCAGCACAACTCTTGGATATGATTGTAGATTGAGCACCGCTATCAACAAAAGCCTGGAGATGGTGTCAAATATAAGCTTAAGAACATACAAATGATCTATAACCAGGAAAACGATAGATAGGAAGCAAAGGAGAGGTTATATTCTGGTAGCGGAATTGTTACCTTTAGAGGTATACCATTGACCTCCATATCCACATACAGCATTATCTAAGGAAATGAGAAAGAAAAAAAGTTTCAAGAGTGCTTACAATATAGTTAAGGAATTTTGGAAGTATAAACTAAACCAGAGCGCATACATACCACCCGAGCAAAACCTTCGGGATTATGTTCAAGGGCAGCTTCCCAGTTCTCATCAATTCCTTTCTGCTCAACCGTATCAAGATAGCACCAAAAAAGGTCAGGAATGATAAGAAAAGATAAACAAGCTAATTAGGGATAACACAAGAACCAAACCTAAGTGAATGTTTGCAACAAGGAATCACAGAACAGAAGACTTATTTGCAACTACAGACATATACTAGAGTTCAGTACATGAAACTTAAGTAAGAAAAATTAACCTGACGAATTGCAGCTTCGATTTTCTTCTGTGCTTCAACATCGAAAGGATCTGCATACAGAAGGGCCTGCAAGGAGGGGGGGATACATAAGCAACTTTATAAAAGCTGAGACGGTAGCAACTTTATAAAAGCTAGTTTTCCCTGAAACTAAAAACGAAAGGCTTACGAGTTCCTCCTCCTTCTGACGCTGCGCTACAGATCTCTGTTGATGCCGTGAACGCAAAACATCCTGTAACTTGTTTAAATCGCTTCCAGAGATAACTTGTGCAAGCTCAGGATCCGTCTAACAATTCAGAACATCAAAGCCAGCCAAGGTAACTAACAGAGGCCACCAAGTAACAATAATTCTCAAGCTAAAGTTCTAGTAAATTATCAACTCAGACCTGGAATAACTGTCCCATAATATTAGAATCACCCCGAATGTGTTGCTGAAAAGCTGCAGGGTTCGAAGCTGACCCATCAGGATTCATACCCAAATCATTCCCCGCCGCACTACTGGATCACACAAGCATAAAACAATAACTACATTGAATACTTCAACTGCAAAAAATATTCAAAATAGAGTATAGGTTGTTCAAATCCAGCGTTGTACCCAGATGAGGCGTTGGACACCATCATCATCAATAAATCATCGTCCTTTACACCCAAGGCACTCAATTTATCAGAGTTCCTCATCTCGTTTCCATTGTACAAGAGCTGCTGCTGCTGAATCGGAACACTCGCCTGCTCATTGATACCAAACACACACAAAACTAGCTTTTAAGTTCCAAAAACCCTAACTTTCAGCAGAATTCAAACTTTTTTATTCTCAGAATAACAATAAACAAGAGAGATCTGAGATCGTCGCTTACCTCAACTTCGAGCAAGGCTTTCACATTCTCAACCTACAGAGAAAACCCAAAAACATAATGATCAACAAAAGGGTCGACTAATCAAGGAAGAAGAAGCTAAAACCAAGATCCTTCATCGATCAATTCGAGATGAGTGCATTGTGATTTTAAGAATCAAAGGATCAGGAAAGCTAGGGTTTTTGAGAGGGGAAAGAACTTACGGTTTCGTGTGAATCGACGTCAAGTGTGATGATTTGTTCGCCGGCGGTCATCACAGTGATCCTCATCTCGTTCTCCTCTTTTGTTAGTATCTCTCTGGCTTCGCAATTGGGTTTCCTTCCTTGTTGTATTAAGTTTAACTCTCTGTCTTATAAACGAAGTCAACACACTGGCCCTACTAAACCCGCCTTTTGAGCAAGAGGCTCTACCGAAGTTGGCCGAATCCCGAAAGTACCCCTGAGTCATTTTAATTTGTTAGTTGGATTTGGATTTACCCGCCCGACCGTTTATATTTCGACTCATTTGACGTTTGAGATCATAGTTTCTTTTCCCGGTAATCCATAGTTTTTCATTATATTATTCGTATTAAATTAATTTATTACCAATAAAGAAAATTTTACAAAATCTTCAACTAGGTAATCACTGTGATCCATTAACCAATCGGCAAATTTTATAATATGTTTGAGATCATAGTTTCTTTTCCCGGTAATCCATAGGTTTACGGTTTACCCGTTGCGAGAATATTACTTTTGTAGTCATCGAGAATCTTTTACTTTAGTGTAGCAGATAAGAATAAGAATTATTTTATATTTTAATAATGGATCAAAAAAAACTAATATAGTGCTATAGGCTTATCAGGCATCTTTTTATATTTATCTGAACTTTTTTGCTCAAAAGCTGCGAACACTGCATTAAACGTAAAAGAATGATGAACCTACGAATTAGAGACGTTACGAAGTTTGATCGAATTGTGGCTGAAATAAAATAAAGAAGTTAAAAACTGATTAACGAAACATTAGAAGGCACAAAGGTATCAATACTGTAGAAAAGATTTTTAAAAAAAAAACGAAGAATCGTAGCTTTATCTAGTTAATGACCGGCGGGAGGTGAGAAACCGTAACCACGACGGCCAAGGCCTCCTCCGCCGCAGGCGAATCTCCGATCGCAATCGAGATGGACGGAATCGTGGATCTTGTGGAAACCATCCTTGAAAACTCCGAATCCGAATAGAAACCCAATCGTGATCACCACCAGAATCAAGCACGTGCACAGCATGCAGATCCGTCCACAACACATCTCTCTCTTCCGCTTTGATACGAAGATTGTCGCCGGAGATTACGAGATTCGTCTTCGATTTAGGCTTTAAGACAAGAGAGAATGTTTGTTGGTTTTGTTGGCGAGAAATTGTGTGTGTGGGGACGTTACGGCTTTATTTACTTGCTTTTAAAGCTAAATCAGAATCACTAAACTAGTTTCACAACGGTCATCCTTAGCTAAGTTTGACTAGGATTCTTTATTGGGCCACGCTTTAGGACTATTAGTTATTGCAAAAACATGAGGCCCAATAAAGGCAACAAAAATGCAGGGGATCAACTATAATTTATTTACAAAAGCATCCTCGTAATGTTGCTATACACGATCACACTCCAAAGTCTACAAAAGTTCTCTTCCTCGTCTCACTTTCAAGTCATCTCACCTCTCTCTCTCTCCCTGTGAGTCTGTGACTTTTGTCATTGCTGCAGCAGCTAGCCTACCGTAACCTTGCTTGGATGACAGATGTGGTTGTAGCCATTAACCCATCAGACCAGATGGTAGCAGTCCACGGTCGCCCTATCTTTTGAACAAGTCTATCAGATTCTGCGCCATTACCGAAATGCATCGGGAAGCGACGCTCTGCCGTCAGACTTATAATGGAGGTTATCAACTCTATGCTAATGGGCTGCAAATGATACAGTCTCTTCTCCTTTTCATCCACATCTTTTTCGTTTCGGTTGCTTATATGAAAACGAAAACATTGGACGACAGCAACCTCTACTATTCTCGGCATCTCTACCTCTGTTGGGTTTTTATTTATCCTTTTCCATTTTTGGTTTGAATTTTGTATTTTGAGTTTTCTTTTAAATGTAAAATCTCGTTGCTTCATATACGTTATTGTCTTCCTCAAGAAGATCTTATCTAAGTACCAAATCAGTGTTTGGATTTATGTAACTTAAGAGATGGTTTTTGGCTTTTGTTCTTCACGGGTTGAAATGTCACTACTACTTTTTGTCTTTAGCAACTACAGTTTCATGTAAGAAACTATGACTACGTATTGGTTTTCTTTCATGCTGTTTACAGTGTATATATACTTTTTTTTTTTTGAAAAAGGGCTTTCAATTTAAATGCTAGAAAGGTACATAGATAAGGTTTAAGAACCTTAGAGTTCAAAGATAAATCAGCAAGCAATGGTTTTAGAGTTAAGCAAAACAAAGAAGCAACATAGTATAATGGAGGCAGCACTTAACAAGTTTTTCTTGAGAATCTAGGGACGAGGACCTCTTCCTCGGCCTCTCTTTCCTTTCCCTGTAACAGTAAACCATTCCATCTCCTTGAGCCTTTGAGATGGTTTTAATGGTCTACCGCCTCGTGACCTTAGTGTTGATTCATCATCTACAAACGGGTCTCGGGGATATGTAGGGGAAGTATCAGGAGAGACAAAAGTGAATGGTAATGGAGAATTTGAGAAGACAAGTTCCTTGGCTGGTGGGACACTTGATGGTTCATTGGCATCAGCACTATCTAAAGCCGCAAATAAATTGTCATGCACAAATGGTACCGAAGACGGAGAGGAGTTAGAATTATCAACCACAGTAACAGCATTCTCAACAAACTTCCCTGAAGAAGCCTCTGGAGTTGGTGGTGCAGACTGTGTTGAAGAGTCAACAGGTTCCGCATCATCTAACTGTTCGCAGGTTTTCTCATCAAGAGAGACAGCCATTACAGTAGATGGTAGGAGTTCATTTTCTTCAGTATCAGCAGTAACATGAGTAACTTGAGCAGTCTCCACAGTTGTACAAGACACATGAACGTTTTCAGTGAAGGAGTCAGTATGAGTGTCCACAGTCACAACTGAAGCAGAAGGGACAGTGGTGGCTTCTCTACTTGGTTCTCCAATTTCTGAGCTTTCATTTGCAGTGAGGTCGTTTCCTTCATAATCAAGAAGAATACAACCTTGAGAATCAAAAGATGAAGTATCAGGATTTTCCTGAGATTCTAATGGAACTGATTTAGTAACATTGAGAGACTGATAAGCAGCAGAAGAGTTTTCAGGTACAGCGTCACCATTGATAGAAGATACCAACAGCTGACCTTGTGTATCCGAGATTACCTTTGGTGTAGATTTTTGAGGAACCTTTCTGACTGGGACCGGAGAGAGACCAAGGCATCTAGGTGCTTTGTGGCCTAACTGTCCACACTTTGGGCACACCGAAGGCAGCCATGAGTAGATAACAGAGACCATTGATATTGAACCGCTTTCATCTTCTATTGCTACTCTCTGAGGAAATGGTCTATCCAACTTAACTTCAACTAGAATTTTTGCCTCACCCATCAGTATAGGGTCAAGCCAAGGCTTACTAGTGAGCATCGGTGCCCCTATACCGGAAGCTATCCAGCTTATACCTTTCTTGGAGTAAAGCTGGTGGGGAATGTCTTTCAACGTAAGCCAAACCGGGATTGTAGATATCTCAGGGACAGTGATAGTACCCTTAGGATCCCAAGTAGATACAAACATTATACAATCATCCACATGCCATATTCCTCTCTGAACTACCCACTTACGAGTAAACTCATCCGGAATGTGGAACAAGAAAGCGTTGTTTCCTATCTGTCGAGTGTAAATCCGGCACCTAGTTCCCCAGATTCTACTAACAACAGATTGAATTAAACCAGATGCAGGGGCAGAGCACCGATAGAATTGACCAATTACAAATTCCTTCTGGTTCTCTAATCCTTCTAGTAAGACGTCACGAGGAATACGTACCTTTGGCGTACCATCCTCAAGAAATTCAGGCGTTGTAACTTTATGCAGATTTCTCTTAGACTTCTCCATTTTTGAAGCCCAAGGATACTCAGGATCATTATCACAATTACCTTGCGGTACTGTGGCAGTTCCACTTGAGGAGTAACTATTATGTGGAGGAGGCTGTGAAGAGTTGAAAGCCCTAGCAACAGGTTGACGACGCCGAGATGGAGCACAGTTGGCTGCTGAGAGGGAGGGCCACTGAGTTTCTCTGGACAAATCAGCAATCAGTTCCTTCGAGGTCTGCATGAGAACCATAGCTGCAGAAGAAGGTTGAGTGATTGAGAGAGGCTTCGACCAAGCATTAGAAGCAGTGACCATGGGGATCGGCTGGTCCGACTGCTTTGGGGAAGCTGATAAGGAGTCACCAGAAATAGAGGCTAATGGAGGAGTCCTACTGGTTAGAAGAACCATATCGACACAGGGATCGACAATAGCATCATCAACAGGAGCAGGGGTTTCCTCTAATAGTGGATTTGAATCTGATTTGAGAGGATTCATGAGTAGAGTAGGGCACAAATCTTCAGATGATGGCAGAACAGAGCCTCCTTACACGCTACAGTGTATATATACTTACTTATGTAATAACAAATTTGATGATAAAAATCTAATAACTAATGTTTCATTGTAGTTATTTGGTTGTGGTTGCAAGAAAGTATCTGTTTCAGACCATGGTGGACCAATACTTTTCCAGAAAGAAACCAAGTAAACTGTTTTGAGTAAATATCTTTCAAATCGCCAATAGTTTTAAGATTCATTAAAATTTTGTTTTCTACAACTTGTTCTAATCAGTCGGCAGAAAACTTCTTCAGTTCTATTTTTTTCTTTTCTTGAAAAGAGCCTTAACTTCTTCAGTTCTCTTCTTCGTATGCCTGATCTTGACTACGGAAAATATATAAAGGAGAAAACAAAAATAATATACATCTCCATATTCATAATTTATGTTAACAAAGTTAAAGCTAAAGACTGATAAAACTTATCTTTCCCCTTAATTTTCCAATACATAACAAAGGAAAACAAAAAACAAAAAAGGGAAAAATGAAGTAAAAAAAAGTGTTGCAAAATCATCACATGAAACCTAAATCACCAACACTGATCCGTCTCCCACCTCCGGGTCGTCGCATACGCCCGACCCGTCCGACCCATAGCTCCAGCGTGCACCCGCCTCCTTCGCGCTCCCAGCGTCGAATCGTACATCGCTCTCGTCGTCGGATCCGCCAGCGTCGCGTAAGCTCTGTGGATCTCCATGAAATCTCTTCCGTCCGCCGATTCCACCGACGCGGCGTCGGGATGGTAAACCTTCGCTAGGCTCCGGTACGCCGTCTTGATCTCCGGCAAGGACGCCGTCTCGTCGACTCTCAGGAGCTCGTAGAGGCTCGACGACGCTCGCCGGCGAGCGGTTTCCGTTACAGCTGGCTCTGCGTTTAGAGTCTGCGACGAAGCTTTGAACGAGCTGGGAAACCGCGCGTTTCCGCGGTGTGATCTGATTGGCTTCGGCTGAGGAAGGCTGGTTCCGGAGGAGAAGCGGAGGGAGTTACCGGCGAAATTAACTAAAATTCCGGACATTTGCGTAGTTAATGTAAAATCGAAGGAGCAAATTCGAAAGAAACTGTAGAATTTGAAGAAACAGAGAGAGAGAGAGAGTTCGTAAGATAATGTAGACAAGAACCACAAGGAGAGGAGGATTGAGATATGCCCCTTTATATAAAGCGAGAGCTCAAAGCCCAAAAGATTTTTTCTTGTGTGGTTTCATTATTATTTTATTTAATTAAAATAAACAAATACTATTATTACTTTATTTATGCGATAATGGTTTTATAATCCCGTTATATTTATTTTTGGATTTAATGAAAAGTAGAGAAATTGCCTCTTTTTTTGTCAAACAGTAGAGAAATTGCTAAGTGTTCCTTTAAACTTTCTTTGGGGATTAAATAAAATCCACTGTCATAACAATGTAAGTTTTAAATGTAGAGAGTTTGTAAGAAATGGGGTTAATGTGGAAATAAAGTGATTAAGAAGGAGCGAAGATCAAGGAAAAAGAAAGGTATAAACCCGTGGGAAGGGAGTGTGTGCAGTCACCAGTTTTGTGAAAATTCTATGGTACGATGACGTGTCATCCAGTTCAAAGGATTGGCCTTCTAGAACATCTTTTGTTCGGCTCGGCTCATCTTATTTGATCGGCTCACTATGATTGTGATGATGAAATGTCAATGATATAGCTGTATATATTTTTTTGTATTATCATGATTAGAGAATTGTTAATGTGAGTATTAGTACATGTTTTGTGAAATTAAATCTGGCTATTCAATGAAAAGGATGTAGTTTTTGAACAGTCAACTCTAAGCATTATTTAAATGTGACTATAATGTTTATATACTACTATGATATGTTTAACAATGCCACCATATAGCTGATTATAATATTTGTAGAATAATATATCCAGTTCCAAAAACAAAAAAAATGTGCTTCTAGAAGAAATCTTTCCAGCAAATCAACGGCTGAGAATAAAAAGGAAAACACAAAGTATCTTTTGCAACAAAGAAAAATAAACGCGTCGACATATAAATATCAACGCATTTGATTCTAGAAGCTTTTTCTTGTCTTTGTCTACCAAACTATTTATTACGTTTATAAATATTTAGGGTTGGATTAGTGTTCAGAAAAAGAGACAAAAGTGTCTCGCAAGAATATGTCGGTTGGGCCACGGGGAAAGACAGGACTTCTAGAAGAAATCGAATCCAAACACAAAGCATATACAAATTACAATACGATTTTGTCCGTAACACACTCCTTAATCATTGTTTTTTTTGTAAAAGGGCTTACTCCGTAATCATTGTTCTGTGTTTAATACTTATAAACGATTGATTATTCAAGCTTCTTACTTACAATTTACAAATTATCATCCACAGCTGATTAGATGTTAAAACAGAGTTGTAAGAAATGTATTTTACTTTGTCAACGCAAATGTTAATCTGTGGAAAAATGATAATGAAAACTAACCATCTTATAGTAAAAAAATAAAAGTAGATATGGCCTGTAATTGTATGTTTTTTCAAAGGACAAATCTCCAAAATAGCATTTTTTAAGTTTTTGTCACAAAAATAGAACTCAAAAAATAAAATGATCAAAATAGCATTCTTTTGTTTTGAAAATTTTAATATTTATTTTTTATTTTTAAATATTTTAACACATTACTAAAACCCCACCCCTTAACTCTAAACCCTAAATCGTAAACTAATTAACCCAAGGGTTATAAATGCATATTTACCCTTTAATAAAACTTATTTTGGTTATTTTCTTCTTTGTGATGTTATTTTGTGACAAAAACTTGGTTTGATGCTATTTTTGTCTTTTTCTTTTTTTCAAAAGTATATTGCAGTTGATAGTAATCGGCATAGATTAACTATTTTATTAGTATCTGAATAATGGGAGTTATACTTTGTTAGTTACTTTTGCATATGACTCACACTCTCAGTGAATAATTGTAGCTGTTCAAAAAAAAAAAGATTCACTCTCAATAAGCATAAGCTTCTAGATGACTGTGACTGAAACAAGTAATAAGCAAAGCATGCTTTAGTAGTAAACGCAAATGGATGAGTGGAATTCAACTGTGTTAGTTATTTAACGTCTATACGTTTTACAACAATAGTAAAATGACGAAGGTTTGATTATTATAATGGTCAATCCTTTAATTGTGTAATTTACGGTGGGGGCTACTACTTCTTTTGGAGGACTCGGTGGGGGAGTCGTGTCTCGTGTGTTTCTTTTTACTATTGTTGTAAAAAGTATAGACGTTATTTGTTTAGAAAAATATGAAGATTAACAAATTATAATTCTGTTACTACCATTCCTTCTTTCATGTAGATAGTTTATTAATTATAGTCATTTAGTACGTGGATATGGTGTTGGCTGTAGCAACTCTTAAGTTGATAATCATATTCTTGCGAGGTCATTGATTCGAGTGCCAGTTAAGATATGTAGATTAGTGTTTGGCTTATTTTGATAAAATAATTAAACAACAAGTAACAACGTAGCTGAAGAAACCAATAACAATGTGTATGATAGAGAGACAAGTCGGTATGAAGCTAGCTGGCAGGCCATGTGCTTAACTGAAAAGTACTTCTCAATTTCGTTGCAAGTTAAGTTTTATGCTCAATCAAACTATTCTAATTATGCGATTCGAGAAACCCGTAATCAATTGGGAATTTTAAATTACTGGGGGAATTGGGCTAAATCGTAGTGAGCCAGATATATCGAGTCCACTCCAGTTCAAACATTTTGGCAAAGAATCGGTTCCCTACCTCTCATGGTGATTGACTAAGTCAACCGTGACATCAATCTAACGGGCCAATTTGGGTTAAATCTACTATTGGCCCACTGGGAGTTTCAATTGAGGTCACATCTCTGAGAGTTGACCTAGTGGCATGACTTCACTCGTTGCTTAATTTTTCTTTTTAATTACCCCTCAAGATACTATTTATATATTTTGTAGTTTGTACTATAAGTTGAAAATTCGTTGAAAAGGAGCGTTGAGTTTGAAAATCGGTAACAGATACAAAAACAATTTATTGATACGGATTATTTCTTTTTTGTTCTTTTTCTGTTGTTCGAAAGCAATTTATTACTACAAGATTTATTTCCGACATTGGCGGGGCTATAGACAAATAGGCTGGATTTCTAGAGGGGAAATGGGAACTGTCGTAAAAGTCTAAAACGGCGCCGTTATTTATGTCTCCTTCTACGTTAGGAAAAAAAGAGAGAATAATAGGAGAGAACAAAAAAAAACTTCGTTTTCTTCAAAACTGATGAAAGATTTCAATTTTTTTTTTAAATTCAACGCAGAACGAAACTTCCTCGCTAGTGCTCTTCTACTAGCATCTGAGATCTAAAGGACTTCCATGAACTACTATATTACTACTCCATCTCTTGAAACCACCACTTGACTTCTCCTTTCTCGTCTTCACCACATCACCAGATCACCAGATCACAAGAAGAAGAAGAAGAAGCATACTAGAGAAAACCCTCAAAGTCAGTTTCTTGTCAGAGGATCTGGTTTCTTGCTACTTCTCCGTTGACTGTGCAAGGTAAAGTTTGTTTTCTTAAAACCAAGTTTCTGTCTGTTTTCGGATTCATGGAGTTTCTATTTAGTTAGAAAAGTATCATTCTTTTTGGCAAGTTGACTCAGTAAAGTGCTGTGCTTTAGTATATAAGGGAAGTGACAAGTGTCTATATATCCCCACAAGACTCTGACCTTTTTTCTATTTAGTTACAAACTTCAGATCTCACACAAGAAGTTTCTTTACACAGGTTGCATCAGAACCAGACGCTGTTTTGTTTATTCCATGTTCCGGTAGCACGGCACTGAGAGTATGAGTCATTCTAAAGTCCCACCTCTTATTGAAGCACAAGTTGAAGTAAGTTTCACGCCAACATAACACCCATTTTGAATTTTTGGATTGCTAAAGATTTTTTTTTCTTAAATAATGTAAACAGATGGGGACGGTTGATGAAGTTGAGCACAAAAGCCAAGACGCCAAGCAAACTAAAGAAGCTTCTTTGATGGAGCAAGGTTCGCTTTCTCCAAGCTTCCCTCGACACACCACCACTACTAAATCACCAAAGAACACCGTGCTCAAAAGCATCAAGATCGTTATTTTTTCTAACAAACTCAATCTGTTACTACCTTTCGGTCCTCTAGCAATATTGGTCCACTACATGATAGACAGTAAGGTGAGTGTACTAATACTACTAGTTTCATCTCGCTTGTCTAAGTGTTAAGACTCTCTTTTGCCTGGCTCAGGGGTGGGTGTTTTTACTAAGCTTAATAGGTATTACACCATTGGCTGAGCGTCTAGGATATGCCACAGAGTAAGCATAAAAACTTAAAAACCATATCATCATTGATCATTCTGTTTTTTGTGAGAGAGACATATGTGTTAAAGTGTTGGCTTTATTTGAAAACAGGCAACTAGCTTTTTACACTGGCCCCACTGGTATGAACTTGCTTTCCTTATTCAGTTTCTATTTTTTATTTCTTCTTTTTTTTTGACATGTTACGAATTTTGCAACAGTTGGAGGACTCCTGAACGCTACATTCGGGAACGTGACAGAACTGATCATATCTATCTTTGCTCTGAAAAACGGGATGATACGTGTCGTTCAGCTGACTCTGTTGGGATCCATTCTCTCCAACATGTTGCTTGTGCTTGGCTGCGCTTTCTTCTGCGGTGGGCTTGTGTTTCACCAGAAAGACCAAGTCTTTGACAAAGTTAGTAATGGCTATAGCTTCTTTGTATCATCTTTTTTTTTGGAATTATACAGAGATATACTGGCCCCACAGAAATGATTCAGACTAGTCACGTGTTAGACTAGTCACGTGTTGCCACGTGTCCCCACAGAAATGTAGCTTTTGTTTTACTGCTATTGTTTCTTTCTTCTGCATACAGGGACTGGCGGTTGTTAACTCAGGATTGCTTTTGATGGCTGTCATGGGGATACTCTTCCCTGCTGTTCTTCACTACACGCACAGCGAGGTTCACGCCGGATCATCGGAGCTGGCCTTGTCGAGGTTTAGCAGTTGCATAATGCTTATAGCCTATGCTGCTTACCTTTTCTTCCAGTTGAAGAGCCAGTCTAGCTCTTACACCCCTCTTGAAGAGGTTTGTTTGTCTTGTCTGCCACCAGTAGTTGACTCCTTTGTTCAAACATTTGACATATGTGATGTAAAACTGTAGGAAACAAATCAGAACGAGGAAGCTTCTGATGAAGATGAAGAACCTGAGATCTCCAAATGGGAATCTATCATATGGCTATCAATCTTGACTGCTTGGGTCTCTCTTCTCTCTGGCTATCTGGTTGATGCCATTGAGGTAGTAATCAACTTGGCCTTATCTGCTAGAGTTTATATTCATTATAGTATTTTGCTTTGACAATCAATCACCACAACATGTAAACTGTTTTATCTCAGGGTGCATCGGTGTCTTGGAACATACCAATAGCTTTTATAAGTGTCATTTTGCTTCCTATTGTTGGGAACGCAGCGGAGCATGCAGGGGCTATCATGTTTGCCATGAAAGATAAACTGGTAGGCAGAGTTTGTAACATCTATAGATAGACTTACTCATTTTCAGTTTTGTGTTGAGACACTTTTTTTTAACCTCTACAGGATTTGTCATTGGGGGTGGCTATTGGTTCCTCTATCCAGATTTCAATGTTCGCGGTATGTAACATGAAAAAATACATTGCAAGAGCGCTAACAAGGCTTGTTGGATAATCTCTGTTGATGTTTGATACGGTTAGGTCCCGTTCTGCGTGGTGATTGGATGGGTGATGGGTGAACAGATGGACCTTAACTTCCAGCTTTTTGAGACGGCTATGCTGTTCATCACCGTTATAGTAGTAGCTTTTTTTATCCAGGTGGGTAGAAAGATGTTCATTGAAGGCTTGCATTGAACCAATAATAACTGATGGATGGATCTCTCTCTGTATGTACATATATATGCAGGAAGGGACATCGAATTACTTCAAAGGGTTGATGCTCATTCTTTGTTATTTGATAGTAGCTGCCAGTTTCTTTGTACACGAAGATCCTCAACAAGGTTAGTCGGTTTGGTTCTCTTGATTGCATTTAACAAGAACAGTCTGATGCATTATGCTTTGTTCTTTTTTTTTGTTTGTGGGTTAGATGGAGGTATATAAGCCCTGTGGAAGAGTCTGGTGTGAAGGAAGTTGGATCTTAATTTAAAAGCTGATGATCTTCAGGGACACGAAGTGTTGAGGAGATATGTTATAATGTAAACCTGATTCAATTTTGGTTCCCACAAACTTGAACCTGTTAGACGTTTGGAAGTTTTGAAACGGAACAAGGGAAGGTTTATATTAATGAAAGACTATTGGTGGTTTAGAAGGTTACAAGTTTTGTTAATCTACAATGATTGAACATTTTGTTTTTTTTCTTGTGCTATATACACCAGATACATGGCATTGCTGTTGATTTTTGATTCTTCATTTTGAGTGACAGTGAAAATTTGTTTGAAGATGAGATGGGGTTTGAAGAGTTGTATTAACTGTTATTGTCTTTTGACCAAAAAAAAGGAACTTTCCAAGCCAATGTAGATTTTACAGGTGTAGGTTCTACATACACATGATTCGGCAACGAGATGCAACATATGACCAGATATATGGTTGATTCTAAATATTATTTCCAGCTGGGTTCGTATCTTAATAATTAAGTTTATAGCACGAGATGAACAACAAGAGTCGTTGTAGTATAGTGGTAAGTATTCCCGCCTGTCACGCGGGTGACCCGGGTTCGATCCCCGGCAACGGCGCATCTTTTTTGTTTCCTTTTGCGTCTGTGCCCTGAAACAAACTTGAAAGCCCATTTATACGAGTCATGCCCAATCTGTAAATGATGTGTTGTGCAAATGCTAGTAATTAGTGTTTTTCCTTTTGTTTGTCTCTGTCTCCTTACGTCTGGTCTTCTAAAGGTTGGTTCAAGATGTCTTAATCAGTGACTGGATTAAGAGACATTGTAGTGTGCCTCAACTGGACCCAGGTTCGAAGTCGGTTTGGGATGCATGGATCATTATTGCTCTTGCTCTGTTTGGTGGCTGGTGAGTCTTGTCTTGTGTTTGTGGTTGTAGGAACTCGGAGTGTTAAAAAGATCCTTTAGGATATGGAGATGCTTTTAACTAAATTATAGTACTAGTCTTGTCCATTATAATTCGATTACAAGCTTATATCACACATCTATTTAATTATTATTCATCCTTGTATTTTTATGCCCAAGCAAACTCAACTAGTCATCACAACAATAAATGAAAACAAAAATGTTTGGTAAAAAGTACATGAACACCAACATGAACCGTTTTTTTCAGGTTGGTATAACTAATCGTGAAGCAGGAGAGGATTGGTGGAGCAGTAACCGAAGTATAGAGACTAGCAAGATCAGCTGCGTCAAGAAATACAAACTGGACTTGCATGTTTCCCCTAACATGTTCCCACGGTTCGGTTCAGGTTCTTGAGTCACAGAATGTTGTACCTTCTTCGGTTGTTCTTTGAGTACTTGTGTTGATGATGATGCACTCAGAGAACTTGTGAGCAACAAATGCTGGATTTCAGCTTCCATCTTTCTCTGCAAAACGCCTTCAAGTTCGGATTCGATCATCGAGTTTTCGAGCTCTTGGATCCTGGCTTCCTTTGCATCGAGATCAGCTCTAGCTTCCCCGAGTTTGACTTGGAGATGTTTTACCTTCTGCTTCAAGATCAGTGCCTGTGATCCTGAATCGACTTCATCGATGTTTGAATGTTGTGGTATAGATTCCTTACTCAGCTCCTGGAAACTTTGAACCTCTGCAAAATGTGTTTCACTCGCATAGTTAGTTTTCTTAGATTCGGGTTTATTATGGACTTCCAACTTAAAATCAATTGGTGATTAGTTGATCGACCCTAATGTCTGGAACACTTTCTCTAATAAGTTTAGAAACATCATTACATTACATCTTGTTGAGAAGTATGGTTTTGTGTGCAAACCTTTCCAAAGAGCTTCCTGCAGAGCTGCAAGACATCTGATAGAATCTGCAACGCGATCCTTGTCTGCTGCCCAATAATGTTCGTTCTTCTTATTATGACTCTCATCTCCATCTTCATCTTTTCCTCCGTTCTCGCTTCTGCTATATGTTTGGACTTGCTCCCTACCTTGACCTTCTGCTACATGGTTTGCAGCAGAAACCAAGCCACTAGAAAACACAAAATCACTACTTCTCACGTCCGAATCTATGCGCTCTTGGCTACCTGAAACAACCTTCCCTCCTCCGCTATGCTCTTCACTCTTCTCAAAACCTTGGCCTACGTTAAACATAAAACCTTGAGCCGGACTAAACCCGTTGACTACACCTGGAAGAAGATGATGATGATGATGATGCACAGCCATATTCACAGATCCAACAGAGCCTTCTTCGCCACCCTGTCTTGCTTCAACCGAAGACGTGTCTACATGTTTGGATGGAGGGTTCACCAAACCAGTCAAATTACGCTTCAGCAATTTACTACCATCATCAACAGGCGCAGCAGCAGCAGCAGCCTCGTCTTTCACTGGAGGAGTATCTCTCTTGATCCTTCTCCACTTCTTCAAACCGAAACCTTTTCTCGTCGAACTACCAGGAGATTCAACCTTTAAGCTGTCAACGCTGTTGGATCTTTGAGGTGATCCAATACCATTTACACTCTCTTTGTCCATAGTGATCTGTGATTCGTAGCTTTTAAGAAAAAAAAAAACAATCAAGACATCAGAAACAAAATCTGAATACTTTAAGAATTGATTAGACGAACTATGATGAACCAAACTCAATTCAATAACAACAGAGAGAAGCTAATCAAATAAATTCGATTGAGATAAAGCGAAAGAGCTTATTACCACTAAGACAATTATTCAAAGAAGGCTTCCCTTAGACATCAATGAGTTCATGCGACGGAGAAAGACGCCGACATTATTGAGGTTGAGTTTAGATTATTACCACCGGAAGTGATTCTTTTCTTTTCTCTGCGTACTATTCGGAATAATAATTAAAGGAAGCGAAATGATTTATTAGTGGACGAAGAGAAGGAAACAAAAATAAAACATTATTATTACAAAAAGAGAATAATGGATTCGATAGTGGTGAAGATGGTGCGAAACACACGTGGGGTCCACATGACGTAAGCCCCCACTTGCGGACAGCTGGATGATGTCCGATCTGGAAGTACAACATGTCGCAATTGTATATAGTAAACGTGTAATATATGAGCCCATTGTAACTTCTTCAGGTCTCGTGTCTGAAGATATTGAATGTTTTATAGCGGAGGGCCCAAATCACTGGCCCATATGGCCCACTATCAGAAAACAATCCAACAGAACAAATAAGATCTCTGCTTATTTCATCGAAGATTATGGATTGATTCATTACATAAGTTTACAAAAAGTGAAAAGAACAAAGACAAAAGAAGATTAATGCGTTTTCTTATAAATGAACAAAAAAATATTTATGAGACGACATACGTACATTTCAATCTCATGCATATACAAAAAAACTATATAATTTTCAAAATCAATTTTGTAATATTAAATTAATTAAAAAGACCAAAAAAACAAGAAAATTAATCCGTTGGGTAAGACGTGGGGCTAAATGTCGCTCTCAACGATCAAACCAACAGAAAAATCTAAACTCTTTTGTTATTGTTTTGTTAAAATTAAACTTAGGCTCCAGCGTAAGGGTTGGCAGGTTTAGGTGTGTTTTTGACGAGACCACATTGGAGGCTTGTCTCAGGCATGTTGTATTCATCTCTAAGTGATTTCTCTGGCGACAAGACACTCACGTAAAGCTGCTGTCCTAAGTAACGTCTCTCCGTGTTCTCAGATCGAATGTTCCACATTCCACAGTTATCAAATGTTAGCAAGATTGCTGCCCAACACTTTGGGTACACTTGGACTGTGTGTCTGCTCACTGCGTCCAAGAGGTTGTAGTTCTTTCTCTTCTCTGGGGTCCAAGTCCCTGGCTCCACACTTTGAAATAGAGATTTAAAAAAAAAAAATAGTTATTTGCTACGCAAGAAAGAATGTGATTTAAACAGAGAATAAATTTAAAATTAGGTTAAAATGAAGAGTTACTTGCTACGCAAGAATGTGGTAAAAACAGAGTTTTTGTTTGTTTTACTTACGCGACGGCGAAGAAAGAGTAACCATTCAAGTGCCAAGACTGAACACTCTTCTCGTGGTTCTCAAACACCACCTCGATGAAGGTGCGGTGAGTGACGTTAATAACGTTTGGCTCGATCTTGATGCTCTTTGTCTGTTCCGTGGTGGGGCTATCCGTTATGATATTGTACTTAAAGACCTTGTCGGAAATACCAAAGTACTCAGCAAGCTTCAACGGAGTTTCGGGGTCCGTGTGAGAGATTCCGTTGAATGCGTACCTAAGCTTACCATCGACCTTGCCCTGAGTGTTCACTAGCTTGATCGTGCGTGTGATGTTGATCTTCCCGTAGTGGTAAGACCCCTGAGGGTTAGGCCTAGCTGCACTAGACGTCAAGTTCCACCTAAAGGATCGGAACTGGTTCAACGACCAAGCCCATCCGACAGGACCAGCCGGAAGCTGCGAAGAGGCTGGTCCTTTACCTCCCTCGTAGCGGAGAAGTCCGGTTGTTGTAATCACCGACTTCAAGAACCTAGAGGATGCAACAATGTAGTAATCTTTAGGTTCTTGATTCGCGGTGACGATGGTACCAAAGCACTGACCAACGTGAACGTCAAGAGAGTCGAAATCGTTCTGAAGAACGTGCGATCCTTCCATCTCAACGAGCTTCATCTTGTGATTCTGAATCCTGAAGTTGAGAGATGTCTTGAGACCCACGTTACAAATCCTAACCCTATAACTCTTTCCAGGTTTCATGGTGAAGAGAGGTGCGTCTGATCCATCTCCTTTCCCTGCCTTTCCGTTGATGAGAACACCGTTTGGACGACCAAGAGTACGACCACCGTCAAGGAACTTCTTCAGCTGAGTGTGACTCTTAGTGTACCAGTCACTGATGAGGACGGTGTAATCATCTTCCGGATCAGCGTAAGGGACCGGGATGAGGAGACGGCTGTTGACACGGAGTCCACCGTATCCACCAGCGGCACGGTGCATCCCTGTGGTAGGGTAGTAGAAGTAGCTACCGATTTGATCCTTAGGCTGGAAATGGTAAGTGAAGTTGGTGCCTGCTGGGATTGGACACATGGTACCTGGTGTCCCATCTTGCCAACAGTTCTTCCTGTGCTGGATCCCATTCCTAAAACGTCCAAGACAAATATCATTAAAACACATAATAAAGCCATGATATTTAAGAGACGATTCTTAATTTTTCTTAGTTAAAGTTAAAAGACGGTTTTTATATTACGCTAAGAATCTCTCAAGAGGAATCGAATAAACAATCATTTAGATTTTTATTTAGTAGTTTAATAGTTTTAACCACTAGGTCAGCTTCTCTTTGGTAGGTAAAGAGTTATCAACATTTAAAAAAAACATGTATGCATAGATCAAGAAACCATATTATTAGCTGATATTGTACACATGTGAAAGTGTTATTCTGTTGGTAGTATTAACGGTTACTACCAAGTGAGGAGGAAGGGTTCGTCTAGGTTATTGAAGACATTGATGATGATATTGTTGTTGGAGGTAGAGTTGAGGTTAGGACCAGGGAACTGGCCGTTGATTAGAATGACTTGTTGTGGAACGCCGAGAGGAGATGCGGTTCCATAGGTCACGTTCCATACATGGTGAAAGTAAGGGTCTTCGGCTCGGACCACAACCGTTGCGGCTGCAGCCAGGTAAAGGCACGCGGCCAAGAGTTTAGCTCCTCGCATAACAGTAAGTGATTTTTTTTTGGTTCCGACAACAGTTTTGGATGTTTTATGTTTTCGTGGGGGTATTAATTAATTGTTTATTGGAATTTGAATTTCGAGTTGTGGAAATGATTAAAGGTATTTTTTATAGGAGGCTTCTGAAGACTAATGTTTTTTTTCCTGCTTTTTCTCGTCTTCTTTGGTACCTCCTCGCACTTCGCTATTCCTCTCGTCCATATTTGACAAACTGAAGTACAACCTCACCCTATTTTTGGTGTTTTTAATTTCTTTTGGCTTTGGTTTCCATATCTTTTGCCAAATTTTTTATTAAAAAAATTATGAGAGAAAATATGATAAAGTTCTTTGTCAACTTTTTTTCTTATATATTATAAAGTTGTAGACCTATACAAGTTATATTCTAATCAACGTCCAATTCCCTGGTCCCTATATCTATTCAAACTCCAAAAACAATATCGTAGGTTTTCCAAGAAAAAATTGAATTAAGTAGATTATGTAAAAAGTTGAATGTGTCTAAATAAAAAAATGGGCACATGCTAAATGTTAAATTTAAAGAATTGTTACAATTGTATCTGCCATCATATGTCTTTGTCTTGTACGAAATAACATTCATTTAAATACAAGGTAAATATTTAAACTGTAATTTACAAGGTCAAACAGTTGAACAGGTAGTTTAAGAGAAATAGGAATATATATACACTTAACTTTTAATTGAGGATGATAAACCTAAAGAGAAAATGACAGGAGCTAGAGGAACATATCATTAGAGATCTCATGTTAGATTGATCACTTCCACCATGATCTCCATAATCACATAAACATACCAGTAGATATCTCTAGTTAGATTGGTTTAAACTGTCATCAATGATTATATTAGTCATTTTACCCTCACAAAAGGTAATGATTGATCGAATCCAAAAAGTGATTGGACAGGATCCAAGTGAAAAGAGACTATTGGACGATAACTCATGTTAAATTCATAGAATCGCATCCAGTATATATATATTCAAATGTATGTAACCAATGCGAACAACATACACATACTTGTGTTAGATATCGTCATTAAAGTTTGAACAAGTCATAGTACTTTAATTTATATGATTTTGTAATCCTACATGTATTTAAAATTACATGTAGAATCACTTAATGTTATTGTATGGTTTAATGTTTCGTAATTTGAGCCGAATATTAAGTTATTTAACTCGATCCTAAGAAAATTTGAAAAGTTGAATGAACAAACCATTTAAGCTTGATATACACAGGGCCACAGAGGCAGACTGAAGCCTACGGGTATGGGGTCATGTGCCCTCTACTCTTTTTTGTTTTTGTTTCAATAGCTTAAGTTTATTTAATTAATTATTACTCATCAGTTTAGAGAAGAATATGAAAAGTGCCTCCAATTTAATTTTATTTTTGATACTTTTAAGTTTTAACATTGTGCCCCAACTACAAAACTCTCTAAGATCATATGCATGTTCCTACTAATAATATCATATTTATAGCATAACTTATTAACCAATAAAACAATACCAAAAATTTGAAATATATCAAGAATCAAATGCGAGTTATTACTGTTAAAATTACAAAGTGTAGTAACTTAATTATGTCTAGTTTATAGGAGACCAAAACATTATTACCGTGTGTGTACCGTAGCTGAAACATGTTAAAAACAAACAAATCACTTGATAGGTAGTTTATTTGTCATCGTTTCAGAATATTTCCATTATTAGAATATGATCCGAGTTGTTTGTTTCAAACCCTGAGAACCAAAGAGAGAAATATTCAAAAATAGAACTTACACATATAGGAAAACATATGTAGAATTAGAGATGAAGCGTGAGATTAGGCAACGATTCCGTGCAAACCAAGGTATCTTCACCTGCATATATAGTTAATCACGACACCAACCAAAAGACTCGTCAAGAGCAAGAGAACATAGTTTCTTCTTGCTTTTGAGGAAAAAAATAAATATTATATTTTATATAGGAAAGGGTTAATTTATCAATAAAAAGATAATGCAGGGTGGTAAGCTTTTGACGGTGTTTGTGTGCCTCGTCTCGACGGTGGCGCTGGTGAATGCTGGTGATCCTTACTTTTACTACACGTGGAACGTGACGTACGGAACCATTGCGCCTCTAGGAATTCCTCAACAGGTGATTCTCATCAACGGACAGTTCCCTGGTCCTAACCTAAACTCGACATCCAACAACAATGTCGTCATCAATGTCTTCAACAACCTTGACGAGCCTTTCCTCTTGACCTGGTTCGTTACCATTTTCTCTCGTTTCTTCTTAAATTATTTAATTATACCTCTCAGTTGCTCCAAACGCAGAAGGCATTTTTACATAAGAATATTGATTTTAAAAAACTTAATCATATTTTAATGCCACAAATTATTTTTCATATTTAATAACTTTCTTACAAAGGTCAAAACCAAATGCAAGTGGAAAGTTCTCATTTCGTTTCATGTTTACATTTTTTTTTCTTAAATAACTCTTTATGGTTTAAGATTAACAAGTTCCATTTTTTTCGTTTGATGTTTTCATTTACAATTAACAAAAAAAAAAAGTGATTTTTTTTCTGTTCAAATCTTTAAGATTGTAAGTTTGTTTGAAAAGGGGTCTTGCTTTAGTTATGTTTTTTTTTGTTTCCTGTTTTTTTTTTTAGGTTTGAATAATTCATAAACAAATTGAAAACAAGGTCTATTTAGAAGATCGTTCCATTTAATTGGATTGTGAAAAGTCTGGTTTAATTCCATTCAGATCTTCGTTTCTTTTGAAAAAGAAAACAAAAATGTTATATTTATTTCACACTATTACATCTATATAACATTTATATCAAATAAAATGTAGTTTTAGTTTATCATATTAAATATGTTAAACTAAAATAATAAACAAGAGGACTTATAACACACACAAGTGGCTTATTCTTCATTGTAACTTTGGATATTGAGTCCTGACTATGTGTTCGGTGACATGGCAGGAGTGGTCTCCAGCACAGGAAGAACTCATGGCAAGATGGTCTGACCGGAACCTCATGCCCAATCCCAGCAGGCACTAACTACACTTACCATTTCCAGCCTAAGGACCAGATCGGTAGCTACTTCTACTACCCATCAACCGCTCTCCACCGTTTCGCCGGTGGTTTCGGTGGCCTCCGTGTCAACAGCCGTCTCCTCATCCCCGTCCCTTACGCTGACCCCGAAGATGACTACACCGTCCTCATCAACGACTGGTACACCAAGAGCCACACCGCTCTCAAGACCTTCCTTGACAGCGGTCGCACTCTTGGTTCCCCTGACGGTGTTCTCATCAACGGAAAGTCCGGTAAAGTCGGAGGACAGAACAAGCCTCTCTTCACCATGAAACCAGGAAAGACATACAAGTACAGAATCTGTAACGTTGGATTCAAGTCCAGTCTTAACTTCAGGATCCAAGGACACAAGATGAAGCTTGTTGAGATGGAAGGATCCCACGTTCTCCAGAACGACTACGACTCACTTGACGTCCACGTCGGACAGTGCTATGCTGTTCTTGTGACCGCTGACCAAGAGGCCAAGAGCTACTACATGGTTGCATCCACTAGGTTCCTCAAGAAGGAAGTGAGCACTGTTGGTGTGATGAGCTACGAAGGAAGCAACGTTCAGCCTTCAAACGAGCTTCCCAAGGCTCCAGTTGGCTGGGCTTGGTCTCTTAACCAGTTCAGATCATTCAGATGGAACTTAACCGCCAGTGCTGCTAGACCTAACCCGCAAGGATCTTACCATTACGGAAAGATCAACATCACACGTACCATCAAGCTTGCCAACACCAAGAACTTGGTGGACGGTAAGGTTAGGTTTGGGTTCAACGGTGTATCACACGTTGACACCGAGACTCCTTTGAAGCTTGCTGAGTACTTCGAGATGTCTGAGAAGGTCTTCAAATACAATGTCATCAAGGATGAGCCAGCAGCCAAGATCACTACACTAACCATCGAGCCTAATGTCCTTAACATCACTTTCCGTACCTTTGTCGAAATCGTCTTCGAGAACCACGAGAAGAGCATGCAATCCTTCCATTTGGATGGTTACTCCTTCTTCTCAGTCGCGTAAGTTTGATAGACCAATGTTTCACTTGTCTATGTGGTCTCTTAGTGATTCCTAACAATTTTCTTTAATATTTTGTTCAACAGCTCTGAGCCAGGAAGATGGACACCAGAGAAGAGAAGCAACTACAACTTGCTCGATGCTGTCAGCAGACACACCGTGCAAGTGTTCCCCAAGTCGTGGTCAGCCATCCTCTTGACATTCGACAACGCCGGTATGTGGAACATCAGATCAGAGAACTGGGAGAAAAGATACTTGGGACAGCAAATGTACGTCAGTGTTCTTTCCCCTGAGAAATCGCTAAGAGACGAATACAACATCCCACTCAACACCAACCTCTGTGGTATCGTCAAGGGCTTGCCATTACCTACACCCTACACTATTTAATTAAACTCACTTCCACAAAAGTTTTATTTATTTATTTGATATGTAAAGTTCTACTTTTTACAAGTGAGTGTATTACGTGACTGATTAACCCTTTCCTAATCTCATTAAACATACTACTACTATAACTACAGATCCAATTGTTGTTTCACTAATAGTATATACAATATTTAGTTCACTTAATATAATCCTCATCCTAACACAAAAGACTGTTATTCATTTCATAATCCCAACCTTGACATCTAATACTATAAACATTTACTAGTTCTATTTTTATAGGGGTGATATAATGATAATAGGTTCGCTTTGTGTGAGTAAAACTTGCCAATTCCTACCTTGGGCACAATTATACTCATAGTTTCGGGAGTTAATTTAGTACATAACATAACTAGAGCTTGACGGGGTTTGATTTTGACCTTTTATAAATTATTTGGTGATATTTTTAAATGTATAAATTATTTAGATATTTTTAAATTTATACAAATTTAATTATGCAGATCCGAAAAAATTCAAATTTAACATTGTTCGAAATTTTTTAGTATCAGTACATAGTTTAATTTTAAAATCTAAAAATCTAAAAATCCGCTACTCGTAAAAATTGATCTGTAACGTATACTTAATGTCCATGTTTAACTGATTATGTAAATAAATAAAATAATTTTGTTAACAGATTTGAATTCTAGTCACTAATGGATCAATTTCATTTAAACACATGAAATTATTATTGTTAATATGTAAGAAAAATATTATCGAATTATTATGATAAATACAATTAATGAGATAGTTTAAAGAAGAGTGAAAAATATAAAGTATGTAATAAAACATTTAAATGAAAACAATAAATAAATTGGTAAGAATTAATCGAAAATAAAATAAAAATCTATAAGAATCCACTTATAATTAGGTAAGTATTATTTTGTACATCCTAAATAAATTTCGCTGAACAATATCATACATATTAGTCTTTAGATAATAGCCTGAGAAACACGTGTCGAATAGATAGATTACAGATTCATATAGGTGTATGTGTGAAGCGTAAAATCATCCTACATCTATCTCACAAGAATGCAAACCCGCAGTCCCCACGGATAACTAATAGAATTGAGCTTTTCTTCTTCGGTTTTGGCTAGAAATATTTGGTTCTTTCGCGTATAACAAAGATCAGTTTAGTCTTACGTGAGATTTTGTCCTAGTATCTATAGACTATAATATACATTTGAAAAACTTGAATTAAGGAAACAGAGTATAGATCTAATCATACAACAATATATTTGTCATGAGCATGTTAATTAACCACACATATATAGCAAGGACTAAAAACTCAGGACCGTACTTACCTCTCGTTATTCTGCTTAATTCGTTCCTCAGCTTGAGTTCTTGTGATCTTACCACTACACTCACCTATGCGCGACACAAAGAAACGTATAGCCAAGGGCAACTTGCCGATCATGTTAATTTTTTTTAAAAATACGAAATAAATGTATATCCTAATTTCTTCCTATAACTTCTGATCAAGACCAATGAATTTGAAAAAAAGGTCTTAGTAAAGTATTTATAAAGATATTATAAATCGGCAAGTCATCCTTGGCTGCACACTGCTTTGGTCACATACGACTTCTTCTAACACATGTATGTATGTATGACAACCACACCAGATATGCGTATGTGATAACATATATTTCTGGTATTTTTCTTCTCGAATGTAACAATAGAGATGAAAGAGGAAGTGTATAATATGTTTTGTTTCGGTATGAATACTAGAAGACTCACTCGCTCTCGACTTATATAGAAGATGGTGAAGAGAGATGAGAAGAAATAATATAACTAAATTGAAAAAGGAGAAAATTTGAGATGCATTCTTTTCATTTATGCCCCCAAGAAGGTAGATATGCAAAAACCCTAAATATTAATGCGAAATAAAATAAAACCAGTTGTAATAAAATAGAATTGAATTTTACCCAAAAAAGAATTGAAGAATCAAAGAGATTCAATAATTTAAAGAGATAAGGTTCCTCCATGCTTCTCCATCCTCATAATATTAGTTTTCTTAAGCTGCAATGGCTTTACAGCTTTAGCAGATGCTATTAAGATATATGGGTCCACATACACATACACATACAACACATAGCCATATTAATATACATGCACATAACACCTTTACATACACATATACACATACAAACGTATACACATAGATACCGATACGCCACTAATCATAGATTAGACATAGATTACCAGTGTATTATATCGTATCGCCATTTTTCATCTCTGAACTTTTTGGTAATCATCTCTTGAACTGTTGAATCTTCTTTCCTTGATAAAAATTAATTTGTGCTGTCCCTTTCCATCTTGAAATTTGTAAACACCTTAGCAGAAATTTTAATATTCTTTTTTATAAATCATCAGGGTATCTTTAATATATATGTATATTATATAAGGTGCTAAGAGTTAAAGGTTTTGGTTAATCTAGGTAAATAGATTCTCTTTGAAAAATACAATAATACGTGGTTTGAGGAAGAAGACCCACTTGCAGAAAATAGACCTGGTTTTGGTAAGTTGATAGGAACCATAAGTTTCTAATTTTAGTACTTACTAAGAAAATAACTTAGGGGAAATAATGTAGAGAGAGAGAGAGAGAGAGAGAGCAGAGAGACAAATTTTCGTAAACATTTTTTTGAAAGTAGAAGGGAATCTTTATATTTACGTGTACCCCTGGTTAGCTTATCCCAACAGGTAATCGAAAGGGCACGAATAAACAACATGCATGTTTATAAAATAAGCAGGGGCCCAAATAAGTAAGCTGTAAAACAGAGACCCTAAGATATGTATATCTTTTTTCTCTTTGGCAAGAGATATGTATGTGTATTCACATCTAGGCCGGTCCTCAACCAAGCTGGATGAGACGATCGTTTCAGACCTCTAAAATTTTTGAAAAATAATAAATACATAAGATCTTATATTTGTAAAAAAAAAATTTCAAACTATTGAAATCTTTATTAAACCATCTATAACCCCTTAAATTTCACGAGCAGTCCTGATTTACATACATAAGCTGTAAAACAGAGACTGTAAGATGTATATTCCACTTCCACATACACACAAATCAGAACGTGGAATCTCAAAATTATCGAAAAGATCAAAATGGACCTGCTCGAGTAGCTGGTCTACTTGCGTGGCCGTACATTTTCATCGTTTTAATAACATTTATTAAGTTATTATGATGTCACATGTCATATGTTCACCAAACTTCAGTTTTAAAAACATGTCATATGTTAAGATCTAATACTTGAACCTTTACCAAAAATAAAGAAGAACAGGAATGAGCAGGGGCTGACGTAGAGGCTACGGATCCTGCCCCCCTATTCTTTTTTTTTTCTTAAATAACTCAATCAAATTTGGTTAATATTTTTAGTTTAGGGAAGATTATGAAAAAGTGCCCTCGATCATTTTTTTTTGTTATTTTAATATTGTGCCCTCTACTAACAATGTATCTAGATCCGCCCCTGAGAATGAGCACGTCCTATGTGATTTAGGTCTGCAAAACGAGAATAAATAAGAGAATAACTAAGTGACAAAAAAATAATAAGAGAATAACTAATTATTTTTTCACAATTTTCATTATTGAAAAAACTATTTCAGTTTTGCAGTTGCTATTTTCATGTAATAATTTTCTAGTACAAGAAAAAGGCATAAAATGGGTACAATGTGATGTCAGTTGGTGGAGTGGCAGGGCAATGGGATTTTCACTGCTCTTTAGGCTCAAACTCCTATGACTCACGTGCTTCCCTCTATTTTATTTTCATTGTTAAAACTATTTTTCATCAAAAACATTTATTGGAAAATCATAATAAGAGTTTTTCTTTCATGCGTTTTTGGAACTTTCGTTTTTTTTCTTTTGCATCAAGCTTGAATTATGTTTATGTGACGGTAAAAGAAAAAAGGTCGAAGATAGGTATGGACCATATAGATGATGCTTATATTGTGGAACTTTTCCGAAATTAGTCAATATACCGTCTCTTTTATAGGTTTTGTTATAGACTTACTAGCACACATATTGAAAGAGAAGTGGGATACGAATAAAATGTAAAAATAGCCATACTATATAATATAAATGGAGAACTATATGGTCAAAAAGATTAGTACAGCACTCGTTTTCGTTTTTATTTCATAATAATGCTCTTCTTTATGGAGAGACATGGGTCAACTAGATCAACTAGAGAATCTGAAAGATTTGATATGTTGTGACTTTGTCAATAGGTCTATGCAGAAGGGACCATAATGAATGGCCCAAGCATATGCTGAATTTGGAAAATATTGAACCAAATTGTGTCACAAAAATAGAATATAACGCATGATAGAAATTTCATATCACATTTTTTTAAAGTGTTAAATTATTCAAATAAAAAAATACTCTTTTTCAGAAAAGCTTGCAGTAACTCTTGAATCCTTTCTTCTCGTTTACTTTCTCCAAACCCAAAAAAACTTTGCAAGTACTAGTAAACATGTCCTATCACTCTGACTTTACGAACATCATTGTCCTGGTTTATTCCACGATATCTATCTCCAAATCCCCAAATTGATACGAGTACGATACCACAAGAGATCTCTGTATATACTATAAAATCATACATTTATATATAAAAGAATGTACGTAGTAGTTCCAGTGTCTCTGGTTTTCACTCGTTCTCCATTATTGACTTATAACGTTTAATAAAGACACAAACAAGATGAATAAAATGTTACAAGGGGACTTTGTAATCGCGTATGCAAATTTTTGTTTTAGAAGTAGTGTAATAAGTACCTTTTTCACCATACGCACTATGCAGAAGAAAAGACCCGTCACAAGCAAAAAAAAAAAGCAAAGCGAAAGGTGGGGACGACTCTTTTAAGGGGTCAACATGCTCAAGAATCTTGAGGAGTCTCGAATCTAGTTGGTGTATCGATACCCGCCATACAACAAAGTCCACTGATCAAGATGAGAAGGAAAACGATTCCCTGCAAAAAAAGACATAACGAGAGGCTTTTAAATAAAGAAAACATATGGAAAGCATATTAGTTTGATCCTAATCAAAGAGTGAAGTTCTAACCACTAGTATGCCCTCCAAAAGTGATGACTTAAATTTGCAGAGTTCATCACAGGCTGTAGCAACGCCAACAGTGCTGTTTCCTGTACCACTTTCAGCTAGAAACCTTTGGAGAGTTTTGTAAGATGTGTACCAATAAGGATCAGAGACATAAAGAGCTGTATATTTACTGCCAGATTGTTCTACAGAACTAACAAGCTCGGAGATGCTTTCATCTGCAGAATAATAGGTCATAGAATTGCTTTAACTTCTTTGTTCTTAAAAAATTATAACATTGTTCTGAAACAATGATCTTTTCACTTACGCTCTGAGTGTGATTGACCCTTTGATTCAGAACCCTCGGAACAGAGCACAACCAAATCAGTTTCTCCTTCTTTCCTTGTTTCTTTTCTAGCACGCAAATGATCCTGTCAATTATTTTTACTGAGCATATTAGGATTGAAATAACAGGTTGGAATTAGTGGAAATTGAAAACATGAATAGCAATGGGACATTACTTTGAAAGACTGAAGGTCTGATAGTTTCTGAATCGTTCCATCCTCAACAAAGCAAGAATCAGAGAACACAATATTGCTGAGTCCTCCTAGATTGTGAGGGCAAGCTTGCTTAAGCCCTGAAAGCAACAAACTCTCCATCCTTTCTTCCTCTGGCGCAGCAATGTATGGGAATGCCAATGAGAAGTTGGAAGATGTAAAGAGCCCCTATTGAAACAAAAAAGATTTGGGAGGGTTCAAGTATTTGCGGAGGTTAAAATGAAACATCTTTGTAAGAGATTCTGCGTTTGTGGGGGGGGGGCAATATGTTCCCGAAGAAAGAAAAACTTACACTCAATGTGTTGACAAGGGAACTACTTTTGGAAGAAACATCAGAAGACAGTAACTGCAGGAGGAACATAAATAATGCTAATATTAGTAAGCAAAGAAGATGCAGAAGAGAGTCAACAAAGCTCCTAACACCATTCACTCATACAGAGTTAAGATGATAGCTCTGTTTATAGATATAAGTTTCCTCATTTCCATAGATTAAAAAAAAAAGGTATCATTCATTACCTCTCTGCCTATGAAGACAAGTGCAACATCAACAACAGGCTGCTCAGCTTTCTTCTCAGAGCACTAATAAGACAAAGAATAAAACATTAAGACAAATATGATTTGAAGAATCTGAGATCTGAGCAAGAAAGATAAAGAAGAAAGAGCATACAAGAAGGTTAGACCATCCTCCTTGAGTGAAAACAGAGTCAACTAGATCCTTTCCAGACATGACCTGATAATTCACACCCTCATTCCCATCCCTAATTTTTTGAGAGAGTCAGATCAAACCAATCAAACCACTAATCTTAGCTACCACAACCTCGAAAGTCTCAGGCTTTATCAAATTTTTGAAATCGAAAATTATCTCAGAACACATCCAAAAAGCAGAGACATTTGTGTATATATAAAGAGAGAGAGAGAGGAGGAGGCGTAACTGGAGATGCGGAGACCAGAGAAAAGCAGGGACGGTGTTGGAAGAAGAAGCCAATCCGATTTCAATCGCAGAGAGAGTCACCAGAAGCGCGAGCATACAGATTTGCATCTTCATCGTAATTAATATCTTCACCTCGTTTGAATAATCAATCAAATTATATTTTTCGCGATCGGAATCGAGAGAGAGAGAGAGATCAATAATTCAAACAAAAGAGGACAGACTCGTCGTCATCGTATCTCCGAATCCTCAAATCAAATCTGAGAGACGACGTGTACGACGTCGTTTCAGGAAGGAGAAATCAGTAACCGGTTTTGGTTTAGTTAGGATATAACCGGTAAGGCGTCTTGGGTCTGAATGGGCTTTTATATATGCTCCCTTCACGGGCCGAATACAAACATACAGCTCCTCACTCCTTTTAGTTGTCATGTTACTACTGTATATGTTAGTTATTGCCACAGTTTTATACTTAAAAACTTCTGTACAAGTAGATATTATGTGTTGTACGTAAGTTAATGGGAGAAGTTATTGTGTAACATTAATATTTGAATTGTGTTATTTTAGTTTTTCTTAAAACAATAGAAACAATATAAAGAGTTCACATTTTTTTTTATAACATCAATTTTAGTTCACATTTTTATATGTTTCAATTAACTACAACTAATATTATTTTGAAAAATAAATTAAAGTGAAGTATTTGTTAAAAATATAAAAAATTAATATACTATTTAAAAACTGTGATTATTGAAATAAAAATATTATTCAAATTTATGGAAGAAAACATATCACTATTACTAAAATAAGTCACCAATATATATTGAAAAATCCAAGAAATAATGTGATTTTTTTAATTTTTTTTATATATTTATGAAGTTAAAACATCAAATAAAATCCATGCAACGCATGAGTCCATATCTAGTATAATAATAAAATTTGGTTTGTTTTTTTTATTTAATTTATAGGTAGGTGTTTTCCTGTAACATATACAGTAATAAAATTTTAAATTAATTTATATTTAATAATAAAATTTTATTGATATTTTTGATTTTATTATTTTCTACCAATATTCCAATATAGATTTTATTTTAATTATACATAAAATTAAGATAAAATAAAATATTTTGTTTATTTTAAACTTGCATTTACTATAGATATATAGTAGAAAGGTTTCCTTTTTCTTCTTCTAATTGCTAAGGCAATTGTGATTATACATAGAAAGTTTCCTTTTTGTTTTTGTCTAATTGGTAAGGCAATTGTGAATAAGAAAATCGTAATTCTGTAGATTATAAATACGAGAGGTGGTCATTGAATCGACTGGAGAGATAAGGAGATTAAACAGTGTTTAATTATTGCTTTTTGTGTTATTCTCTTCGTGCTTTGAATAACAAAGCAAAAGTGTAGGTGTTTCAGATTTTTAACATCTCTAAGTAGGAGTCTTCAATTTCACGATGGAGACGAAAGAGTTGTTGGATGAGAATCTGAGCTTGAAACAGGAGATCAAACGGTTGTCGGATGAGAATCTGAGCTTGAAACAGTTGTTTGATGAGAAACAGAGCTCCTCGAAACAGGAGATCATCAAACAGTCCTCCTCGGATGATGAGAGAGAGTCTGAATCATCATCAGAGCAGAAAACCGTGACTCCCTGGGCTGTCCGCGGCAAAACCATCGATCACGAGAAGGTGATCAAACAGTTTGGCTGCAAGAAGATAGACGAGCAGCTCATCGATCGTGTCGAAAGACTCACTTGCCGTCGAGCTCACGTCTTCCTCCGCCGTGGCGTCTTCTTCGCCCACAGGGATCTTGATAAAATCCTGGACCGTTACGAGAGAGGAGACAAGTTCTACCTCTACACTGGGAGAGGACCTTCGTCAGAATCTTTGCATTTAGGGCATTTGATTCCTTTCTTGTTTACCAAGTACTTGCAGGAGGCTTTCAAGGTCCCCCTCGTTATACAGATTACGGATGACGAAGAAAAAATCTGGAAGAAGTTAAACAAGGAGGAGAGTAAAAGACTTGGTAGAGAGAACGTGAAAGATATCATTGCTTGCGGTTTCGATGCCTCGAATACATTTGTTTTCTCCAGCTATGCCACTGTTGGCGGTGCGTTGTATGAGAATCTGGTGGAAATTGCTGATTGCATCACGGTTAACAAGGCTAACTCCACTTTCGGCTTTACCGGCGAAGTTTCTACCGCGAAAATGATCTTCCCTTCTGTTCAGGCAGCTCCATCTTTTTCTAGCTCGTTCCCACACTTGTTCCCTGCCAAGAAAAATATCCCTTGCTTGATTCCCTGTGCAATTGACCAGGTTTACTGTTTTTTCTCACATTGGAACTTAGCCTCTGTGTCTATTATTAGAGATATTATATCTTACATCGGAAATTCTAAGAGAGATTAAGTAATATATAAAGGATTAGAGTCAATCTACTAATCACCAATTAGTTTTAAGTTGGAAGTCCATAATTAATCCGAATCTAACATCTATCACTGAGTTTTTGATCATAATTTGTTTTGTTCAGGATCCGTACTTCAGGCTGACTCGTGATGTTGCAGCTCGGTTAGAGTTTATAAAGCCTGCTCTGATTGAGTCAAAGTTTCTTCCTGCACTGCGGGCAAGTGTTTTCTTAACTAGTTTAAAATTCATGCTTTCACACTATTTGAATATATACCCTTTTGGTCACCTTTTTTTTTCTTTCTTGCAGGGAAATAATGGGAAAATGTCAGCAAGTGATCCAAATTCAGCTATTTATATGAATGATAGCAATGCCCACATTGAAAAAAATGTGAGTTTTGTTTTTCTTTGGTTCTGATTCCACATCAGACATGATGAAATAAAGAGCATTGCTTCCACTAATCTTGATGATATATTTTTTTTAAACATGCAGATAAAGAGTTCTGTTAGTGGTGGGCGAGATAACAAGGAAGATCAAAAAAAATATGGAGCAAATCTGAAGGTTACCAAATTCTCTTTTGTTTAGGCACATTGATCCCTTATTGGTTTTAGTGCTATAAGAAAACTTTAACAAGTCTCTGTTTTTCTTTCTTTTTTTTTTTTTCACAGGAAGACATACCGTTTCAGTATTTGAGTTTCTTCCTCGAAGATGATGCCGAACTTGAACACATAAAGAAGGTAGATTAGCTTTTATATACTTGCCTCGAGTTTTCCATTACCGAGAATGATGAAGTTGCTTGATGAGATTAAAAGATAATACATTGTTATGACTCCATTGTTTTCAGGAGTATGGAGAAGGACGAATGCTAACCGGAACAGTAAAGAATCGTCTCACCCAAGTTGTGATAGAAATTGTTGAGAGACACCGCAGGGCTCGAGCTGCTGTTACTGAAGAGGTAAAAAGAAAGTTCGATTTAATTGAACTTCATTTTTTTATTAGACCAATCAAGACGTTTTTTTATTGATTTTTATTTTCTTCTTCTATATAATCAGATGGTCGATGCGTTCATGGCTGTGAGACCTCTCCCAAACATGTTTGAGTAAATTCTAAGCCTCTGTAGTAGTCTCCTGAGTACAGTTGCTCCTTTGTCATGCTGTGCACATGCCTATCCTGTGACACCATTGCCCCCCTGGAGTGTTGTGTTATTAGAAAAAACCTGTTTGTTCTTTTTATCACTTTCCCCATCTAAATTTTATAACTGATATTTTATTTATATGCATTTTTAATAATAATAAAATTATAATCTAGTGGTAATAACTATTTCGGCCGTTAAATATTAGAGATTTGCAAGTAGTCTAGTGGTAAATGTAAATGTGCTAGTTAGAAAGGATGTGCAGTTGAATCGGTCGGGAAGCTGGATTTTTAAAACCACAAGGTTTAAAACGGAGTTGTGACTGATATATGTGAGAACATATATATTTTCTAGGGAACTCGAATTTCAAACCAAGACCCAGTTTCTCCCGAAGAATAGTCAGCCGAATGAACTAAACAAATGCTACGAATGTTTAAAAAATGATACCAACGCTTGGTTATAACAACAAAAGATGGCCATTCATGATCTAATCAATGTCAAGTCCAAGGATAGGACCGATGGTTATTGACAAAAGAGAAAGGTAATGCATCCTCAATATTTGGTGTGTCCACTAATTCAAATCACTAAACCTGGACTTTTCTTTAATTACTCAGAAACTTTACTTCAAAACTAAACCAACAAGAGCTTCTTTTCTTTAACACATGTCACATAGTAGTTTTTGTTTTTCTGGTGTTTAGTGGCCTACTACTATAGTCTCCAGTAGAAAAACCCAACACGGCAAGTAAAACTAATACCCTAATCCTAAACATTAATGAAAATATATCAAATCAAGTAACTACCCAAAAAAAGTAAGGAACAACTTGCATAATAATGGAACAGAGTCTAGCACATGTCATGGTAAGATCTAAAACCTATAAATTTGAGAAGCAACAGAAAACAAGGCATGGCAAGTATATGAAACAAAAGTATGGTACGCATCAAAGTATTCTTGTAATATGTTGTTTTATTGCGCCATATTGCTCCCAATGATGCATGTATTGTAAAAGAAAATAAAAGAGAGGTGAATATAATTCATTGAACTAGTTTTTACAGAGATTATTGACTCTACAACTATGATGAGTTAAAAATATTTTTTTTACCCAAATTGATTATATTATGAAATGGAGAGAGTACCATAATTATATTAAAAATATATGATGCTAGATTCAATATGTAGATCCGATATCTTAATCTTAAAATTAGACTACAAAATTTTATTATATCCAAATCTGAATAAGTGAAAATAAATATTATGATATATGGATCCAGTTTTGATTTATCTTCATATATAATTTTTGGAAATATTTATATGATTTATGTAAGAATTAGAAGAAATTGTTTCAATATCACCGATAGTAATTGGTAAAAAAGCTGAAACAAATTCATAAATATGTTATAAATTTCAAAAGCCAGTTGCAGTTTGTATACACAATTATGTATGCAATTTCATTACTTTAAAAATTTAATAATATTATTCTAATTATTTTGGTTATTTTGACTGATATAAATATTTGTGAATAATACATTTATATTACATTATTTGAAGGTAATTGATCTATACATTTATCACCATACATTATTCCAAACTTGTGTTGGTAATTGCATGCAAAAAAAATACTTGACAAAATAATTACAGAGTGCATAATATGTACAACGATATGATAATAATAATAATAATAACATATTACAGAGTGCATAATCTTTGTCTATATGTAAATATAGTATCAGAAATCATGTATTAGGATTCTTGGGTTAATGTTAGTTTAACACCACAAAGTTTTACTCTGGACGGCAATGTTGACTTTTCTGGCAACCACGACGATAATCGTGAGCTGGAGTTTTCTCCTTGGGATCGGGAACCTGACATCCGGGTGGCGGGTTAGGGCCCAAGCAACGGTTAAGCACCCCTGGATCTAAATGCTTACCCGACACTTCTGCTGCATTTCCTATTATCACGACACTACAAATCACCAATAAGCAAATCATCAAAGTTTTCATGATTATCCTTCTTTTATTCAAAAATAAAAATTAATTTTGTGTTTTTTTTTTTAAATGTTTTTCTTCGGATTACAAGGGTTTATATAGATAGTTCATATCTATTTTTCTAAACCAGTGTAGATCAAAAATTTCCTTCTCCGTTTCCATAATTAAGAATTACCTCCTAAATCAAGTATACAGATTTATTTTTTTAGAAATATATTTTTAGAGTATAGAGAATCGCAAACAAAAAAAAAAGGTAAGACCCATAAACTCTGTTGTTAATATTAGAAAGTAACCAAATGGCTAAAACATGATCATGAAGTTTTCAGTAAAACCAGTGGTTATTGGGTTAAATGTTTATTGGCGAAGAGGAAAATGTTTCACCCCATCAACTTGATGGCATCAAGCGAACGCTGGGGTTGGGGATAAACAGTGACAGTGGTAGTGACCTTTCTTTAATGATGTTTTCTTCCTCTTTGAAGAAGACCTGTCGCAACATCAGAAGAGGAATCTATGAAAATAAATAACTGTAAAATGAGTCGAACTCGAAGGTTAATCAAAACTAGATCTTGACCCGCCCAACCGGGCGGGTATTTATTTTATGTTTTTAGTTTTTTATTTATAAATGATATATTTGTAATATTTAAACATAAATTTAGATTGAAAATTAACATTTGTAGTTATAATAAAAATTAAAAGTTTAAAAAAATATTTTGATATAAATTTTAAATTCCTAATTAAAATAATATAGAGATGGGTCATAATTTTTTCCAATTCCAAAATCTTAGCATTCTTAATAACAAATAAAATAATTTATAAATACATAAAATATATAAACATATTTGAAATTAAAATAAATTTGTTAAAAAAAATCTTACGCCATTTTTGTTTATTTCTATAGTTTTATCCGTGTCCGTATAAATATTTGCTTTCAGTTCAATTTTTTTCTTTGTTCTAGTGATAATATATATATATATATATGTGTGTGTGTGTGTGTAAATTAATATGTATTACATAATTGTTGGTATAACATTTTAAAACAAAAATTTTATATATTACTTTAAATAATTATATTATGTGATTTTAATCGTCTATTATATCACAGTGTATCATATAAAAATCTAATATTTATAACTAATTGGACTTATATTATAAAAGTGTTATACTAACAATTTATAAATAAAATGTTTTATATTTTATCTATATGATATATAAATTGATTTTGATGTGTGATTTTTATTTTATTATTTTTATTAATAAATATTGAAAACTATTAAATGTTAACAAAAAAATCTATTAGGAAATTTATTTTGGTTAAGATTCATTTTATTAAAAAATCTATTATTTAAATTAGGAAAAGACATTAAATACTTAAATCTATCATTTAAATAAGGAAAAGACAAAATTCTCTACTATCTTTGTTACCAAACAAAATTTAATTTTTTTAAAGACTACTATCCATGTTACCAAACAAAAGCTTAAAGTACTTCTACTTTAATAAGATAGAAGTTGTTATCATCTAAAGCGATGACCGGGGGTACATCTTCACGAATCACGATCATCATCTATTCATCTCTAGGGAGTCAGGCCCCGGCTCTGCTGTCTCTACCGAATAGTCAGTCTAACATGTACTAACCATTAAGGGCCTTTAGGCCCATTACACGGCCCATTCTTAACTCAACTGATTAGATGTAACGGAATATTCAATCATTATCCTATTTTTATATAATGAAAGTTTTGTGGGGTTAAAGTGTACTTTACAGAAACTCAAAAGTGTTAAAGAGATAATGACAAAAGGATGATTATCCAAATTGTCACCGACTCATTTAGCCGACTTACACATTTTATATATTATTTCTCTTAGTATAAATAAGGTATCACCCCTCATTTGTACAACATCAACAACAACAGAATAATAATCATAAGTTTTCTATTTCATCTCCTCAATCTCACGTGCTCTCTCTTTGCTTTATAATAAAATATATTAAGATTATATAATACATCATCTTTTATACAACACGTTATCAGCACGACGAGCTCTCTTATACCGACCATTCTTAAACCAAGCAAGCGAGGTGATGTTTAAATTTATGTCTTTAAATATATTTAATTTATTTAAATTTTTATTTATTATTCTGGAGTGAGAGGCTAGGCCTTCTCCGTTTATTTTCCGGGATGATAGGCGTTGCCTTCCCCGGTTGATCGTTAAGATAGGCTAGGCCTTTACGATCAGAGAAACACGTGGTAGGTTTTACCTCCGTGAATAAAAGGTTAAAAATGGAAGGCTAAGCCTCCTCGGACCTTGATTAAAAGAAAAGGTTAATATGGCCGACTATGTCGCCTCGAACCTTTCAAAATGATCAAATATGGAAGTCTAAGACTCCTGGATCATATGGTGGGCTGGACCCCCAATTTTATTTATGCTATTTAAATTTCTGCATTTTAAGTTTACGCAATTTAATTTTCTGCATTTATTTTATGCTTTTAATTTCTGCATTTAAATTATGCTTTTAATTCTCGTCTATATTATATTATTATTTTATGAATACAGTAATCATGTCGAATTTGACAAAGCTCGAAATTAATGCCCTGGATATTACGGGAAATAATTATATGACCTGGGCAGTAGGTGCAAGAATGCACCTAAGAGGTAGCGGGCTTTTGGAAACCATCGATAATACTAAAACGGTGTCGGATGAGAAAAAGGCTAAAGCCATGATATTTTTACGACACCACATACATGATGGTTTAAAAGATGAATATATTACAAAAGAGGATCCTGGGGACCTCTGGCAATCTCTTAAAGAGAGGTTTGATCACCAGAAATATGTGATCTTACCAAAAGCCAAACACGAGTGGATCCATCTCCGGTTCCAAGACTACAAAAGTGTAAGTGAGTTTAATTCCGCTATGTTCGGAATTACCTCGAGGATGATGTTATGTGGAGAGAAAATAAGTGATTATGATATGATCGAGAAAACTCTCTCCACGTTCCATCCTGAAAATGTAGTCCTGCAGCAACAGTACCGGGTGAATGGATTTAAGCGTTACTCGGAGTTGATGCAAATCCTCCTTGTGGCGGAACAAAATAATCAACTCGTGTTGTTAAACCATCAGGCTCGTCCCACTGGATCTGCTCCATTCCCCGAAGTGAATGTTGCATCATCCAGTTATGATAATTGGAGAGGACGAGGGCGTGGACGTGGTCGAGGTCGAAATCATGGTCGTGGGAGAGGACGAGGAAGAAGATTCCGTCCGTATGATGAAAGAAATAAAAAAGACTCCCAAGAGAATGAAAGAGGCCGGGATGATAAAAGGCAAACAGAAAAGGTTTGCTACAGATGTGGCATGAAAGGTCATTGGGTACGTACCTGTCGTACGCCAAGACACTTAGCCGATCTGTATAAAGAATCCCAGAAGAGAAAAGAGAAAAGTGGAGGTGAAACGAATTTCATCTCTGATGAACCCGGGCCATCCTTTCATGGTTTAAATGATGATACTCATCTCGACGTATCAGATTTTCTGGTTGAGCCAGAAAACATCGATGTGTGATATAAGATCGATGTGATATAAGTTTACTGTATTATAGTATCGTTATCTTTTGTTTGTAAAATAGATGTTATGTTTTCATGTTTATGTTTAATAATATACGTTTTATAAATATTTTAAATTCAGAAAGAATGCCAGACTTTGAGACTTTGGATGGAGATATGTGCTTGGCGGATAGTGCGTCAACGCACACGATAATTAAAGATAGAAAATATTTCTCCAGTCTCAAAATGAAAGATTACGCTGGAAGCGTAAGTACAATATCTGGTAATGCAAAGATTATTATGGGCTCTGGTAGAGCGAAATTTTCAATGCCAGGGGGAACAATATTTGAAATAAATGATGCATTGTATTCCCCCGAGTCTCATAGAAACTTGTTAAGTTTTAAGGATATCCGGAAGAATGGATATCATATTGAGACTATGAGTAAAAATGGCATTGAGTTTCTTTGCATTAAGTCTGAGAGGAAACATATATTGGAAGAGTTAAGAATGTTATCCTCTGGACTATATTGTACAAAAATAAACATGACTGAGTCCTATGCCGTGGTAAATATGAAGTTTACTGATACATTTAAAATCTGGCATGAGAGGCTAGGACACCCTGGTTCAGTCATGATGAGAAAGATAGTGCAAAACTCGAATGGCCATCCGTTGAAACACGGAAAAGTTTTGCAAACGGGCGAGTTTACATGTAAAGCATGTTCTCAAGGAAAATTTATAACTCGGCCATCACCAGCAAAAGTAGGCAATGAATCACCAATGTTTTTAGAAAGAATACATGGTGATATATGTGGGCCGATTCACCCACCTTGCGGGCCATTTAAGTATTTCATGGTATTGATTGACGCATCTACTAGATGGTCAAGTGTGTGTCTTTTGACAACACGAAATATGGCTTTCACAAAGTTCATTGCCCAGATAATAAAGCTGAGAACGCACTTCTCAGAGTATGCCATTAAGAAAGTAAGGCTTGATAATGCTGGTGAGTTTACATCGCAAGCTTTCGATGATTATTGTATGTCAATGGGGATTGATGTGGAACATCCAGTTCCCCATGTGCATACACAAAATGGCATGGCCGAGTCGTTGATAAAACGGTTGCAGTTGATTGCAAGACCGTTAGTCTTGAGAACAAAGCTCCCAATTTCTGTATGGGGTCATGCTATTTTGCATGCAGCTGCACTGATTCGATTGAGACCGAGTGCATATCATAAGTACTCCCCATCACAATTGGCATATGGGCAAGAGCCAGATGTATCCCATCTCCGTGTCTTTGGGTGTGCGGTCTATGTTCCGATAGCTCCGCCACAAAGAACAAAAATGGGCCCACAAAGGAGATTGGGAATATATGTGGGTTATACGTCACCAAGTATAATAAGATATCTGGAACCAGTAACTGGTGATATGTTCACGGCAAGATTTGCCGATTGCCATTTTAATGAGGATGAATTTCCAGCGTTAGGGGGAGGAATTAGAGAAATTCCTAAAGAGATTACTTGGTGTACACAGTCGTTGTTACACCTTGATCCCCCTACGAATCAAAGAGAGCTGGAAGTTCAGAAAATTGTGCATTTGCATAAATTGGCAAACCAGTTACCAGATGCGTTCACAGATACGAGAAGAGTGACGAAATCATATATACCCGCTGAAAATGTTCCATCAAGAGTTGTTGTTTCTGGGGAACAAACTGATGGAAACAAAATAAATGAACCTGGGGTTCAGTTAAAGAGGGGGAGACCAGCGGGTTCGAAAGATAAAAATCCCCGAAAGAAAAAGAAATTGGTTGAGCAAAGTGAAAAGGTTCTAGAAGAACCTGATATTGAAAAATGTCTGAAAGAAGGCATAAGTGAAAAGGTTCAAGAAGAACCAAATAAAGATAAGGATCCAGATGACGAGGGGGGAACAGAAAAGTATGAGATTTCCATCAACTACGCCCTTGATCAAAAGTTATTGATCAGAAATAAAATAAAAGATGTTGATGGAATGTTCTCCTTTTCTGTGTCCAAGGAAATCGATCACGAAAGTGATGATCCCGATCCAAGGTCCATTTTAGAATGTCAGAAAAGACATGATTGGGAGGAGTGGAAGAAGGCCATTCAAATTGAATTACTCTCCCTGAATAAAAGAGATGTCTTTGGACCTATTGTCATAACGCCTGAGAATAATAAATCCTGTTGGGTATAAGTGGGTATTCGTGAGAAAAAGAAATGAAAAGAATGAAGTAACACGATATAAAGCCCGATTAGTAGCCCAAGGTTTTTCTCAGAGACCGGGAGTTGATTTTGAGGAAACATATTCCCCGGTAATGGATGCAATTACGTTTAGATTTTTGATGGGCCTTACGGCGTCAAAAAGTCTTGAAATGCATCTCATGGACGTTGTGACAGCTTATTTATATGGATCGTTGGATAATGATATATATATGAGACTCCCTGAAGGATTGAAAATGCCAGGGGCATTGAAAGAAAAATCCAGGGAGGTATGTTCGGTCAAGTTACAGCGATCACTATACGGATTAAAGCAATCCGGACGCATGTGGTACAATCGCTTAAGTGACTATCTCTTGAGTAAAGGATATGTGAACAATGCGATATGTCCCTGCGTTTTTGTTAAGAAATCGTCATCTGGCTTTGTGATCATCGCTGTATATGTAGATGACCTGAACATGATTGGAACTCAAAAGGAGGTTGATGATGCTCGAACTCATATGAAAGAGGAGTTCGAAATGAAAGATCTCGGCAAGACAAAGTTTTGTCTTGGGCTCCAGATAGAGCATCTCCGAGAAGGAATATTTGTGCATCAATCAAACTATACGAAAAGGTTATTGAAACGCTTTCGTATGGACCAAGCGACTCTTTTGAGTACTCCAGTGATTGGTAGATCTCTCAATGTTGAAAGTGATCCTTTTAGACCCTGTGAAGATAGCGAAAAGATATTAGGTCCTGAAGTACCTTATATGAGTGCTATCGGTGGGCTTTTATACTTAGCAAACTGTACCCGGCCTGATATTGCTTTTGCAACTAATCTCTTAGCAAGATATAGCTCTGCTCCTACTCACAGGCATTGGAACGGAATAAAACATCTATTCCGTTATTTACAAGGTACAGTTGATTTAGGGTTAATGTATTTTAGAAAACCCGAGTTTGGTATGGTTGGTTTTGCAGATGCAGGATACTTATCAGATCCTCATAAAGCTCGATCGCAAACCGGCTATGTTTTTACAATTGGTGGAACCGCAATCTCTTGGCGGTCCCAGAAACAAACTCTGGTTGCAACTTCATCAAACCATGCAGAGACTATTGCGCTTCACGAAGCATGTCGAGAATGTGTGTGGTTGAGGTCAATGAGTCACCACATACAAGATTCAAGCGGAATAGTTAACAAGAAAGAGCCGACGAAAGTTTTTGAAGATAACTCGGCTTGTGTCGCTCAACTAAAAGAAGGTTATATCAAGAGCGACAGAACAAAGCACATTCCTCCAAGGTTTTTCTCGTACATTCGGGAACTCGAGAAAAATAAAGAAGTGGACATCGAATATATACGGTCATGCGACAATCCGGCTGACTTGTTCACCAAGTCTCTTCCGACTACAACATTCCGGAAACACGTCGACGGTATTGGGATGCGACGTTTGCGTGACTTATGAAGAAAAAGCTATGTCCATTATTCTCAGGGGGAGATTGCGTCAGTGTACTCTTTTTTTCTTTATCATGGTTTTTATCCCAATGGGTTTTTCCATGATTAGGTTTTTAACGAGGCACTACGTAATACAAATTGGATAATCAAGGGGGAGTGTTAAAGAGATAATGACAAAAGGATGATTATCCAAATTGTCACCGACTCATTTAGCCGACTTACACATTTTATATATTATTTCTCTTAGTATAAATAAGGTATCACCCCTCATTTGTACAACATCAACAACAACAGAATAATAATCATAAGTTTTCTATTTCATCTCCTCAATCTCAATCTCACGTGCTCTCTCTTTGCTTTATAATAAAATATATTAAGATTATATAATACATCATCTTTTATACAACAAAAAGGCATTTTCTCAACCTTTTTCTTCCTATTCATTCAGCCGTCACCGTCACCGTGGCCGTCGGTGAAATCTACCCTCCTCGAAGATACCCAAAAGCTCGATTCTTTAACACTCTCTCAATCCTCAGTGGGTAAAAAACTCTCTTTTCTCTTACTATAACTTCTTCTTAGAGACTCTGTTTTTGCTTAAGAAGAAGAAGAACCCACGATTATAATCTCGTAATCTCGTATTCATGTCTGAAGAATCGTAAAGTTTCAAACTTTCTAGTTTTGGAATGATTTTGCTTTTAAGACACAATTCTCAAAGTTTCAACCTTTTCCTAACTACTGTCTCGTTTATTGTCCAAGATGACGTCATCAAGAACTGCTGACATCATGCGTGTGAGCTCGCATCGTGAGGTCTACGACCCCTGCGACGACTCATTCGCTCTAGTCGACGCACTACTCGCCGACCAAACCAACTTAATAAACCACAACCCCAAGATCTGTATGGAGATAGGCTGCGGAAGCGGATACGTCATCACTTCCCTCATCCTCCTCCTCAAAGACAATCTCCCCAACGTTCATTACATAGCCACAGACACGAACCCCATCGCCGCACGCGTGACGAACGAGACTCTGCAAGCTCACGGCGTCTCTGCCGAGATTGTATGCACGGACATAGCTTCTTGTCTGGAGGAGAGGCTCGCCGGCTGTGTAGACGTGGTGGTGGTGAACCCTCCTTATGTCCCCACGCCTGAGTACGAGGTTGGTGCGGAAGGGATAGCGTCTGCTTGGGCGGGAGGGGAGAACGGGAGGAGTGTTATCGATAGAGTGTTGCCTGTGGTTGATGGTTTGCTTTCGGATAAAGGTTGGTTCTACTTGGTGACGTTGACTTCGAACTACCCGTCGGAGATTTGTTTGGTGATGAGGAAGAGAGGTTATGCGTCGAGGATCGTGGTGCAGAGGTCGACGGAGGAGGAGAATCTTATTATTCTTAAGTTCTGGAGGGAGGAAGAGGAGGTGGAGAGTGTGGACAAGGAGGTGTCGTCGGTGTCGTTTGTGAAGCAGTTTTCGAGGTCTTTGTCGTCGTTTATGGAGAAACAGTGGCGATGAAATGATGTCGGGAGCTTTCTTTGTTGAGACAACTTGCCATGTTGCATCTGTTGTTAACCGTGAATTTTTCTAGTGTTCGATTGTTATGAAAGTCCGGTTCTGTGTTGGTCTATCGATTTTGTGTAAATTACTAATACGAATTTGATGATAACTGGTTAGTAAAAGTTTATTCATAGTCGAACATGATTACAAATTTACAGTTGCAAATGGATTGAGAAAACACTTGATATTGTTTTATGAACTTGAATATTCTCTACTCTAGTGTATATAAAAAAAACTTGAATATTGATTTTTCATCACTCCTTGCTCTTCTTCCATGTCATAAGAATCCTACAATTGGAAACAAAGCCTTTGAGAATCAATCACAGAGTTCAAGAAGATCTAGTTTCAGTATGCAACTCGCCTTTAAATTTTCTCATCTTTCTCAGTAATTGGTTCAGTTCATGCGTAACATTCAGGGTGCGATTGGAAACTTCAGCGGAGTAAATTAGAGTAAATAGAAGAAAAAATAAAAGTGGGAAGCATTAATTATCTTAATATGTTACTCTAATTTATTCTGCATTATTCTAGAGTAAAAAGGTGGTGGAAAATCAATAAAAACCAAGCAAATAGTTTGCCTTCTAAGGCAACTGAGTGGATGTATTTCAGTGAAATTCAGAGTAAAAAGTATACTCCAAATTTTATTACTCTAATAATACCATCCAATCATACTCTCAGTTTCACAGCTCAATATAATCCTTTATGATGAAAAATCTTCCTAAATTGAAATCCTTAAATGATTCCAAAGTTCATGTGACTTTTTTATTTTTTATTTTTCTTCATAACACTGAAATTACTGTATGCGCATAGTAACAGTGAGTTTCACATATATTTATGTCACAGACATTTCAATATTCGGTGTATTTTGATATGACTTTCATATTTTCACGTTTATAACGATTAGTTAGTCATGTACTCATGACTCATGACTTTGAAAAACTATCGTCTGATGAGACCATTAGTGATAAATATTGGAGCCGGTGAAGAACGTGGTGGGGTTTATTTCTTCAAGGATGTGAGAGTGGCTCGTGCTTGTAAAACTGTTGGAACTGGAGATCAGCTTTTGTGGCATAGGAGACTCGGGCATCCAGCAATTTCGGTGTTTTCTAGTTTATCCGAGCTTTCTGATTTTAAGAATAAGGCTTGCTCTAGTCATTGCGACATGTGTTTTAGAGCTAAGCAAACAAGAGATGTTTTTTATGATAGTATCAATAAAACAAACAAGATTTTTGAGCTGATTCACGTGGATCTTTGGGGTCCATATAGAGTTCCAGCTTCGAGTGGAGCAGTATATTTTTTGACAGTGGTTGATGATTTTTCTAGAGCCGTTTGGACTCATCTCTTACTTGCAAAGTCGGAAGTAAAGAAAGTCATTCAGAGGTTTTGTGCTTATACTGAAAAACAGTTTGGTGAGCCTGTTCGAATGGTGAGAAGCGACAATGGGACAAAGTTCACATGCTTAGGAAATTTCTTTCAAGATAAGGGTATTATACATCAGACAAGTTGTGTGGACACTCCTCAACAGAATGGAGAGTAGAGAGAAAGCATAGACATCTTCTGAATGTGGCGAGAACTTTGTTGTTCCAGTCACACATGCCTATAAAATTCTGGAGGGAGGCGATAACAACGGCCACACATGTGATTAACATGACACCAACAAAGGTGTTAAAAGACAAGTCGCCACATGAAGTGTTGTTTGGAGCAAAACCGAAATATGACTCACTTCGAGTGTTCGGTTCTCTGTGTCATGTGCACAGGAGAGGAAGAGATAAAGACAAGTTCGGAGCGAGAAGTAGGAAATGCGTATTTGTGGGCTATCCATTTGGAAAGAAAGCCTGGAGAGTTTATGATCTTGAGGAGAACGAGTTTTTAGTGTCAAGAGATGTGAGTTTTATTGAGAATGAGTTTCCTTATGCGCACAAGAAAAAGGAAAATGTGGTTGTTCGAGAAGCAACTGGTGGTCCAGATGATGATTGGGTGATTGATTTAGTCCCTCAAGATCAAAGTAGGAGTGTTCAAGTCACGAGTGAAACATTGCCGAGTGAAGATGATAGTACACAGACTGCTGCAGAACAGAGTGCAGAACAGAGTCCAAAACAGAGTCCAGAACAGAGTGGGAGCTCAGAACAGAGTAATGAAGTAGGAGAAAATCCGAAAGAAGTAGAACCAGAGATGGGTAGAGGCTGCAGAGAGAAGAAGCCATCAACCAAGCTGCGAGATTATGTGAATTATAATGCACGTTGCCTCACGAAAGAACCCCATCACGATCAAGTCACTGCTCCTACTCAACAATCAGAGTCCTCGTTGACGGTTCAAGGTAACACTCCGTATCCCATTACTAATTATATCAGTGATGACAAGTTCTCTCCTGCCCACAGAGCTTTCCTAGCAACTATAACAAACGCAAAGGAGCCAAGAAATTTCAAAGAAGCGATGGAACAGAAGATATGGAGAGACTCAATGAAAGATGAGATAGTTGCGTTTGAAGTTAACAAAACGTTCAGTATTGTTGATCTACCTCCTGGTAAGAAGGCCATTGGAAATATGTGGATCTATAAATATAAATACAACGCGGATGGAACCATGGAAAGACCAAAGTCGAGACTTGTGGCATTGGGAAATCGACAAGTTAAAGGGAGAGACTACAGGGAGACGTTTGCTCCTGTGGCGAAAATGACAACTATTCGAAGTTTACTGAGAGTTGTAGCAGGGAAGGGCTGGATGGTGCATCAGATGGATGTGCACAATGCCTTCCTGCACGGGGACCTTAAAGAAGAAGTTTACATGAAGCTTCCGCAGGGTTTCATAAAGCGTCGGGTCCAAACAAAGTATGTAGGTTGCATAAGGCGTTATACGGACTGCGACAGGCTCCTAGATGCTGGTTTCAGAAGCTCACTGATGCGCTTAAGAGCTTTGGGTTCCTGCACTCATACGCAGACTATTCTCTGTTTGTGTATTCAAAAGGAAACGTGGAGCTCAGGGTTCTTATATATGTGGATGATTTGCTCATATGCGGGAATGACATGGATTTTTTGACTAAGTTTAAAGCTCATTTGGGGAGATGCTTTCGTATGAAGGACCTAGGAAAGTTGAAATATTTTCTAGGAATTGAGGTTGGACGAGGAGCTGAAGGTTTCATGCTTACTCAACGCAAGTATACGTTGGATTTGGTTGCTGAGGTTGGGTTACTTGGTTCGAAACCAGTTGGTACGCCCATGGAGATACAACACAAGTTGGCTTTGGATGTAAGTCCGGTTATGCAAGATGCAGAGAAGTACAGAAGGCTAGTTGGACGGTTGATTTATTTGTCTATTACGAGACCTGACATTTCTTATGCAGTCCACATATTATCACAATTTATGCAAAAGCCTAGAGAGTTGCAGTGGGGGGCTGCTATGCGAGTTGTGCGTTATTTGAAAGGAACGCCTGATCAGGATATATTGTTGAGTTCTGAGGTAGATACAAGTCTATCAGTTTATTGCGACGCGGACTGGTCGTCGTGTCCGGTAACAAGGAGGTCTTTGAGTGCCTATGTAGCTCTGGTTGGGGGATCACCTGTGTCTTGGAAGACTAAGAAGCAGAAAGTCGTGTCACATTCGTCAGCTGAGTCTGAATATAGGTCAATGGCGTAGGCTACGAGAGAGATAAAGTGGCTCCGGAGGCTACTCAGAGACTTGGGAGCTCCGCAACGGACACCGGCAAAGTTATTTTGTGACAGCAAGTCAGCCATCTATATAGCGGCTAACCCGGTTTTCCATGAAAGAACAAAGCACATAGAGTCAGATTGTCATCAAGTAAGGGATGCAATTCAAGAAGGGTTGTTGAAGACAGTTCATGTGAGAACATCTGAGCAGCTAGCAGATGTGTTAACAAAGGCGCTTGGGAGAGTACAGTTCGAGACATTATTGTTCAAGTTGGGAGTTCGAAACTTCCACACTCCCAACTTGAGAGGGAGTATTGGAGGAGATATCGGAAGAGATAAAGATGATACAAGTAGAGATAAAGATAAGATTACTTAGAGATAAGGATTTTTAATGTTAAAACTCCTCAATTAACTTTGTTTTGGGTAAAAACCCCCGAACTAAGTATTTAATGAATAAACCCCCAAATTAACTCTATTTAATGAATTAAACCCTTTCCGGTCATAGTTACCAGTATTACCGGTAAACTTTTAGTCTAGGGGTTTCTACATTAAGAAAAACATAAGTGCGGGGTTTTACCATTAGAAATAAAAGAAAAATTCAAAATATAATAACATTATCCGAAAATTAATAACTTTAATATTCCAAAATTAGTTTTAAAAAATTTCTGTAAAATATATGAGTCTAGTTTTTCTTTAAATCAACATTATATATATATATAAATTAAAAATGTAAAAAACCAGAAAATATAATAAAAATTATCTTAAGATTTACCAGTAATAAAAATTATCTAAAAGTTAAAAATGTAAAACACAAGAAAATAGATAAATCTTTAGATAATTTTTGTTATATTTTATGGGTTTTTAAATTTTAAATTTATACATATATAATGTTGATTTAAAAAACACTACTCATATATTTTACAGAAAGTTTTTAAAAATGCTAATTTTGGAATATTAAAGTTATTAATTTTTAGATAATGTTATTATATTTTGATTTTTTTATTTGTAGTGGTAAAGCCCCTCACTTATGTTTTGTTTAATGTAGAAACCTCTAAACTAAAAAATTACCGGTAGTACTAGTAATTATGACCGGAAATGGTTTAATTCATTAAATAAAGTTAATTTGGGGGTTTATTCATTAAATACTTAGTTTGGGGGTTTTTAACCAAAACAAATTTAGTTGAGGGGTTTTAACATTAAAAATCCTAGAGATAATTATGTATTTAGTTGTTGAGTTTATCTCTAACCAAGTCGGTTAATGAGTTGTATAAATATCGTTGTACATTCATGAATACAATCAAGCAATTCTAAAGACTTACAAAGGCTAAGACTTTTATGGCTGTAGCTTTAGAAAAAAAATTAGAAGTCTCATATTCTAGCTTTAAAAAAAGCAAAGAAACGTGAAGAGAATATAGAAGTTAAAGCTTTTTAATGTTTTTAGGGACTGAGAGAAAGTTTAGGAGGCCAAAGTGTAATTGGTTAACTATTGAATTTACACACTTTAGATCATGAAAAGTCTTTAAATTTTTAAAATTCAAATCCCCAATCACAACCCACAACTTTTTCTATTTTGCCTACCATGATTGATTTCAGTTCTCACTTGTATAGGATCTATTTAGAAAAAGAAAAACTAAAAGATCAGACATAATCTCCCCCACTAAACAGGGTTTCTTGTGTGTTAATTGGACCTCTATCATAGGCTATTGTGAAGATTGACAAAGTCATGGATTAAATCGAGTTTAATGAAGACCATCATCGTAAGTGAAGAACAAAGACATAAGTTAACACGCTGTTAAAAGAATAATAGCACATGTTTGTCTACGTCAGGACTATATGATTTCCATATGCTGCCTGCTCATTATATAAACCTCACGTTTTAATCTATAACTGGACATATTACACACCTAAAAAAATTAAAGACACCAACACAGACAGAAAATGAATAGAAATTTGTGGTTGGTTGCTTTGTTTCTGGTTCTCTCTTTGGTAATTTTATCTTATGCAGCTTCAACTCAAACATACCAATTCAGGAAACTTTGTAAGGAATGCTAACTATTTATCATCTGATTTTGCTCCGTATATTCCATTTTATTTTACTAAGTAAAGTTAATTTATCCGACAGTGCAAAGAGCAGCATTACCTAGTGAATCAAGATCCGCCCGCCATCATTTTTAGCAAAGCGAAATCAGCTGGAGGTACATGCTATTTGTCACTTGTCAGCCAGCGCAGCCTCATGATCAAGATGCCTTCCGTTCTTTGTTGTTCTATCATTTTGATAACAATCCCTCTCGATATATAGCTAGTTAATAGTTATCTGTGTTGTCTTGTCTTTTATGCGTGTATTGTGTGTATGTGCCTTGTTCACTCTTCAATTATCTTTGTCATATGAGATTTCTTGTCATATTGCTCCAAATGATTGTCTTGTAAAAAGAAAAGAAAAAGTCTTCTTGCTTAGAAAAAAATGTCTTCTTCTTTTTTTAAAAAAAAAAAAGAAAAGAAAAAATGCCTTGTAAAATAAACTAAAAGAGAGCTACAACTATGAGACCAAAAAATTAATTTTACCAAAATTGATTATCAACGTTTGTTTTTTCGTCTCATGCAAGTCAATACTTTTGAGTCAGTACAACAATCAACAAGGAGATTGTTGTGCTGATTAAGTCTTGCCTGTGGTTGATGGTTTGCTTTCTGAGAAGGGTTGGTTCTACTTGGTGACGTTGACTTCGAATTACCCGTCGGAGATTTGTTTGGTGATGAGGAAAAGTGGTTGTGTCGAGGATCGTGGTTCAGAGGTCGACAGAGGAGGAGAATCTGATTATACTTGAGTTCTGGAGAGACAAAGATGAGGAGAGTGTAAGGACAAGGAGACATCATCAGTGTCGTTTGTGTCACAGTTTTCGAGGCCTTTATCATCGTTTATGGAGAAGCAATGACGGTGAAATGATCTCCGGAGCTTTCTTACTTGCCATGTTGCAAAGTCTGTTTAAAAGTTGATATATTTCAAAGAAGGAATTGTCTGAATCAAACTCGCTCTCTCAGATAAGAGATGAGACCTATACCTACAAAGCCTTTGAGACTATATACCAAGTTCTCACAGAGATCAAGAAGATCCAGCTTGAGTAAATTGTTGATGCTTCAATATCTACTTGCTTTCATCTAAAAGCATCTCCAATACATTGAAGTTTCTCAATTTGAAGTTCTCAACTCAAATGTAATAAGCATTTGAGATATTTTATGGATTTCTCATAATTTTAGTATTTTGGAAACCTTTGTTAGATTCCCTGAAGTTCGGATCATTGTTTCATTTGTAATAGTCCAGTTCCAAAGTTCACTATAGTCGCTTAGAAACAAAAAAAATGTTCTTTTCTTTTGTTAAACACAATAATGTTCTTATAATGAAAATTTTAAACCGGAATGATTCAATTAACTTCCAAAGCAAGAAAGGTGAAAAGAGGCCAAGGCCAAGTCTCAGACAAATAAAAAAAACTCAAAACAGAGTCAATTCTGAACCAAAAACAAGAAACAGAAGAACAAAAAAAAAACTGCCTAAAATCCAAGAGAAATGAAAACAAATCCCACCCTGCTGTTGTGTTCTTTTCTCTAGGTCCTATAAGCATTTTTACAGGGTAGGAGGATCAACAGAAATTTGAAAAAGGAAAAAAAAAACTGAAAATTGTGAAGACGAGGGGAAAATGAGAAAACGAAAAGATTGAAAAAAATAACTATGGATTTGAACTTCTAAAGGGTAAAGAAACGGATCTCAGGTACTAAAGCTCCTTCCCTCCATGCTTCAAAGCTCACAGCACTACCTTGTTCTCAAGAGAAAATGTAAACGGGAATGTTATCTTCTGCTCCCTTGTTGCCTCTAATGCTCAAGCCGTGAGCTACATGGACTAACCTAGCAACCATTTGCAACCACACCAACTGGTTTAGCAACTGACCCATTCTCATCAACCTTGGCATCACCGGTGCTTTGAGATTCCTTATCAGCAGTTGAGGATTCCTTTTTCTCATCTATTGCAGTCTTCTCCTCACTTACCTGTTGATTTAATTCATTTAAATGTTAGAGTAAACACTCCCAAGTTGTAAAACTATGACTACAAAGTTTTACAGAATAGATATCTTGTTCTTGCCTGCTTCTGAGTCTGCTGCTGCTTGGCTTTCTTCTCCAAGATGGTCTTTTGCCTAACCTCGTAGAAGGAGAAGTCATCCAAAATGCAAGTCTTGCTAGTATGCTCTTTGAAGATTTTCACAATCTTCAAACCTTGGTCCAACTTGACCTATAAAACAATCCCATAAAAGAAACTTCAACACCAGAAAATAAAATAAAAATCAAGGCCATAACTTAAAAGAGATGCAAAAGCTTTACAGGTGTGTTACCTCTTGTGTATCTCTACTGTTGGTGACAGGCTTGTTCTCGTTGTTCTCGAGGGTAATATGTTTCAGCAAACTGTTTGGAACATCCTTCACAATATGCCACTTGAGAGGGAATGAGCCAGTCCACTTGTCTTGCTGCCAATACTCCACGTTCGTATTGAAATCAACTGGTCCTGTCATTTCAGCGAGCCCAACAAATTGTCCACTTGCATTGACCTGGAAGACAAACAAAAAAAGGTTAATATTATCAAACAAAGTGTAAAAAGCGCTGCATTTGATTTCGAGATTGTATACACACCGAGAAAAAGAGAAAGATAGGACAGCCGCCAGGCTTCTTCTGAGCATCCTCGTATGCTGCAGCAAGCTTCTTGTTTCCATTTGGTGTGCTAGCCCAAACATTGTACTTGATACTCTTGTGCACATCATCTTCACTGTAGGACTTGATCACAAAGAACATAGCATTCTCGTAATCAACTGGGAAATCCTCTTTGTTGTACTCTTCTCTGTCAGGAACAATGCAGTTGTTCTCCGCCTCCACAGTCTCAGTGACATCTGATTCACCAGTCTGCTCCTTAACCTCTAAGCTATCTTCTGAATCACCCTTCTGGTTCTTTGTGCCCTTTGCTCTAGGTCCCCTGTTGAGTTCATTCAAACCATCTCCGTTGTTCTCATTTCCATAGAAGTTACCGTTACCCCTTCCCCAGCTTCTGTATCTGTTATCCGTTGCGTTTACCCATCCTCTTCCGTTTGTTCTTGAATCATACCCAGAAGAACCATAACCAGATCTCCCCGAGCTACCATAGTTGCTGTATAACTTGTTTGGATACATCCTGTTGTACAATCCCTGAGTTGTACTGTATCCTGCCATTGCTGCAGCCTGGTGCACACCCTGCACAGAGGAAACATTGATTGAAGGACAATAAAACACAATACTGTTCGTTAATAAAAAAAAGAAATAGAAAGAAATCATACCGTGTAGTTGGAATTTGAGCGGTAGTTTTGATTCCTGGATGAAGGCACACTGGTCCCCTTCGGATAAGAGGATGTAACTCCACTACCAGCAACAGCTCTCTGCCCATCTGAATACTTAGAGGCGTCGTAAGACGACACATTACCATAATACGCGTCATAGCTATACCTAGGATCCTGATAACCAGTAGCAAAGCCGCTTCCCGGACCACCGTTACCATAGAAATTGCTCGAGGCGTTGTTAATGGCGGTCTGCTGGCTATTCGGTTTCCCTGGAGCTGGTCCATTGCTTCCCTTTGCCGTAACACCAGCAGCAGACGCAACATTCTTGCTTTCTGCAGGTAGAGTCTTCACACCACCAGCTTTGTTTGCAGAGAGATCTCCCTGAGCGGCAGGGGTAGTAGCAAAAGGTCCAGTGGGAAAAAAGGTGGGATACTGGTACTGCTGAGCACCGTACAACTGCCCATCTCCGCCAACCTGTGGAGCAGGGCTAGTTGCTGGGGAGTAAGGATACGCAGCGTACCCGTATCCAGGATACACAACGGATCCATTCTCTCCATAAACTCCCTGATAAAAAAAAATATCCAAGACATTAAAAAAGAGCTAATGTTACTAGAATGAATCACACAGACACTTACAGCATTCATGTCCACACCCTCGAGATTAGGGTTGTAGCCAGTGAACTCGCTCCAATCTTGACCACTCGCGCCATATCCTGAAAAAATCATTAAAAAAGAGAGAGAAACTTGTTAAGCATTGGTGACAAAGTTAAGTAAGTTTAGGTACCAAACTACTACTACCATAGTAATAGGGTTGCTGGTAGGCATTTGGAACATAGCAAACAGAAGGATCCGCAGCGTCACTGGGAAGCAGTGGTGTCAATGATCGGTCATAGGAAGGGACTTGTTGACCATGTAAATCCACACCTCCGTACTGGTAAACAGCAGCCTGCACACACACACAAACAAATCAGCTTGTTAACAAAACAAAAAAAGTGTAAAGGTAAGACCAAAAAAAAAGCTTCACACTTCACAGACCTTCTTAGGCTCGGGAATCTCCGAACCTTTGGGTTGGGAATCCAAAGTAAGCTTCTGCAACATATCCGCAGATTCTAAACAAAAAACAATGTGAGTTAAGGAAACAAAGACCAAACCGATTCGAATAGTGAAAAAGCAAACATTTTTAAATCGATTTTCATCAATTACTCTGCTCAATGAAACCCTAGAACCCTAAATCAACGTAAATCTGGAGAAAAAAACGAAACCAATCACGGCACTGAGAGTGAGTGAGAGAGACAACGAGAACCTCAAATCGAGATCCAATTAAGAGAAACAGATCGAGAAAAGGGTAAGCAGAAAAAGGATACGATCAGCAGGTGAAGAAGCAACGGTAGCCATGATTAACACAGATTCGAATTGATAGATCCTTCTCGGGATGCGACCCAAAGAGAGAGGAGAGATAGAAACCCTAGAGGGAATCAGAGAAACCTAGATCGAATCTAGGGTTTAGGGAGAGGAGAAGAAGGAGGAGAGGTGTGGTGAGATGTGTGGACGCAGCCGCCAAGCAAAAAAAAAAGAGAAGGGTTTTTGGAGGAGGAGAGGAGAAAAAAGGGTTTTTGTGTCTCTGCAACCTTTCGAGTGATTCAAATAGATCCACGAGCGTCCTCCTCTTCTTTTTTTTATTACACTTCTAAAAAAAATATTTTATTTCTTCCACTTTAAGTTATTTCCTTTTTCGTCATAAAGACTAGACCCCTCTCGTTTTGGTAATTACAATGAAATTTCCCATCCAGAATAAGTTGGTAATCTTTTAGATAGATACAAATCTTAAATATATATTTGACCAGGAAAAAAAGAGAAATCTAAAATTCACTGAAAATTGAACCAAAAAAATTATCGAAAATAGAGCCAAAATTGTCAAAATATTATATTATTGGGACTTTCATATGTCCTCCAGTCAAAACGTTAAATGTAAAAATAATCTTTTTAGAGGAAGTTACCGTGAACAAAGAAATAAGACATTCACCTTTTAACTCGAAGTTAATGGGCCAGCTCTTTTATTTTACAGGCTATCCGAATTGGGCCTGTTTTATTAACTTATGGACTATTAGTGGTCTTCTAATGTCGCAACAAATGGAACAATACATTCAAATTTGGGCCTCTTTTATCTGACATGGTATAGACTTTACACTGCCACGTCTTCCTTCCTTCCTTGGTTGATTTGGACAGTAACATCACTGCATCTCTTGTTTCAGGATATGCATACTGAGATAGACCAACCGGGTTTGCTCTTAAAGAGGAGAGGTGGATGAACCATACAATAATGTGTTCATCATATGTTGGGTGTTAGCTCATCATATCTGACGCAAATTCATACCGATCAACCAATATGCACTAACTTAACTTGAAACATATTTCGTATTAGAGAGATCTAGAGAGTCAACAAAGCTTGGATCTTTCTCAAACACAGTATTGTGGCCTAAAGGAAGGCTCTGCCTTAGGAAGGAGATGGTTTATACTCCCTTAATAGGTATATCTCTTCCAGTGAAAAGGTCTGCTCTATGTTGATTATAAAAGTAAACCAGTTGTAGATGAATATGGTCTAAATTTATACATTACATGATCAAGACAACCATATGCTATATAATGCTGAGGAACTTGGGATAACGCATATAACCAATTTAACATTTAAAGCTGTTTGAGTCTGACTAACAATAACAAACCAATTCACTAACTGGTGAAAGAAACAATTGTAATAGAAATCAATTCTTTTCACAATCCTAAAACCATAACAAAATGCTGCCATGTTATATTTAGAAACTTCATATAACCTCAGGCTAGCAAATGTAGATTCTACTATATGTACTACCTCAATGTATATGGACTCTACAGCCAAGGCCACAGGACCAACATGGATCCATCTCCAGCAAGCTTCTTTACCTTTCACCATTGCCTTCTCTCCGAGTAAAAGAAGAAACTAAACTGAGTTGATCACAGGATAACGCAAACACAGCTTTGGTCGACATCATATCTTATATCATCTTCTTCACTGCAAATAAAATGAGGAACCAGACAAATGCTCTCAAACCAAACATAGTGAAACTGATTAAAAGATTCAATCTTTTCATATCAAAGACTAACCTAGACTCGAACTCACGGATCTCAGCAAGTTCTTTCCCCATCATATCCACCCACTGTACCTTCTTCTTATTCTCCCTTGGTGAATCCAAAGCCGACTTCTTGAGACTGCTTTTCAAGATCTCACCTTGCTCTTCTTCTTCCTTTTCCTCTATAGCATGATCTTCATCAACATGATCAGCACATTCTGCGGCCTGTGCATCAACATAATGATCATCATCATCGTTGTCATCAACAACAACCGTGGTAGTAGACACTTGAGGAGACGTGTTCTCCTCCGATTTAAGCGAGCCTGATGCCGTGTAGATGTGAGGAGAAGGCTTACAGAAGCAGAGGAAAGAAGGGCACTGGATCTTACACAGCAAAACCCTCATCAAAACATGTGTTGGGTCTTTGAAAAACACCCAATCATCAACCAATTAGACAAGACCGCTTTTGTCCTTTTTTTGATAAAGTTGCAAACTTTATGTGCCCAGATTGGAAAGCAGAAAACAGATTTTGATTTCTGAAAACAAAAACAGAGAAAAAGGGTTTCCAAGGAAGAGTTATATAACCACCATACATAGATAATATATTTATCCTCTCTGATACAATCCAAAGACTATAGATTAAGCGTTGATCAGATGAGGAAAGAGACAAAAGTATAGTAATTGGAAAAGAATAGATTCCAGTTTATAACAATCAGACATGAGAAAAGCAGCAGAATTTGAAAAAAAGGAATTTACTTTTTACTTGATTTGACTGTTAACAAGAATCTCAAACCCTTTTGTTCTTCTCACTCGCATCAGAAGAAGAATATAAAAGGTAGTCCTCGAATTTGCTTTTTTGCAATGTGCCTCTTAAAGGTGAAGTCTTTTTAAACTAATAAACAACTCCTCCCTTTGCTAAATCTCTGTCTTGGATGACAATATTTTTACATGTCTATATATTCTACAATACAAATAATAACTAACTTTTTGGTGGTTGAAAACGAATGTAAACTGTATATAGGTTGCATACTACATTTAAAAAAATTATATTTATATTTCTTAATCATATTTGTATTTTTCTTTGTAATTATATTTATGTAGAATATCATTTTAAATGAATAGTAATTTTTTTAATAATTATATTAAAATAATTGGATTAAACCTATATCAATAGGCTATGTTACTAATTTAATATAAATATATATATATATATATATATATATATATAATTAACATTTTCTATCGTATTTAGATATAGTTAATTGTATTTTTAAATTCATATAAGAGTATGCATTTATCCATGTATTCTCTATTTTTATAATCTTGATGATAAATAATTTAACATAATTTATCTTTCAAAAAAAAGAAATTTAACAGAAGTTTACCCAAAAGGAATTTCACAGAAGTTTGTGATCATACACTTCGGCCGAACGGGAATGAGCAACGACGAAATGCAACGACTGCTGGCTTATTTGTCAAAAAAAAAATACACTCAGCAACCTTAAGTCTGAATTTTCCATTATTTATTCTAAATATGTAAGAAATAATAATTCAATAAACCATATTTTGAATGCGATTGTGATGTGGTATGTCGACACAACTTTTCGAACTCCATCAAGGGACAAAGGTCAGTGGAAAACTATCAACATGAGCTTAGCTAACTCAGCTATCTGATATTCTATGTGCTCACATAGTTTTATCAAGAAGAATAAATTATACATATAGCTATTATTTTGTTGGTTTAAATGAATATAAAATCTAAAATATAACGAACTGTATATATCCAATAGAGGCAAATCATTAATTAATAATATTGTATTCTTATGAGAATATAAAATTGTTATTATAATTTTCTATTTTTTAGTTTGATACTAAATATAGTTGTTATAATTTCTCAATAGTTTTCTGATTTAATTAGTATTCAAAATCTTATTCTGATGTAAATGTGGTGAGGGTAAATATAGCTGTTCTCAATAGTTTTCTTTATTTAGCATTCAAAATCTTTTTTCTGATGTAAACGTGATGAGGGTATTAGTACAAATGTGATGAGGGTATTAGTACAAAACATTAGATTATGCAATAAAATATATGTATATTGTAATTCTTAATATATATTTATATAGGATGACTCATGGAAAATCTAAATGATTAATGCTAATGGAATAAGTCATTCCATGTGAAGGAAGTACTTATCAAAAAAAAAAATTGCTATAGTTGACATATCCAGATATGATCTGAATTATATATCTATATGATGTCTCCATGTAGGTCTACCAAATTTAGCAAATTACTGATATGTATATTCATATACCTAGGTGTGTAGATATGCATATAATGCGTGTGCCACTATAGAGAATAATGATGCGACATAGGATGCTTCTGAGTTCCGACATTAGATCTCAAGATCAATTAAACTCGAAAGCCATTCAACTTGTCCCACACATGAGAGTTAGATTTGCTTTTTATTGTGTAAGCTTCAGTCATTTTATAACTGGTCGGATACATTCCATAAGTAACCTCATCAAGCTCTAAAGATAAAACCCAGAAGCATTAGTAGCCCCCCTCCAGAAAACAATTGATCCTTTGTATAATAATCCATGCTTATAGCTTGTCCTTTTTCAACAAAAATAAATAAAGTATATCTTAGACTAGTTTATTTGGACAATATTCGAATCAATTAATGGAAAGTAATGATTAAAGGTTCCTTTTGTTTTTAGCTTTGTCCCTAACCTAAACAACAGGAGATCATCTTTTGTCGACACAGAATCATTTAGAAAAATCAGCTAAAATCTAAGAGAGAAGAGAGGGTGAAGCTTCTTATACATACAAAAAACTGAATTGAATGTGTTTTCTCCTGTACCTCAACATGTGTCTAATACATACATCAACATGCTTGGTAAGCATCATTTATTACATTGCTATGGAGAAATTACCAATGACATTCAATGGTGTGAAGTTTATGAGAAGAAGCTAGAGCCAACATAATGGTTCTAGTGCGCACACAAAAAAACATAATGGTTCTACACTTGTGACAAAAGTTGCATCAACCAGCTACCGTGGGATAATCTTGGACGAGCGACCATCAATAGCATGATGAAACTTTTTCTTGTGCATGCATTATTGTAAACTTTTTCTTACACAATAATGCTAAAGCTGCTGTGGATAGGTGTAAACAAGTGAGTTGGGCTTTCAATTTATGGGCTTCAAAATCTTCTGAACGGCTTCAATATTGGGCTTCTTTTTCCTTAAATATCTAAACTTTATAAGTCCGTTTTAAAATGAATTTGAAAAAAAATGATAGGTCAAAATCTCCTAAATAGATACGTCTTTAGTTTTATTATCTTTTTTTAAGTTTAGTTTTATTATCTAAATCTATATTCTATTAAAACATAAATATGAATTATTGACAAATGAATTTACTTTTTAAAGTATTGATTTGTTTAAAGTCATTTACGTTTTAATGAACCTATTTTAATTAACCTTTATTAACTAGTTTGAGAACAAAAAGACGGTATTGAGCTATCTGAAAGCATTTTTCATGTTTTAATATTTCGTGAAAGATTTTGGACAGTTTTATACAAATAACTATTTCAATATTATAATTCAGAAAAACATGAATTTTTTAGCTATTCTTTTTCCTCATTGTAAAAGACCTATTAGTAACGGACCTAACTCACACTCAAAAGCTAGTTCAAGAGTGGATGATTGCTCAATCACATATATATGTCCAAGGACCACACATCACTAACGATGTGGAAGAGACTCTAATAGCCCCTCTCAAGATGTGGGTGGGAAACGGTCCAACACGGAAACAGCTCAAACCCAACATCTCGGACATACCACAACAAGTTGGGCCATTTCTATAGGATACATAGGTAGACAACTATTTATATGGGAAATCATCTGTTGGGCTTTCACCATTTGATACCATATTAGTGATGAGCCTAACTCATACCCAAAAGCTAGTTTAAGAGTGGAAGATTGCCCAATCACATATATATGCCCAAGGACCACACATCATTAACGATGTGGGAGAGACTCTAATAAGACCTCAACTCTCCATAAGTTGAAGAAATTTAAAAGTAACCGATTGCCCAATCACATATATATGCCAAGGACCACACATCATTAACCAAATGATGTGGAAGAGACTCTAATAAGACCTCAACTCTCCATAAGTTGAAGAAATTTAAAAGTAACCGATATCACAAAACTTCAATATTAAAAAGAAAAATATCAACTACGAAAAGTCAAAAGGTAAACTATTTGCAGAGAGTCATGGTTCTTCATTGTTGTGTTCATATCCTTTTGGTATAGCTTTTTAGTTGGTGTGATTTTTTGAGGTTAGACTAATTAAAATCTCAAAAGGCTGTTCAGTAGGGGGAGGGAAGTGTGTTCAAGGTCTGTAACAATTGTACTTTCAACTTTCGTTTAATTCATAGATGACAAAAAACTACTAGCAGAGAAAGTTCGTTTGCAACTCAAAGAAGGAAATAAGATTAACTTGTTTGGCTTTGGTGTTCAGCAGCGTAGCAATAATGATTAGGGTTATGTTCTGATTAATACTTTGTTCAATCGGTTGCATATCAGATCATTAAAAAACTAAAGAAAGAAAAATAAAACTAAGCATGGAAGAAAGTAGATTAACTAAGAGCAAACATCATAGCAACAGCATCATGTCTAAGAGGCTTGCTGAATCAGTTTTGTTTATATATAACACGAATAAGAAAATCTGTCTCTTCTGTTATTTGAAAGCTGAATGTGCTGAGTTATTAGATGGGGGCACAAACAAATTTCTCACTGTATTTAAATTTTTGATGGGGGCACTTCATATATTTATACCAAATACTAAAAGAAAATAAAATTTCAGTTGGGGGTACATGCCCCGTACGTTAACCTTTGCATCCGCCCCTGGGATGTACTCAATTAGTTTACAAATCCGTATCTCTGTTCAAAACCTCTTTGTTGGAAGCAGGATTCAAGTGGTTTATGAATATGTCCGCTTGTTCATCATTCTCTTGGTTAATATATATATTATATGGACCGGCCTTTACTAGGCGGCAATGGTGGACTACTTGGATGTAGCTAGCAAAAATTTGTCATATTGCATGGCTACAGTACTGTGATTGATGCTTTTTCAGTTACATGTAGACTTTATCTTCGTTCATTAGTAAAATAACTGAATTCAGACTCCACCAACGTTCAATTTCCAAAGTAAAAGATAGTCGAAAAGCAAATCCAATTCAAACTCCACCAACGTACAATCTCCAAAGTAAATGTGAACCAAAACATTAGAGTCATCTAGCAGTAGTGGTCGTCAAAAGTTTTATATGTGAAACTTAAAAAAATGAAAACGATTTCAAATAATGTAATTTTCTTCTGGAATTATATATTAAAGAGCATTTGGCGGTCTAGTCTTGTTCTAACAAAAAAAATTAGAGGACTAGTTGTTATTTTTAGGATTTCCACATTCTTAAAAAGCATCTCATGTGTGATAATGTGAATTAATTTTTGATTGATTTTGTTTGGATTGTTTGTTTCCCCAAGAATAATCCATATATATAGAGACTAATTAAATATGACATATGTATATAAATATAAAAGATCGTTCCTCATAGAAAATAAAATCTAGAAAATCAACACTCATTTTTGGGGTAAAAATCAACACTCATGAAACGGTGAAAGTATAAGTCTGTATAGTTTTCATGAAAACTAAGTAGTATAAATTTTGTTCATAAGAAAAAAAGATAAATAACAACTCATGTTGGTTTGGAACTGAGAAAGAATCAACAATTTTAGTTTCATTGGTTGGGGCCACATTCTAGTGAAATCTCATGCTTATAATGATGCATGTTTGGTATTCAAGCTTTCCGGCTAGTTTTCTTTATTGTATAACGAAAACAAATACTGTTTTAATAATGATTTAAAACAAAATAAATGGCCGACATTAGAAGACATTAAACTAGTGTGAAGAAAAAAAAGATCTTATGATATGATATGAAACTATGAACGTTGGGGAAACGCATTATCATTAGTTTCAACGGAACTCTAAAGGCTAAAACGGCTAAATGGTCATTTAGTTACGCAATCACCTTTAGAGTTTTCTATCTGACATTACAAAATTGTCAAAGAACAAAAAGAAGATTATAACTAATTAAGTTAAGTCCCAATCCTTGAGTTCTTGAATTTCATCTAAACCTACATTATTTTGAGTGTTCACACGATATCTTTAGATTATCATGAGTCGACAATAAGGATACGTAATCTTGATTAAACATATTTTTTTTCAGAACAAGCCAATTGTTAAACATGGTGATCATACATAATTATACAAGTTATACATTATAATCTAAAGCTCGATACATTGAATAAGAAAGGATAGAAGTCATAAAACTGGACAAAGCATATTATATATTTTTCGAACATAGAGTTTACCATTTGTACTAAACCATGTTGTAAAAAAGAATCACATCTGAACCAAGATGAATGCCAAAGACATCTTCTAGAATCTAAATCCTTAAAATAAAATATCTCCACGAAGTTCAATACAATTTACGTATGTTGAAAGCAACATTTTTTTCTAATCTACCGTATGAATTAGAAGAAGATGTTCACTATAACCAAAATAATAATATAAATTATATAGTATAATACCGTATGAATTAGAATATGAAACTTTAGTAATGAATGAGTGGTGAGGCTGTAAAGAAAGAACAGAGTGGTTAAGAAAACAACAATATAGTTTGGGCGAAGAGACAGCCAATCTCTGCCAGCTGTTCAAACACTTTGGACAACATGTTTTGTTTCTTTCTTATTCACGAACAATACCCAATTTATATTCACATTTACAAAATTACATTTCAAAATATTTATATGCGACCTTGCCCAGCTAAGTGCTTCCTTTACTTAAAAAAAAAAGGTAAACTATTTTTATAGAGCTGTCTCTATGAACCAACATTCCCACTGTTGGCTTATAAATACCTTTTCAAAACCAGAAGGCCACCACAAACTCAACACCGCACCACAAGCAAAACCACACAAATAATATTTTGACTAAATTTCTTCCAAGTGCAAAAGAGGAGGGATGGAGTCAATGAAGATGAAGCTTATGGTGGTGTTGACTGTGGCTATTGTGGCTTTCTCAGCCGTAGGAAATGTGGCGGCTCAGACAACAGAGTCTCCAGCTCCAAGTCCTACTTCCGATGCTGCTGCTATGTTCGTCCCAGCATTGTTTGCATCTGTTGCTGCTTTGGCATCTGGGTTTCTCTTCTAAACCAATCTCTACGTACCATATAGAGTTATTGTTTGCTACTTCTTTTCTCTTTTCTTCTGTTTATTTTGTTATCGCATGAGCTTTTTAATTGTTATTGTTTCTAATATTTGGACTACTATATATTATATAATTTAATTTAAACTTTGGGTATTAATTAAATTGCATGAGACTGTTTGTGTTTATATGTTTCATAATTTATACTACTATATATGTTTGTGGGGTTCGTTAAGTCCGCACAAATGATAATAGTAACCGACCACACATCTTCGAGCAATGATGCGATGAGCTGTGAAATTTTGGAGGGTCTTGGTGTCGTTGAATTATTTGTGGTCAGTATCAGCATTGTTCTTATCGACATATCACTTTATGGCCTTGGAGTGTACCCGATAAAATTCTAGTGGAATATAACTTTTCACAATATAGAATATAACGAACAGAAGAAAATTTGTGGGGATAATAAACTCCAACGGTGGTAAAATTAGGAGAGGCATCTCTTGCAACCTTAAGTAAGTAATGTCAAACTTGCATTTAAACTCAAAAGTGGGAGTAACTGTAAATCGTACCCTAAAAAGACATCTAGTCAGTTTTGATATTCATATAACTAGCTAAGAGTTGAAACGTAACCGAAATCTAGCTTCAAAGACATATCAGATTAGCTTAACATTAGCTAGAGATTCAGATCAACTTGAGCAATAGAATAAACCAAAAGGTATATATTCGGAGTATGGGATGATGGTATGCAGACACTAACATGTTAAGCCATGTGAGATGCACAAAAGCAATGACAGGACCATGCTTTTAGTTTTTTTTTTTTCTCTCTCTCTCAGTTTCATGCTTGTGTACTTGGATGAATACCTGTAATTTTGTAAGTGGCCGCCACTTTGTATGGTTTTAATAGTATTTGGCTTTTATTTCTCCTTCTTTTCAGAATGGTCTCCATATTCATATATTTATTTGTATTCATAATTCATCTTTACGGCCGGCGAATGAAAAAAAGAGTGGATGATTGACACATAGTGTTGATGGAAACCAATCCTCTTAAGCAAAAGCTAAAGATGAATACATTCTTCAGAAAAATGAATACAAATTGTTCTTTCGATTGGCTGAATATAACTTACCACATAAGAAATTTGGAGCAGCTGTGTGAATGTTGAATATAGAACAATTTGCTTACAAAATAGCTTTTCTATTCTTTTTTTTTTTTGGTCAACGGATTAATTTCATTACTCTAGAAAACACATCAGACATTGTTTGGAATACAAATAGCAGCTAAAGCAGTCTTGGCAAGACCATCAGCTATAACGTTTGCTGATCGGGGAATCAAAATAAAAGATAAGGTTGAGAAGAGAGGAAAGAGGTGACTAATATCAAGCAGAAGTCCCGCTATCTCATTCAGAACCGTCCCTGTACGCAGGGCTGAAACTAGGACACTCGAGTCCGACAATATCTGGATGGAGGAGAAGCCCGCACTGGAAGCATGTTGCAATGCACCACGAACAGCCAGCGCTTCCGCCGTTAGCGCAGAGCCAACATGAGATCGTGAGCTTGCATCTCTCAGCTCCATGCCTGTCTTCTTATCCTGTATACACCAACCAAAACCAGCACATTTATAATCAGCATTCCATGCTCCATCGACCGAACAAGTCGGAATATTAGGCTCGGCTGAGCCATAAAAATTCTTCAAAGCAGTGGTATGATTTGGCTTTTCTTTTGCCATTTCCCACTCTTTAGCATCCTTGATTGCTTTTGATAGAGTCTCTTCTGCTGTATACACTTTATTCTCAAAGAGCCTTTTGTTCCTTGCTGTCCATAGGTTCCATAGAATCCAAGGGGACAGGGGAGAACAAGTAAGGCCTGATGGGGGCAGATTAACGATTCTAGGCAGTACTATCAGCAGCTGTTGAAGCGAACTTGGTGGGATAACTTGCGCCTGAGAGCCAGGAATCATTAGGGGGGCATTCTCCCAAGTCTTTTGGGCAAAAGGGCAGAGCAAGAGAACGTGATCGATTGTTTCTAGCTGTCCACATATCTTGCAAGCGGGAGGCACTTCCATTCCTCTTCGAATGAGAAGGTCCGCCACAGGAAGCGCTCCATTAAGAGCTCTCCAGAGGAAATGCTGAAGTTTCCCGGGAGAGTCCAACCGCCAGACATGCTTTATCCAATCAAACTCTCCTTGAACTGGTCTTTGGACAATGAGGTTGGACATCTTGTAACCTGATTTTGTTGTGTAGCATCCCCTGCTGTCTCCTAACCACACTAATTTATCCTCCGGTTTTTGCTTACTTGGGATTAGTTCTCTGATCATGTCCTCATAGTGAGGAAGGTGGAGGCGCACTAGTGGCAGGTTCCATTCATTACTCTCGGGCAGGAGCAAGTCTTTGACAGTTAAATGGTGATTTGCCTCAGTAGGTGGACCAATTGGAGACATAGGGATCGATGTGGAGAGCCAGGGGTCCGACCAGACATTGATGTTTGCTCCATTTCCTATCAAGTAACCCAGGCCTTTTTTCAAGACCTCTTTTCCTGCCATGATACCCAGCCAGCCATGGGAAGAGGCTTGCTTAGGTGTGCTCTCCATAAAGGAGCAATCAGCAAAATATTTGCCTTTGAGGACTTTAGATAGCAGTGCATCAGGGTTCTGCATGATTCGCCACCCCAACTTTGCTAGCAGGGAGTCGTTAAACAATTCCAAATCCTTGAAACCCAACCCTCCAACACATTTGGGTGTAGCCATTCTGTCCCATGAGACCCAGGCCATTTTCTTCCTATCTGGTGCGCTATCCCACCAGAACCGGGTTAGCACCGATTGGATACGCTTACAAAGCGATTTTGGGATTTTGAAACTTGACATGGAGTAGTTAGGGAGGGCTGAGAGAACTGACTGCAGCATAACATGCTTGCCTGCGCCCGAGAGGAACTTCGTGGGCCAGGATTGAGCTCGTTGTCTGAGTTTGTCCACCAATCCAGTGAAGATGTCTCGTTTCTTCCTGCCGAAAGACTCCGGTAGCCCGAGATATTTTCCCATGCCTCCTTCCTTTTCTATTCCAATTGCGACCCGAACTCTATCCTTTATCAGCTCTGGTGTCCTCGAAGAGAAAGAAACTGTCGACTTGGTCAGGTTTATACACTGTCCTGAACAGGCTTCATAGCGCTTTAAAATCCTCATAAGGGAGGCACAACTCTTCACACTTGTGCTACTGAAGAAAACAGTATCATCTGCAAATAGCAGATGGGTGATAAGAGGACTCTTGCGCGCCACTCTTAATCCCTTGAGCTTTCCTCTTTGTTGTTCTAAAGAGCAGAGGCCAGTAAGCACTTCTGCACAAAGTATGAACAGGTATGGAGATAGCGGGTCTCCTTGTCGGAGCCCGCGGTTTGGTTGCACTCTGCCATGGGGAGCTCCATTTATGAGATATGCATAAGTGACCGTGGAGACACATTCCATGATCCATCCTACCCAGACCGGGTCAAGTCCTAACCGCAGTAGTACTTCAGCAAGGAAGGGCCATTCGA